>JADWOT020000002.1:9082195-9191097 GCA_036345935.2 Taenia hydatigena | reverse complement strand
TGCCATTCCACACAGGTGTCACAGTTTGCTGGAATTGGTGAAGGCGGTGCTCTATCTTATGTACCACCCCGCCTTCGATCCAGCAAACAACTTTTTGAAGTACTTGATGATCCTGCACGGCTATTCACAATAACGGCGTGTGTGCTAGCTGATCTTCCTGTCAGGGGACGTCGCTTCCCACCAAATACCGCATGGCCAGAGTGGTCTCGCGATAACGACTGTCTGCCCACCGAAGAGGAGAAGCCGGATGGGGTGCAGGATGCGACGGACATAATGAACGATTTCGATCAGAAAGGTGGTGATGCGTTTCATGTTCTCCATGCAAAATGCATTCATCTATCATGATATGCGCCAACCTTATAGCCTCGCAAATGCAAAAGCTGTCCATTAGCTTTTAAGAAAAAGCAAGAATAGGTGTCGTTCCAAAGAGTAGCAAAAGCTTAATCTGGTTTGGTGGTCTCGTTCTAGGTGACATGTTGCACCTTCTCTTACGAAGCAAAATACAAATTTTTGCCAACGCAGGCCAAATGACTTATTGTGAAATGCCTTGCATTAGAGCAGATCTGAAGTGCTAAATTGTTGCGTGGTGCAACCAATTTACAAGATTAGTTTGCCATAAATATTTCTGAGTTTCATGCAGTTGCCGCTACTGCCTCTTTGCTAGCAGAAGCTTCTCCGCCATGTCTGCTTTGTTTGGTCTGCAAAGGTTTACGCACAAAAGTTGACGCTGAATACTCACCTTCCTGGCAAACTCGTGGTCGAAGATTGGATAGACGATTAGATTGCTACCACAAAATTGCTCACGTGTCTCAGAGACCTGACCTGATCATTTTAAAGAGTCGACTAGATGTGTATTTAGCGTTCAGTCAGATCATAAAGCTCAATTTGTTGCCATCAATATAGTGTCGCGGCACTTTGAAAAGGAGAAAATGGATAAAACGTCTAATGATAGCTTAACAGAGCATGAGTTGCCTCCTTATGGGCAGTGAAATCAAAGTGGATGGCAATGTGAACAAGTGTACGTTTGTGTTGAACAAATGACCAAACGAGAAGTCGGACAATAAATAGTGTTTTGAGGTATTGACCAGGAACTACCGAGCTAGAAGAATTGACTGACTATCCATGCGCCATACATGATTGAATTCGTCCTCCCCTTAATTTATTTTTTAACTGGGTCAAATAAGATTGCAATATCGCATGTAGGAATAAACTTGTATTGTTCAATTTGTTAATGCAGGATCTGCTTCACCTTGATTGTTTCATCAAACACTGTTGGAGAATTCTGTCTTTTTATATGGGGAATCCGAAGAATTGGTGACATTCCTCTTTAAATAAATTTCTGTTTACTTGCCTATGTTAAGAGTTTCCTGTTGCAAAGCAAATGCATCACAATTTCGCACATGTCCATTGCTTGGATGAAAGAAGATGTTGGTCTGAACGACGCTTCGTAGGTAAATTAGCAGTACCACATTTCATGGCTTCACTCCCAAGAGAAAACGCTGTCAAAATTTTACGGTGAATTAACTGATCTACGCCCACTCCTAGGCATAGAAAATTGTAAGAACTCAACAAAGGGCACGATTTCGTCATTACTAAGCCGAACACAATTTTAAATTGTTTGTCAAGCTATCTAGTGATGTGGCGGCACTGAGAAGTGCAACTGAATCCAGTGCAGACTACCATCATTTAAGCAGCAAGCGTCCGAAGTAAAAAAACAACAATCAGAAGGCAACACAACGCAAAATGAAAGTTAAACAGGAAAGAAAGCGCTGAAAAACGTTGTGTTCTCAAAGCATCGAGGCATATTTTTCGTTTCAATGCACCTAATTTTATTTGCTCTCTCCTAAATTATGGTGAGTGCACCTTATTTAAAACTCTGGTTGATGTACTTACCTTATCTGCATTTGATTTTTATATCCAAAGTTAAGCAACTTTTTCTTGATGTTAAAATTTATTTCACAACATTTTATCGAATGCATTTGTGGATGTATTTTTACTTAACTTAATTATGCAGTACATTCAAAAAGCAATCACGAAAGCAAAATACAATTTTTTATTGCAACGTTTGGCGGAACGTTTTGCACATGCTTGTAAAGTATACGGTGAATCGCAGGTTAATTAAGAACAGCCATCATTCAAACGCATTCAACTTCATAGATGCCTATGCTTATTTTTTAATCATTATTCTTAATTTGCACGAAAATCATAGGTCTTTTCGCTCAGTTTATTAAAAATAAGACAAGGACCAAAGCTGCTGTTAATTTTTTCTCAACTTGTGTCCTGAGTAGCACCAACAGTTCCGTTATTTCCAGTCGCTAAGGCAGAAGTCGTAATTACGCATGATGCTAGGTTCAAAACCACAGGAAAAGTAAATAACAGGCCAATCACGTTGTTTAAATTATCTATTGTAGGCATTTAGTCCAGCGGCTGGGTTTGCGCCTAGACCGGTGCATTCTACCTTTTAACGCCTCGTTACATATGTCTGTCCATGTTTCACTTCAATGAGCAATTATTGACAAAAGTGGTCAAAGGTATCGGAGCAAGAAACTTTATTGTAGGTGCAGTGATGAAGTCAAATATGTCCTGGAGGCCTGTATCGTAACATATGGTGCAGTTCAACATTTAACTTTCTTGTCTATCGCTCATCAAGTAGAACGTGACCTCACTCAGGCGTGGATAATTAGCATTGCTCAGCATCGAGACAATCACATCTCACTGATAATTTATGAGAAGTCAGCATTAATTGGCTACTACAAGCGCATGAAAGTGAAAGCCTATATGTCGCATCACTCTCACCGGCCTTTGTTGCACTGCTATTTGGCAAGCATTCGCCGTTGAACAGCTCATGGGGCTTGGATCCGCTAAAAGTGCTCAATGTATCAAATCTAATTGCCACAAAGCTTACAGACGATTAATGGATTAAAATTTTCCAAACGCTCAAATGGGAAAGACTGCTGTAATTACAAAATCACTATCAGCTGGACAAAGTTTAACTTCAGCTTCTTTTATTTTAGCACAATAGAGGTCACTGCGACAAACGAATGTTAAATGATTAAAATTTTAATCAGCTTGTCTACTAAAGCATCTCAGCAAATGTAAGCGGCTCTGGGGTGCATGTCGTTCCTCATTTTATCCATAGATTGCTCTCTTGCTTGGTGCAGCACCGCCTTTTTAATGAAAATGGTCTTTTAAAAGTAAAGCCACGCTCTGTTTGAATGCCGACTAAAACGATTTTAGTCTAACACGATAATATTAAACAAATCAATCTTCTTAATGCTACTGACGTATGCACTCATTTGCTTTTCGCCCTTAAAAGAACCACGAATGATTGCTGACTCTTCAGATGGTTGTATTACTTCAGTCACCTTGCCTCAGACAGTGGAAAATAATGTTCTCTCGATCGCGAGACAGCCACTAGAAAAAGGCGTGCGCTGTGTTTTGATCCTCACCGTTGATTAAACCCATCATCTTTGAATTGATAAGAAATGTCTAACAAGGATCAATCCATTAGGTTTTATGAATTTCGCACCTAATACATGCGCAGCTAGCAAAGCACAGCTCCTGCTTTAATCCCACTTTAGTTGCCAAGCCCTAGTATTACCAGCCATAACACTCGTTTTTGTTATTATTCGTAAGAAAATATCGCGTATTAAACAGGGACAAGACAGTCCACGCGCCTCATTCAGCATTACTTCATATTTTCTAGGCTAATCCAAATGTGCACACAGAGATGATGCAGTTCCTCCTCGATAATGGGACTTACACTTACCTGTGTGATTTCCTTGGCAAAAGAAGGCAATTTGGACGCCGTCACTCTGCTGTGTAAATTAGATAGCACAGGGCCACAAACTGAATGAAAGAAATCAATCTGCTCTTACTCTTGCTGGTGTTGAGGTATGTGTGTTCTTCATTCGCCTTATGACATCCACGAAGGCAATGGCTTTACTCATTGCTAGCACAACTGCGCGTAAGAATAATTTATCTCATGCTTTCAAAATGGTAAAAAATTTAATGGTTTATTGAGCTAATAGGGTGGTACCTTACGACGCATTTATGTGCTTGTTCAGTCCTCGTACAAATAGGACGACTGCGAAATGGCAAAATCTGTTTTGGCGACTACCCTCGCCTCCCCTTCTCAAAGCAGGTGCCTTCAAGCTGCACTACAGCCTGCTACCTTAAACGGTCACCTACTACTGTTGCAACTGTTACTCATGCATGGGACTGACATCAGCTATTCTGACGCCTTTGTAGATACACTTATTTTTGCAGCGATTGGCGGCTGTCGCCTGCATGCCCTTCAATACTTTCTGTCAAACGGAGCTATTATAGAGCAGAAGGGCAGTGAGAGCTGGACGCCGCTTGAGTGCACCCGTTTTAAATGGCGACCCAATTAACGATTTTTGCGGTTGGTGAGAGGACCTATCGCTAAAATCGGGCGAAAAATCCTTTCACTAAAGAACTGGATAAACTCAAATGTATGCAACCTTCTTTGCCGGGCTACAATTTCTGCCTTCTTTCATGGATCGCTCTGTATGGACAAAACCTGACCCGAAAAAGCCTCATCGTTTGCTAAGCCTAGACAAAGTTGCATCCGAAAATGCTATATTGCGACTAAGACGGTGGGTGCCAGTGGCATAGGTGATGCGAGCACTATTCCATGGCAAACATGCAGGTGTAGAGTCGTGGAATGTTCAATTAGCTGAAGATAAGTCCACCACACAAAGAACCTTGGTACAAGGAGTTATCATAATTCGATCAACACTTAGCTTTTCTTCTCACTCCCGGAATTCGTTCTTCTAAATCAGCCATCACAGGTGATCAGATAGACTAGAACCAACCGTAGTGCAGAAATAAACCTAAAACCTCAAATTATATTAGCGAAAGGGTCTGCTATTGGCAAGTCAACCCAATGGTTAACATGAGACCTCTGTATACGGCAATGGTTGACCAACTTTTATCCTACCAAATAATGTATACCTATGCCTCGATGACGGAAGATAAGTAAAGCTTACAGAGGTCCATTCCTTATATGTCTACTTGCATCACCCATAGCTCACTTAATAGCGAAAATGAAGACGGTGACTATCAAGCTTTCTATCACCCACCCACTAAGTAAATTTTAGATCCGTTTCTCCCCGCCGCCTACTAAGAAACCAAGAATCATTATGAGAGTCGCTAGCCTGTACATGCGCATATACGCAAGCGAAGAGAAGAAAAACACTCAACCAGGCCTAGCCGTCAAAGGCGCAGGAGTAGGTCAAGTAAAACCTGCAGCTTTGAGTGTCAGAAAGCACTGCCGGGCAGCACCTACGATCTCTCTAGCGATTTCGCACAAACGTAACTTCACACTTCTTCTCTCAATCCTTTTGATTGATTAAAATTTTCGACGACCTATTTAGTCTCGCAACCATTAAATCCCTTACGGTTTGAGTGAATTTTTGTGGCTAAAATACATTTAGTGAGAGGTCAGAGGCAGCGTTTCGACGATTGTTGGGAATCAAAAGGATTGAATGTGACAAGTCGTCTACTTCAACAAGGGATTCTTTTCACCGCTGCCACATCGCACATTGGTTGCAGAGGCATTTGAGGAACGTCGGTTCGCTCCATTATTAAAACACGTGCCTCGAAACCAATGGCTGGCTTACGATTGGCGCAACTGAACAACAGTAGCAGTGGCAGCAGTAGCACAGATTCGTTCAGGATCTGCTTAGACAAATGGAATACGTAGGAAATGGAAAAGTGAAGAGCAGATTAGTTAGCCTTTAGCCATCAAAGGGGAATTTTCATTGTGCATTTTCCGTCTAATTGATGGAATCCGCGGCATATGCAAAGTCTATGCTTCACGGCGGGGATGCGCATCTCAACATAGGAGATAGACGGCAGATGAAATCGCGTACAATTAGGGACTTTTCCAATGTCAAACCATTAATCTTTATAAGAACTAACGAATTAACAGCCTTTCCCTACACGCATCTAAGTCCTTTATTCACACTTCATTTGATCTTTTCTCTCTCCTACGCCACAAACGCAGGCACTGCAGAGCCGCGACGCAAACGCATTAGCGACCGGTTCACCTATAGCAGTCTAGACAAAGTGCATGCTCTTCAAAGAAATCAAAGATAACAGAGCTAATATGCACTTCACTTATTTTCATGTCCTCATTTTAGTGCGAGATTGTAAGCTTTTGCTTACCCATGACCGGTACCAATGGATTTAAGCCCAAAAAACATTCCTGCATCTGTCCAAACAAAAAAGTCCAAGGTAATTAGTCCCAATCTCATCGAAGTTCTGCGATAACCTTCTCAACAAAATGGGTCCATGGACACTAAGTTTACACTTAGTTGTTGGTAATTAATGAGGCCTTTTTTAAAAAAAGTGCTATCTGTATCCATCAAGGGGTAATGAAAGGCCTCGAAATATGGGACCGCTGGACTGCAGGGCTGAAATCCGGCAAAGCGACAGAACTTCTTACTGATAATGCACAATTTAGGTGGATTTTCTTACGTGTTCACTTACTTAGTCTGCTCGGGATTTGCATGCTCCACGATTTTGACAGGCTAGGTTGTTCATGGTTACAACTCTATTCCATGCTTTGCCGTTTTTGCGAGCAGGGCTGACTCTTGTGGAATTAGCCGTTTATGCAAGTCACTCGGTCAAATGCGTCGTGCTGCTTTTGGCTAATGGGCAACCATCCTGCCTTGCCTTTCTAAATGTAAAGAAGGAACATGTTGTCATTATAATAGCGGATGATGCTTGTTGCTGAAAAGAAGTTCTCGGTTCCCATACCATAATTTCTGAATTAATTAATTTGCTTGTCAACCAGTATGCTTGGCGAAACGGCCACAATTACAATCTACCGGCTTGTAGACGGGTTTGACTTACAGCTTCTCATTTTATCATGCATTTTGTTTCTAGAACCCAAATATTGGTCTAACACTCACACGTTCGTGTCTCCTTCAGCTTTGACTCCCAATTTTTGATACCTCTCTCACGTAATAGCCTGATGCTTAAGATAGTCAATGACCTTCCCTTGAGTAAGTGGAGTTATGGATGTGTGGGGAATAGGCATGAGGTAGTACCTTCCACTCTCTCTCCCTACATTCTCTTTCCTTCTTCCTGCTCTTTCAAAAAACAACGTATTTTCTGCGATTCTGTTTTGCAGCATGCTGTACGAGGCATGAGTTTTAAGGTCCTGCTTTTTTACTTCTCATTAGTTTAAAAGTCTTCTTGTCCAGTCTGCTGGCCACGCCTAGTCTTTTGAGAGGGTGCGATGGTGTTGAATGGCCTCAAGTAGACAGAGCTGGGCGGTAATTGCTATTAAGTATACATCAGCATTGTAGGGTCTCCAATTTATCACAAACAATGCGGTAACCGCCTACTTAACGGTAAAATGCAATAGTTAAGTTCACTCAAGGTTTGAATCAAGACGGAATTCGAAGACTACGCGGTATTTAGTCACATCGAAACATTTCAGTTTACACGTTACGCAGACTCAAGCATAGTGTAGGAGTAGCAGCAAATCCAAACGACGCTGTCGTGCTACTAGACCAATGTGTTTGCTTGCTTTATACTGCACGGCTATCGACAACCGTATGCATCTAACCACCCTACAAATTGAAGCAAGTGATTGTAGTTGGCTCAATTAAAATCTGTGTTTGCATTTTTGGCGAAGTCATTCATGAACAAAATATGGCGACGTCTAGAGCTCTAAGGAAGGACGGCCGTTGGAGTGGTAGACATGCTACTCAACTGGGGTCTCAGTGGAGTCCTAGATCACACATAAAGGAGTGGCTGGAACGTGATAACATTGCTAGTGTCTTATACTCAAGATTTGTAATATGGCAAAAGCTTTACTTTGCATGTATTTTGATATAAATAAATTATTTTAAAGACCACTTATTAATAAGATTTGACAAGCAGACGGAATCTGAGCTCCTTGGAATGCTTTCCCGTACACTTGGATGTTCTCTTTCTTTTCATTCCCATGGGCTTATTATTAAAGTACCTTCATTTTATCCTCCCAAGTGGACAAGTTGGCAAGGCGACCAAATCTTGCACTAAGATTTCCTAAACCAAACTCGCGCTTATTTTAGTCGCTCCTTAAATATGTTATCCATGCTTCACAAAGCAGGCTTATGCATTATCTTTTTGCTTGAAGGTGCCGGCATCAATGCGCGAAGATATAGTACTCTCATGTCATCGCACTCGCACTAAGTTTGACCGTTGCCGAGTAGTCACTTCCTGCCTTTCCATTCTTATCCCGAAGATTCTTTTCCTTAATGCATATTTCATCCATTTCTGATTCGTGCCATCCCCTCATTCAGGGTTACTCACAGGTCATAAACTCGCGAACATAGTGCGTAGGGACTAGTAGACTTGAAGGCACCCGCCCCGACCAACCCCTCCAATCAGATGAAGGGAGTAGTGGCATTAGCATGCCCCACAAGGGCTTTAATATGGTACCAATTTCGACTCTAACACGCAGGTCATTAAGGCAGATAGGTGGTAAGAATGGATGAGCAGCCAGACAAGTAGGCCAAGGAACGCAAAACTTGCTGCAAAACGACCAAGCTCTATTGTGTTTAACATGACTGCCTGATTGACCCGCAGCTGTGTTGGCCACCTCCATTTCATCATCACTAGGAAATTACGTCTGATTACTATCCCATTTCATTGGCCAATTGTGCAGCTCACCGCTGCCGCATTATTTTTGCCATTGTATTGTTCATAGGTGGGGCCACTTAACGCGTCTATCTCTCACGACAATGTAAGAGAGACTCTCCTCCTTCTGGTCACCCGATTCTTTCACTCAAGCTCCTGTTAAAAGCAAACTACGTTTATCCCGTTGCGCTCTCTATTCGCTGCCACTGCGGTTACCTTGACTTCCTTGTATTTATCATTCAGAATTTGCTCCGCAATCACTGACACGAACCGTGTTCTTTCCCAGCACTAATGATTCCCTGACGGGCGACCAGCGGCACCTTCTCTCTCTACAATCAGAATCACGAATCATTGGCTAATTAGGCACTTTATCGTTGCTAGCGGTTTCCAAAGGACGCTGGCGTCTTTTAAGCAAAAGTGCAGTGGTCTACCATGAAAAGTCGCATTTATGAGCTGTTGCGAGGTCTGCAGATCAAACCAGTTCTCCACCCTGAGGTCACAGACTGGGCAAAAATAATGTGTTTGCTTTCTGAGTGTCACGAAAAATAACCCGCTTGAGGTTGTAATACTGGAAACGACTACATGCTATTTTGCCCCTGAGAGTAGAACAGGTGCAGACGACTTCAACTTTGAATGTCTTAATCAAGAAAAGTTGGTTCGATTTATCGATATCCTCAAGCGCGTTCATTTTAACGCTTAAAGCATTAGGCCAATGGCAACATTTATCACAAAGCGACTAACGCAACTATGACGATGGTGTCTCATTCAAGTTTCCATTTTGATGGTAAACCTGGAGTTGCGGCTGTTCATTGGGTCCCACCTACCTTTTAACTTCAACATCGTCAGGACGTGTTGCGAATGAATCCAGTAGTAGTGAGTAGTTGCGGCGAAGCTATCAAAATCGGAAAATCAAGCATTTAATTTAGACACCGCTTTCTGTGATGCAAATGCTGCACGTATGGACTAGATGGGCCCGAAATATTTGCCTTGAAATGAGACGCCCAACGTGCTGACACAATGCTGATGTTTGTGTAATTCTAATTTTACTCACAAAACCCACAATTAAGCATACAATTGCATTCATCTCTGGATGTCTTCCCCGAATGTAGATGTGCTTTGTCTCTTTTTATTAAGGAAACCCGCCTCCTCTGTTAGTTAACAACACACTAGCAAAGTGTTTTAGTGTCGACATTCTGAGTCTCATAATTTATTGAGGCAGCTATTTGACAGAGTGTTGCTCACTTGGCATTCGTTTACGCGCAATTCTTTGTTATTTTGTCTTGGTTATCAAACACAATCCATATGGTTATTTAGTTTGCGCAGATCTTAAATTCACCCACAGTCTCCTGACCTGCATTGTTTACCAGAGTGCGCCAAGTTACTGCCCTTCATACAAACAATCACCCAGAATTGTGCAGGTAATTACGAGACAAACTTTTAATAATTCTACCCTCTCCGGTTGTGGGATAGCTTCAATCGACTTGCAAAATAGTAGCGTCAAATAAGGTAAGAGTTTTTAAAAGTACCGAAACTATATCCTAAGAGGAAAAAAACAACAATATGCCTTGTGCTCTTTTAGTTATCAAACCTATTGTCTGCGTGATACAAGCCAAATACGAGATCCTCGAATTCTACTTACTGCCCGAAGTGTACTTAACACCACCTGTCTGAAGGCGCAACTGTTTTACGAATGTTCAAATATCTTTCTCTGCTGAGTAAGCATCTGGAACACCTTCGAGGTAGTTGACGAAGGAATTATTGGCAGTGTGAATGCCTTGAGTGCTTAGAGTTGGATTCTTCCTAGCACGACTACTTATCCATTTCACCACTACATTTGTGCACCGCATTTGGTAATAATCTCTAATCATGAATTCAGGACTTCCTTTCGCCAAATGAGGATCCTGAGGTGTTACAGACTCCAGATTTTGCAGTCTTAAGTGCAAAAACAGTTGTTTTGCTAATCTGTTTCACTTCTAAATGTCAAGAGCGCTCAATTCCGATTAGATTTTTGTACGTGATTATATAATTTTGCCAATTGTATTTGACCCCTTCTATTTGTTTCCATTTGTGTTATTACCTGCCCAGAATAATTTTTGCTGGGCCTATATAGCATGTGGAGGGGGTGAGTGCCTGTTCAAATCACCTTTGATTGGACGAACCTCATCAAAAGCAATTTGCGCGAAAAGCACCTATTAAGACACATGTAAATTCTACACGGTGAGTATGGATGCGGTCAAAGCCGCGCCTATGAGCTGGAACATTTGACTGGTCCTACAACGACCTTGATGGAAGGCAAGGGCAAGCGTGGAAAGGGATGCAGACTAAATGGGCCCGGCTCACTGCCGATGCGAGCTGTCGGATCGAAGATTATAAAATCCACGAGGAATGGTTAAGAAGCAAGTGTGTCCAAAGCATGCCACTGTTAGTTATTAGGTGTGAGCCGAAGGCATTATGGGACCATCCTCTTTTAAAGTGGAGCTGATTTGGCATCAGAGCCAATGTATCTATTAAATTTTTGGACGATCACATTGCACTCAATCGTACGTCGTATTTGGATTTTGCGGAAAAGTGCTTGCAAGCGAACATCTTCCAAAATCCTTTGATTCTATTTTCATAGGCTGTGCAACCAGTCCGACAAGGGTTGTCGAAGTCCAAGATAGTCTGGACAGGGTGCTTGGTCCGTGAAAAAAGCGCAAAACCCTATTTGACCCCATATTTCTGCCGTACGTTACACCTTCATTCTCATGCATCTGCCACAAAACCTGCCAATGCGGGCAGTCCCTGCGACACTTGAAAATGTGAGGAATGTCGATTAGTATGCAGGTAGGTGGCAGTCAGACAGATAGGTGAAGGGCACCATCTACCAAAACGTAACCAAATATTAGACCATTTCTGTTTAAGAAGTGGTCGCTACTGTTAAGTATGACAAGAAGATGGACTTACTTATTTGAAGGATTCTTCTAGAACACTCAATGTCTGGAGTTTATTTGAGGAAAGAACTAAAATATGTTTGACTGTAGACCTGGTTTTAGCAAGCAACATCCAGCGTCAGTTTTGCACCTTTTCTTTATTTGCTTGATGAGTGCTCAGAGGTCGGCTGTTTGACACAATTCATCAGTACTCCGAAGCATTCCATGACTGCTTTTTTCACCAAAGATGATTAGGTAAACTAATTTTGTTATAATTTGATCACAAAATGAGGGAGTTTGGGCTGGTAGTTTTGCCAGTGGCAGGGATGTAAAAATTGGTGCAGGATGGGATTCAAAAGAGGAGGCAGTCACACACTCATACGCGTGTGAATGCGCACATGAGACCAAAATAACAGTAAAAGTGGTGAATTCTAGAAAAAAAACTGACATATTGGGATTATACGCGTGTGTCACATATGTGTGGCGATGCGGTAAAATGCAAAAAAATGTGAAGCAAAACTAAAATCACAACAAAAAACAGCAGAGGGCTTCCACCAAAGCCACAAGTGGTGGTCGTGGTGAGATGAAAGAGGTGGTAGGAGTAGAATGACTGTAGCATGCACTCAATAGGCACATGCGGATGAGCGGATAGGTTGGTGGGAGGGAGAGGAATGGCAAAGGTACTACTACTACTCGGAGGGTGAGTAAAAGAAGAGCAGAGGGATGCATAATGAGGAAGAAGGAAGGGGCGAATTTAAGGAAGCAAAAGTAAGAAATTGTGCAAGGAATTCGCAAAGAATTGCGTAAGTGTAGAAAAAGTTAGGGCCTATAAATTTATGTTTTTTTCGGTGACTTGACGCTCTTTATTACAGTTTACAATAAGACATTTCTTACGCGCTGGTTATAGTCTTCTCAATGGTGTCAAAGGAATGAGCTTCCACAGTTAATAGACAGTTGTACTAGTTCTATCTTTGCAAACGGAATGGCTGAAAAAGGAGAGATTGATTGCTTAGCGACCGCTATATCAGGCAGCTACGGTCAGCGAAGCGTTGTGGCCTCTACATGGATAGCGTTGCAATTATTCACCAAAAATGCATTCCTCATTTATCTAGGTGATCTCGTTTTATCGTCTACTGCATTCAACCTAAACGAGCCCTACATAATTAGCCCTATATATGAGATGGTAATCAGACAGAATTTCTTAATGACGATGAAGTAGAGGAAGACAACGCAGCTGTGGGTCGATCAATCGGCCATGTTGATATAACAGAGCCTAGTCATTTTGTGGCAAGTTTTGCTTTTCCTGGCCTGATTGCCTAGCCACTCACCTATTCGCAGCACCCATCCACCTTAAAGATCTGTGTGCTAGAGACGAAATTGATATTGCGCCAAAAACCTTCATTAGGCATGCTGATGACACGATCCTCCCCCCGAATGAGAAGCTTTGGTTAGGGCGCGTATCTTCAGAGCTTAAAATCCCCACGCAAGATAGTCACGATGATATGACCTTAAAGCAACCGTGAATGAACGGATGGAACTAATCAGGAATGGATGAAATATGCATTAAGGAGGAGGAGTTTCGAGGTAAGAAGAAAAAGGCAGGAAGTCACCACTGGGTGATAATCAAACTTAGCGCGAATGCGATGATATGAGAGCACTATGTCCTTGCACATTGATGCTGGAGCCACAACCAGAGATGGTGAATGGGCTTGCTTTGGGGAGCATGGAGCAAACAGCAAAATTGCTTTTTGGCCATTTTCTTTTAGTGTCTTCAAGTATATCTCTAAGGATCGATGCAGACATCTACTCAATTTGCGGCCGCAAAACTATCTTACGTTTCTTTATTTCAAGCATTACAGCATGCATAGTGGGTTGACTTTCTAAAAATCACAAATCTGCTGTGCACGCTATATTCTCCACCATATACGGTTGGGTGCTGAAAATAGCGACCACTAATCATAATCCCAAGTGCCGCACTTTGATTATTTCAGGCGAGGATGGGTCTTAGATTGTCCCCTTCCTACTACCATTGTCTTCATAATGTTATGTGCAAACTTTCCACAGTTCCGCTAATAGGTGAAGATTTTTGCACAGGCATGCAGCTCAGCAACGACTTATTTGCAACAGCATCAAAGAGCCAGGTACTGAAATGCGCCTGCTTCCGCCATTCCTTAATTGAAGCCGCATTGGTCCTGACTTTATCAAATTAAGTTAGGATATCGATAAATCGGGTGGATACTATGCAGATGCAATTAGACTGGCTGAGGTAAGAATCACTTGATTCTACTTCGGGATGAGCTTTACATTGTTCAAAAATGAGGACGGCGCTCTTGCTGGACTAGGACACAATTCGACCTACAGTATGGCGGTGGAAGGAATGAGCACCGCAAGCCTTGTTGTTAGTAGCAACAAATCCATTTAAACTTTCTACTTGTCCGGCTACTCTATGTGTTGGGAATGAAGATATGGGCGCGGAACCATAAGCCGTTTGACTTGAGGACTTCATTCAATAATGCCATTACGTCGACATTAGCCGCCAATTGATGGGAATGCATTTTGATCCGCCAACGTAGACCTATGCACAGTTACCGTCAATATATACATCTGGTTAACCATCCTTGATCATCCTCATCTCGGCACGATGTCACGCTTATTTAATTCTTAAGTGGACCTTATCGCAAGCAAAATTAATGCAACAATCACTTACAGCTCAGAATCTGCAACGAAATCATTGCACTTTAAGAAAATCAAATATGCGGTTGCGCTCTAGCTCTACATTGGTCAATGATGTTGAAAACGAAGTACTCAACCAAGAACCATCAAACAAAATAAATTTGACTGACTTTCCGCACCCTATGCATGATTTTATGTCCTTTAGTTTGTTCAGTCTCAATTGTGCGAAATAAGATCAGACAATCGCACTTAGGCAGCAACTTATGCTATGGAATTCATCATTGCCTAACTTGATTGACCTTGGCACTTCTGGTACACTATTAGTGTGCATTTGCCTAGTTTTCAACAAACTAAAAAGGCCCTTTTTGTCGATGCTCAGGCACAGCGACGAGCTTGTAAATGCTAACAATGTCGTGCTAAATTTTTACTTTACTTGATAATTTGCATTGAGCTGCATATTCCATTCATCGAATAGGCAGACTCTTTGTACAATTGCCTTGCTAGAGCAAATGAAACGTGGTCAGTACGCATCGACTGAAATGGATATTCCATATTGATAGTTTTGGACTTTGCAAAACGGTTTATTTGTTTCTGACCTTGCAGCTGGTAGCAAGGGAGTCTTAATGAATGCTTTGTAAACCAGTCATTTTTTATCATTTTTGCATTGCAAGTGAATTGAAAAACAAGAAAAAGCGCCACGTTTTGCGAAAGGTTTGGGTTTGTGATGACACTTGACGATAGGCAGGAATGACTCATTCCTCATACGCGTCTTCGCTCCTCCTTTTTTGAAAACAAATCTCCATTTATTAGTTGGTAACGACCGGTTTCATTTGACAGTGTGCAATTCCATGTGTAAAGAGCTGATGTCATAAAGTTTGTGTGTTGCACGAACGTCTTTGAGCAGGAGCTTTAGAATGGTATGCACACGACACTCTCTTGGTTGAGAACAGACCATTAAAATTGTCGTCACTTATTTAGACAAGTAAAATAGCCCGAGAAGACTCCTAGAGCTATTTGCCTCTCCCTTTAAGCAGCCTTGAATTCGAGATTTCAGCATATTCTACCATGGCTGTTAGTGTAGCTGTTTTTAGGCTAATGGTCTCAAGCAACAGTCTATCACAGCTGCGCAGTTATACTGCTTCGTATTTTATTATAATCGCGAACGCTTTTTTCTTCGTTTTTGCTACTTTAAATGAATGCAATGATAGATTTAGAGACATGAAGGTATATAGACGGAATTCTGGTAAAGCCTGATATTCCCAAATGCATTCGTAAATTCATAGCAAAACTACTAATGTTTGTCAGTAAAATAAGCCAAATAATCGAAAGTTCAATGATGGCTACGCGCACTTCTGCGATTGTACGACATACCCAAAGCGCATGCAATAGTTTACAAAATAAGCCTTGAAAGGGGTACCTTCAGAGTTCTTCAATTGCAGAATATGTTTTGCATCGACAACCGCTCAAATAAATTAGTCAAACACTGTAGAGAATCATTCTATTTTTCTGTTCCTTTACTTGACTACTCCGGCTTTAGAAGGCTTCACATACTTAGACATGTTATTTTGTACTAGGCAGGGTGGTCGTCAGCGTCTACATGCAAAGTTGAGGAAGGAGTGTCTCTGTTAAGGAAATTGAACCCTCCCTCATTCTCCTTTAGTTCTTTGAAATTTATTTCTGCCTACTTCCCGAATTGCGCATAAAGCAAGCTAGCGATCTTGTTAAAGTCTATAACACGGCACCTGCAGTAGTCTTCAAGTCAAGGAACTCGCGGGAAACAGTGTTGGAAATGTCACCACCTAGTTTGCACGGCCCTCGGAAGCTGACAAGGAAGGAAATGGCATTTTGGGTTCACAACTAACCCTGCGTCTCGCAGACGATTCGGTACTAGTTTCAGATTGGCGTTGTGCTCTCGGATTTCTTCGCCAAAACTAAATTTCATCAAAGTAGATTGGGCGGTGTTTGCAAAAAGAATAATTAATGCTGTCTGTAGAAGACATTCGCTTTAGCCACAGCACTGCGGGGATCAATTGGTATTGATTCGACTTTATCAGGCCTGTTTGACACCAGAAAAGTTGTCTTCTTTCTGTCTATTTTCACCACTTCTGCATGCTAGCATCCGTATATTAAGTTCAAAGTAGAGAACCACTTTACCACATGCAGAGAACTCAAATGTTTATTTACACGGGCTAGGGGAATCGCATCCTTTGCAGCTATGCTGCTTTTCTTTACCAGTGCAATTGGTGAGGCGCCTCATGACTTAGATGGTTCTTTGACCTCATTCTTGGTCAGCTTTTCCACCAATCGGTCCACTTCTTCGAGGAAAAGTAACGATATGCATTTGGGTGGTTGCTAAATGGGTCTAGCTTTGCCGATGCTAATGGTATTTTTAGCGAGGCTTGTTAGTCCGAGTTCCGCTCCATGCGATGAGATTATGTCTCGACACTTGCTCAACAATGAGCGAAGTTCTACCGCCTTACTATCGGTGATGTGCAGTAACTGTGAGGAAGGCTCAAGCAATTTGCTAGTGAGACTTGATGCAGCCTCAAAATGAGCACTACAGATTTCAGTTGCGTCTACTTTTGGGGACACAACAACCGTGTTTGCTTTTCTGCATTATTAGGCAGAAGCACCCTCTGCGAAATTCCGATCCGCTTTGGCATTACAAAGGAAATCAGCTCCAAGCATCACATGCCGCGTTAGTTCTGGGCACAGCTGCAACTGCTAACGATGTCTTTCATTGATTAATGTTTTCCGCATACCTCCGAGATCAGTTCCACAAAGAGAACACCGATGCAACATCGCGTTGCGCAGGTTTAGGAAAGCTTAGGGCGTGCTTTTAACGTGGCTGCACGCGAGTCAAGAAGTGCGCTTCTAGCTTGTCAGGGCCATTTTGGTGTAGGCAGGATATGAAATATATAGCCCACAGCGTGGGGGATCCAATGTGGATGTTCAAGTTTTGTACATCTGTTGGGCACATCAGGAAGCGATGGCAGAAGGAGCTCCTAACGCTTTCTGATTGCGACCTCGATTAGCTGACTGAAGGCGTTGTTGGTCATAGAGTGGGTATTCCCGCAACGCTATGTGACTGAACCTTCGCTCTGAATTAAACCATTACCTAGGCAGTGATCCTGTCGAGTAAAGTGCCTCGAATTGCCCGTTCTGCTAGGAGTTGCGAATTCCTAGCCTACTCTACATCATCCTCACCAAGTACATAATCGCGATGGAATAAGTCTCGAATAAGCTGAGCTAGTACCTTGCGGCATTAGCTGATGTCAGAGTCATGAAAGACTCCGGCATCTATTTCCGCCGAGGATGACCTTTGCATAAGCGCTAATGGAATCAGCGAAATTCATTGGCGCCGAAATATAAGTGAATGTTGGAGATATCGGTTTCATCTAACCTCCATAATTTACGTCATTTTAAAGATGGAACTGCCTCGAGCACCACCACCAGTGTTTTCTTCCTCCTTTTTCCTGCTTTTAGCATTCGCTACCCCTGGTAATTGAAGACTGGATGATTTTATGCATCTCTAATCAAAAAGCTGAACTTTAGTTAGGTAACGAATCAGTAGCGGTCAAGGGAGCGGTCTTTCCACGTCTGTGGAACCGATCCGTTCTTCCTAGACCAGGTTTCAGTTGCTCTCTAGCCTCTCACCTACAAGGTCATTATATCTAACATAAGTTTCACAATTACATTGTAGGCACTTTTAGGTTCTGATGAAACCAGAAACCGAGGCAGAAGTACTAAAATATTAGCCAGGCACTACGGGTGCGTTACCGTCGGTTAGATTATGCTGCATACTCTCCCATACTCGCTTGAAATAAGTTATGGTGAGTAACTCGCGTTTTGCGACTTCGATTCGGCTTAAAGAGAACCACTTACTAATCATTTCGTGAAAATATTTTTTGGATCACTGGCAAAAAGATTAAAGAAAGGCCTGTCTGATCAGAAAAGACTTCATCATGCCGAAATGCAGTTGGTATTGTCGCGCCTTTGGATCAATGCCGTCTGAAGTTGGGATCAGTTGCATGCCCGATTTAAACGAGCAAAAGTACACGTATTTGCGTCAGGAATTATTAAATATGGCCGGTTATTTAGCGACAAAACCGAAGCAAGTCATTAGATGTCAGGGGAAGTCCCTTTGCGCTTTTCCTCAAAACGGGACAAATTTGGTGTCAACATCAGTTGCGTCGTGGCATTGCACACGTCCTTCGGGTGGGGCAAATACAATTCTAGCTACTCTTATAAACGCTAGGAAGCCCACTCCCAAATAGCAACGCAAATCAAAGATTATGTGTTGCATGGTTCCCACTCAAAGCAGCAAAATTTGTTTCAAAAAATACAAAGAATGACGGCCATACCATTCCATGAAGGAACAACTATTTAAATGTCATTAAGGCGAAACTAATAAAGAGCTTATTTCTAATGAGAGCTTGAAGCGTAGGGTACAACAGAGCGAAACGGGATGTGATTCTAAAGCTCGTCGAGATCAGAGAAATGAAGCATGTATTGGAGATGGTTTCGCCTGCGGTGCCGGAAGGAGAATCGAAGTTGGGAGAGTCTGAGTGACAGGACGAGGAGGCGACGAAGCAGCCACAAGGGCCAAAGGTCCATGAGAGGAGCCTGACCACAGCCCAGGCTCAAGGGCTGCAGCACGCATGCAGCCACAGAGCTACTGATAAGCGAAGGATGAAATCGTGACATAACGAGTGTTGCATAGCACTCCATTCTTGAAATCCACGCTATCCAGTTGGTGACCAGACCCATAACAGCAAGAAAGCGCAGGCGGATAGGCGAAGGATAGGCACCGTCCCCCACTTCGTATTCTTCGCTTCCCAAACGCTCTTCCATGATGGGGATGGGGATGAGCGTCGAGCGGCGTCATCCAGAGAACACCACTGAGCCGAGGTCTTGGTAATGCGCTGTGGCGCATCAGATTGAGCAAAGGCGACAGCGGAGACAACGCCTATTTCCATATACAATAAGAAACTGTCTGCTATGCATGCATTCTTGACTTGCGCTTCCCACCCTCACACCACATAGGCTTACATGCATTTTAACTAAACAATGAACTACACACAGTAGTGAGATTAATATCAACTAATTTTAACTCAACATCTTTAAATAGCACCGAGCATGCTAGATGAGACTTCACTATACAAAGACAAGCTAGCAACCAGCTTGGCGATTTCATCTTGACCATCCGATTTCGGTGACGGCGTATGCACCGTATCAATGCCTTCGTGAACCGAAGAGCAGGAATCAGAGAGCCAATTACTGCATTTGCTTCCACTACCGCCGTCACCGTCCTCATCCAGAGGACATGTAGAGCACTCCCTTTGTCGGTCACTTTCGAATAAAAGACCATCAAGCAGAGTTTTTGTGCCTTTACTATCCGGCGTTGACCATGAACAATAGTCTGCAGTCAGTGATGGTCTACCCGATTCCTCACTTTCAAACATTCTGCTTAAGTAAAGAGGAGAACTGTAGCTCGTGCGCGATTGATATGAACTTGCTGAACACTCAAAAAATGCATAGCATGGACAGTTGCTGGACGTTTGCCTCGACTCTGGGTGAGACTGATTCTCACGCAAAACATTTCCGATGAAGAGGGTGTTATAATGACCACATAGTTCATTACGATGGTGGTCAGCTCCCAAGAATTCCATAAAGTAGTAAATGGTACAAGCATCTGCGTTCTGGTTGCAGCGAGGATGCCAGATAACAACGCGCTGTGATTCCAAGTTGAGTGGTAAGTCGAATGTTACATAAAGACCAGAAGTGCTTTCACGTTCGGAAACGGCATCAGATGTGGTATCGGAGAGCGCATTGAGTCCCCCAATAGTACAATCCTAAGACAATAACATAATATTAGTAGCAAGTTCCACTGACCATTCAACGAATATCATTTGCACTGTGAGTTGCTTGACTAACCTCGTCTTCTTGGTTGGCAGTACTAGCAGGAGCATCAATCTCATCACCATCTCTCTGATCGAAATCGTCTATTATGTCCATCGCATCCTGCAACCCCTCCAGCTTCTCCTCTTCGGTAGGCAGACAATCGTTGTCGCGAGCCCACTCGAGCCACGCGGTATTTGGTGGGAAGCGACGTCCCCTGACTGGAAGACCAGCTAGTACACGCATCGTCATTGTGGGTAGCCATGCAGGATCATCCAGCGCACCGAAAAAGTTGTTTGGTGAATCGAAGGCGGGGTGATCAATGAGATAGAGCACCGCCTTCACCAATTCTAGCAGGTTGTAACAGCTGTGTGCCAGGCAAGCCAAA
The DNA here is from genome assembly GCA_036345935.2 of Taenia hydatigena. Lineage (NCBI taxonomy): Eukaryota > Metazoa > Platyhelminthes > Cestoda > Cyclophyllidea > Taeniidae > Taenia > Taenia hydatigena. The sequence continues at coordinate 9,170,565 of JADWOT020000002.1, read as the reverse complement.
CAGATAATTAAACCATAAGACACACAATCGAGTCCCTTCTTTCGACCCAAAATTTTGACTGTAACTAAACTTTCAAACCCTACGTCTGTGCCCTGGAGTCAAACTTCACAAACTGAAACAATAAAATATTCCGTTTTCAGTGTTTGCATTATGAAATCTTTGGCGTTTTCGCAAAATGCGCTGACCATTACTCTCAAACATTTGAATGAATTTTAACACACGTAACTTCGCTCACCTATTCCAGTGGTCAAGAAGGCTTAAACATATGGAACCATCTGACGGATCGATGTTGGGATGAAATATGGGTGAGTCGAACGACACCTCAGGCCTGATCTTAGGGTATCCTGAGCAACACTTGATCTGAAATTAAACACGTTTCATTCAAAGTGCTCTCTGTGCTATGACGATCACGAATTTACCAAAACATCTCTGATGACATGTGAAGTGCCGACAATGTCTGGTCTCATTTGTGTGTTTCAAGCATTCCACAATGTCATTTATGGTCTACATTTTTCAAATAAAACATTTAAGCCTTATCAACTACCTTCTACCAAATATAAGCAATCACAGAAATTGAACGTATTCCGCGTAAAGTCAAGTAATGTTAAACTGGTGAGGAAATTTACAGGTAACTGGAAGTCCGCATGCGCGTTGTAGCCGGTTTTGGGGCGCAGTGAAACCTTAACCGTGTTCTCGTCGATTCCGATGATGGATGCTTGGCCATCGGTGGAGGCATCAATTGTTCTGCAGAGTTGCTACACGTCCCTTGCAAATGTATGCTGAGTTGCTGGAGGTGTCATCTGGGAGACTTTAATGAAACGGGTCATCTTAATTGCGCCATTACTAATAATCCTTCATGAATAGGAATAATGAAATCAATCGCTTAGTTGTAAAGTAAAACAGGAGTAGAGGATTAGAGCAGAGGACGTTCAAACATTTAAATGCAAAATGAGCTGTGCACAGAGCACTTAGAGCGTTTTCTTATTCAGTGCCGCAAAAGTCACAAGCGCATTAAAGAAATGGCGGAGTTTAAAGCGCTTGGACCCATGTAGCGATGAGACTTCCAGTTCACAACGAGCCAATCGGCATTCAGCGGCACTTGGTTTCGTCATTCTGCTGCTAAGTCCGCTAGCACAGATGCCCTTCCTTAACGGCGGTTTGCTTTAACCAAAATTTTGCGGAGCGGATGGTGAAACAGCACAATGGAATAATGTTGCTTCGAAAATTGCGCTACAAAATTTGAAAACCTTAAGCAATTTTACATGACTGCATTGTTTTGTTATAATTTGCACTTTTCTTTCTCTTCAGTAATTGCTGCCTAATAAATATCGGGCTCTCAAAACCAGCTAACTCAAGTTGCTCTTAATCTCGCTGACCAGTTTTATTCTCAGCTAGTATGATTTAACTCGTTATATACATCGAAAGCCAGTGTATTAGGATGCCGCATGAATCACAACAAGTCTTGGTGCAAATATGCAAAAAGTCAGTTCTAACGCTGCCTATTAAGCTTTAGTGCTTGCAACATTCTTTACTTCCTTCTTTCCTCCTTTCTTTCAGCAAATGCTTTTCCATTGATATAATCTAAATTCACCTCCACCACAATCATGCATTCTAGCCTTATATCCACCACTTTTCTTTCTGCATTCCCATCATTTATAAATTTACTGCTGGTATCTTAATTGCCCTTTGTATTTTGGCTCCCACTTTCTTACTTATTTTATTTCTTTTTCAAAGCTAGTCCCACTATTCTTCCTATATCCATCTCACCATTATATCTCTGCCCCGCCTGCCCCCAATCCTATAGGAGGACTCAATGCATTCCGTTTCAACGATGGCCGCAGCTTTATTAGGTCTGTTTTCCCATTTCATTTTCCTGCCGTCAGATATATGTGACGCGCATACATTCACGCTTTCCTTACGCTCCCCTTAATTCTATTGTTAATGTCCCTGCAACATTTCGTTTCTGTCACCCCTCTCCACGACATTGTGGACCACACACATGGGATAGAAATTAGTGCTCCGCTTTTGGATGCACAGAATGCAGCCAAATGGCTTCCTTCTACCCCGTTCCACTCACAGGCATTGGGTTGACGAGCAGCACGGCGGTGCAAGAGAGAATGAATCGCGCTCAATGCTTTCACTTAACATTGCTTGCCGTGCCCTCGTTTGCTTTGTGGTTTTACCAAGACTAGTAGGGTGTCCTGAGTTGTGTTTTGCAATAATGAAGAAACATCAGGTTAAGACAGGCTGCTGAAACTGGCTTAAATAAGTTCTTATGCACCACAATGAGGTGAGTGGAAAGAAGGAAAGGCTTTGTCTGAGCTTCAGCTAATCAGCTCTATTGCACTTGAGATTCACCAAAGTACTTCTTTTCGAGCTGCAAGCACGACAAAGGCAACGATGAAGCTAAAGTGAATTTTGCTGTAGCGCAGCATGTTTGCACTTAAAAAGGGATAAATTGGTGCCTTGTAGGTTTTCGTGACTACCTTCTCTAACGTCACATCACGGTTTTATTTAAAAACACTGTGTCGGTAGTCATGTGCTCAACTTCACAGCTGTGGAATCGATATCAGTAGGGCATGATCGTGACAATCACCCTAGTCTGCGTGCATGGATGCAACACAATTGGCTCCGACTTCGCTCGTACAAGTGTCAGAAGCTTAGTTCACTCGAAAATCATACTTGGCACCAGCAATGATCACCGCAAAACTTACAGCTTTTCTTTCATCTACTTGTCTGTGTTAAAAAGATGCATGCCTGCATCGCAGTGAGAACGACCATTCTTTTCAGCATGCGCAAGTAATTCGTATTTCTGACATGAATGAGAGTGAGCAGGACGAAAGTAGGCTAGTCAACCAGGGAGAGATGGCTTGATACTTGACTTCGAGTTCGCCGATTATTATCTTGAAGTAATGACACTGACGTTCATTGTCACCAACTACGGCTATTTATCCATATTTTCTTATTGAGCAACATAAAGTGAAATAAAATAAGAAAGCATATTGCTCCGCATATATGGCAGACTTCGGTCGATCGGAGGGTGTACTGATTTGCTGGTGATATTTTCGCAACCACGGCATCTTTGATAAGCCCGTTTTAATGGCGTCACCAATTCTGCAAAACACTTGAATGGGAGATAAAAGGACATCAAAGAAGATTGATTAGAGGTTCAAATGCTTGTGTTTATCCATCTACTCAAGTTGGGAGTGCAAAACTAGCTTTTGGCAGTCAGATTGATGCTTATTAGACTTGTTATACGGCGCAACAATAAGCATATTTGGAAGATTCGCCTCATTGGGCTATCAGTTCTAATAAAGTGGATTCCAGTTGGCAAGAAACTCACTTGTGACTTGTCTATTTAGCTAAAGGAACTAGTTGTGCCAAATGTCAGCAAAGCAGAAGAGTCCAAGGCAATACTGTAGGCTCGCATTGTGATGCAGGCATCACGACAAAAGAAAAATGCATCGGGAAACGACATAAGTGCATGTGCTCTTATGCTGCCTCCTGCTTCAAATATTCTGTGCAAAATTCTGTACGGTGAAGGCGCATCTCTCAGGCCTTATTTGAAAGGGAATGAAGTTGGGAGCGGTTCGTGTGGGACAACGAAGCTACGGAAGAGGAACGAACCACTGTGGATTCTCTCTAAAAAAGACAATCAAACACTCATCCATGTGTGGTTAAATGAAGTCACTGAGAAGCAAATAACTGCTTCAAAGCTTTGTAAAACACAGACTGCATGCATTGTTTGCGAAATTCCTTTCCTATAGATAGCATCGTCCGGGGTATAATCGCTGCGCATTTCGTTGGCATTGAAAATCTGCAACACTCCCACCTTTGCTACGAGTGTATAAGCTGAGCGCTGAAATTTGTAAAGCGCGTTTGCCTTGCATCTTTTATCAAATGATCCTTCGGATCTAGGTGCCACAAAATGCTCACTTGTACCTGGAAACTATTCATCCATGTGAATTCCTAAAATGCTATGGTTGTCTGGATGATGCCGAAATGCGTCCTCTATCCTCTTACTCACCTCGTTTTACTAAACGCAAGATGATTTTTAGCGATTTCGAAAGCCTGTCTCAACTTGACCCTATTTTCGTGAGCCACAAAGGACAATTTGCAGATCTTACCACCCATAGTTACAAGTAAAGCGTTCGCTTATTGCCTTTCCAAGCATTTGTAAGCTAAAAATGCTGGCGGTAACAATGGTGGGATAAAATTTCGAGAAAGAAGGCCTAATTGCATCAAATTCTAAGATATTGAAATGCTTGATAAAACTAATTTTCTCCTAACTCTAGAGGCAGACAGCATAGTCTATGCGGTTCAACTGTCTCAACATCTAGTAATAAATACCTGGTGCAATGTTGACAGTGTTGGAACCGTTTCCCGACCTCCTTCACAGCATGTGATGGCAGTTAGTTCTAGCACCAAGTCGTATACGGTTTTGATGAACATCGGACTGGAACTGCGCGCTCATGTGTCGAGGTGTAGTATGGCCATGGTACAGTCTCCAGTTCCTCCACCATCCTCACTTATGTGTCAGTCAGTGCTTTAAAGAGTGAAAAGGAAGGAAACAGCGAAATAAAGGCGTTAAGATGCATCAACCACCGTGCAGCGTAGGACGTGCTGTTATTTTCCTAGACTGTCTCCTTTTCTGGCTCTTGACCTAAGAACTATTTTTCCATTGTCACATCAGACGGCTCAGATCCTAACAAAACAGAATTAGCGCAAATCGGTTGCACCTGTGACGTCCTGAGCCAGCTGATGAAACATTAAGGCAGTTGTGTTCTAGAGGCAACACCATATTCAGCACTACAAGGGCAGTTTTAGCAATTTGATGGCATTTCTACTACTAAAAATGAATTAATGAAATTTCAGCGAAATCCTCATTAGCAAGTGGGAACGCTGCACTTTAATTGCTTTAGATCGAGTACTTCTTGAGGTCGCGCACTCAACTCTTGCAGAAGCTGTTAAAATTGGTAAGCTCGTGGACTTCCTTTAGTCACTTCAGCAATCCAGCTATATACTGATTTCAATGAAGTGAAGCATTAAATAAGGCGAATTAATTAGCGTTCCGCGAATTTTAACCTCAAGTTATTTAAAATGACTGGGCAAAATCGAATGGGTTGGAGAGCGAAAATGTTCCCTGCATTTAAAATTGCATAGTCTTGTCACCGATCAAAATAGTCTGACCGAAGACTTTGGAGTTCTCACTGTATTCCTTGGCGACACTGCACTTCGATCAAACGCTAAATCCCTTTTGTTGTGATTGAAGTGATTTCTGGAGCATTACGTTGCCTTTACGGCTGCCTAGAAATGTACTTACCTCCATTTGGTCCACTTACAGCCGATGTTGCACTTAATGCCAACGATTACACATATTGCGTAAACTTACTGATCTCTCCTTTCTATGTTGCTCTCTTCGTTCATATTTTGTTGTCATTGTTGATGCAATATTTCGTCCACAGGTGGTTTTTTAACTAAGTTGATATCACTAATCAACTGCCATCTAAGCTAAAATTAACTTGCGTCTTTTTATCGGTTTAGTCATTTATAATGCTCCTGTAAATTTATTTATTGGCACTGACACATTAAAAAACCCCATTACTATAATCTAAGAGCCCATATTGACTGCATACACGGTTGTCTGAACAGAGGCAATGCAATTCTAGCGAATGATTTTTATGTCGATCTGCCTTCTTCTGTGGAGATTTTTTTGTTTTAATGACCTATCTGCAATTTGATAGGTTCGAGTGGAGTGATTTGGTTCGGAATGTCTAGACCCAAGGTTATTTCACAGCTCGCACACGCTGACGCACTTCTGCTCCTTCCAATTTCCTTTACGGCCTCTCCCATATCCCACCCATTCGCTTACGCACCCGCCCACAAGCATGCAACTACTGCTACTACTGCGACTTGCACTCACTACTCACCCACTCTTGGCACCTAGCGCAGCCCCTATTATTACTCGGCATCACATGTAGGTGTACAATGAGTGTGTTGGTGATTAACACATGGTGATGATCGGCTCTGCTGCCATGCACGCACACGTTCATTCGTCTCCGTCACTCAGAAAAGGCGTTCTCGTGGTATTTCTGTCTGCTACTTAATCTGGCCAAGGAAATAACAATGCTGTGTGTAATTCTTCAAAACCACTTCACTTAGCACTGTTTGTCATGATGCTGCACTGACCAGCTGCAATCTGCCTCTCTTCCATAGACGTCCAAACAAACTTCGATCTCGTTGCCGTCGTTCTACTTTAAATTTCATCAGATGACACTTATTTTGTGAGTGCTTTATTAGAGCGATTTCTCTGCTGCTTTATCTAGAACCACAAAGTGAATGTCGCTTAGCTTAGTGAACACGGTTCCGACCCACTGCGGTTCGGATTCTCAACTGGTCCGCCAGCTACCTCGAGGCAAGAAACTCGAGAGAGCATTTTCTAATCATTGGTGCGAAAAATTGTTAACCACAATAGTTTATGAAAAGTAGGCTCACAGGCGCCGACTTGCCTTCACTACATGAATAAACGAACTGTCGCACAACTGGAAGAGCATGCCTTATGCTAGTGAAGCAGTTTTAAAATAACGCATTCAGCATCTGATCTGCAGGACATCGTCAATATGGGCGAGTTAACATTTCAAACGCATCAGCAAATAAAGCCCCACTTCTCCATTTCTACATTTTTATACATTGTGAATCAAATGCCATTGCTGTTCTTATTTTTTGCATTTCCGATGTTTCTTTGTCGACAACTGTGGGATTGTAACAAATACGTGTCCATAATCGCAAGCCTTATTAAACCACTCTATTTCAAAATTTGCCTCATTGTCTTCTCTAATTTAGAAATCATTTATTTTACGTAAAACAGGAGATCCTGTTAGTCGTTTTAATGGAGCCAAAACAGCAGCCGCACTTCTAAATCAGTACTACAGAGATGTTCGACTGCAATGTGGGTTTTCGAACTGCCTTTGCATCTCAACGCTGCCTTATCACAGCACCCACGTCGAGATTAGACATTGTACTTCATTTCAGTGCTCTTGTCTGCGCACCCTAATAATCACGCATGTGGCAACAGACCACCGATTCACGAACACAGAGCAACACATCATTTTACAATCAGGAGCTCTATGTATGGAGGAGTCGTCATGTAGTTGAAGGTCACCATCTGATAGGCTGGTGCATTAGTACCCTTTCTTATAAATACCCCATGATTTGCACTTGTGGCCTGACTTTTCGGTCGCGATGTCGTTTTGCTTGCACCTTATGTTACTGGCGATTTCACACTTAGCGAAGAGCCAGATAGGACTGAGTGGTGAGTTGCGCTCTATCATTTAACACTCATCAGCTTTTGTGCACATCCACTCCGGTTAATTGCTTCCCCTATTCTTACGTGAAGTGCTGTGGTCAGTTACGTCCCACTTGCCTGCATTCGCTTAATCGTAACCCCTCATTTTTTATCCACTGTGAGCAGATCACTGCATACGTATCAGTTGACAGTGATGTTTGCTTGAGAATGGCGGGCATGTCACATGAACCGGATGCATGGGATGAGAATTGGCTGAGACTACATTCCTACTTCTGCTGCGCCTTACTCAAAATCTTGGTTTTTCCCCAACACGTGCGTTTTATGATAATAATAGCACGCACGATATGGGCTAATATTCATAAACACCTGTCCTTAATGCATTGAGCAATTCAATTGCTGCACTTCAATGACGACTAACGAATAGTTGTATCTCCTAACACTATTACTGTCATTGTGGAAGCAGAAAGAGGTGGAGATTTCTGCTTCTAGGTGGTCCACAATATCCACAACATTTCTGCTGAGCAGGAAAATACACATCGTGTTTTGCAGAGGAGACGATAGAGGCAAGGAAACCGCTTCCAGATTACTTCCGATGGACTTGGCCGAGGCCACACACCATTGCGTTAGTTTGAGATGTGGAACAGTTGGGCGGAAACTACGCGAAACAGATTAGGCTGACTGCATTTTCACCTCAGCAGCCTCCCTTACCCAGGACCACGAAAGGAGATTTTTCGCAGGGGATAATCACTCTTGGTGGATTGGAGGCCGACACACGATACCATGTGCCTGTAAACCTGATTACAGATGAGGACTTTGCTGTTATATTCAGTGGATTCATCACAACAATGCCCCCTGGTAAGTTGGCAATCGTGATTATGACGTGCATCGCCATGCTAAAGGATGTCATGTCTGCCTGCATAGGGAAGGGAAAGTGTGATTCTCTACCCATGCTCTATTTTCTCATCCCACACATTGTACCTTGTGAGTAAGTGGATATTGGGTGGGAAGGTATGTGGCAAGTGCCTATTACCTGACCCAATGCCATAAGATACGCAGTCGAGTAAAGGAGCGTAAAATAACGCAGGCTATACTCACGAGCTAAAAAGGGACATCTTCCACTACTTATGCTCGTCAGTGCAATACATACACTCGAGTCGGAGGTTGGCGCACACAGCGAGCAAGTGATTTGTTGCGGCTCAAAGGCAAACAACTAATTCATTCTGCTTGCCACCATCGCTGTGAAATGTCTTGGCATTAAATGTTCCACATTTTCGTTCCTAATGGATTCAGAACGCCTGTATAGTTACCGTTAATACCAAATACGCTATTCTTATGCAGAAGAGAGAAAGGAAGGAAAGAAACCACTGCCTAAACACTTCCAGTGGGAATTCGTGAAGTCAAACTCCATTGCGCTGAATTGGAATGTGCAAGCATTGGGCGGACACCACGCGAACCAGATTAAGCTGGCCGCGGTTTCGACTTCTCACCCCTCCTCATCCATGATTAAAAGAGCAGATTTCTCACGAGGGAGAATCAATCTCGATGGATTGGAGGCCAACACACAATACCGAGTGTTTGTGGACACAGAGACAACTGAAATATACGATGGGTACATTAAGACACCACTTCCTGGTAAGCTACTAGTGTGAGTGTAATTTGCTTTGCCATACAGAGGGATGACATATTTGTTTCATAGAGAGGAGGAGAGTGTTATGGCAACAAACTGATCGGCCTCGTGGTCCATTCCATCTGGCTTTGCTTGGCGCGTTAATGAAGCGTGCTTAAGCCTACTTGTACGTAAGTACAAATTAACAACAGTTTGGACATGCTCACGACCACGGCCCATTATGCAAAATTACCGAATCTCTCTTTTTCCAACATAGATCTTCGTGGGGCATGCAATGAAATAGCGACACTCATTCGTGTTTACTTAGTTCCTGTTCAATCTCTAACCAGAAAAGCTGGTTACAAATACACATTTTTTACGCTTACTTTGTTTTATTGGGGTTGTTGATTCCGCCAACTCGAGAATAAGTTTGCGCTGTGTTGCAGACTGAGACAAATGCCCTGTGCTTCAAATTCTCACATTTTTCAATATATTCTACATTCCACAAGAGCCGAAATGCAACTTTAAGACACAAGTGTAGTTCTACTAACAAATCGGTAGCATTGTATTTAAGCTGAGTGCGTAGTTACTGTGGGCGATGAATTATGCTAGGAGTACGCTAATACGAGATGAATTCGGACGGTACTCCTTCTAACGTAATCGTCATGCTGATATTCAGCGCTTACTGAAAGAGAGGAAACTGGCTTAGACAGCATGAAATCATTCGTGCCTGTTCTTGTTTGCTTAACAGAATCGGCAAAATTACTTCTCACGTCAAATGAGAAAGGGTTTGCTTTGTATGTCCAGTGAGCTGTTTAGCCACCTCCATATCAGCATGTTAGCATGTGCCTTGAACACCAAGAATCTTTTTCGTTCTTGATCTTATCATTACTGTTACACCCCATTCAAATTTGTCTCAATGCTTAATGCACATTAAGAATGCTGAGATGATGCGACCACAAAATCAGGTTATCGTAGTTGGAATACAGTCGCCACCTCTAGAGAGCGCGTCCAGAACTTCCAGACTAGTGTGACATGGGCTAAATCGGGTTCATCTTAGAGCCTCTGTCTCACACTGCAATATCTGCCTGCAATTTGGTTGACGCGAGTTGCCGTTCTACAATTGCGATTGCGATTGTGGATTTAGTGTGATGCTGCGGTGCCACGCCAATACATCTCGACACATGCACATCATCACCTACTATTGGGTCTGATAATATGTGCAGCCTGCCCTATTCAATTCCACTTGGACTAGACTTATAATAAGCACACTTCGCTGCAACGCTGCGCATGACATGGTTTGAATAACTGTGTTTGTACGGGTTACTCAGACTGAGGTCGGGTTTAAATAAACCACCGGTTGTGAACTGGTGCTTTGTATAGTATAGTTTCGTCCGTCGTCGACATTCTCCATGGCACTCCAACAGTGTTTACTCACAAGAGTAACGTGTGCACCTTGATAAACTTAATGCAACATCATGATGGCAAAGTGAGCTTGGAGATTACGACAAATAGCAGATTTTGACATCGTCACCGCAGCATTTTAATTGATATTTCTTGGATTGGCTCACCTCTGAATTGCTTTACGATGCCCGTAATCAAGAGTGCCTAGTTGACTGCCTCTCAAGCCCACATCCATGCAGCTGTTCCGTGTTATCTGCATTTTAATTCGGGGCAGATTTTAATGCTGCAGCATTTTGCAGATCCAAATTTAATGCATTGTTAGCGATTAAGATTAGGATGAACGCACAGTCCTCAGACTGAACGTTCCACACTGCTTGCGCTTGACTGTCTCTCAAGCGCACATTTATGTTTTAAAACCTAAAACACCTTGGAGACAACGGTACCATTTTTAAGATGCATGTAATTAAGTGAAGAATGCACTGCTCTCTCATATCTTGAAATAAATTTTGAGTTTGATTTTGATACGATAAACTGATGATGACTTGATGATAATGGTGCCTAGGTTGGCACAGATGATCGATAATGCACAAAATTGCACTCTCAAACAATCTAATTCTCTTGTGATCAGCAATGGTCCAAATTAGAAATCAGATGCATGGTTCATTTCATAGATGCTTTCAGCAAGGGCATAAAGTAGCACTGTCGCTTCCTCTTTCTTGATCCAAATTGATAAGAAATGAAGCTTGGACTACTGTTTCCTTCTGCACCAGCTTGCTGCATATGTAGTTTAAAAGCTAACAATTTCGGTGTGCCCGATGTGCTGGAAACCCATTTTGGCAAAGAAATTTTCGTTAGCACAAACATTCAACTGCTCTCTGTTCTGCAATTTTGATCAAGTACAGACGACTGGTTTTAGGTTTCGTCCGCTAAAATTTAGCTGTTTGTTTCTTTCCTGAAGGGAAGGAAATATTGTGGTTTAAATAGAACGCTATAAGTGCGGTCGATGGATAGAATACTTATTTTATAAGGCAAGATATAACTGCCGAGGTATATAGTGTGCTTCTTTTAATCTCCATTGATCCAGAAATGGTCTATATTGCACTCAACTGCTTGCTTCCTACAACCGCGTGCAGCTGTTCTTGTTCTGAAATCTGACATTGTGGATGTGGCTGATGCGCAGGTTGTCTAGTTTGACATAAAACACTGCAATTGTGTAGGTGCATCTAAATAATTATCAAATGATTTAGCCATGGATATAAACAATTAAGCTGGGATGCCAGATAGCTGGTCAGCTACACAGTCAAAGGCCCTTTAAAATCGCCCATCGTTTTGTGATGCTAAACAGTGGCAAATTCCTACTAAAATCATTTAAGTTACGATTATGTTTTCTTCAGAAATTCAGCTTATTGTCCTTCCCATGATACAATATTTCTGCACTCCTTAATTTCCTATGGGGCGGATGTTTCAACACTTTTAATTAGGCACAACGCAAAGCGCATCGCTCCACTAGTGCAACAAATCACAAACCTGACAGTGCGGGGAAATTCGCGTCCTGGCGCTACGACAAGCCTGTTGGGCTCGTTCCGTCTCACTTTATTAGCAGGCACATTTCAACTTGATTAATTGGTCTGGTTTAGGATCAAAATTTGCATCCACGGAGCTGTCTTATTATTTCACACAACGTCTAAATGTTCCGTTTTGAACCAAGCACTTCTATGAGACCCATGTTAAAAGACATATGCTATTTAAAGATCATGGCTATCTGGAATATTCATGGTTTTGTTGGCGATGAATGTCATTCATATAGTCGGCTTTAATTCTTCCGAACAAAGCTGTCATCTAAGAATGACATAAATCTCACCCATGCAAACTCTACTACTTACACCCCAAATAGTTCATTTCCATTAATCATTTGTGATATCTGACCCCTTTTGCGCATTTGTTGCACATTTTTTCTTGGCTTTTTCTTTAAGTTTAACCTTTTTATCTTCCTCATTATACTTGCCTCTTCCCTTCTTCCACCCACATCTTCCAAGCAGTAGAAACAGTAGCAGTGTGCTCTCTTGTACCCCTGCGATTCCCGTCCCTTCCACTCACTTGCATATACCTACTGAGCGCGCCTTTAAGTCACGCCACCATCTTCCACCTCTTCCACCCCATTACCACCACCGCTACTTATGGCCAATTAGTAGAAGCCCTTCCCTCCTTCATTCACTTGCGCATTCATTTAATCATTCATTCATTTTATCCACTTATCACCTGCATTCTTTCGCAGAAGCTAAATTATTGTTAACACATAAACAATCATTTGTCCAAAGGTTAGTTCTTTTGTTGTGACGTTACATCCATCCAGTGGTAGCTTGGACGGCGACGCAGGAAGTCATGCGATGAGCCAGTTATCCAATCAGCCGGTCGAATAGCCACCATGCAGAAGAAGCATCCAAATGAGCATGCCAGTGGGCAGAAATCCAGCCGGAACTGGTGGCTTATAATTACCAAACAAACTAAAGTGCTTCAAATAGCAGCACATCTACCTACTTTACTTCCTTTGAGTTAACTTATGGGCACCTAAACAAACTGCAACAAAAATTAATTCAAAGCTGCCATTCTGATGGTGATGAGAAATGCAAGCAATAGAAATGAACGCTCATAGGAAAATACATCACTTTAACCAAGTCCGTGTTGTAATTATAGCGGAATTCCAATGCCACTCTCATTCGTGGTTGTTAGCTATTCTGCTTTGCTAGCAGGATGTGGCCAACTATTTTGCGATGCTCACTTATCCATATGTTCCATACATTGTCGTTACGTGTTTCACAATTTGATAGCCCATGCATTCGCAGATCCATTCGTCTGTCACGAATCCTATTATTAAAGTACGAATAAAAAATTAATGCAATGCCCATGCGTTTACTACTTTTTGGGATCGTGACACACATAGTGGGTTGACTTCTCAAAATAACATGTCTACCAACATGTAGCTGCTATGCGCAGTTGCGCGTCGAGAAAAGCAGCCGCTAATCATAACCCCAGGTGGCACACATTAGCTGCTTCAGGCCAGCATAAGTCTCAGCATTTTCCCTCTTGATACTATGATCTTCATAGTGTTAGGTGCAAATATGCTGTGCTTTCGTTAATAGAATAAGTGCTTTGCATAGAAGCTTGATCAACAACGGCTTTTTCGCTGCAGTCTCAAAGAGCCACGTACCGAAAGAACCTTGCTCTCACCACTCTTCAAATGGAGCCACATCGGTCCTGACTTCATTAGATACAGTTGAGATGCAGAAAATTGAGCAGAAACTACAAAGATGCAGCTGGATTGACTGAAGTGAAAATCACCTGCTTCTGATTCGAAATGAACTTTACGTCGTTCTCAAACCAAAACATACTCTCAAGGACTGGGTCCCGACTCGGCCTGCAGTGCGACAGTAAAAAGAATGAGCATTGTAAGCCTCGTTGTTAGTCGCACTAAACTTATTAAATTGTCGCCCGATGGTATGCTTGAGTGTGCGGCTTCAATGAAAAATCCTTATTTGATTCCTTAGTATGCGCTAATTTTATTGTTATCTGATCTGTTAACGCTCTTTGCCTCGTTGTTATGGTTGCATTATGAACGCATACGGTGCAATGCCTTTAATTACATACCTATTACATATGGCGATGGAACAAAATACCGCCACGAAATTCATTTAAGTCGGTGCAAATGCCAAAAGCGCATATATTGCAGGATAATCACAGCTCACAATATGCGACTATTGAAGAAAACTTTGTTCCATTGCTGACCGCCACCTCTCATCCATAACGCATTCCATAAAGTATGCATAAGTAATGTTGTCAGTTTAAGCGCCCTCCTCTTTTCGTACAATAGATGTCCATATCTTGGATACGAGTTCGTTTCTCCCACAACAAGAATGAATGAGGTTGAGCTGCTTGGTCCCTGATTGTCCGGCTGCTCTATGCGCTAAGAATGAAGTTATGGGCGCGTAACATTGAGTCTACTGGTCTGAGGATTTAATTTAGTAAAGCTCTCCCCTCGATATCAGTCTCCAAGCAGATGACAAGCGTTTCGGCTAAGAAAAGTAAGCTTGTGATTATTTGCCATCAGCACTTGCTTTTCATGGCCCATGATTAATCATCCTCATCTTGACGCCTTATTGGGGCTATTTAATTCTCAAGTGCTCAACACTCCCCCGCATAATTTACTTCTCATATTGCATCTTACATGGCATGCAAAGTGTTTCCGACAGCGAATTCGCATTAATTTATGTGATATGCAGATGCTTTTTCAGGGCGCTATGAACCCTGTGAGATTAGTCCATTTGGCTTTGGTAGGTATTTTCTCGCCACATCGCCATTATTACAATTCGCGGAGTGTCTTTGCAACGTTGCGGTTATACGACTGAATGATCGTACTGATTTTTCCACAAGTTGAAGCACTTTAACTGCTTCCTGTGTCAAAGCCATGTGGTGCAAGAGTTGCCCTATCGGTGCTTTTCAGACTGCACAGGTTTTGGAATCATTTGCGAACACAGTACATTAATTTTCTAGGAAATACGTTTGGGTGCAAATTGTTCCAATTGTAGATGTGAGTACACGTATGATGCAGTGCTTATAAAGGACGGTTCAGTGCGTTCACTAATCCTGCCCTTGCAGGTTGCAATCCATTGCCCATCATGCGTCCCTCCAAGGCATCTCTGTCCCAACATATTGTAGACCTTTCCCGCTCATGGCGTTAAGACATGGGGCAGCCAGGAGGCGAAACTTAATCTTCCGAGAGGCAAATCATGGGGATTATGTTGTGATTGTCTCCTTACGTCGCTGTATAAAATGGACATGACACGAAGAGTATCGCAACACACACGCGCGTGAAGCAACTATGAACTGAAATGCAACAATTAAACAAGCAGTTGCACATTAAGACTGCACGCTTCAGCTTTGCATTCGCGACTCTGTAATAACCTCGATGCAGTTGAAAACGAGGCACACAATGCTCAGTACTTCCACCATCGCATTGTAGGCCGAATTGGGTCTCCGTCCACAAACAGTAATGAAGAAGCAAGTAAATCCTACTGCTCTCAGTCTGATTACGTCTGTGTTGTGTTCATCCAATTTTACAACATTCGAACTTAATTCACTGAATACATGATCAATGTGGCTCCAATTAAAGAATGACGGGAACAAAGACCTTTCCGTACTTGGTCTCTCTGTTGCTGCCACAAAACAGTGCGTTGCTGAGAACGCTTGGTTCACTCGCCAACAAAAAGTTGGGATGTTTGCACCCAACATCAGTGCATGGGAACAATTCAGGGCTTACACACCTAGCAGAATATTTTGTGGTGATAATATGAGCAGCGCTACTATACCTTTGCAAAGAAAACAGCCATGTAAAAAGACGGCGAACGTGCATGCTACGCTGACTCTACTGCGACGCTGCTTACCAGTCTAAAGGACTAAGAATCAAAACGGAATGGAACATGAAAACAACGTTCCAGCGCTAACAACTTTATTGCTACTGCCAAAATAAAATCTTAAAGAAATTGGTAAGAATCGAAGTTTTGTTTCTTTAAAGCGTATGTTGCCAGATATAGTTTAATAGCTCCTTACTAAGCACCAATTATGATCAGCACTTCACTCTTGTGACAATCTGAGTGGGTCATGTATGCGGCACGACGCATCCAAAGCACTTTTGCCAGTCGGATTTTATCTACTGTTGTCCGGTTTCTGCTAGCTGTAGGAGCAAGCAGTAGAAATGTATGCGGCAAAGGAATATTCAATAATTTATTCATTGTGTTTTACACATTGATACACGAAGCATTGTGTTGCTCCATAAAAAACTTGGTCTGCTCAACGCATTAAATGCATCAGCACTTCTATTGCTGACACGCCACATCCAAAATGTCTTAATGCTGGCTAGATAATTATGGATGTGATAGGCATATTGAACAGATTTTCATTTAAATGTAACGTTTGGCTCCACTAACAGCGCTACTCTCAAATTCTATCCTACGCAGCAATTTCCAATGTGTTTTGTTTGACAGATTATGCTTGAAATCTACTTAACTTTGTGCGGAGGAGGTAGAATTGGTGTGGATTTGGGTAAAAGTCAGCATCATTGTTGCTGGCATTTACCAAGGGAGATATGACTGGAAGTCTAGTGCAGCAAACTGCCTCGACCCTTCGTGGCATAGACAAAGCAAATTGCCCAGACTTGTACGCATCACGTCTGAGTTCAATCTAAGAGCCTTACAAAATTTGATATTCTCTACCCTGGCAAGATGCCGTGAACTTCGGCCTTTGCAAAAATACGTCTGTCACTATCTGCTGATGAAGACCACTTAATCTTCCGAAGCACGGTTGGGTTTCATAGCACGTAATCCTCAGTGCGCAAACAACCGCATAAATCCCGTGCCTAGTGGCTTCAAGGAATAACAATCGAAACAATGTGGTCATTCTTCAAGCACACATAATTGTGGCCATTGCAGCAAAATCATGGGTACAGTGTCACAAGTTCTCAAGTGTGCCGCGCTCTACGTTGATGTCAAGCGAAATTATGTTGCATCAAACATGCTATCAAGCCCGCAAAAAAAGTAAACCAAATCTTTAACTCGCTAATAACTCATGCTTAATTATGTGAGTTTGCACGAATATTGTGAGATTGGCAAATGTTCGTTGACCGAGTTTCGTCTGCTCGGTGGGATATGATCGCAATATTTGACTTTGACTAGCTAAGACTTCTAATTTCCGTGCCTTCTTTTTGTCGGGTTGTACTAACTGGGAAGAATTCCTTATTCTGCAAGTTAAGAAATTTGGTTCCTGGCAGGCTGTCCACCACCTCAGTGGTTTGACTCCAATCAGGTCTTCAGTTTGGTATCCACACCTCCAGGGCCTCTGCACTTATCAAGTAATGGCTGGATTGAAGGCCTTTTAGTGCCATTGAGGAGAAAGAGCCTGTGACAATATTGTTAACAATGCTGATGGCAGACCGTTGACAAGGCTGTAAATACTCGGAAGGCCATTTTTACTTTAGGAGCTTTTTAGGCAGCCGGTGTGCTTCCATGTAGGGGCATTTACTTTTGTTGACGGGTTTGCTCAGACTTAAAAAAATTAATAAAACGGCCCAAAATATGACTTGTTAATCAATGAAAATTTTGATAAACGGAAACCATTTAAACGAAACTAAAATGTCGCGTTCCCAAAGCAGGCTTCTCAGGCATAACCTTTTCGAATATTTTCGTGCCAGGCATCTATGATCCGAAGAGGAAAACGCATCGCCTCATCACATTTTGCAATGGAATATCAGAGATTGCAGGTTACTTGAGCCATAGTAGGCTATATAAGTGATTGTGTCAGCCTTTTCCAGTTAGACATTTCAGAGTACAAGCATAAAGAACAACCAAACTGTGCTAGGTGGTGAAAGCAAAGGAGCCGCTAATGTCTGCAAGAAAGGAAAAAATCCAATTGTGATTGTGGCCAGCTAACTCTTACTTCGCCAGCTGCGACCACATATAAAGCGTAGACAAATGCACCCATCTGCCGCGACTTTAAGAACATAATGACGCAACTGTCTTTTACTGTAAATTTCCTATTCAAATACATCAGCTTTTCTAAAATGACAAAAACTTATCGACTTTCACCATGCTCTGACATCGTGAGTCCCGAATGGTGGGGAAATGGACTGTTTACCTACCATAATAATTGCTGCAACTACCAAAGCACTGCGTGAAATGCCCAGCTGGATAGAGTTCTATGCACTGTTCAAAATTATAGAGCATTAACAAAAAGTGCGAAATGTGGGACCAAGTCCCATCGCGTAGGGTTCCTCTGTAGCTATGGTAATAACGCAAAACTGATAGCTGCATCGACAGGAATCGCACATGAAGCATTCCACTTTTAGCAAGAAGTTGGGGGATTTGCGTTTAAAACAACCAATGAGTGTACTCTTGGCAACATGTAAAGATGCTTAAAAAGCCTGATTAAGTCACCTAAATTCCTTAAAGAAATGGAGGCCGGAATGTGAGTCGTGCAAGGAACACGCGTCAATGTGTGCTACTTTGAAATCAGCCTGAGGTTGACGATGGTTCTTAAAGTGCCAGAGGCGGAGGGGATAGGCCACTCTCGAAGTATGTTTCACCTAGAGCAAAAATTGTAAATGACGCTATGATCTACCTAACTCGTCTTTTTCTTTACGTCAAAGAATAATTTGATGGTTGTGATGATTTAAAATTTGTTTCCTGAATTGTTGATTTTTAAAATAGTTAATTAGAATGAGTGTCACAATCCTTCTAGGTGCAGTTGTGATGAACTGGGTTGAAGCATTCAGGCGAAATGTATGTCGCGCAGCTCAGCAGTAAAGGAGCATAAAAGCCAGGCCTTGCTCAAGCAACCCATCGTTTGCAATCACTACTTTCATTATGTAGACAGATTTTTTTTGGGTCTTCACAAGGAATCCTTTAACCTTTGTTGGGATTCTGCCAGACCCTTGTCCTCATACATTTCTAGGAACCTGAACGCTTTGCTGGATTTGTCATGCAGTGGAAATAAAATGAGGCCAACAGCACGAATTCGTAGATAACCTCCGTTCCAAAACAGAGGCAAGTGAAAGGAAAGGTGTCACTATCATCACATTATCAACTATGCAAAGGCCAACTGACGATTGCAGTAGATCTACGTACCATTTGTCGTGAAACGCTGCTGAGGCTATGGGGCTGAACTAGATATCGCCTATCCATTATGGTCATCAGATCCTCAGCCTACACAAGATTGGTGACAATAGGCTTGCGATTCTGAAGACTCGTCGCCTCCATTATTAGTAACGACGCTTCTAAGCCCAGAGGACTTGCTACGCCAGTCAAATCTTTTCTAGTTTGCAAGCAGCAGACATAATAGACTACTCTTATTTCGCTTGTCAGTAGATACGAGTTCCGAACAGACAAACGTGTTCGGAGTAGCTGCAAGAGTAGAAGGCATGCAGAACCTCAAACCTCAAAGGCCTACTTCAGATCAAGGAGAAATCAAAGTCTCGCAAGCATTAAAACCGAGGGAATATGGTTACCATGCTATTGTCACAGTACAAGTGACTGTTTAGATTTGATGATGAGAAAAATTCGACTGCAGCGGCTGAAATAACATTGGCAATGCCAATATTTTAAAAGACTCAATAATACAAAATAATCGCGCATTGATGCACCTCTTAAAGCAGATTATGTATGCACTTGCCTTTTGGCAGAGAAATTACCTTGCAGGTTAAAGTAGAATAGTCATCAGGATTTCATGATAGAGTGGAAAGTTCATCCACTTCAGTGAACAGAGAGCATACGTCTTTAAAGATGAAGTAGAATAGACGACTCTCCTTTGAGTTAGACAAGACTTTCACACAGTGTTCGACTAAAACCAAACTGCGGTCTTTAAATGAAGCTACCTCGACATTCGCTGCCTTGGAACAATAGTGATATTCACCTAAATGTGACAGTTGCAACTGTAGTGACAGCCTTTTAATCTAAATCTAGTCAACCGCTCATCAAACTTAATTTTAGCCTTCATTATTTAAGGCCAAAATCGCATACGTTTCGTCGCATCACATTTTTCCTTTACCGCGACTTCCTCACATGAGCTATAATGTCTTAGAGAGGTGAGGTAGATTTGTGGAGAAAAACACGCTATACAAAGTAGGAGAAGATTCATCATTGGTCATTCTTGTAGTGGCAGAAGAAAACCGAGTTGAAAATGGATTTTCCTTGCTGAGGAACATATCTGATGATGTGCGGATGATGCATACCATGCTGCGATTCACCCAATTGTGGGTACTCTTAACATCCTTGCACATAACTTAGACTCTTCCTGGTACCCTTCTAGTGATATTGGACACAGGAGTTTTGGGTCTAGTCAATCTTCGTCTTCTCAATTAAAATCTTTCATTGTTTGGAGCTAAGTCGAACATAAATCATCGCGCTAATGTTGTTCTTTGCCGCGACTTCATCACATTAGCGCTGCACTCAGTAGGAGAAGATTTATTACTAAACATTCTTGTCGTAGCAGTAGGAGACCAAGTTAGGAAAATGATTTTCCCTGCTGAGGAGCATATTTGATGCTTGACCCCGAAAAACAAGGCCGATGCATAAATTGCCGCGATTTGCGCAATCGGGGGTACCCTCAACAACCTTGCACATAAGTTGGCCTCTCCCTAATACAATTTTGGTGATATTGCCGTTGTTCCCAACGTCGTGGCGCGAAGTCACCATCGGTGGTATTCGTGGTCCATAATGTTCAGTAACCGCCGTCAACTTTTGGCAGCGTAGCGAGCCATCTGTCTACCTGGAGGCTGTCTCAATTGTCCGCCCATACCCGGTGGGTTCGCGCAGCACCTACCTTCCTACTTTCTGCCTATCTTTGTCAATCTTCTCCAGCGTCCACTGTTATCACTCTCTTGCTTTGTTTGTGGCGACAGCCGCATCAGCAAAGCTGTGAGTTGTGCTGGTTAGGATTAAATTGCTTTTCTCTCCTAAGTCAGTTTTCCAACGCTTTTAACCAAAGTTCTCTTCAAAAGGAGCATTTTACCCTTATATTTCTTTTTGGCATCAACTAAGAAGACTACTGTTAGTGCATAAAGAAGGCATACGTGGTGCACAATATTTTCGTAACAACCGTCAACCTTTGTCAGCGTAGCGAGCCATCTGTCTACCTGGATACTGCCTCAAATGTCCACCCATATCCGGTGGGTTTGCGCAACGCCTACCTTCTTACCTCCTGCCTATCTTTGTGCGTCTTCTCCAGCGTTCATCGTTATCACTCTCTTGCTTTGCAAGGCTGTGCATTGTGCTGGTTAGGATTCAATTGCTTTTCTGTCACGAGTCAGTTTTTCAACGCTTTCCGCTAAAGTCCTCTTCGAAAGGAGCATTTCACCCTTTATCCCTCTTTTAAATCAAAGAGGAAGTCTGCTGTCAGTGCACAAAGAAGAACATGATGTGCATGATAATAATAAAAGGTGCTAACGCATCAAATGCGTCGAACGTTGGACCAACTTTGACCTCGAGAGATAGCGAGATTAGCCTTCAAAGAAGGAGTTCGGAATGCTATGCAATTTGTCGGCTGATGCAGGAAATAAGTATGAATTTAGACTAGTCAAAGCAGGTCGGATAAAGGCAAAATCATCACACTTAGGTTGCAACTTGCTCCCATATACTCATAATCTTGATCGTACTTAATCACGATTTCAAGTGAGAAGCAGCTGGACTCATACGACGCACATCAAAACCACAGACTTTATAAAATGAAGCAAAACGGATGAAGGAGTCGTGGATGTTTAAGTGGAAGGCATGTCCTGCCAAGGAGCACGCAAAAAGAGTAGCAGCTTTGGCGCAGCGACAAAAGTGCGTGATCGAAAGTTAAGGGAACTCAAATGTCCCCAAATCCTTTTGGTGATGAACAACGTTTATAGTTAAGGAAAGGATGACGCATCTGCTTACACGTTTACCCCAGTTTCGTGGACCCAAGGTGATGCAAATAAATGTAGCCACTTTAGAATATCCCTCAAAGCCGCACTCACTTTGATTAGTGGTGCCATAGTTTGATCTCTTAGTATCAACACCACACGGAACACTGGCAGCCATTGAAGAATTAGTGCGTGTGACCATTAATAGCGCTGGTCACAGATATGTACAAAAGATTTAAATAACTGTCTGTTCGGAACATCCAAAGATGATCGTAAGTCTGCAGGTAAGAGGCCATACATCTGGTGCAATGCAAATTAAAATTTAGTGGATAAAAGCACAATCATTTGCAGAGTTGGAGAGTTGTCTGCGCTAAGCACCGAGGCTACTAATGGTCGTTGGTCTAGACTGTCATGAAATATTTCAGAAGTGCTGAAGAATTGTTCCACATCGAAGCCTTCCGAGTATTCATCAAACAAACAGAGCATCGAAGCATGACTGAAGCCGGAGATTGCCTCAAGAATTAAGCCTAGCGCTTAACTCTATACCTCAGTTCTTTTCTCACCGAAACTCTAAATATTGATTATTCTAGAAAAATTCTCTGAAAAACACGCCCATCTTCTTATCGTACTTAATCATAGCAACTTCACACTGAAATCGTTCAAGCAATGATTTGATTTAATTCGCGTTTCCAGCTCATTGCCACTATCACTCCGCAATATTTGTGCACTCCGTAATTCCCTGTGGGATAGAGTAGAGTCTGAACGCAGGCGGCATCTCCTCTACAAAAGGTTTTAATGCATCGGTCGCGTGCACCACAAAGCGCATCAACCCTATGGTGCAAATAATCGCAGAATTGACAGTTCGGAGATAACCCTTGATCCAGCACAATCATAAACTCCGTGCGGCCATTACCCTGCTTAGGAAACCTTAGCAAGCACAATTTAAACTTAATAAGTGGTTCCATTTAAGACCACAACTGGACTTCATGAAGCTGTCTCATACTCTATACGCCATCAAGGCATTCCATCTTAAACCAAGGCCTTCCATGGGATCCATGTTAATAAGCATCTGATATTTTAAGTTAAAGGCTATCTGAGGACTTCAAAAGCCTGTTATTCTTAGTCTGTCTTTAAGTGAGCTGACTTCAATTCTTCCAAACAAAGCTAACATTTTAGCGTAGCATAATTCACAGTTCTCGTCCAATGGGTAGAAGTCGATTAGGTCCCACCCGCTCATCTCACCTGCCTACCCAAACGTTTCCACCTGCACTTCCAATTATCTCGCTTTATTTACACAAATTTCACTCCTGCTTCTTCATTTCTCCCTTCTGCAAGCCGTAGTATTAGCAATAGGTTCCCCTGTACTATTGCCACTCCCTCCCTTCCATCCTCCATCCACCCACTCATCTGCTTGCAACTACAGAGTGCCAATTTTAGTCACCCTAACTCAAATCACCTCTTTAGCCGAACCATCACCACCACTTATGGACTGTTAGCAAAATCCCTCCTCGCCCTCCTTCATTCAATCGCACATTCATTCATTCATTTTATCCACTTCTACTTTCTTTGCTAAAGTTAAATCGCTCAACAGGTCAAGCAACTACCTGTTAAAGCAGTTGCTTTTCTCCCATAATGATGCTAATTCACCCCATAATTTGCGTGTTATATCTTGTCGTCACACATATGTGGCATCCATATATTTCCAATTTACAATTTTATTTCTAGAATCCTAACACTGCTGCTGTTATTTTCACCCCATAAATACGCTAATGCATGTATGCCTACATGGTTGTCTCTTCGTCCCATTTCGTCCAACACCCAATATAATATACCGTCAACCAGCTGCCAAATCTCGTTCCTTTTCTTTCACTTTGGTTAGAACCAAACGTCTGTTAAACAAGTTCTTGCGTTTCAATTTATATAATACTCCCAGCTGCACAAAACCATATTTTTATTTTGTCTTTCTTTCCTCCTGCTTCAGCTAGTTTGTTTGCTTTTCAAATTAGCTTGCCTTCGTCCTCTCAGCCAGGAAATGCTGCAGTTAGATGCTCGCAATTGACAAGCTCACCATCCAATATTCATCGGCGATATATTTAACGCAAGATTTTCATTGCTTTCTCCACCTCTAATACGCTCAGCTTTCGTTTGTTTACTTTGTGGCATTGCTTGTGGTCACCGCGGTGGCCATCTTGTAGGCAGTGCCGTCTCGACACAGAACGTGATCCACAGTTCACTCTGTAGAAACTATCTATCCGAGGACACTCAATCCGACCCCTTCCGCCTCCTCTTCATTTGTCACTTTACATAGTTTTTCATCTTCGATCTCATCCGTATGCTCTGTTCGCCTTGCATAGTGACTGCTGAGCATCGAAGCCGATCACTGGCTACTTCCCTTTTGACATAGGCGAAAGCAGTTGGAGTCAGAATGATGGGGGCGATTTACTATTGTGAATGCTCATTCACATAGGCCGACTATGCAATCTGAGCACGCATGTACGTAAAGCCGTACTGGCACACGCCTTGCCACCCATCACCTACTCTGCCTATCCTAAACAGCATTATTTAATATATTGCACAAATTGTGTAGGCAGGAACTGAATAGTGTTCGTAAGCCCAAATTTGCCATTACCTTGCCATCACACAATCACACACTTTAATGGCATTTTATGGAAAAGAGATTACCCTTTCCCTCCGATGCAATTGGCACAGATCTCTGCAAGGCTGCGATTTCACGCAATTCGTCAACTGTTATTTTTTGTGGTTAGGGCAAAGCATCCACTATCCACCCAACTTGACGGATAGTAATGGCAAAAGCAAGTTTCCCTCAAAAAATATAGCTACGCCTACACAAATGGAGGGGCGTGCTTCTGCTTGGGCGCAATTGTGCTAGGCCAAGTTGTCAAGGCAATGTCATGCTCCATCAATGAGGAAGCACAATTCTACCTAAGAAAAAGATATCATGCAGACAAGGCAACATCTCGAAGCACATTCTCGGATTAAATTATATGTAAATGCATGCATACACATCCTCTACCAAATCAAATTTTAGGTTTGTTGAGGATTGCAAAATCAAATGGAAGTGGTCTTACTTGATAACTTGACTTTATGATTGACTGAAGTCAATAACATTAGGTCTCCTCTTTCTCCTCCACACAATCGCCTTTACGCTTCATCTAAAATCGTTTAGAAAATCATAAGACGGTCTAATCCAGTGATGACTGTACGAGAAATCATGCGGTCCTAACTGAGAGGGTCAGTGTCAAGGCCCTTAGCAGCTGGTTGACTGCTTTGATCATAATATCATTTTAAAAGGATATCAGCTTTGATACAGGAGCATATATGATAGGGATTTTTCAGTTGGGAACAGTACCCCTTATTGATCTCAGTAGCTGCAATTGCTGGGAGTGTAATGAAGGCTAATAGGCATCAAGCCATACGTGAGAGTGATCCATTGATGCTGAACGGAATTGTTGAACAGTCTCGAACGTCTCCATAAACTGACATTAGTCTTGAGATGCGTGTAGCTTTATTTTCTGACCTAAGGTATTTCCCAGGCATCGCAAATACGGACCAAAAATAATCCGAGCCGTTTTCTCATATGCCTCAACGATGTTTTATTGCAATACATGAGTTCCCTATGAGTTTTATCCATTTGCAATCTATTTTGCACGTTATTTTCTTAAAAAAAGTGTTACTAGACAGTCGGAGCGTTTCATCTCACTGCTTGGTGGAAACTTCGCACGAGTTTCGTGATTCCCTTTGCGTTGGTTCATTCATTTGCCTCAACTTTAACAAGTGGGGTGACATTTGTCCTAATACGTTAGTGATTTTGTTCACTAGGTACCTAAAAGATAAAAACGTTGCATTATACTTGTCTGTTTTCCTATGATATAGGACGTTACCTATGCAAGGTCCACTTTCTGTACACATTTTCTTCGACAGGACGTGCTTCACGTTGCATCCCTCATTAAATCGCAAATGCAGCCAGCTTATTTGAAGAGCATTATGGGAGAAATATGACTTGGCAACAATCTCAGATATTGTTAGTGTTGTAGTGTTGTCATCGCCATGAGACACAATTTACAGACTCCGTACACTCTAATGAGACACCTCCATTGCGCTCAACCTATAACTATTCAACTGGCCAATAGTCCACGCTAGCCTCATTCAACATCGTCTGCGCATCTGCTAACTCGCTTGGGAACAACTTTGCTTCTCTCTTTGTAGGCCAACTCGGATGAGTACGTTTCCGTCCTCTGGTTCACTGCGTTCGCTATCCCCGTGACACTTCACTGACCCTCACGTCGGTTCAAATTGGACTTCCTTCCATTGGCATGGAAAGTGGCTCATGCTTCAATCGTGGCGTTCAGCCAGGTTGCTAAGCAATTAGCAATCATTCCTTTGGTGTTTGCACAGCTACAATATAAATAAAGAAACATTTGCCAAATAGGGACGACAGCAACAAGCAACACTATCAGCTCTAAAATGCGTTGCATACAAAGGTATGAATCTGCGGTGAAAATGTGAATAAACTGTTATTTGTCGTGATCGCCATGGCCGCTTTGTCATCATGATGCTCTACTGGGCCTATAGAGGTGTATACGGCCACTTTAATAAATAAGCACTATTAGAACGCCATAGGGAAGGCCAACGATGGACGGAACTATACTGATCAAGCCAGCTGTTCATAAAAAGTAGCGTATTTAAACTGGATCTCGGTGCGGGAAGCCCGTAAGAGCGCAGTGATAAAACCATGTGATGCACAGCGTGGTAGTGGACTGCGTTTATGGTAAGTCTAGCCTAAGCAGAATCGACAACGAGCAGGCTGTGCATATTATCAGTCCCAAATAGTAGGGTGATTTGTATGTGTGCCATAATGTGTTGACGTGGAACAAAGCACCATATCGAATCCACAATCGCACGATGCTTTTATTGTGCTGCGGCAACTCACTTCAACCAAATTAAAGGCGGAGTTTGCAGTGTGAAACAGAGATTTTACGACAAAATCGAGGTAGTCCGTGTCACGTGAATCTGGATCCCCTCGTCACAACCCCCAAAAGGCGGTGACCGTATTCCAACTACGGTTGCCTGATTTTGTGATTGCATCATTTTAGCATTCTCTGCGTACATTAAACATTGATGGGAATTGGAATAGATTGTAGCAATAATGCCAAAATCAGGAACAGCAAAGGAGCTCGCTGTTCGCAGCGCATGCTAACATGATATGGAGGTAACTGATCAGCTCACTCGATATATTGGGCATGCCCTTTCTCATTTGACGTGAGAAGCAATTTTACCAATTCTGCTGTGCGACCAAATAGTTGTGAATAATTTATGCTGTCTAAGCGAGTCTCCTCTCGCAATAAGCACTAAACGCCAGCATGACAATTACGTTTTAAAGGCCTTCGTCTTGTTTCTTCTTGTATTGGCATACTCTCAGAATAATTCATCGCAAACAGTAACTACGCAATCAGCTTAAATATAGTGCCCTGGTCCGCTAGCAGAACTAAACTTGTGCCTTGGAGTCGTATCCACTTTTTGTGGAATGCAGAATACATTTAAAGTGTGAGAACTTCAAGCATACGGCGTTTGCCTCAGCTCGCAACACAGCGTCAACTTATATTCGAGTGGGCGGAAGTGGCAACCCCAAGAAAATGAAGTAAGCGCAAAAATGCTTTTATTTGTCAGTAGCTTTCTAGTTGAAGAGGTTGTGTTGGAAGTAATTAAACACGAATGAATGTCACTGTTTCATCGCACGCACCGTGAAAGCCCTATGATGGAAATAGAGAGGTGTGGTAATTTCGAACAACGGACCGTGGTCGTACGAGTGCCCAACCTGTTGCTAATTCGTACTTACGCACAAGCAAGCTCAAGCAAGATTCAGGGCCGTGCCAGATGGGGCCAGACTGAGTGGACCACGAGGCAGATTAGTTGGTTGTAACGGCACTCCCCTCCTCTCTATGCAAACAGGCATGTTATCATTCGGTATGCCAAAGCACGTTACAATCACACTTAGTAGCTTACCGGGGGACGGTGTTTTAATAAATCCATCGTATACGTCAGTTGTATCCGTGTACGCCAAAACTCGGTATCGTGTGTTGGCCTCCAATCCGTCAAGAGTTATCCTCCCTTGTAAAAATCCTACTTTTTTACTCCTGGACGAGACGGGTTTAGTGGTGGAAACCGCAATCAGTCTAATCTGCTCCGCGTAGTGTTCACTCAACTCTTTCACACTCCAAGTCAACGTAATGCCATTGAAAGTGTGCTGGGAGCGATTTCTTTACATCTTTCCCCTCTTCTGTGAAACAAAAATATTTACACGTATAATGGTAATCACGCAGCACCCCGAACCAACTAGGAAGGAAAATGTGGGACACTTAATGCTAAGATCTTTACAGTGATGCCAGTAGGCAGCACAAATAACAGTGCTTGCCTTTAAGACCCAACAAAGCACTTTCTCACTGTGATCGTTATCTTTTGACTCAAGGGTGCAATACGATGATACCTTGAGTAGCAGAAGATGCCTCTCATTAATGCGCGAGTATAGCCCGTATTTTGCAGTCATTTTCTTAGCTATGTGCCTCATGCCATATGATCGGGCGACCCGATTTTCACTTATTTTAACAATGTACAACGAGTGGAATGGAAAAAATGGCGCACGAGTGCATGACCATACTCCTCCTTCCCCATGTACGCAGATATGCCATCCTTTGGTATGGTGATGCGCGCCATAATCGCAATTGCCAACTTACCAAGGGGCATTGTTTTAATGAATCCATAGAATATAAGAGCAAAGTCCTCATTCGCTAGTGCGTGTACCAACACATGATATCTTGTGTCGGGTTCCAACACGCCAAGAGTGATAATCCCCTGCGAAAAATCTTCCTCTTCGGTCTTGATTATGGGAGGGTGCGATGAAAATGCAGTCAGTCTAATCCGCTTCGCGTAGTCCTCACCCAACTGTTTCACATCCCAAACTAACGAAATGGTGTATGGCCCCGGCCAAGTCCATTGGAAGTAATCTGGAAGCGGTTCCCTTACTTCTATTGCCTCCTCTGCAAAACAAGATAAATATGCCATGCTTAGCGGAAATGCTGCGGACAAAGTGGATCACTTCGAAACAGAAGTCTCGACCTCCTACTGCTTCCATAGTAGCATTAGGGGTGCTGGGAGATCTAAATATTCGTTAGTCGCCTTCATAGAGCAACAATTGACCTGCTGGACCTATGGAGATAGATGTTGGTGAATATTAGCCCCTGTCGTGTGTGCTTGAATTATAGTGAAACGCGTATGTCGGGGAATACACTCAGAAATTGAATGGGATTATCATTCGGTACATTGGATTCGTGTGTCATGCTTGTCATTCGCAAGCAAATACCACTGTCAATTGGTGCGTAGGCAGTGGTCCACTTACAGTGAGTGGAAATTGAGGGGCTAAAATGAAGTGAGCGTAGACAAGTAGAACGCAACTGCACACAGCGCTTTGCTTAAGAATAACGGGGGCAAATAATCCGCGTGAGATGTGCAACTCACCACCTAGTCCTATTTGGCTCTTCGCGACGTGTAAGATCGCCAACAGCATAAAGGGCAAGCCAAACGACATCGCCAACGAAGAATTGGGTCACAAGTACAAATCATGGGGTATTTATAAGAATGGAGACTGATGCACCAGCCTATCAGATGTGTGTCCTTGAACTACAGGACGACTCCTCAATGCATAGAGATTCTGATTACAATGTGGCATGTTGCTTCGTTTTAGTAAAACCGATGGTTTGCTGCCAAATACGCTGTTTTCAAGGCGCGCAGACGAGAGGGCTGAAATAAAGTGCAATGTCTAATCACCCCTCAGATCTCAAGTTATATTTTGTGTCAGCAGCGAGCGAAATGTTGGCATGAGGTGACTTTGAGATAGAAGCCAGGTAGAAGAACCCACTTTGCAGTCAAACATCCCTGCAGTACTGGTTGAGAAGTGCAACCTCTTTTTTGGCTCCATTAAAACAACTAAAGAGGTCTCGTATTTATACGAGGAACGAATGATTTCTATATCAGAGGTAACAAAGAGACAAGGTTTGAAATAGAGGAGTATAACAAGATTTGCGGTCATGGGTACGCATTTGCTACAGTCCCACAGTTGTCGGCAGAGTAGCGTCAGAACTGCAGAAACAAGAGTAGGAATGGTGGTTGATTAACCATGTTTGTAAATGTAAATCGATGAAGTGGGAGCACTATTTGCTGATGGGTCTGTAATGCTAATTCGTCCATGTTAAAGATATCCCATAAAAGTGGACTGTGAATAACGAGAGAGTTCACCTCAACTTACCGAAATTGTCGAGTCACCTTGCAATTTTGAATTGCACAGCAACGGACTTTGATGCTGCAGCATAAGATGCTCTCCACCAACAGATGCCCACATTGGTTAAAAAAGAGAAATGGCTTCTTCACTCGCCTTTCGTACTGTTTCGATGCATCGCAGCATATTGCGTACCGCAGGTTGATATCGGGCAAAACACACTTGGACTATCCAAAAACACCCAACCCTCAAAGTCCTACAACGAACCAGCACCAGCAATCTGATCCTATTACACGAACTAATATATGGAAGCGCTGACAAGTTTAAAGAACCCAAGTTGCGATAGTGCAGTTTCTGATAGAAGATTAATTATCGCAAATAGGCAACTAAGCTCTCAGCACAAGCGGGAAATCTACATGTCCTGCCAAAAAAGGTGCAGAGCGAAACAAGCTACATTCCATGAAAATGTGCTCAAAATTAAAATCTCATTGGAACGAAAAATTAACAGGGGAGAATTTCGCTACTTATTTGCATTAACAAACGCGCTAGTCTGTCGATGGTGGATGTAGGTGTACGAAATGCCACTGCATGTGTGGGAACAATCAATGTGGACAAGCTATCCTTACAGCGCAGGTGACATGCGAAAGCCGTACAGAATTAATTTAATTGCATGCATCTTCAGGATCGCACGGGATTCTTGATGTTGGCTTTGAGTGTCAGAAATGCCACCGAAATTTGCCACTAATAAGTGTAAATGCGTATTGCTTATCGCATAGGAATCATGTGATGAGCCTGTATAACTAGCGCAATTACTGGCCTCATTAACCTCGCGTCGGTCTGCTGATGGTGGGTGTGCCAGAAACATTATTACTTGTGTGCAACCAACCAGTGAGGAGGAATATTCCTTGCCGCATAGATGGCATGTGACAACTGTGCAAATTTTTCACAACTAATTGCATCCTTAGCCACGAAACGTTATTTCTATGATAACTGTACGTGTCAGCAATGCCACTGCTCTTGTGCCACCAGACAGAGGGAAGTGATAAGTACTGCCTCATCTGTGAGGCAGTTTTTATCACATGCTAGTTGAGGGATGTTAGGCTGGACAACTTTACTGAAGACATCTTGGACATCCCATTCTACTTAAACAAGGCACGTTGGCACTTATATATGGTATTTACTCGGACTTTTTTACATTTGAAAACATAAAACTGGGATCAATGCAGCTATTTTCTTCGAATGTTGCCACGAATGAAGCTTTAAAGAGCGAGCCGTCATTCCTCAAAATGATGGAGGCCCATGCAACCGATTTTTTGAAAACCCCTTTGATAAAAGGCGATTTGCGTTACATGTACGCAAAATTCTGCCTCATTTCTAATCGCGCAATAATTGTAATTTATTGAAAAAAGAACCTTAAGCGGAACAGCGGCAGGAAGAGGCCAACCGTATCACGCTTCTGCAGAACTACAATTTAAATGCACTCTCTCGTTTTATTGCTGAGTGAAACAGGTGAATTTTATGCATTAAGTCATTCTCAATCCCCATAATCCGCTTCATGGATCGAAGAAGGAAAGTCATCGCACTGAGTCGGTGCACGACGAACACTACGGACACAGACAGACACAAAAAGATAGGACTAGGATCATTAGCGAGTGAGGATCCATGAATAAAACAGGGTTCGATGAAATCGGATTTGCATGGAAAGCTGTGGAATCAGAGCGATGTCAGTAGCTGCCAGAGCAACAATCAAATGCGTCGTACGCTGCGTGGAGAGCCTTCGAAGCTCAGTAAATGGATGAGAGCATCAAAGTGGCCACGGCAACCTCCAAATCCGCGTGAGTATCGTCCCCCTGGACCACATTATTGACTGCTGCTTTTGTTTTTGGGGCTGTCAAGATCCTTTATTTCGTTCTAAAAGCACATCAGCATTTTGGAGCTCTTCCTTGTCTTTGCTAGACCATTGCTGTCGGAAAGCCACGTACCTTTAAGGAAGACGGAGGTTCGGAGATAACTGATTGGCCATGCAGCAGGTGGGTCAGTGAAATAGTGGAGAGGATTGGTCTTTTGAGGGCTGTTAATGATCGAGTCTTCGAGCCAGAAGAGCCTTTTGACTTTCCTTTTTGTCACTATATATCAACTTTTTTAGATCGTGGCTACCCGTTCTTGTCATGAGTGATAGGCACGCTTACTAAATTTTAGGCCAAGTGAAATTGCCATGTGAAACATTGGGTGCATTATCGTGACTGATTTCATCCAGGATAATAAATCGGTCATTCACAGAAGAGAAATCAACTTATGAGCAAAACCTAGAAGTAGTATTGGTGTGAAGGACTTGTCGTTTCTTATGGAACAGCATAAACACTCGACTTTATTACGTACACCACCTTTTTGATATTACAAACGCTTGGTTACGTCAGCGAATTCATTGTGCGCACCGCTCCCACCGTCCCACCCCATTCTCGTTCGCTCATACCGTACAAACGGTTAAGAGTTTAATGAACGGCGTGGTGTAACCGACAAACGTATGGCTGTTCTTGAAATGCTTGCATCACTAAGGGCTGTCATCAATGAGCCACCAGATACCTTACCACCGTAGGTGACGTAAGGGTTTCCGCAGACAGGAGTAGGTAGGTGAAGGGTCTACGTCTTAGTGAAGCTCCTTCTATGCTAGCACACCGATCCAACTATGCGCCCAACCAACTCTGTCACAGGTTGACAGACAGAATTTGCAGCAGTAGTAGAGATGGGTAAATGCTTGTTGCTAGGGTTAAAAGCGTGGCCATTGTGACTACTTCATAAGGCATAATCTTTCCAGAATTCGGCAATAATCTCATTCCCTGTTGCAGTACTCTGTTTGTTGGAACTACCGGCTTCGGTTAAGGTCACCTAGGTGGCCGTATTGCCCTAGGTGCGTAGGCTGGCCTCCAAGCCATGCCAGCAGTTTACTTCCCTCCGCTCATTAAATATATGTAATCTACCCTGACATTCTGCCTTCTTTTGCCTTCAGGAGAGCCTCAAGACGCTACACCTGTAGCCTACAACACGAACAATATCTGCGATTGTTGCCAAGTCATATTTCTCCCACAACGCTCTTCAAATAAGCTGGCTGCATTTGCGATTTAATGAGGGATGCAACGTGAAGCACGTCCTGTCGAAGAAAATGTGTACAGAAAGTGGACCTTGCATAGGTAACGTCCTATATCATAGGAAAACAGACAAGCATAATGCAACCTTTTTATCTTTTAGGTACCTAGTGAACAAAATCACTAACGTATTAGGACAAATGTCACCCCACTTGTTAAAGTTGAGGCAAATGAATGAACCAACGCAAAGGGAATCACGAAACTCGTGCGAAGTTTCCACCAAGCAGTGAGATGAAACGCTCCGACTGTCTAGTAACACTTTTTTTAAGAAAATAACGTGCAAAATAGATTGCAAATGGATAAAACTCATAGGGAACTCATGTATTGCAATAAAACATCGTTGAGGCATATGAGAAAACGGCTCGGATTATTTTTGGTCCGTATTTGCGATGCCTGGGAAATACCTTAGGTCAGAAAATAAAGCTACACGCATCTCAAGACTAATGTCAGTTTATGGAGACGTTCGAGACTGTTCAACAATTCCGTTCAGCATCAATGGATCACTCTCACGTATGGCTTGATGCCTATTAGCCTTCATTACACTCCCAGCAATTGCAGCTACTGAGATCAATAAGGGGTACTGTTCCCAACTGAAAAATCCCTATCATATATGCTCCTGTATCAAAGCTGATATCCTTTTAAAATGATATTATGATCAAAGCAGTCAACCAGCTGCTAAGGGCCTTGACACTGACCCTCTCAGTTAGGACCGCATGATTTCTCGTACAGTCATCACTGGATTAGACCGTCTTATGATTTTCTAAACGATTTTAGATGAAGCGTAAAGGCGATTGTGTGGAGGAGAAAGAGGAGACCTAATGTTATTGACTTCAGTCAATCATAAAGTCAAGTTATCAAGTAAGACCACTTCCATTTGATTTTGCAATCCTCAACAAACCTAAAATTTGATTTGGTAGAGGATGTGTATGCATGCATTTACATATAATTTAATCCGAGAATGTGCTTCGAGATGTTGCCTTGTCTGCATGATATCTTTTTCTTAGGTAGAATTGTGCTTCCTCATTGATGGAGCATGACATTGCCTTGACAACTTGGCCTAGCACAATTGCGCCCAAGCAGAAGCACGCCCCTCCATTTGTGTAGGCGTAGCTATATTTTTTGAGGGAAACTTGCTTTTGCCATTACTATCCGTCAAGTTGGGTGGATAGTGGATGCTTTGCCCTAACCACAAAAAATAACAGTTGACGAATTGCGTGAAATCGCAGCCTTGCAGAGATCTGTGCCAATTGCATCGGAGGGAAAGGGTAATCTCTTTTCCATAAAATGCCATTAAAGTGTGTGATTGTGTGATGGCAAGGTAATGGCAAATTTGGGCTTACGAACACTATTCAGTTCCTGCCTACACAATTTGTGCAATATATTAAATAATGCTGTTTAGGATAGGCAGAGTAGGTGATGGGTGGCAAGGCGTGTGCCAGTACGGCTTTACGTACATGCGTGCTCAGATTGCATAGTCGGCCTATGTGAATGAGCATTCACAATAGTAAATCGCCCCCATCATTCTGACTCCAACTGCTTTCGCCTATGTCAAAAGGGAAGTAGCCAGTGATCGGCTTCGATGCTCAGCAGTCACTATGCAAGGCGAACAGAGCATACGGATGAGATCGAAGATGAAAAACTATGTAAAGTGACAAATGAAGAGGAGGCGGAAGGGGTCGGATTGAGTGTCCTCGGATAGATAGTTTCTACAGAGTGAACTGTGGATCACGTTCTGTGTCGAGACGGCACTGCCTACAAGATGGCCACCGCGGTGACCACAAGCAATGCCACAAAGTAAACAAACGAAAGCTGAGCGTATTAGAGGTGGAGAAAGCAATGAAAATCTTGCGTTAAATATATCGCCGATGAATATTGGATGGTGAGCTTGTCAATTGCGAGCATCTAACTGCAGCATTTCCTGGCTGAGAGGACGAAGGCAAGCTAATTTGAAAAGCAAACAAACTAGCTGAAGCAGGAGGAAAGAAAGACAAAATAAAAATATGGTTTTGTGCAGCTGGGAGTATTATATAAATTGAAACGCAAGAACTTGTTTAACAGACGTTTGGTTCTAACCAAAGTGAAAGAAAAGGAACGAGATTTGGCAGCTGGTTGACGGTATATTATATTGGGTGTTGGACGAAATGGGACGAAGAGACAACCATGTAGGCATACATGCATTAGCGTATTTATGGGGTGAAAATAACAGCAGCAGTGTTAGGATTCTAGAAATAAAATTGTAAATTGGAAATATATGGATGCCACATATGTGTGACGACAAGATATAACACGCAAATTATGGGGTGAATTAGCATCATTATGGGAGAAAAGCAACTGCTTTAACAGGTAGTTGCTTGACCTGTTGAGCGATTTAACTTTAGCAAAGAAAGTAGAAGTGGATAAAATGAATGAATGAATGTGCGATTGAATGAAGGAGGGCGAGGAGGGATTTTGCTAACAGTCCATAAGTGGTGGTGATGGTTCGGCTAAAGAGGTGATTTGAGTTAGGGTGACTAAAATTGGCACTCTGTAGTTGCAAGCAGATGAGTGGGTGGATGGAGGATGGAAGGGAGGGAGTGGCAATAGTACAGGGGAACCTATTGCTAATACTACGGCTTGCAGAAGGGAGAAATGAAGAAGCAGGAGTGAAATTTGTGTAAATAAAGCGAGATAATTGGAAGTGCAGGTGGAAACGTTTGGGTAGGCAGGTGAGATGAGCGGGTGGGACCTAATCGACTTCTACCCATTGGACGAGAACTGTGAATTATGCTACGCTAAAATGTTAGCTTTGTTTGGAAGAATTGAAGTCAGCTCACTTAAAGACAGACTAAGAATAACAGGCTTTTGAAGTCCTCAGATAGCCTTTAACTTAAAATATCAGATGCTTATTAACATGGATCCCATGGAAGGCCTTGGTTTAAGATGGAATGCCTTGATGGCGTATAGAGTATGAGACAGCTTCATGAAGTCCAGTTGTGGTCTTAAATGGAACCACTTATTAAGTTTAAATTGTGCTTGCTAAGGTTTCCTAAGCAGGGTAATGGCCGCACGGAGTTTATGATTGTGCTGGATCAAGGGTTATCTCCGAACTGTCAATTCTGCGATTATTTGCACCATAGGGTTGATGCGCTTTGTGGTGCACGCGACCGATGCATTAAAACCTTTTGTAGAGGAGATGCCGCCTGCGTTCAGACTCTACTCTATCCCACAGGGAATTACGGAGTGCACAAATATTGCGGAGTGATAGTGGCAATGAGCTGGAAACGCGAATTAAATCAAATCATTGCTTGAACGATTTCAGTGTGAAGTTGCTATGATTAAGTACGATAAGAAGATGGGCGTGTTTTTCAGAGAATTTTTCTAGAATAATCAATATTTAGAGTTTCGGTGAGAAAAGAACTGAGGTATAGAGTTAAGCGCTAGGCTTAATTCTTGAGGCAATCTCCGGCTTCAGTCATGCTTCGATGCTCTGTTTGTTTGATGAATACTCGGAAGGCTTCGATGTGGAACAATTCTTCAGCACTTCTGAAATATTTCATGACAGTCTAGACCAACGACCATTAGTAGCCTCGGTGCTTAGCGCAGACAACTCTCCAACTCTGCAAATGATTGTGCTTTTATCCACTAAATTTTAATTTGCATTGCACCAGATGTATGGCCTCTTACCTGCAGACTTACGATCATCTTTGGATGTTCCGAACAGACAGTTATTTAAATCTTTTGTACATATCTGTGACCAGCGCTATTAATGGTCACACGCACTAATTCTTCAATGGCTGCCAGTGTTCCGTGTGGTGTTGATACTAAGAGATCAAACTATGGCACCACTAATCAAAGTGAGTGCGGCTTTGAGGGATATTCTAAAGTGGCTACATTTATTTGCATCACCTTGGGTCCACGAAACTGGGGTAAACGTGTAAGCAGATGCGTCATCCTTTCCTTAACTATAAACGTTGTTCATCACCAAAAGGATTTGGGGACATTTGAGTTCCCTTAACTTTCGATCACGCACTTTTGTCGCTGCGCCAAAGCTGCTACTCTTTTTGCGTGCTCCTTGGCAGGACATGCCTTCCACTTAAACATCCACGACTCCTTCATCCGTTTTGCTTCATTTTATAAAGTCTGTGGTTTTGATGTGCGTCGTATGAGTCCAGCTGCTTCTCACTTGAAATCGTGATTAAGTACGATCAAGATTATGAGTATATGGGAGCAAGTTGCAACCTAAGTGTGATGATTTTGCCTTTATCCGACCTGCTTTGACTAGTCTAAATTCATACTTATTTCCTGCATCAGCCGACAAATTGCATAGCATTCCGAACTCCTTCTTTGAAGGCTAATCTCGCTATCTCTCGAGGTCAAAGTTGGTCCAACGTTCGACGCATTTGATGCGTTAGCACCTTTTATTATTATCATGCACATCATGTTCTTCTTTGTGCACTGACAGCAGACTTCCTCTTTGATTTAAAAGAGGGATAAAGGGTGAAATGCTCCTTTCGAAGAGGACTTTAGCGGAAAGCGTTGAAAAACTGACTCGTGACAGAAAAGCAATTGAATCCTAACCAGCACAATGCACAGCCTTGCAAAGCAAGAGAGTGATAACGATGAACGCTGGAGAAGACGCACAAAGATAGGCAGGAGGTAAGAAGGTAGGCGTTGCGCAAACCCACCGGATATGGGTGGACATTTGAGGCAGTATCCAGGTAGACAGATGGCTCGCTACGCTGACAAAGGTTGACGGTTGTTACGAAAATATTGTGCACCACGTATGCCTTCTTTATGCACTAACAGTAGTCTTCTTAGTTGATGCCAAAAAGAAATATAAGGGTAAAATGCTCCTTTTGAAGAGAACTTTGGTTAAAAGCGTTGGAAAACTGACTTAGGAGAGAAAAGCAATTTAATCCTAACCAGCACAACTCACAGCTTTGCTGATGCGGCTGTCGCCACAAACAAAGCAAGAGAGTGATAACAGTGGACGCTGGAGAAGATTGACAAAGATAGGCAGAAAGTAGGAAGGTAGGTGCTGCGCGAACCCACCGGGTATGGGCGGACAATTGAGACAGCCTCCAGGTAGACAGATGGCTCGCTACGCTGCCAAAAGTTGACGGCGGTTACTGAACATTATGGACCACGAATACCACCGATGGTGACTTCGCGCCACGACGTTGGGAACAACGGCAATATCACCAAAATTGTATTAGGGAGAGGCCAACTTATGTGCAAGGTTGTTGAGGGTACCCCCGATTGCGCAAATCGCGGCAATTTATGCATCGGCCTTGTTTTTCGGGGTCAAGCATCAAATATGCTCCTCAGCAGGGAAAATCATTTTCCTAACTTGGTCTCCTACTGCTACGACAAGAATGTTTAGTAATAAATCTTCTCCTACTGAGTGCAGCGCTAATGTGATGAAGTCGCGGCAAAGAACAACATTAGCGCGATGATTTATGTTCGACTTAGCTCCAAACAATGAAAGATTTTAATTGAGAAGACGAAGATTGACTAGACCCAAAACTCCTGTGTCCAATATCACTAGAAGGGTACCAGGAAGAGTCTAAGTTATGTGCAAGGATGTTAAGAGTACCCACAATTGGGTGAATCGCAGCATGGTATGCATCATCCGCACATCATCAGATATGTTCCTCAGCAAGGAAAATCCATTTTCAACTCGGTTTTCTTCTGCCACTACAAGAATGACCAATGATGAATCTTCTCCTACTTTGTATAGCGTGTTTTTCTCCACAAATCTACCTCACCTCTCTAAGACATTATAGCTCATGTGAGGAAGTCGCGGTAAAGGAAAAATGTGATGCGACGAAACGTATGCGATTTTGGCCTTAAATAATGAAGGCTAAAATTAAGTTTGATGAGCGGTTGACTAGATTTAGATTAAAAGGCTGTCACTACAGTTGCAACTGTCACATTTAGGTGAATATCACTATTGTTCCAAGGCAGCGAATGTCGAGGTAGCTTCATTTAAAGACCGCAGTTTGGTTTTAGTCGAACACTGTGTGAAAGTCTTGTCTAACTCAAAGGAGAGTCGTCTATTCTACTTCATCTTTAAAGACGTATGCTCTCTGTTCACTGAAGTGGATGAACTTTCCACTCTATCATGAAATCCTGATGACTATTCTACTTTAACCTGCAAGGTAATTTCTCTGCCAAAAGGCAAGTGCATACATAATCTGCTTTAAGAGGTGCATCAATGCGCGATTATTTTGTATTATTGAGTCTTTTAAAATATTGGCATTGCCAATGTTATTTCAGCCGCTGCAGTCGAATTTTTCTCATCATCAAATCTAAACAGTCACTTGTACTGTGACAATAGCATGGTAACCATATTCCCTCGGTTTTAATGCTTGCGAGACTTTGATTTCTCCTTGATCTGAAGTAGGCCTTTGAGGTTTGAGGTTCTGCATGCCTTCTACTCTTGCAGCTACTCCGAACACGTTTGTCTGTTCGGAACTCGTATCTACTGACAAGCGAAATAAGAGTAGTCTATTATGTCTGCTGCTTGCAAACTAGAAAAGATTTGACTGGCGTAGCAAGTCCTCTGGGCTTAGAAGCGTCGTTACTAATAATGGAGGCGACGAGTCTTCAGAATCGCAAGCCTATTGTCACCAATCTTGTGTAGGCTGAGGATCTGATGACCATAATGGATAGGCGATATCTAGTTCAGCCCCATAGCCTCAGCAGCGTTTCACGACAAATGGTACGTAGATCTACTGCAATCGTCAGTTGGCCTTTGCATAGTTGATAATGTGATGATAGTGACACCTTTCCTTTCACTTGCCTCTGTTTTGGAACGGAGGTTATCTACGAATTCGTGCTGTTGGCCTCATTTTATTTCCACTGCATGACAAATCCAGCAAAGCGTTCAGGTTCCTAGAAATGTATGAGGACAAGGGTCTGGCAGAATCCCAACAAAGGTTAAAGGATTCCTTGTGAAGACCCAAAAAAAATCTGTCTACATAATGAAAGTAGTGATTGCAAACGATGGGTTGCTTGAGCAAGGCCTGGCTTTTATGCTCCTTTACTGCTGAGCTGCGCGACATACATTTCGCCTGAATGCTTCAACCCAGTTCATCACAACTGCACCTAGAAGGATTGTGACACTCATTCTAATTAACTATTTTAAAAATCAACAATTCAGGAAACAAATTTTAAATCATCACAACCATCAAATTATTCTTTGACGTAAAGAAAAAGACGAGTTAGGTAGATCATAGCGTCATTTACAATTTTTGCTCTAGGTGAAACATACTGCGAGAGTGGCCTATCCCCTCCGCCTCTGGCACTTTAAGAACCATCGTCAACCTCAGGCTGATTTCAAAGTAGCACACATTGACGCGTGTTCCTTGCACGACTCACATTCCGGCCTCCATTTCTTTAAGGAATTTAGGTGACTTAATCAGGCTTTTTAAGCATCTTTACATGTTGCCAAGAGTACACTCATTGGTTGTTTTAAACGCAAATCCCCCAACTTCTTGCTAAAAGTGGAATGCTTCATGTGCGATTCCTGTCGATGCAGCTATCAGTTTTGCGTTATTACCATAGCTACAGAGGAACCCTACGCGATGGGACTTGGTCCCACATTTCGCACTTTTTGTTAATGCTCTATAATTTTGAACAGTGCATAGAACTCTATCCAGCTGGGCATTTCACGCAGTGCTTTGGTAGTTGCAGCAATTATTATGGTAGGTAAACAGTCCATTTCCCCACCATTCGGGACTCACGATGTCAGAGCATGGTGAAAGTCGATAAGTTTTTGTCATTTTAGAAAAGCTGATGTATTTGAATAGGAAATTTACAGTAAAAGACAGTTGCGTCATTATGTTCTTAAAGTCGCGGCAGATGGGTGCATTTGTCTACGCTTTATATGTGGTCGCAGCTGGCGAAGTAAGAGTTAGCTGGCCACAATCACAATTGGATTTTTTCCTTTCTTGCAGACATTAGCGGCTCCTTTGCTTTCACCACCTAGCACAGTTTGGTTGTTCTTTATGCTTGTACTCTGAAATGTCTAACTGGAAAAGGCTGACACAATCACTTATATAGCCTACTATGGCTCAAGTAACCTGCAATCTCTGATATTCCATTGCAAAATGTGATGAGGCGATGCATTTTCCTCTTCGGATCATAGATGCCTGGCACGAAAATATTCGAAAAGGTTATGCCTGAGAAGCCTGCTTTGGGAACGCGACATTTTAGTTTCGTTTAAATGGTTTCCGTTTATCAAAATTTTCATTGATTAACAAGTCATATTTTGGGCCGTTTTATTAATTTTTTTAAGTCTGAGCAAACCCGTCAACAAAAGTAAATGCCCCTACATGGAAGCACACCGGCTGCCTAAAAAGCTCCTAAAGTAAAAATGGCCTTCCGAGTATTTACAGCCTTGTCAACGGTCTGCCATCAGCATTGTTAACAATATTGTCACAGGCTCTTTCTCCTCAATGGCACTAAAAGGCCTTCAATCCAGCCATTACTTGATAAGTGCAGAGGCCCTGGAGGTGTGGATACCAAACTGAAGACCTGATTGGAGTCAAACCACTGAGGTGGTGGACAGCCTGCCAGGAACCAAATTTCTTAACTTGCAGAATAAGGAATTCTTCCCAGTTAGTACAACCCGACAAAAAGAAGGCACGGAAATTAGAAGTCTTAGCTAGTCAAAGTCAAATATTGCGATCATATCCCACCGAGCAGACGAAACTCGGTCAACGAACATTTGCCAATCTCACAATATTCGTGCAAACTCACATAATTAAGCATGAGTTATTAGCGAGTTAAAGATTTGGTTTACTTTTTTTGCGGGCTTGATAGCATGTTTGATGCAACATAATTTCGCTTGACATCAACGTAGAGCGCGGCACACTTGAGAACTTGTGACACTGTACCCATGATTTTGCTGCAATGGCCACAATTATGTGTGCTTGAAGAATGACCACATTGTTTCGATTGTTATTCCTTGAAGCCACTAGGCACGGGATTTATGCGGTTGTTTGCGCACTGAGGATTACGTGCTATGAAACCCAACCGTGCTTCGGAAGATTAAGTGGTCTTCATCAGCAGATAGTGACAGACGTATTTTTGCAAAGGCCGAAGTTCACGGCATCTTGCCAGGGTAGAGAATATCAAATTTTGTAAGGCTCTTAGATTGAACTCAGACGTGATGCGTACAAGTCTGGGCAATTTGCTTTGTCTATGCCACGAAGGGTCGAGGCAGTTTGCTGCACTAGACTTCCAGTCATATCTCCCTTGGTAAATGCCAGCAACAATGATGCTGACTTTTACCCAAATCCACACCAATTCTACCTCCTCCGCACAAAGTTAAGTAGATTTCAAGCATAATCTGTCAAACAAAACACATTGGAAATTGCTGCGTAGGATAGAATTTGAGAGTAGCGCTGTTAGTGGAGCCAAACGTTACATTTAAATGAAAATCTGTTCAATATGCCTATCACATCCATAATTATCTAGCCAGCATTAAGACATTTTGGATGTGGCGTGTCAGCAATAGAAGTGCTGATGCATTTAATGCGTTGAGCAGACCAAGTTTTTTATGGAGCAACACAATGCTTCGTGTATCAATGTGTAAAACACAATGAATAAATTATTGAATATTCCTTTGCCGCATACATTTCTACTGCTTGCTCCTACAGCTAGCAGAAACCGGACAACAGTAGATAAAATCCGACTGGCAAAAGTGCTTTGGATGCGTCGTGCCGCATACATGACCCACTCAGATTGTCACAAGAGTGAAGTGCTGATCATAATTGGTGCTTAGTAAGGAGCTATTAAACTATATCTGGCAACATACGCTTTAAAGAAACAAAACTTCGATTCTTACCAATTTCTTTAAGATTTTATTTTGGCAGTAGCAATAAAGTTGTTAGCGCTGGAACGTTGTTTTCATGTTCCATTCCGTTTTGATTCTTAGTCCTTTAGACTGGTAAGCAGCGTCGCAGTAGAGTCAGCGTAGCATGCACGTTCGCCGTCTTTTTACATGGCTGTTTTCTTTGCAAAGGTATAGTAGCGCTGCTCATATTATCACCACAAAATATTCTGCTAGGTGTGTAAGCCCTGAATTGTTCCCATGCACTGATGTTGGGTGCAAACATCCCAACTTTTTGTTGGCGAGTGAACCAAGCGTTCTCAGCAACGCACTGTTTTGTGGCAGCAACAGAGAGACCAAGTACGGAAAGGTCTTTGTTCCCGTCATTCTTTAATTGGAGCCACATTGATCATGTATTCAGTGAATTAAGTTCGAATGTTGTAAAATTGGATGAACACAACACAGACGTAATCAGACTGAGAGCAGTAGGATTTACTTGCTTCTTCATTACTGTTTGTGGACGGAGACCCAATTCGGCCTACAATGCGATGGTGGAAGTACTGAGCATTGTGTGCCTCGTTTTCAACTGCATCGAGGTTATTACAGAGTCGCGAATGCAAAGCTGAAGCGTGCAGTCTTAATGTGCAACTGCTTGTTTAATTGTTGCATTTCAGTTCATAGTTGCTTCACGCGCGTGTGTGTTGCGATACTCTTCGTGTCATGTCCATTTTATACAGCGACGTAAGGAGACAATCACAACATAATCCCCATGATTTGCCTCTCGGAAGATTAAGTTTCGCCTCCTGGCTGCCCCATGTCTTAACGCCATGAGCGGGAAAGGTCTACAATATGTTGGGACAGAGATGCCTTGGAGGGACGCATGATGGGCAATGGATTGCAACCTGCAAGGGCAGGATTAGTGAACGCACTGAACCGTCCTTTATAAGCACTGCATCATACGTGTACTCACATCTACAATTGGAACAATTTGCACCCAAACGTATTTCCTAGAAAATTAATGTACTGTGTTCGCAAATGATTCCAAAACCTGTGCAGTCTGAAAAGCACCGATAGGGCAACTCTTGCACCACATGGCTTTGACACGGGAAGCAGTTAAAGTGCTTCAACTTGTGGAAAAATCAGTACGATCATTCAGTCGTATAACCGCAACGTTGCAAAGACACTCCGCGAATTGTAATAATGGCGATGTGGCGAGAAAATACCTACCAAAGCCAAATGGACTAATCTCACAGGGTTCATAGCGCCCTGAAAAAGCATCTGCATATCACATAAATTAATGCGAATTCGCTGTCGGAAACACTTTGCATGCCATGTAAGATGCAATATGAGAAGTAAATTATGCGGGGGAGTGTTGAGCACTTGAGAATTAAATAGCCCCAATAAGGCGTCAAGATGAGGATGATTAATCATGGGCCATGAAAAGCAAGTGCTGATGGCAAATAATCACAAGCTTACTTTTCTTAGCCGAAACGCTTGTCATCTGCTTGGAGACTGATATCGAGGGGAGAGCTTTACTAAATTAAATCCTCAGACCAGTAGACTCAATGTTACGCGCCCATAACTTCATTCTTAGCGCATAGAGCAGCCGGACA
The DNA here is from genome assembly GCA_036345935.2 of Taenia hydatigena. Lineage (NCBI taxonomy): Eukaryota > Metazoa > Platyhelminthes > Cestoda > Cyclophyllidea > Taeniidae > Taenia > Taenia hydatigena. The sequence goes on along the minus strand of JADWOT020000002.1, from coordinate 9,125,955 downwards.
ATCAGGGACCAAGCAGCTCAACCTCATTCATTCTTGTTGTGGGAGAAACGAACTCGTATCCAAGATATGGACATCTATTGTACGAAAAGAGGAGGGCGCTTAAACTGACAACATTACTTATGCATACTTTATGGAATGCGTTATGGATGAGAGGTGGCGGTCAGCAATGGAACAAAGTTTTCTTCAATAGTCGCATATTGTGAGCTGTGATTATCCTGCAATATATGCGCTTTTGGCATTTGCACCGACTTAAATGAATTTCGTGGCGGTATTTTGTTCCATCGCCATATGTAATAGGTATGTAATTAAAGGCATTGCACCGTATGCGTTCATAATGCAACCATAACAACGAGGCAAAGAGCGTTAACAGATCAGATAACAATAAAATTAGCGCATACTAAGGAATCAAATAAGGATTTTTCATTGAAGCCGCACACTCAAGCATACCATCGGGCGACAATTTAATAAGTTTAGTGCGACTAACAACGAGGCTTACAATGCTCATTCTTTTTACTGTCGCACTGCAGGCCGAGTCGGGACCCAGTCCTTGAGAGTATGTTTTGGTTTGAGAACGACGTAAAGTTCATTTCGAATCAGAAGCAGGTGATTTTCACTTCAGTCAATCCAGCTGCATCTTTGTAGTTTCTGCTCAATTTTCTGCATCTCAACTGTATCTAATGAAGTCAGGACCGATGTGGCTCCATTTGAAGAGTGGTGAGAGCAAGGTTCTTTCGGTACGTGGCTCTTTGAGACTGCAGCGAAAAAGCCGTTGTTGATCAAGCTTCTATGCAAAGCACTTATTCTATTAACGAAAGCACAGCATATTTGCACCTAACACTATGAAGATCATAGTATCAAGAGGGAAAATGCTGAGACTTATGCTGGCCTGAAGCAGCTAATGTGTGCCACCTGGGGTTATGATTAGCGGCTGCTTTTCTCGACGCGCAACTGCGCATAGCAGCTACATGTTGGTAGACATGTTATTTTGAGAAGTCAACCCACTATGTGTGTCACGATCCCAAAAAGTAGTAAACGCATGGGCATTGCATTAATTTTTTATTCGTACTTTAATAATAGGATTCGTGACAGACGAATGGATCTGCGAATGCATGGGCTATCAAATTGTGAAACACGTAACGACAATGTATGGAACATATGGATAAGTGAGCATCGCAAAATAGTTGGCCACATCCTGCTAGCAAAGCAGAATAGCTAACAACCACGAATGAGAGTGGCATTGGAATTCCGCTATAATTACAACACGGACTTGGTTAAAGTGATGTATTTTCCTATGAGCGTTCATTTCTATTGCTTGCATTTCTCATCACCATCAGAATGGCAGCTTTGAATTAATTTTTGTTGCAGTTTGTTTAGGTGCCCATAAGTTAACTCAAAGGAAGTAAAGTAGGTAGATGTGCTGCTATTTGAAGCACTTTAGTTTGTTTGGTAATTATAAGCCACCAGTTCCGGCTGGATTTCTGCCCACTGGCATGCTCATTTGGATGCTTCTTCTGCATGGTGGCTATTCGACCGGCTGATTGGATAACTGGCTCATCGCATGACTTCCTGCGTCGCCGTCCAAGCTACCACTGGATGGATGTAACGTCACAACAAAAGAACTAACCTTTGGACAAATGATTGTTTATGTGTTAACAATAATTTAGCTTCTGCGAAAGAATGCAGGTGATAAGTGGATAAAATGAATGAATGATTAAATGAATGCGCAAGTGAATGAAGGAGGGAAGGGCTTCTACTAATTGGCCATAAGTAGCGGTGGTGGTAATGGGGTGGAAGAGGTGGAAGATGGTGGCGTGACTTAAAGGCGCGCTCAGTAGGTATATGCAAGTGAGTGGAAGGGACGGGAATCGCAGGGGTACAAGAGAGCACACTGCTACTGTTTCTACTGCTTGGAAGATGTGGGTGGAAGAAGGGAAGAGGCAAGTATAATGAGGAAGATAAAAAGGTTAAACTTAAAGAAAAAGCCAAGAAAAAATGTGCAACAAATGCGCAAAAGGGGTCAGATATCACAAATGATTAATGGAAATGAACTATTTGGGGTGTAAGTAGTAGAGTTTGCATGGGTGAGATTTATGTCATTCTTAGATGACAGCTTTGTTCGGAAGAATTAAAGCCGACTATATGAATGACATTCATCGCCAACAAAACCATGAATATTCCAGATAGCCATGATCTTTAAATAGCATATGTCTTTTAACATGGGTCTCATAGAAGTGCTTGGTTCAAAACGGAACATTTAGACGTTGTGTGAAATAATAAGACAGCTCCGTGGATGCAAATTTTGATCCTAAACCAGACCAATTAATCAAGTTGAAATGTGCCTGCTAATAAAGTGAGACGGAACGAGCCCAACAGGCTTGTCGTAGCGCCAGGACGCGAATTTCCCCGCACTGTCAGGTTTGTGATTTGTTGCACTAGTGGAGCGATGCGCTTTGCGTTGTGCCTAATTAAAAGTGTTGAAACATCCGCCCCATAGGAAATTAAGGAGTGCAGAAATATTGTATCATGGGAAGGACAATAAGCTGAATTTCTGAAGAAAACATAATCGTAACTTAAATGATTTTAGTAGGAATTTGCCACTGTTTAGCATCACAAAACGATGGGCGATTTTAAAGGGCCTTTGACTGTGTAGCTGACCAGCTATCTGGCATCCCAGCTTAATTGTTTATATCCATGGCTAAATCATTTGATAATTATTTAGATGCACCTACACAATTGCAGTGTTTTATGTCAAACTAGACAACCTGCGCATCAGCCACATCCACAATGTCAGATTTCAGAACAAGAACAGCTGCACGCGGTTGTAGGAAGCAAGCAGTTGAGTGCAATATAGACCATTTCTGGATCAATGGAGATTAAAAGAAGCACACTATATACCTCGGCAGTTATATCTTGCCTTATAAAATAAGTATTCTATCCATCGACCGCACTTATAGCGTTCTATTTAAACCACAATATTTCCTTCCCTTCAGGAAAGAAACAAACAGCTAAATTTTAGCGGACGAAACCTAAAACCAGTCGTCTGTACTTGATCAAAATTGCAGAACAGAGAGCAGTTGAATGTTTGTGCTAACGAAAATTTCTTTGCCAAAATGGGTTTCCAGCACATCGGGCACACCGAAATTGTTAGCTTTTAAACTACATATGCAGCAAGCTGGTGCAGAAGGAAACAGTAGTCCAAGCTTCATTTCTTATCAATTTGGATCAAGAAAGAGGAAGCGACAGTGCTACTTTATGCCCTTGCTGAAAGCATCTATGAAATGAACCATGCATCTGATTTCTAATTTGGACCATTGCTGATCACAAGAGAATTAGATTGTTTGAGAGTGCAATTTTGTGCATTATCGATCATCTGTGCCAACCTAGGCACCATTATCATCAAGTCATCATCAGTTTATCGTATCAAAATCAAACTCATTGCATTTCGATCATTCCAATCCATCAAGCATTTTAAATTGACTGTATACCGCAGGAATGAACGTAAACTTAAATTTGAGTAATTAATTCATTAAATCTTGATTGGGATTAAAATTGTTAAGCGGTACCATGTTCACGCTTTTCTAGCTTGCAATTGTTTTACTGTAGACTTTCCTTTCTGGAGCCACAACAAGTCAACTCATTCAAAGATGTAAATGCCCTGTTAAGCAATATTTAGTTGGAATGTTAAACAGCAGTAAGACTAACCGTCGAATTATTAGAGATGAGGGCACTGTGCTCAATCAACTCAATGTAACGACCTCAAACTGATGCAGCATCACCCTGACATGTTCCGCCAGTTCGACAGCAAGTGGGGAGCAATAGTAATAAGCAAGACTCGCAGAACTCGTGCAGCGCATGCAATCCTGGTCTAACTATCATGATGCCACCACCTCTCCCATAAGATTAAGAGATGCGGCACCAACCGGGGTGGAAACTTCGAGCAGTGGATGCATCAGCCACACTAATTAAGCTGCGTTGTGCACAAATCGAAAAGGCGCGATGTTCGGCCCTGAATTACTTCTGGATGGTCGACACAGCCTATGCTCTTCCAACATGGCAATGTGCTGAATCTAACGCTGCAAATCGTAGTCGACAACTCGTTCAGTCAGGAGGTACATGATGTGGTCGAACATACTTTAAAATGCGAACAATCGAATTATCGTGAGCGTAAATCGTGCCAAACACCACAAAGCAAATCTATGCATGAAGTGTGCCCGGAACTCCTCCTTGTTTCAACGATATCAACAGCTGATGTGCCTATGCTAATAAAAAGATGCGTATAAATGAATAGGTGTAGTTTAACGCCAAAGGTCTCTTTCAGTCTCATACGACTTGGGTTGTGTTCTACAAGACGCAGTAAATTGGACGTTTAAATATGGGTGTCACCTGCTGAATCGAGTCCCGCACAAATCTCTTTTGGCATAAACAGGACTAAAATTTTGTTAAAGGCTGACGATTGTTAGATAAAATGTGCATGGTGTAGAAATCAAGCTGTTAATAAATATGTACTATTGCAAAAGTAGGTGATCAGGTCTTCTCTGAAGCAATCAAATGACTGCGAATTTTAAACGAAGCGATTTGATAGAGATTTGTGTAAAAATTAGAGACTGGCAAGTAGGAGCATGGGAAAAGCGAACCACACTTATGCACCATCGTCTTGTCTTAACTTATGGGTGCGACGTTTTAAATTGCAATTTCAAATTCTGACCGTCCTTGATGGTGCTGGAGTGCGTCAGAAATGCCTACGACCCTGGGATGCCTTACCATCTTAGCTTCAAACGAGTTGCTATCATCGCAGCAACATTTAAGGAACTTCTAAAACTCGGTGCCATTACACCGCGGTCATGATTCGCCGGCTAGTGATTAGTTGGGGGTTATAGTTAATCAAGTGCGTGAGATTGTGAGGCGCTCTGTGCTTCCGTCACCTCTCATTGGTCACTCTGCTACCACGCGCGCACGCACAAGCCCAACTTTCTCACACGTTTGCTCGTCTCCGTCACTCAAATAAGGCGGTATTTAAGTGTCTGCCTGTCATTCAATCAGTCAAACGAGAAGAGATCCCGTCAAATCCTTCGTCAAAGCCGCCACAAACCGCTTTTAATCATTGCTTTCATGTGTCTGACCAAGTAAAATTTGCCTTTCTCGCATCCCTCCTAATTTACTTTACCGCTTCACAGATGACAAAGATTTGATCATTGGTTATCTTAAGTGGCAGTGTGTGCAGTTCGCTTTCGTTAAGTCCATGCACTAGGCGTTGATCCACGAAATATAGTAGTTCTGTTCGACTTTAAACTGGATATGTGACTACTACACGTTAAATGCTTGTATGAAGCACTCAAAGCTTTCATCATGGCAAAGGTGACAGGATTCTAATGCGCTCTCAGCAACCAGGTGCGAATCCGATTACACTAGGAAAATAAATGTGCCAAGGCAAAATTGGGACGGTATGTATTAATTTCATGCAACAATATAGAAGCATTCTGCTGCGTTGAAATCAAAAAGGCAAGATTGAATACGAGTACAAACCCTACCGCGTATTGTGCTATTGTGGATATTACCTACTGAATGTCAATTAGATGTTTCATGGCGTTGCAGCTTAGTTTGTTTACAATTGTGGTTGGAAGCCGCGTGAATCAATATAAATTTCCACGTCACGGTGATGAGAAATGCGGAGATGCTGTTAAAGGAGGTATAACTAAGAGAAGCACATGCAACTGCCTCTTGTTTATAGAGGAAGGTACTCCTTTTATCGCGGTCGTCAGTAAACAAGGAACAGGTACTACCTTTCATTGTTTGTCACCAGCAAACAATGATCCACCTAAATTTCCCGCATACTGATGAAGCTGCATTGTTCTTGCTTCGCCAACCAGATATTGCATCGCTCTTCTATTACCAACAGAGTGCCAGCGCGCGAGTTTCGCCTACTTTAACCCATTCCTCCACCCGTGGTAGTAGAGAAGATATCATACAGGAGGTGTCACACTGCAATTCAGTGACCGCGGTCCTAAGACTATCGTTTTCGGCGAGTGACCATGCTATAACCCTCTACAATCCCAAAATGTCTTGATGTTTGCATACCTCGAAGACAAGCACTTGCGTAATTGAATACACTCTGTACAGAGTTTAGGTCAGTCTGTCATAAGAGCCGGTGCCGAAACTAGTCCACTCGAGATGCAGACAGTGGGGTTGTCCATCCTGAAATCCCTTACCTAGCATGTGATAGTAATCAGGTAATCAAACATAAAGAATTTGCTGGAAATTACGAAGACCCATGCAATCACCATCCATTGAGGCACTAACCCCTCCATCATTATTACCTTCAGTTTGCCGCCGTTTCTCTCCTCGTGTTCAAGCGGATTATTCAATGAACCCTTTAAAATAGATAAATTGTACAAGTCACACTTCACACCGACTCAATGTAACCATTGTTTGCCTTAACTCGTGCCAATTGCTTGTAGAAAGCAGAGTGTGATATAAAGTTGATGACGAGGCGAGTGTTTGACATAAATGCTTCAACTTCACCTTCCATTTTACCACAGCCATACCAGACACAAGACTGGAGGCAAGTACGTGCAAAATGCACACACAAATGTCCTTTGCCTCTCTACTATGTCTCCTTTCATTCGTCTTCCTCGGAGTGGGGCAAGGAAGGGTTGAAGAATGCTGCAGTGTGTATGTGTGAATGAGTGGAAGGGCTATTAGTTAAACCTTATTTGTGACAACGGCGTTTCGTAAAAGAAGACAAGACAATCCTTCCTTCCTCCGCCCAACTAGCCACTTTGTGCAAATGCATGTCTGCCAAGCAGGCAGCAGTAGGGAGAGCTATGGTATGCTGCTTGTGTAGGCTTGTAGCAGCTTTTCGTGTTTGCGTTTTAGCATGCGGTACCATGATGGAGCAGAGACGTGGTGGGTGGTAACAACAACACTATAGAGCGAATAACTACGTAAGTGGGAGTAGCTGGCATCCACGTGGCAACCGTCATTCTGTTGGCGCAGAAACTGCTGCTTCAGGCGTACGAGCATTCTCCCAAAGTGGGAGAGCGATATCACTTACACAATTCATTATTTTCTCCCCTACTTCCCCTATTCGCTGGCTTTGCAAGTAGGTGCATAAACGATTAGTGTGTCTCTAATGCTCTCCTCATAGTACAGATGTTGCATTAACTAAAAGGACAGACTCACCTACTTGTCCTAGTATGAGGTGGTGGGAAGCAAGCATTCTCTCCATCACTGTCTGTTGGAGTCGGTCAACCTGCGTTGGTGAGGTAGCTGACGTTGGTGCTACGCAAGTCAGCCGGTAGTGTTGGTGAAGAGTAGTCTGCACCCGCCATTCGTCTTCTTTGGATAATCGTCAAATTACGAATCGCTGATGATTGCTTCGTTCGCATTTTGTTCTTCACATTCTCCTTAACATCCTTCTTCAATTGACCCTTTGTCTTCTTCCCTCCCTTTCTTCGGCGTAAATGTTTTGTGCCTTATCCATACCACGTCCTCCTATCTGTTCTTCGCACTCATCTGGAAATCCGTTATTGACATAGCTCGTATCTGAAGGGCGGTGTCTCCGTTCATTTCTATCGACCGCTAATTCCGATGCCGTATCGGATGACTTTCAGGCAAGGAAAAGAAACTGAGCATCTACTGATATCTGACGTGCTTCCTATCAGACACCCGTGTCGAGTCTTCCCTTTCTTCTTCTTCATCTTCTTCTTTAACATGGCCATCTTTTTGAACAGTCTTATGACACACTACTTTGCTTCTTCGACAACCTGCATGCCATTGGCGTTAGTGGAGGTGTAAGTGAAGGCGAGCACCTACCTTTCCTCAGCACCATGTTCACAATGTCCACCATCGTCTGGGCAGGAAAGATAAGGCAAAAAAAAGGGGAGTCGGAAATGCAACCAAAGAAGGCGAATAAGAAATGGACGAAGAGAAATAGAGCTGCACAATGCGTCTGGCTGGTAGTCATGATCGCGCAACTTAGCTTGAGGATGTGACCCAGGCACTTGTTTTAATCGATTGCTTTACCACTTAAAATTTAGCCGCCTGGTCACTGTCACGCTGCACGCGCAAAGAATGCAGACAGGAAGAGAATTTCGTCGCCGCAACTGAAGCACTCACCCAATCTCATTGCGTCACAAATTCGCTTATCTGCATGTTGATGGCAGTGGTAGTAGCATGCAAACTTCGGAATCGACGTCAGGAATAGGTGTTACAGCGTTGGTATGAATTGTGTAAGGCACAAACTTCGCTTGGTTGTCCTATGCAGTCACACGACACTCGAAGGAAGATGTAGTGTGAAGGGTTGCGGCGAGTGAGGTCTAATGCGTTGGAAGCAAGAAGGCGACAGTCTGTAACTTGCTTGGCTCCAGGTAGGGCTATGAGCATCGCGAACGCAATGCGTGACGAGGGTGATTTGTTCCACACAGATCATTTTGAGACAGCCGTTAAGACATTAATAAACAGCATGGATACTATTTTGACACGATAGCATTTTCACTTAGAGCAGTACTTCTGTGCGTTGAAATAGTCAGCCATCGCCTCCATGGCGCGCAAAGTCTGGTTGTGATAGGCATTTCAGCGTCATCGCCAGGCTGCCATCTATGTTTACTAAAGGTATCAATAGTGACAAGGAAGAATGGGGCTGTAGATTGTATCGCTATCTAGGATATGAGGTGTTGAGTCCCATGTTCTCTTCCTTAACAACTTCATCTTTGTTGCTGTTCTGTGGGGTAAAGGTGAGGAGCATGGATTAAGTAAAATCATTCGTTCATAAAGTCATCGCATCAGAATGAGAGTGTTTCATATGATTTTGCTATTCTTAACGAATTCCAAATGTTTGTATATGTATGCACGCATGTAATTACCTAAGATTTGATCTGAGAATGCTCTCCTGGACGCAGCATTGTCGGTGTGTGTGACCAAATTTAACCAACAGGAGTGGTTTTGGGCAAATAATTGCGAGAGCAGCACCAAAAGTAGGTGCCCCGTCCAGGCAAAAGCATCACAAATATGTTAACTTCACCGTTAAGTTTTAACACACGGCGAGATGCTACTTAATTGCATTCATGCTCTATTACTCCAAAATATTGCTAAACAAGCTTAGTCGGTCAGGAAATCAAGCAGAGGCGGATGTAAATATGGTTGATAGTGGTCGACTGGCTTGAACACATTCGCAGCAAGCAGAATCTCTCGTGCGTTTTTAAGCTTTTACGTGCTTGATGTCTTTGATTAAATAGAGACCTACTTAATACAGGTTCTGCAAGGGTAGCATACACCTTCCGAGATAAACATTCACAAGGGTTTTTCTGGATCTTATCCATTTCATTGCTCACCTTTTGGGCATTAAGTCCGCAAATACAGATCGATTAAAATGACATCATTTGTTCAGCCAATTATTTATTATGGAAAAGTAAAGTGGTCCAAGGCAACAAGAGGTAATTACAAAATGTTTAGCACTCTTAATTTACTTCAGCGTAGAACAAAAACTCAAGCATCGTAAAGAGAATTACTAGTGGGAGAAAACTTTGCTCCACCTCATGGTGCCAACCAATTTACTTGTCATCGTATCCTGCCAGTATATGCAATGTGTGGGTTCATTCTAATTAGCATTCAACCATTTAAGTTGCTGACGCAAAATTACATCAAATAGTTTGATGTTTTACAACGGCCCCCTTAAATAAAGTAAAATTTTCGTAGCCACTGAACCTACGCGTTCAATGTTTGCCAGCAACCACTCAGATTTGTAAACTAGAAGTACATAAGACTTAGAGAAGCAATGTGTTCGAAAACCAGTTGCATGTAGAAATGCGCACGATGTCAAATCCATGTCCACGCATTCCTCTTAGCAGATGATATATTGCATTGAATGCATGTCCTTTATGAGAAGATTAGAACAAGCGACAACGTCCTAACCAGTTTTATGCGTTGAAGAGACGCAGTGGTTTATCGATTTTGGAATTAATTACATGCACAAGGCGACTGCATGTCTTCTGGTCACCACTCGACGTGGTGCTCTGGGCTGTGGCTCACATGATTCAGGCATAGTCAGTCAGCCATGACTCAGATACCAGTCGTCTGTGCATGCGTCATCTGTGCCATGGGTACGGCCACCCGCTACTGCGAAGCGCAACAAAGGTTGTGCTCCCTGCTCTGAATAGACAATCATCTGTGCCACCAGATGTTTTTGCCTGATCCGGATAACAGTGATAATCCATAGAGCAGGATGAGATGGCTGACTCTAAACCTCACTTGCTGTCATACGTCGATCTGGATTAATGCAAAGCGCTAGGGTCATATGCATGTAAAACTTTATTGGAAATAAGGGAATATCTTGGAAAGAAGGCCTCTTTTTATTTAACTTTAAATAAAGGTTGTTGCAGTGCCGACTGCGGATGAAGTCTGTCAGCGAGATCGACAATAACCTGCCTTAGATGGGTGTCAAAGTAGTGCAGATAGTGACTCAGAGGTTAGTAAGAGAGGCAGAATCATAAACAATGCAATGTCCGTGCTAGACTATCATGCGAAATTCGGTACTGCAAAGTTAGGAATGAAGCCATCAACCAAAACGTCCCATTATGTGCCTTGAAAATTCTTAACGAAGGCGGTCCCTTGTTAAGGCTGGTCATCTTTGCTAGTTGCCACAACGGCAAAATCGCGACGTGCGAAGCTTTACGTTGTCTGGCGAATCAAAATATCATCGAAAGTTGACTAGCCTTCCGTGAACTTGAAGTTAATTTGCTGCTTACATCCATATGCGACAGACGGAACCATCTCTAAAATGTAGCAACGATCTTATAACTTGCCAATTTCTGGCAAAGATAAAATTGGGAGTTCCTCAAAATTTGACAAAGGCTGTACCATGCGCTCCCATATATTTCCGGCCTATCGGATAGTCATCTGTCTGAACTGCTTCGTGGCACCATCCATTTTGGCAGCCTATGTGCTGTTGACGTAGGGATTGCAGTCCTTGTAAAGACAAGGGTCTTGAAGAAATCGGTTATGGCGAATGGAAGCCTAAGCACAGAGTTAATGCTGGCTGGGCAGGGGAACTAATTAGAGGTGTAAAGCTTATCTCTTGTTTTAAGCATGCCAGTCCTTGAAGTTTAGGGCCGGATATATATCTTTGGGAATTAATGAGGAGTAATTGATATGACTTCTAAGAAGCGAGCAAATGGACTTGCGATTGCTTAGCTTATTAAACCCTGTTCATACGTCAGCCATTTTTCATTACTGTGTCGTCAATCCCGTCCGAAGGACCATGAGACCTGATGCAGTGCCTTGTGGCAAGGTGTTTGTACTATCCAATCAAATATGCAGTGCTAAGTTAGTTTTGTACGGCCATGTAGGAGCCTACCTGGCTTCTTTCGTAGCACTATTACAAAGTGAACACAGTTGCTAGTTTTAATGAAAAATGGGCTTGTATGTAACTTACAACTTGCGAATTCCGCTGGTGTATGTATTTATGTTTGCATAGACGCTTTTGGATCGAATGCACTTTATTGAATGCATATACCAGATAGATGAATCTGACCAAAAAGCAATTATTGTGGTTGTCGATGCACTTTCCTCTGTAAAAGCCAACAATGAATCCACTAGCGACACAAGGCAAATACAAAATTGCTATTGCTCTACAACATCGGAGCTAGTCTAACAAGTCGTTATTACCATATTACCCCCAAATGCATGTGAAGTAACGGTTCCAGAAGTTTTAAAACTACTTCTGTCCCTAATGCTTCGGTTGTGGGGTAAGAATTGGTAGGGTGGCTTAAAGAATTTAGCAACGATATACAGAATTCCATTTTCCTTGTACAAAATCAGACAAAACAAGTCGGTCTTTTTGTTTTTGCAGTTTCTTTTACTGACTGAATATGTTGTGCCATCAATTCTGCCGCTCAGTTTGATGCGATGTCCCAGGTCAGAGCCAACGTGATTCAGGAAGTATCAGCCACTCATCTCCGATGCACTAGCCGTCCGCATGTACACCACTCGCAACAGGCAAATTCCAACCCACGTGGCGGATAAATTTCAATCTGAATGATGCCCTTTTCTACCAGGTCTCATCTCCTATTTGGTGGCATTACCTCGGCAAGAATAATAAAGTGCCAACGTCGAGCGGATCTAGAGCCATGCTCACGTAGTGATGCCATTCCAATCCATTGTTTCGGAACAGCGAACCGCGTATGAGGTAAGTCGTCTTTTCCAGTGGATGAATTGCAATTCCAACGTCCACAGGACTAGTAAATCGGGATAAATGAAATGACACTGCTTACAAAATGGCCCGTGAACTTGAAATCACAATATTGCATGCGTCTGTTGCGTGAAATCCACACTTCTCCAAATGTGTGACTAGTTTCTTTTAAAACTTAGTCATTTAATTCATTTTTCTATTCAAAGTTGGAATGTCGACCAGATCATTCTTTAGGTCTAGATTTGTCTTTTGCTTTACTCACCCGTTACCTGGTATAAATGTCCCAGAAATTTGGCTTTTTAATTTCCTTTCTTCTCTTCAGCTTGTGTGGATTAAAGTTTATCCCCATTTGCATGATCCGCAGTTGAGTTTTTTGCAAAAGCATTTGCAAAGGAGTTGATGTTTTGGGTTCTGCTTACTGTAGAACTTCAAAACAGTAATTTATAAAGATTTTTCCTGTCAAGTCCTTGTTGCCTTCAACTCCACATGAATCATTGGAAATAATGCCATGGTGTGATGCCACATGTTCTTTAATCCTCAGCGTAGGTGCGAGAAGGAGGATAAGACACACTTAGAGCCGAACGCTTGTAAGAAAGATCAATAAAATCGCTTATTTTGCAGTACAGAGTTGGGTAGGCACGTATATTACACTAAGGAGGGAAGCACCACCTGTCTTAAAGCGTGAGCAGTGCAAGGGGTTTCCATGCAACCAAATCCATCATTTATATTTTACCTAATATCTATGGAATGTACTGGCGATTATACCCACTTCTTTGTGCTTATTTGATATAAGATCGCAGCATCCCAAATCGAGGGAATTCGAGAAATGATTTTAGCAGCAAAGCATTAACGAGGTCACAAGCCAGGATGCTTGGCAAACGGAAAATGAATTAGTCAATTATAATTTCGCTTTTCTAAATCATAGTGATGGCACCGCTTATGAGGCTTGATAGATACACTTGAACCTCATCTGCAGTTATTACCCATAGCAAAGGCTAATCAGCCTCTATATAATGTTAAAATTTATTTCAAGATATGAGAGAGCAGTGCATTCTTCACTTAATTACATGCATCTTAAAAATGGTACCGTTGTCTCCAAGGTGTTTTAGGTTTTAAAACATAAATGTGCGCTTGAGAGACAGTCAAGCGCAAGCAGTGTGGAACGTTCAGTCTGAGGACTGTGCGTTCATCCTAATCTTAATCGCTAACAATGCATTAAATTTGGATCTGCAAAATGCTGCAGCATTAAAATCTGCCCCGAATTAAAATGCAGATAACACGGAACAGCTGCATGGATGTGGGCTTGAGAGGCAGTCAACTAGGCACTCTTGATTACGGGCATCGTAAAGCAATTCAGAGGTGAGCCAATCCAAGAAATATCAATTAAAATGCTGCGGTGACGATGTCAAAATCTGCTATTTGTCGTAATCTCCAAGCTCACTTTGCCATCATGATGCTGCATTAAGTTTATCAAGGTGCACACGTTACTCTTGTGAGTAAACACTGTTGGAGTGCCATGGAGAATGTCGACGACGGACGAAACTATACTATACAAAGCACCAGTTCACAACCGGTGGTTTATTTAAACCCGACCTCAGTCTGAGTAACCCGTACAAACACAGTTATTCAAACCATGTCATGCGCAGCGTTGCAGCGAAGTGTGCTTATTATAAGTCTAGTCCAAGTGGAATTGAAAATGGCAAGCTGCACATATTATCAGACCCAATAGTAGGGTGATCGTGTGCACTTGTCATAATGTGTTGACGTGGCACCGCAACCAAATTGCAGGCAGATTTTGCAGTGTGAGACAGAGGCTCTAAGACGAATCCGATTTAGCCCATGTCACACTAGTCTGAAAGTTCTGGACGCGCTCTCTAGAGGTGGCGACTCTATTCCAACTACGATAACCTGATTTTGTGGTCGCATCATCTCAGCATTCTTAATGTGCATTAAGCATTGAGACAAATTTGAATGGGGTGTAACAGTAATGATAAGATCAAGAACGAAAAAGATTCTTGGTGTTCAAGGCACATGCTAACATGCTGATATGGAGGTGGCTAAACAGCTCACTGGACATACAAAGCAAACCCTTTCTCATTTGACGTGAGAAGTAATTTTGCCGATTCTGTTGGGCAAACAAGAACAGGCACGAATGATTTCATGCTGTCTAAGCCAGTTTCCTCTCTTTCAGTAAGCGCTGAATATCAGCATGACGATTACGTTAGAAGGAGTACCGTCCGAATTCATCTCGTATTAGCGTACTCCTAGCATAATTCATCGCCCACAGTAACTACGCACTCAGCTTAAATACAATGCTACCGATTTGTTAGTAGAACTACACTTGTGTCTTAAAGTTGCATTTCGGCTCTTGTGGATTGTAGAATATATTGAAAAATGTGAGAATTTGAAGCACAGGGCATTTGTCTCAGTCTGCAACACAGCGTAAAAAATGTGTATTTGTAACCAGCTTTTCTGGTTAGAGATTGAACCGGAACTAAGTAAACACGAATGAGTGTCGCTATTTCATTGCATGCCCCACGAAGATCTATGTTGGAAAAAGAGAGATTCGGTAATTTTGCACAATGGGCCGTGATCGTGAGCATGTCCAAACTGTTGTTAATTTGTACTTACGTGCAAGTAGGCTTAAGCACGCTTCATTAACGCGCCAAGCAAAGCCAGATGGAATGGACCACGAGGCCGATCAGTTTGTTGCCATAACACTCTCCTCCTCTCTATGAAACAAACATGTCATCCCTCTGTATGGCAAAGCAAATTACACTCACACTAGTAGCTTACCAGGAAGTGGTGTCTTAATGTACCCATCGTATATTTCAGTTGTCTCTGTGTCCACAAACACTCGGCATTGTGTGTTGGCCTCCAATCCATCGAGATTGATTCTCCCTCGTGCGAAATCTGCTCTTTTAATCATGGATGAGGAGGGGTGAGAAGTCGAAACCGCGGTCAGCTTAATCTGGTTTGCGTAGTGTCCGCCCAATGCTTGCACATTCCACTTCAACGCAATGGAGTTTGACTTCACGAATTCCCACTGGAAGTGTTCAGGAAGTGGTTTCTTTCCTTCCTTTCTCTCTTCTGCATAAGAATAGCGTATTTGGTATTAACGGTAATTATACAGGCGTTCTGAATCCATTAGGAACGAAAATGTGGAACATTTAATGCCAAGACACTTCACAGCGATGGTGACAAGCAGAATGAATTAGTTGTTTGCCTTTGAGCCGCAACAAATCACTTGCTCGCTGTGAACGTCAACCTCCGACTCGAGTGTGTGCATTGTAATGAAGAGCATAAGTAGTGGAGGATGTCCCTTTTTAGTTCGTGAGTATGGCCTGCGTTTTGTTACACTCATTTTCTCGGCTACGT
This sequence comes from Taenia hydatigena, assembly GCA_036345935.2. Taxonomy (NCBI): domain Eukaryota; kingdom Metazoa; phylum Platyhelminthes; class Cestoda; order Cyclophyllidea; family Taeniidae; genus Taenia; species Taenia hydatigena. The sequence continues at coordinate 9,110,393 of JADWOT020000002.1, read as the reverse complement.
ATCTTATGGCATTGGGTCAGGTAATAGGCACTTGCCACATACCTTCCCACCCAATATCCACTTACTCACAAGGTACAACGTGTGGAATGAGAAAATAGAGCATGGGTAGAGAATCACACTTTTCCTTCCCTATGCAGGCAGACATGACATCCTTTAGTATGGCGATGCACGTCATAATCACGATTGCCAACTTACCAGGGGACATTGTTGTGATGATCCACTGAATATAACAGCAAAGTCCTCATCTGTAATCAGGTTTACAAGCACATGGTATCGTGTGTCGGCCTCCAATCCACCAAGAGTGATTATCCCCTGCGAAAAATCTCCTTTCGTGGTCCTGGGTAAGGAAGGCTGCTGAGATGAAAATGCAATCAGTCCAATCTGTTTCGCGTAGTTCTCGCCCAACTGTTCCACATCTCAAACTAACGTAATGGTGTGTGGCCTCGGCCAAGTCCATCGGAAGTTATCTGGAAGCGGTTTCCTTGCCCCTATCGCCTCCTCTGCAAAACACGATATGTATTTTCCTGCCCACCAGAAATGTTGTGGATATTGTGGACCACCTAGAAGCAGAAATCGCCACCTCTTTCTGCTTCCACAATGACAGTAATAGTGTTAGGAGACATAACTATTCGTTAGTCGCCTTTGAAGTGCAGCAATTGAATTGCTTAATGCATTAAGGATAGGTGTTTATGAATATTAGCCTATATCGTGCGTGCTATTATTATCATAAAACGCATGTGTTGGGGAAAAACCAAGATTTTTGAGTAAGGCGCAGCAGAAGTAGGAATGTAGTCTCAGCCAATTCCCATCCCATGCATCCGGTTCGTGTGACATGCCCGCCATTCTCAAGCAAACATCACTGTCAACTGATACGTATGCAGTGATCTGCTCACAGTGGATAAAAAATGAGGGGTTACGATTAAGCGAATGCAGGCAAGTGGGACGTAACTGACCACAGCACTTCACGTAAGAATAGGGGAAGCAATTAACCGGAGTGGGATGTGCACAAAAGCTGATGAGTGTTAAATGATAGAGCGCAACTCACCACTCAGTCCTATCTGGCTCTTCGCTAAGTGTGAATTCGCCAGTAACACAAGGTGCAAGCAAAACGACATCGCGACCGAAAAGTTAGGCCACAAGTACAAATCATTAGGTATTTATAAGAGAGGGTACTAATGCACCAGCCTATCAGATGGTGACCTTCAACTACATGACGACTCCTCCATACATAGAGCTCCTAGTCGCAATATGGTGTGTTGCTTTGTGTTCGTGAATCGGCGGTCTGCTGCCACATGCGTTATTATTAGGGTGCGCAGACAAGAGCACTGAAATGAAGTACAATGTCTAATCTCGACGTAAGTGCTGTGATAAGGCAGCGTTGAGATGCAAAGGCAGTTCGAAAACCCACATTGCAGTCGAACGTCTCTGTAGTACTGATTGAGAAGTGCGGCTGCTGTTTTGGCTCCATTAAAACGACTAACAGGATCTCCTGTTTTACGTAAAATAAATGATTTCTAAATTAGAGAAGACAATGAGGCAAATTTTGAAATAGAGTGGTTTAATAAGGCTTGCGATTATGGACACGTATTTATTACAATCCCACAGTTGTCGACAAAGTAACATCGGAAATGCAAAAAATAAGAACAGAAATGGCATTTGATTAACAATGTATAAAAATGCAGAAATGGAGAAGTGGGGCTTTATTTGCTGATGCGTTTGAAATGTTAACTCGCCCATATTGACGATATCCTGCAGATCAGATGCTGAATGCGTTATTTTAAAACTGCTTTACTAGCATAAGGCATGCTCTTCCAGTTGTGCAACAGTTCGTTTATTCATGTAGTGAAGGCAAGTCGGCGCCTGCGAGCCTACTTTTCATTAATCATTGTGATGAACAATTTTTCGCACCAATGATTAGAAAATGCTCTCTCGAGTTTCTTGCCTCGAGGTAGCTGGCTGACCAGTTGAGAATCCGAACCGCAGTGGGTCGGAACCGTGTTCACTAAGCTAAGCGACATTCACTTTGTGGTTCTAGATAAAGCAGCAGAGAAATCGCTCTAATAAAGCACTCACAAAATAAGTGTCATCTGATGAAATTTAAAGTAGAACGACGGCAACGAGATCGAAGTTTGTTTGGACGTCTATGGAAGAGAGGCAGATGGCAGCTAGTCAGTGCAGCATCATGACAAACAGTGCTAAGTGAATTGGTTTTGAATAATTACACACAGCATTGTTATTTCCTTGGCCAGATTGAGTAGCAGACAGAAATACCACGAGAACGCCTTTTCTGAGTGACGGAGACGAATGAACGTGTGCAGAGGGTGCGTGCGTGCATGGCAGCAGAGCCGATCATCACCATGCGTTAATCACCAACACACTCAATGCACACCTATATGTGATGCCGAGTAATAATAGGGGTTGCGCTAGGTGCCAAGGTCTCAAATTTTCCTGAGTGTTTCCGCGATAGAGGCTGCTTCTTGAAAGTGAAATAACACAAAACATTTTGAAAATGAAGGCATTCCAGAAATATTCATGCCATCAAGCACGCTAGATGTTTAGGGTTCGTAGCGGCGCATCCATAAATTAAGACTAGGTGATGATGTGGGGGTGTGATTTGTCTTTATCACATGCCTAATTGTTAACCTCTATGCCTGCACACCGATCTCTACCATATTGTTTCCTTGCGCTTTCCTCACCAATCCGTTGTCTCAAAATGCACCTAATCACCGACTTTTCGTAGAGTTGCATAATTCATAACGGCCTAGATTCTACACCATGCACATTTTGTCAGCAATTTGTTGGTCTTTAGCACTTGCCCTAGCTCACGTATTTAAAGAGGGCGGTTTTTGTTAAAATGTGATTAATTAATTTATAAAATGCTCCTTTCGGTGAAAGATAGGGGTAAATTTCGGGAATGCAGGCAGCGATGAGGGGATTCATGTTCCGGACCCTCAATTCTAAAGTACGTGAGACATGGACTGACCTGTAACACAAAAAGCAGATCTAAACCTTTGTACGCAACGCGTTTTAGAGCTGATGGTGCTGCTTTTCGCTGACATTAGTGCTTGTCAAATGTTTCTTCATTTGCATTACGGTAGCGCAAACACCAAAAGAATGACACAATTAAAGCATGAGCATGAACGAAGAAGAGAAGCAAAGTTCTTCCCCAATGGGTTAGCAGATTCGCAGACAATGCTGGATGGGGCCAGCTTAAATTATTTGCCGGTTCGATAGTTATATTTTGAGCGTAAGAGAGATCTCTCGTTAGAGTGAATTGTGCCTCCTGGCGATGACCGCGTGGGAGAGGCGGGTGTGCAAGTGTGGTGTGATTAGCAGACGACGCATGTAGAAACAGACGACGAATCTGAGGACAATGGAAGTCTAATTTATTTTTACAATTCTGCTATATTGTTTACATTAGGGATGAGAGGTATTGAGAGCTGTTCTTTACTTTGGAGGTGCATTCGTACTGATGTCCTCGTGCGAAGGTGTTAGCCCCATATACATGCATGAAGATGCTGCATGCTTGATTACAGTGACCGATTTGGCTTTGTGTGCCATGCAATTTAGCTCAGTGGTTGAAATTTGCACTCTGCCTTCCACAAAATATCCACTTTTAAGTCACGCTTAAGATTGGAATGGAATTCGATATAGGTTGACCTGCCACTTTACACTTCTGTATGGATTGACATAGTTTCCGCCAATGTAGTGCTGCACACAATATTCGCACACTCTAGCTTTCAGTGGGCGGTGTTTGCACAAATCTATGCGAAGTAACATGACTGCTGCCAACTTTCATTTCATTTACAAGCACTTCGGATGATGTGAATACAAATGCTGCAAAAAACATGGCGTTCAGGAGGCTCAATGAGGATAAGGACAGACGAATGAAGTGAGACCCCTTATATGAACCCATAAACGATGATTAGTTTTGAATGGTAAAATGTGTCTTGCTCCCCACTTCCCTGTGGTCAGTCGCTAAAAGAGTGATCCACAACAGAAGGGTACTGAATTGTTACCATCAGCCTGCCGAGACAGGAGATTTACGCCAGTGTACAAGGTCTATACATGTGGAAATCTCTGCGAACCCCTATTGCTCTCGTTGCGTAGGTGTCCTTGGGTCGGCAGGGTTGGAAGTGATATCAATTGAGAATACTCCTTCCCTTAGTTCGGGTTATCGCAATTGCCAGCTGCGTTGTACGGATTCCTAACTATCTGGTTGTGACAATTAATGGAAGGCAGCACTTTTTTCTTGCATATCGACGAAGTAACTGCCTTATTAAACAAGAGGCAGTTGCATGTGCTTCTTTTAGCCATACCTCCTTCAACAGCGTTTCCGCATTTCTTATTACCGCGACGTGGAAATTTATATTGATTCACGTGGCTTCCGGTCTGAAGTGTAGAAAGACCAAGATGCAATGCCATGAAGCATATATTCGACATTCAGTAGGTATTATCCACAATAACGCAATGCACGATAGGGCTTGTGCTCGTATTCAAGCTTGCCTATTTGATTCTAACGTAGCAGAATTCTTCCAAATTTTTGCACGAACTTCATACGCGCTCTTTCACTTTTGCTTAGGCGCATTCGTTTCCTTGGTGAAATCGGATACGCGCCTGGTTACTGAGAGCAAAATAGGAATCCTGCCACCTCTGTCACGGTGAAAGCTTCGAATGCTCCCTACAAGTATTCAACGCTTAATCGTTGCATATCCGATCCAAAGCCCGGCACATGGCTTAACGAAAGCGAACTGCACATACTGCCTCTTGAAACATCTAGGGATTAAATCATTGTCATCTTTGAAGCGTTAAGGTAAATTGGGAAGGATGCAACCCACAATGGACTGCACGTTTACAGAAGAAAGGCGAATTTAATTGGTCAGTCACATCAAAGCATTAATAGAAAGCGGGCTGTGCCGATATTACCGAAGGATTTGATGCAGTTTCTTCTCCTTTGACCAATTGGATGACAGGCAGATACTACAAAACCGCATTGTTTGAGTGATGGAGACGAGCGAACGTGTGTGGAAGTTGGGTGTGTGCGTGCGTGCCTGCGTGCGTGGTAGCAGAGTGGCCAATGAGAGGTGCCGGAAGCACAGGGCGCCTCACAATCTCACGCATTTGGTTGACCGTAACCCCCAACTAGTCGCTAGCGCACTCATCACATCTGCATTTAGTGCCGGCGAATCATGACCGCTGTGTAATGGCACCGAGTCCTAGAATTCCCTTGAATATTGCTGCGGTGATATCAACACTTTGGAAAATAAGATGGTAAGACATTTTCCATAGTCGCAGGCATTTCTGACGCAGTTCGAATTCGAGGATTGCAATTCAAAACATTGCATCCATAAGTTAAGACAAGACGACGGTGCGTGTGTGTGATTCGCTTTTCCCATTCTCCTACTCGCCAGCCTCTAATTTTCACACGAACCTCTATCAAATCGCTTTGTTTAGAATTCTCGATAATTCGATTGCCCCATGGAAGACCTGACCGCCTACTTTTGCAATAGAACACATTTATTAACAGCTTGATTTCGACATCATGCACATTTTATCAAAAAATTGCCGGTTTTCAACAAAATTTTAGTTCTATTTGTGCTAAAAGGGAGTTGTACGGGACTCGACTTGGCAGGTGACATTCATATTAAAATGTCCAATTCGCTGCGTCTTGTAGAACACAACCCAAGTCGTGAGCAAATTATATTCCAGGTCGTCAACTCAAAGTACGTGTGAGACCTTCGACGTTAAACTACACCTAATCTTTGATGCGCACTTTTCATTGGTATAGACACGTCAGCTGTCGACACAGTTGAAACAAGTAGGAGTCCCGGACACACTTCATGCATAGATTCGCTTTGTGGTGTTTAGCATGATTTACACTCACGATAATTCGATTGTTTGCAGTTTAGAGTGTGTTCGACCACATCGTGTACCTCCTGACTGAACTATTAGTCGACTACGAATCGCAGCGTTTGATTTAGCATTGTCGCGCTGGAAGAGCACAGGCTGCATCGACCGTCCGGCAGTAATTCAAGGCCGGAAATCACGCCTATTTGATTTATGCACAGCGCAGCTTAATTGGTGTGGCTATTACATCCACTGTTTGGGGTTTCCACTCAGTTGGCGCCGCATCTCTTTATGTTGTGGAAGGGATGGTGGCATCATGGTAGTCTGTTGGCCAGATTTGAATACGCCACAAGAGTTCTGCAAGTCTTGCTTATTACTGTCGCTCTCTCACATGCTGTCAAACTGGCGGAACAAGTGAGGGTGATGTGGCACCAGTTTGGGGTCGTTGATTTGGGTTGATTGTGTACAATACCCTCATCTCCAATAATTCGGCGGTTATTCTTACTGCTGTTTAGCATTTAAGTAAACATTGCTCAACGGGGCAGTCACATGTTTGAATGGATTGGCGTGTCGTGGCACTAGAAAGACAAGTCTTCAGTAAAACAATGACAATCAACGAAATCACGAATGCTGAACTGTTTCACATTTTTCATTCCAATCAAGAACGAATGTAATAATTACTCAAATTAAAGTTTGCTTTCGTTCCTGCATCGTACAGCGCATTTTGAAATGCTTGACAGATTGGAATGGTCGAAATGTAATAAGCATGATTTTGATACATAAAACTGATGATAACTTGATGATAGCGGTGCCTAGCTTGGCACGGACGATCGATAATGCACAAGTGTGCAATCTTAAACATTCTAATTCTCTTGTGATCAGCGCTGATCACTGTCGCTTTTTCTTTTTTTTATCAAAATTGATAAGAAATACAGCTTGGACTGCTGTCTCCTTCTTCAACTGCTTGCCGTACTTGTAGTATATAACGCTGGCAATTTCGGTGTTCCCGATGTGTAGGAAAACCCATTTTGGCAAAGAAATTTGCGTTAGCACAAATATGCAACTGCTCTTTATTCTGTAATTTTGATCAAGTACAATGACGTGGAGAGAGGTGACAGCGACGAAGGCAGTGTCAGTAGAAAGGAAGGCCTCTAACTACAGCCTTATACACGGAGTCAAAATTCGGGTTGTTGCATTTGTGATCGTGCTGAGGCAGGGTCACATTCTGCTGCATTTTATGAGCTACAGTGAATATCGCCTTGCTTGAAACGCCAAATACTTGGTTTAGCTTAGCTTGCCTTTAAATAGCATGAAAAAGCCTTTCGTAGCAACTCTCAGCTTAGGTTTGCTGAGCCCGATGCGTGATGTCGATTTGGGCAACCGTTACAATGCCAACCAATAGTGAGCCAGTAGCCTCTACTTCACCCACTTTTCCTCTATGCCTGCCTCCGCCCTTCCAAAACGGTTTGGGAGAGACAGAGTGTAGAGGGAATTGGTGGTGATAGAGGGTAGTCAACTGAGCGGTGGTGATGAGTCAAGCGCAATGAAGATGTGATGAAGAGGAAATGTTAGGGCAGTGTGAAGACCGCGTAGAAGGTGTGGGCGAGGTCAAAGATGCCAAAGGAAATAGGAACAAGCGTGTATTGGTGTGTGGAAGTAGATGGGCAAGTAGGTTTGACTGCCGGTTGACGTCCCTCTCTCCCCCTGTCCCAAATCTAGTCCTCATTTCCTCTCCCCAAGCATTTTCCATGACTAATTTTTATTTTCACTCTTCTTTTCTTTCCGTACACAATTCCGAGCCCAGCATCACCACTGCAAGTGCTTCTAGACTGCTAGCAGGTGCCCCGCTTCCTCCCTTATCAGTCAGGAAGCATTCCTTCTTTCGATTTTCGTTTAGTTATTTTATCAATTCTTTCCTAACTTTCTTTTTGTCGATCAATGTTTCTCTCCACTTACATCTTTATTTTATTTTTTCTTCCTTTACTTTCCTTCATTCTTTCGTCTAACCACCTACCCTATTTGCCAATTACCCATTCATTCTGCCCATGTCATGCAACGCGCACTTTTCCTCCTTCTTTCTCCTTTTTCATTCACCTCCACCACCGGCAGCACTACTTACACCGTACTAGTAGACCTACAGCCTCCCTGCCTCACAACTACTTATGCACTGCTAGCAGAAATCCTTCCCTTCTCTCTGTCCCACCTCCATTCCACATGACTTCCAACTTTCTCTCTCACTCTCCCTTCCTTCCTTTCCTTCTCGCATTTTCTTTTGCAGCCACTTTTCTTACAACATTCTTTACTTCCTTCTTTCCTTCTTTCCTCCTTTCTTTCAGCAAATGCTTTTCCACTGATAAAATCTAAATTCACCTCCATCACAATCATGCATTCTAGCCCTATATCCGCCACTTTTCTTTCTGCATTCCCATCACTTATAAATTTACTGCTGGAATCTTAATTGCCCTTTGTATTTTGGCTTCCACTTTCTTACTTATTTTATTTCTTTTTCAAAGCTAGTCCCACTATTCTTCCTATATCCATCTCACTATTATTTCTCTGCCCTGCCTGCCCCCAATCCTATGGGAGAATTCAATGCATTCCGTTTCAACGATGCCCGCAGCTTTATTAGGTCTGTTTTCCCATTTCATTTTCCTGCCGTCAGATATATGTGACACGCATTCATTCACGCTTTCCTTACGCTCCCCTTAATTCTATTGTTGATGTCCCCGCAACATTTCGTTTCTTCCTTCCACCTTCATTCTATCATTATCAGTGCATCATTCTATCTCTATTTCGAGTCTAGCGCTTATCAAATAAGTAATCAATTATCTATTTAAACGACAATGTTTCACATAAAAATTGCTTGCATTCCGTCTCATTGTCCCACATATGTTACACACACACACATTTTTTTTCACTTCGCCTTTTCCTCTTTACAACCATACCACTGCTACCGTCAATTTAAGACCCATTCACTCCATCCAGCATTATTCACTCCATTTTTCCCCACTTCTTCCTTCTCACCCATCTCACATCATCCCCATTAACAAGGACAGACAATTGCCTTCCATACACCGCATTCCTCTCCTCTTCCTTTCATCCATTCAGCCGTCATCACAGACGTCTTATTTTCCCCCTTACTCCTCATACTTCTTTTCTCCCAGACAAGTTAGCAAGAGCAGTTCTCGTTTGATGATGAGAAAAGAAAGACGAGCAACAACGACCCGGGTAGGGTCCACCTGCTCAGCTCCCTTTTCCATGCAAACTCTACCAACTGCACTTCCTAGTATTTATCAGGATTCGCCTTTTCTTCCCTGCTTCCTCCTTTCGTTGCGCTTTGCTTGCACAAATTTAAGCTATTGTACCTTAATCCAACCCTTTCTTCCTTATCCTACCTGTCAACTCCCTTCTCCTACTTACGCCTTCTAAGTAGTCGTAGAAGTAGTGGCTGCCTCCTATTCAATTCCCCATCTTCTCCTCTCCATAACACTGTCCACCACCGCCGACTACGACAAACACTCGCCTTTCCTGAAATTCATCCTCTTCCTCTAATTCATTCATCATGGCTGACATCTCATTTCTCCTCTTCTTACTCCCCTTCTTCACCAACCGGATAACGCGAAGAGTTGGCTGGCACGAACAGGTCATGTGGATAAGTGGGTAGCGAGAGCGTTCCACTCACCACCACCATCTCCCCTCCCTACGCAGTGTTTATCTGCTTGCTCCCCGTCCTGCTTACTCGCTCGCACCACACCCGATCCGTCCGTCAATCATTGGTCGGTCGACCGGTTGGCGGACGGTTGGATGGTTGGATGGATGAATAGATGGATGAATGTGGATGTGGATGAAGTACGTGCGGGTGTGATAAATTACCTGGTTGATCCTGCCGAAACACGCCATGGTATCAGCTGTCGCTGATGAAGGCACTACAATATAGTGATGCCACTGGTGGGCCCGTAAGTGAATCACAGGACCTCCTAGACACTGGATGAAGGCTGATGAAGCTGGAAAGTATGATGACTTCGGTCTTCTGTGAGCAACGTGTTGTAGTGGTGATTAAAAAGTAATTTTGTCGCGTTTTGACTAATGGAACTATGGGATGTGCAAAACTGGCGGATGGTGTGAAGGGGGTTAAGCTTGTAGTGGCTGCTATCAATAAGTGATAATCCTGTAGTCCGGATGAAAGTGCACTATAGTAGCACAGGTGCATTGCGGAGCGTGATTCTACTGTGAAGCCAGTTGGTAGGACATGAGAGTGCTAGTGATCAGAAGAGGCTTAGTGGCAAGAAAGGAGATGGTGTGAATGGTGTTGTGTGGACAATGTGTTGCGATGGTGAATGGGTAAGTACTTCTGTCAAGTCTTGACACACCAAGCAAGGAATCGAAGAGAATGGTGGGAAAGCAAGGTGGTGACAGGCAGCGTATGGAATGTTAAGCATGCGCGAAATCTTGTGGTCTGTGATAATGCAGCTCAGACTATGCGTGCAAGCTGCAAGTATTTGACTGGTCCTACAAGAGCCAAAATGGAAAGCAAAGAGAAGCATGTAGGAGGTAGAGTAAGAAGCGCAAACCCACTGTTGTCCGAAAATGCAGCGATCTTCCGAATAGCCAACCAGCACCAAGCAAACTGACACAAAGCAGGGCATGATACGCCAGGCTAAGGTAAGGCAAGCAGACAAGTGCTGACGTCACCAGGGCAGGCTTCCTCACAGAACACGAGGAGAGCGATGGTGACGTTTAGACTTGTATGCTTGTCACCTTATTAGTCTGTAATGATGGAGAAAAGTGCAACGATTTAAAGGCAGTGAGATTGTAAAATTGGGCCTTTCATGGCCATTTTGGGCATATTCCGACAACGAAAAAATCCAAACAAACAAATTACTGTATTTTAGGACGAATTATTGGACGTCGACTGCATTGTTCCCAGCAGCAGAATATGAATGGAAAGAAGACAAATGAGTGAAGGATAAATATATGAAGAGAGGTAGATTAATGAGATGCAAATGTGAAATTCACTACATTCAACCAGATTAGCAGGTGTTAATTAACAAACATTTGTAATTCCCCTCCACATTCATGTTCACCACTTCAGCATTATCTTGTCAAGATGCATATTTATCGGATGTCTGTTGCATGATACACAGGCAGTCGTTTATTTAACGCAACTCTATTCAACTGAAACGTGTCTAAACTCACAAATGCAAAAGATCGTTTGTTCCGAAACAACTAACTTTGATTCTTAGTACACCTGGAGCAAAAATAATAATTTGAGGGACAGGAACTATTGCTAAACTCATAATCAACATAGAACGCTTAGTCTAAAATCCTAAAGATAAATGCAATGCCCACAACCCATTTATTTGCCTCACTTAACCCACAATGCTTGATACTTTGCCATGTTGTTAAGAGCATGTCCTCACTTGACAACCGAGATAGTGCTTGTACTCGACAGTGGTGCGCATTTGGAGAACGGTACTGCCGATAGGCTAGGGCCTGAATAAGGCCTCGTGGTAGTAAGGGGGATGGTGGTAGTGGTACCGTGTGGCAAATGTGTGGTGATGGTAAATGGATGGGTATCTTAGCCAAACTCTAAATGCATTAAGTCTGGAGGTAAAGCAGATGGTAAGATAAGCAAGGCGGTGTGAGGCAGAGGGTTGGAAATTATGCTTGCGACGAAATCAGTATCGGACTTCTTCCGTGTGAAGTTTTCATGGTTAGTACTGATATAGCTCGGACTGTGAATAAGAACTGACATTGTTTCACTGGTTCTACACGGGTCATGGGGAAGGGCGGAGGCAGGCATAGAGGAAAAGTGAAGTAGAGGGCACTAGCTCTCTATTGGTTGGCATTGCAATGGTTGTCTAACTAGACATCTCGCATTGGGCTCATAAAACTAAGCCAAGATTTGCTACGTCAGGCTTTTCCATGCTATGCGAAGACAAGCTAAGCCACACCAAGTCTTTAGCCGTCGTGTCACACCGCTTAGACAAGGAAGAATAGAGTAGAGGCGTTTTGCTTTGTGATTTTATCAAGACTAGTAGGGTGTCCTGAGTTGTGTTTTGTAATAATGAAGAAACATCAGGTTAAGACAGGCTGCTGAAACTGGCTTAAATAAGTTCTTATGCACCACAATGAGGTGAGTAGAAAGAATTAAAGGCTTTGTCTGAGCTTCAGCTAATCAGCTCTATTGCACTTGAGATTCACCAAAGTACTTCTTTTCGAGCTGCAAGTGCGACAAATGGGTAAAATTAGACGATTTATGATTTGAGCTTTCAATTATAGCAAAAGGTAAAAAGATGTACAAAATTTGCAATTTTTGCATAGATCTTGTTGGTGCACCAGAAAAGGCAACGATGAAGCTAAAGTGAATTTCGCTGTAGCGCAGCATGTTTTGCGCTTAAAAAGGGATAAATTGTTGCTTTGTAGGTTTTCGTGACTATCTTCTCTAACGTCACATCACGGTTTTATTTAAAATGTGTCGGCAGTCACGTGCTCAACTTCACAGCAGTGGAATCGATATCAGTGGAGCATGATCATGATAATTACTCTAGCCTGTGCGCATGGATGCAGCATAATTGGCTCCGACTTCGCTCGTACAAGTGTCAGAAGCTTAGTTCACTCGAAAATCATACTTGGCACCAGCAATGATCACCGCAAAACTTACAGCTTTTCTTTCATCTACTTGTCTGTGTTAAAAAGATGCATGCCTGCATCGCAGTGAGAACGACCATTCTTTTCAGCATGCGCAAGTAATTCGTAGTTCTGGCATGAAGGAGAGTGCGCAGAACTAAAGTAGGCTAGTCAACCAGGGAGAGATGGCTTGATACTTGACTTCGAGTTCGCCGATTGTTATCTTGAAGTGATGACACTGACGTTCATTGTCACCAACTACGGCTATTTTATCACAATTTCTTATTGAGCAACATAAAGTGAAATAAAATAAGAAAGCATATTGCTCCGCATATATGGCAGACTTCGGTCGATCGGAGGGTGTACTGATTTGCTGGTGATATTTTCGCAACCACGGCATCTTTGATAAGCCCGTTTTAATGGCGTCACCAATTCTGCAAAACACTTGAATGGGAGATAAAGGAACATCGAGGGAGATTGATTGGAGGTTCAAATGCTTGTGTTCATCCACCTACTCAAGTTGGGAGTGCAAAATTAGCTTTTGGCAGTCAGATTGATGCTTATCCGACTTGTTATACGGCGCAACAATAAGCATATTTGGAAGATTCGCCTCATTGGGCTATCAGTTCTAATAAAATGGATTCCAGTTGGCAAGAAACTCACTTGTGACTTGTCTATTTAGCTAAAGGAACTGGCTGTGCCAAATGTCAGCAAAGCAGAAGAGTCCAAGGCAATACTGTAGGCTCGCATTGTGATGCAGGCATCACGGCAAAAGAAAAATACATCGGGAAACGACATAAGTGCATGTGCTCTTATGCTGCCTCCTGCTTCAAACATTCTGTGCAAAATTCTGTACGGTGAAGGCGCATCTCTCAGACCTTATTTAAAAGGGAATGAAGTTGGGAGCGGTTCGTGTGGGACAACGAAGCTATGGAAGAGGAACGAACCACTGTGGTTTCTCTCTAAAATAGACAATCAAACACTCATCCATGTGTGGTTAAATGAAGTCACTGAGAAGCAAATAACTGCTTCAAAGCTTTGTAAAACACAGACAGCATGCATTGTTTGCGAAATTCCTTTCCTATAGATAGCATCGTCCAGGGTATAATCGCTGCGCATTTCGTTGGCATTGAAAATCTGCAACACTCCCGCCTTTGCTACGAGTGTATAAGCTGAGCACTGAAATTTGTAAAGCGCGTTTGCCTTGCATCTTTTATCAAATGATTCTTCTAATCTAGGTGCCACAAAATGCTCACTTGTACCTGGAAACTATTCATCCATGTGAATTCCTAAAATGCTATGGTTGTCTGGATGATGCCGAAATGCGCCCTCTATCCTCTTACTCACCTCCTTTTACTAAACGCAAGATGATTTGTAGCGATTTCGAAAGCCTGTCTTAACTTGACCCTATTTTCGTGAGCCACAAAGGACAATTTGCAGATCTTACCACCCACAGTTACAAGTAAAGCGTTCGCTTATTGCCTTTCCAAGCATTTGTAAGCTAAAAATGCTGGCGGTAACAATGGTGGGATAAAATGTCGAGAAAGAAGGCCTAAGTGCATCAAATTCTAAGATATTGAAATGCTTGATAAAACTAATTTTCTCCTAAATCTAGAGGCAGGCAGCATAGTCTATGCGGTTCAGCTGTCTCAACATCTAGCAATAAAGACCTGGTGCAGTGTTGACAGTGTTGGAACCATTTCCCGACCTCCTTCACAGCATGTGATGGCAGTTAGTTCTAGCACCAAGTCGCATACGGTTTTGGTGAACATCGGGCCAAAATGTTGTCGTGTGTAGTTCAAGCAGCGATAAAGACAAAGAGACGCGTGGATAAAGCTGGAACTGCGCGCTCATGTGTCGAGGTGTAGTATGACCATGGTACAGTCTCCAGTTCCTCCACCATCCTCACTTATGTGTCAGTCAGTGCTTTAAAGGGGAAAAAGGTAGGAAACAGCGAAATAAAGGCGTTAAGATGCATCAACCACCGTGCAGCGTAGGACGTGCTGTTATTTTCCTAGACTGTCTCCTTTTCTGGCTCTTGACCTAAGAACTATTCTTCCACTGTCACTTCAGACGGCTCAGATTCTAACAAAACAGAAAAAGCGCAAATCGGTTGCACCTGTGACGTCCTGAGCCAGCTGATGAAACATTAAGGCAGTTGTGTTCTAGAGGCAACACCATATTCAGCACTACAAGGGCAGTTTCAGCAATTTGATGGCATTTCTACTACTAAAAATGAATTAATGAAATGTCAGCGAAATTCTCATTAATCAGTAAGAACGCTGCACTTTAATTGCTACAGATCAAGTGCTTCCTGAGGTCGCGCACTCAACTCTTGCAGAAGCTGTTAAAATTGGTAAGCTTGTGGACTTCCTTTGGTCACTTCAGCAATCCAGCTATATACTGATTTCAATGAAGTGAAGCATTAAATAAGGCAAATTAATTAGCGTTCCGCGAATTTTAACCCCAAGTTATTTAAAATGACTGGGCAAAATCGAATGGGTTGGAGAGCGAAAATGTTCCTTGCATTTAAAATTGCATAGTCTTGTCACCGATCAAAATTGTCTGACCGAAGACTTTGGAGTTCTCACTGTATTCCTTGGCGACACTGCACTTCGATCAAACGCTAAATCCCTTTTGTTGTGATTGAAGTGATTTCTGGAGCATTACGTCGTCTTTACGGCTGCCTAGAAATGCACTTACCTCCATTTGGTCTACTTACAGCCGATGTTGCACTTAATGACAACGATATTGCGTAAACTTACTGATCTCTCATTTCTATGTTGCTCTCTTCGTTCATATTGTGTTGCCATTGTTGATGCAATATTTCGTCCACAGGTGGTTTTTTAACTAAGTTGATATCACTAATCAACTGCCATCTAAGTTAAAATTAACTTGCGTCTTTTTATCGGTTTAGTCATTTATAATGCTCCTGTAAATTTATTTATTGGCACTGACACATTAAAAAACCCCATTAATATAATCTAGGAGCCCATATTGATTGCATACATGGTTGTCTGAACAGAGGCAATGCAATTCTAGCGAATGATTTTTATGTCGATCTGCCTTCTCATGTGGAGATTTTTTTGTTTTAATGACCTATCTGCAATTTGATAGGTTCGAGTGGAGTGATTTGGTTCAGAATGTCTAGACCCAAGGTTATTTCACAGCTTGCACACGCTGACGCACTTCTGCCCCTCCCAATTTCCTTTACGACCTCTCCCATATCCCACCCATTCGCTTACGCACCCGCCTACAAGCATGCAACTACTGCGACTTGCACTCACTACTCACCCACTCTCACCACCACACATGCGTATTTGGCCGCCTTCTCTCTGCCGCTCCTCTATACCTTAGTTACCTCTCTCCAAACACCATTCATCCGATAAATTTACATGTTACCTCCCTCCATACCTTCGATCTTCAGATTATTTGCGCTTTTTTTTTCCATGCACCTCTCCCATTCCAGTACCGCCTCTAACGCAACTACTTACAAGCTACTAGCGGATGCTCTACTACCCCTATCTTCACCCATGCAGATTTCATTCTCTTTTTTTTCTGTTTCTCTTTTTATTCACTAATTACATTTTATTTGTTTCATTGCTTTCTTGTCCCCATAAATGATTCATTCTACTTGCCTTCTTATTTCCCTCGTTCTTGCTCTCCTTTACTTCGTTCACTTATTTAACAACCTACCCTAATTGGCAACCTTTCAGTCATTCTGGCCATATCGCTCAATGCAAGCAAAAACTCTATCTGGCTCCTTTCCATACACCTACACCACCGGCAGCACTACTTGCATCTTACTAGAAGATCAACTGTCCCCTACTCAACAACTACTCATAGAATGCTAGTAGTCGTCCTTCTCTTCCCCTTGTTTTACCTCTGTTACATGTGCCTTCTCCTCTCTCCATCACACCCCATCCTACTATTCCAACTCACTATCCTTCCTCACTCATTGCTTGTGGAATGTTTCTTACCTACTTTTTCTTTACTTCTTTCTTTCCCATCAAATGCTTTCCCATTGATAGGTATTAAATTTACTTCCACCGTACACATGCGTTCTTGTCTTCTTTCTTTTTCTTTTTCTTCCTTTCATTTCTGCATTCTTTGCAGGCATCTCCTTTTCCTCCTTCATGCTTTTATGCCCATTTACGAGTTACTTACAGTAAAAGAGGACTTTCTATTTCAGCTCCCCATTTTCCCTCCTTCTCTCGTTATTATTATTACTGCGTCACGCTACTTACTTATAAAAGTAGGATCATTGCTTTCCATTCAAAGGCTTCTCATGAGTTCATTAAATCTATAATCTCATTTCATCTTTTTACCGTCCCATGTACATGACAAACATACAGTCGCGCCCATTTTACCTATGCTGCACCTCCATTATTATTACTCCCCAACCAGATTTTCAATTCATTGCTTTCTTATAATTAAGCATAAGTAGTGCACTTGTTTCAATTCCTTATTCATTTCATCTTTCCATGGTATGTTTTGCCAATTTAACCTTTACTGTTCGAAATCTTACCACTGCTAGCATTAGTTGAAGACTCATTCATGGATACACCCATGCGCATACATCATTGCCCTTCCTCGCCATTCCATTTGACGCTCTCCATTCCGTCCTCCCAATCTTCCTCATCGACACGACACGACTCACTTCCATTAGCAAGGAAGAACGCTCGCCTTCCTCCACATAACTCTTTCTATCTTGCTTAATTTCCTTTATCCTTTTAATTGTCGCAGACATCTGCCCTTCTAAAAGGCATTCCATTTAAAAAAAAATTTTACAAAATTTTCAAACTCGCAACGTAACACAATTTATCCCTTTATACACTGAAATCACTTTAGCTTCATCGTTGCCTTTTCTGGTGCACCAACAAGATCTATGCAAAAATTGCAAATTTTGTACATCTTTTTACCTTTTGCTATAATTGAAAGCTCAAATCATAAATCGTCTAATTTTACCCATTTGTCGCACTTGCAGCTCGAAAAGAAGTACTTTGGTGAATCTCAAGTGCAATAGAGCTGATTAGCTGAAGCTCAGACAAAGCCTTTAATTCTTTCTACTCACCTCATTGTGGTGCATAAGAACTTATTTAAGCCAGTTTCAGCAGCCTGTCTTAACCTGATGTTTCTTCATTATTACAAAACACAACTCAGGACACCCTACTAGTCTTGATAAAATCACAAAGCAAAACGCCTCTACTCTATTCTTCCTTGTCTAAGCGGTGTGACACGACGGCTAAAGACTTGGTGTGGCTTAGCTTGTCTTCGCATAGCATGGAAAAGCCTGACGTAGCAAATCTTGGCTTAGTTTTATGAGCCCAATGCGAGATGTCTAGTTAGACAACCATTGCAATGCCAACCAATAGAGAGCTAGTGCCCTCTACTTCACTTTTCCTCTATGCCTGCCTCCGCCCTTCCCCATGACCCGTGTAGAACCAGTGAAACAATGTCAGTTCTTATTCACAGTCCGAGCTATATCAGTACTAACCATGAAAACTTCACACGGAAGAAGTCCGATACTGATTTCGTCGCAAGCATAATTTCCAACCCTCTGCCTCACACCGCCTTGCTTATCTTACCATCTGCTTTACCTCCAGACTTAATGCATTTAGAGTTTGGCTAAGATACCCATCCATTTACCATCACCACACATTTGCCACACGGTACCACTACCACCATCCCCCTTACTACCACGAGGCCTTATTCAGGCCCTAGCCTATCGGCAGTACCGTTCTCCAAATGCGCACCACTGTCGAGTACAAGCACTATCTCGGTTGTCAAGTGAGGACATGCTCTTAACAACATGGCAAAGTATCAAGCATTGTGGGTTAAGTGAGGCAAATAAATGGGTTGTGGGCATTGCATTTATCTTTAGGATTTTAGACTAAGCGTTCTATGTTGATTATGAGTTTAGCAATAGTTCCTGTCCCTCAAATTATTATTTTTGCTCCAGGTGTACTAAGAATCAAAGTTAGTTGTTTCGGAACAAACGATCTTTTGCATTTGTGAGTTTAGACACGTTTCAGTTGAATAGAGTTGCGTTAAATAAACGACTGCCTGTGTATCATGCAACAGACATCCGATAAATATGCATCTTGACAAGATAATGCTGAAGTGGTGAACATGAATGTGGAGGGGAATTACAAATGTTTGTTAATTAACACCTGCTAATCTGGTTGAATGTAGTGAATTTCACATTTGCATCTCATTAATCTACCTGTCTTCATATATTTATCCTTCACTCATTTGTCTTCTTTCCATTCATATTCTGCTGCTGGGAACAATGCAGTCGACGTCCAATAATTCGTCCTAAAATACAGTAATTTGTTTGTTTGGATTTTTTCGTTGTCGGAATATGCCCAAAATGGCCATAAAAGGCCCAATTTTACAATCTCACTGCCTTTAAATCGTTGCACTTTTCTCCATCATTACAGACTAATAAGGTGACAAGCATACAAGTCTAAACGTCACCATCGCTCTCCTCGTGTTCTGTGAGGAAGCCTGCCCTGGTGACGTCAGCACTTGTCTGCTTGCCTTACCTTAGCCTGGCGTATCATGCCCTGCTTTGTGTCAGTTTGCTTGGTGCTGGTTGGCTATTCGGAAGATCGCTGCATTTTCGGACAACAGTGGGTTTGCGCTTCTTACTCTACCTCCTACATGCTTCTCTTTGCTTTCCATTTTGGCTCTTGTAGGACCAGTCAAATACTTGCAGCTTGCACGCATAGTCTGAGCTGCATTATCACAGACCACAAGATTTCGCGCATGCTTAACATTCCATACGCTGCCTGTCACCACCTTGCTTTCCCACCATTCTCTTCGATTCCTTGCTTGGTGTGTCAAGACTTGACAGAAGTACTTACCCATTCACCATCGCAACACATTGTCCACACAACACCATTCACACCATCTCCTTTCTTGCCACTAAGCCTCTTCTGATCACTAGCACTCTCATGTCCTACCAACTGGCTTCACAGTAGAATCACGCTCCGCAATGCACCTGTGCTACTATAGTGCACTTTCATCCGGACTACAGGATTATCACTTATTGATAGCAGCCACTACAAGCTTAACCCCCTTCACACCATCCGCCAGTTTTGCACATCCCATAGTTCCATTAGTCAAAACGCGACAAAATTACTTTTTAATCACCACTACAACACGTTGCTCACAGAAGACCGAAGTCATCATACTTTCCAGCTTCATCAGCCTTCATCCAGTGTCTAGGAGGTCCTGTGATTCACTTACGGGCCCACCAGTGGCATCACTATATTGTAGTGCCTTCATCAGCGACAGCTGATACCATGGCGTGTTTCGGCAGGATCAACCAGGTAATTTATCACACCCGCACGTACTTCATCCACATCCACATTCATCCATCTATTCATCCATCCAACCATCCAACCGTCCGCCAACCGGTCGACCGACCAATGATTGACGGACGGATCGGGTGTGGTGCGAGCGAGTAAGCAGGACGGGGAGCAAGCAGATAAACACTGCGTAGGGAGGGGAGATGGTGGTGGTGAGTGGAACGCTCTCGCTACCCACTTATCCACATGACCTGTTCGTGCCAGCCAACTCTTCGTGTTATCCGGTTGGTGAAGAAGGGGAGTAAGAAGAGGAGAAATGAGATGTCAGCCATGATGAATGAATTAGAGGAAGAGGATGAATTTCAGGAAAGGCGAGTGTTTGTCGTAGTCGGCGGTGGCGGACAGTGTTATGGAGAGGAGAAGATGGGGAATTGAATAGGAGGCAGCCACTACTTCTACGACTACTTAGAAGGCGTAAGTAGGAGAAGGGAGTTGACAGGTAGGATAAGGAAGAAAGGGTTGGATTAAGGTACAATAGCTTAAATTTGTGCAAGCAAAGCGCAACGAAAGGAGGAAGCAGGGAAGAAAAGGCGAATCCTGATAAATACTAGGAAGTGCAGTTGGTAGAGTTTGCATGGAAAAGGGAGCTGAGCAGGTGAACCCTACCCGGGTCGTTGTTGCTCGTCTTTCTTTTCTCATCATCAAACGAGAACTGCTCTTGCTAACTTGTCTGGGAGAAAAGAAGTATGAGGAGTAAGGGGGAAAATAAGACGTCTGTGATGACGGCTGAATGGATGAAAGGAAGAGGAGAGGAATGCGGTGTATGGAAGGCAATTGTCTGTCCTTGTTAATGGGGATGATGTGAGATGGGTGAGAAGGAAGAAGTGGGGAAAAATGGAGTGAATAATGCTGGATGGAGTGAATGGGTCTTAAATTGACGGTAGCAGTGGTATGGTTGTAAAGAGGAAAAGGCGAAGTGAAAAAAAATGTGTGTGTGTGTAACATATGTGGGACAATGAGACGGAATGCAAGCAATTTTTATGTGAAACATTGTCGTTTAAATAGATAATTGATTACTTATTTGATAAGCGCTAGACTCGAAATAGAGATAGAATGATGCACTGATAATGATAGAATGAAGGTGGAAGGAAGAAACGAAATGTTGCGGGGACATCAACAATAGAATTAAGGGGAGCGTAAGGAAAGCGTGAATGAATGCGTGTCACATATATCTGACGGCAGGAAAATGAAATGGGAAAACAGACCTAATAAAGCTGCGGGCATCGTTGAAACGGAATGCATTGAATTCTCCCATAGGATTGGGGGCAGGCAGGGCAGAGAAATAATAGTGAGATGGATATAGGAAGAATAGTGGGACTAGCTTTGAAAAAGAAATAAAATAAGTAAGAAAGTGGAAGCCAAAATACAAAGGGCAATTAAGATTCCAGCAGTAAATTTATAAGTGATGGGAATGCAGAAAGAAAAGTGGCGGATATAGGGCTAGAATGCATGATTGTGATGGAGGTGAATTTAGATTTTATCAGTGGAAAAGCATTTGCTGAAAGAAAGGAGGAAAGAAGGAAAGAAGGAAGTAAAGAATGTTATAAGAAAAGTGGCTGCAAAAGAAAATGCGAGAAGGAAAGGAAGGAAGGGAGAGTGAGAGAGAAAGTTGGAAGTCATGTGGAATGGAGGTGGGACAGAGAGAAGGGAAGGATTTCTGCTAGCAGTGCATAAGTAGTTGTGAGGCAGGGAGGCTGTAGGTCTACTAGTACGGTGTAAGTAGTGCTGCCGGTGGTGGAGGTGAATGAAAAAGGAGAAAGAAGGAGGAAAAGTGCGCGTTGCATGACATGGGCAGAATGAATGGGTAATTGGCAAATAGGGTAGGTGGTTAGACGAAAGAATGAAGGAAAGTAAAGGAAGAAAAAATAAAATAAAGATGTAAGTGGAGAGAAACATTGATCGACAAAAAGAAAGTTAGGAAAGAATTGATAAAATAACTAAACGAAAATCGAAAGAAGGAATGCTTCCTGACTGATAAGGGAGGAAGCGGGGCACCTGCTAGCAGTCTAGAAGCACTTGCACTAGAATTGTGTACGGAAAGAAAAGAAGAGTGAAAATAAAAATTAGTCATGGAAAATGCTTGGGGAGAGGAAATGAGGACTAGATGTGGGACAGGGGGAGAGAGGGACGTCAACCGGCAGTCAAACCTACTTGCCCATCTACTTCCACACACCAATACACGCTTGTTCCTATTTCCTTTGGCATCTTTGACCTCGCCCACACCTTCTACGCGGTCTTCACACTGCCCTAACATTTCCTCTTCATCACATCTTCATTGCGCTTGACTCATCACCACCGCTCAGTTGACTACCCTCTATCACCACCAATTCCCTCTACACTCTGTCTCTCCCAAACCGTTTTGGAAGGGCGGAGGCAGGCATAGAGGAAAAGTGGGTGAAGTAGAGGCTACTGGCTCACTATTGGTTGGCATTGTAACGGTTGCCCAAATCGACATCACGCATCGGGCTCAGCAAACCTAAGCTGAGAGTTGCTGCGAAAGGCTTTTTCATGCTATTTAAAGGCAAGCTAAGCTAAACCAAGTATTTGGCGTTTCAAGCAAGGCGATATTCACTGTAGCTCATAAAATGCAGCAGAATGTGACCCTGCCTCAGCACGATCACAAATGCAACAACCCGAATTTTGACTCCGTGTATAAGGCTGTAGTTAGAGGCCTTCCTTTCTACTGACACTGCCTTCGTCGCTGTCACCTCTCTCCACGTCATTGTACTTGATCAAAATTACAGAATAAAGAGCAGTTGCATATTTGTGCTAACGCAAATTTCTTTGCCAAAATGGGTTTTCCTACACATCGGGAACACCGAAATTGCCAGCGTTATATACTACAAGTACGGCAAGCAGTTGAAGAAGGAGACAGCAGTCCAAGCTGTATTTCTTATCAATTTTGATAAAAAAAAGAAAAAGCGACAGTGATCAGCGCTGATCACAAGAGAATTAGAATGTTTAAGATTGCACACTTGTGCATTATCGATCGTCCGTGCCAAGCTAGGCACCGCTATCATCAAGTTATCATCAGTTTTATGTATCAAAATCATGCTTATTACATTTCGACCATTCCAATCTGTCAAGCATTTCAAAATGCGCTGTACGATGCAGGAACGAAAGCAAACTTTAATTTGAGTAATTATTACATTCGTTCTTGATTGGAATGAAAAATGTGAAACAGTTCAGCATTCGTGATTTCGTTGATTGTCATTGTTTTACTGAAGACTTGTCTTTCTAGTGCCACGACACGCCAATCCATTCAAACATGTGACTGCCCCGTTGAGCAATGTTTACTTAAATGCTAAACAGCAGTAAGAATAACCGCCGAATTATTGGAGATGAGGGTATTGTACACAATCAACCCAAATCAACGACCCCAAACTGGTGCCACATCACCCTCACTTGTTCCGCCAGTTTGACAGCATGTGAGAGAGCGACAGTAATAAGCAAGACTTGCAGAACTCTTGTGGCGTATTCAAATCTGGCCAACAGACTACCATGATGCCACCATCCCTTCCACAACATAAAGAGATGCGGCGCCAACTGAGTGGAAACCCCAAACAGTGGATGTAATAGCCACACCAATTAAGCTGCGCTGTGCATAAATCAAATAGGCGTGATTTCCGGCCTTGAATTACTGCCGGACGGTCGATGCAGCCTGTGCTCTTCCAGCGCGACAATGCTAAATCAAACGCTGCGATTCGTAGTCGACTAATAGTTCAGTCAGGAGGTACACGATGTGGTCGAACACACTCTAAACTGCAAACAATCGAATTATCGTGAGTGTAAATCATGCTAAACACCACAAAGCGAATCTATGCATGAAGTGTGTCCGGGACTCCTACTTGTTTCAACTGTGTCGACAGCTGACGTGTCTATACCAATGAAAAGTGCGCATCAAAGATTAGGTGTAGTTTAACGTCGAAGGTCTCACACGTACTTTGAGTTGACGACCTGGAATATAATTTGCTCACGACTTGGGTTGTGTTCTACAAGACGCAGCGAATTGGACATTTTAATATGAATGTCACCTGCCAAGTCGAGTCCCGTACAACTCCCTTTTAGCACAAATAGAACTAAAATTTTGTTGAAAACCGGCAATTTTTTGATAAAATGTGCATGATGTCGAAATCAAGCTGTTAATAAATGTGTTCTATTGCAAAAGTAGGCGGTCAGGTCTTCCATGGGGCAATCGAATTATCGAGAATTCTAAACAAAGCGATTTGATAGAGGTTTGTGTGAAAATTAGAGGCTGGCGAGTAGGAGAATGGGAAAAGCGAATCACACACACGCACCGTCGTCTTGTCTTAACTTATGGATGCAATGTTTTGAATTGCAATCCTCGAATTCGAACTGCGCCAGAAATGCCTGCGACTATGGAAAATGTCTTACCATCTTATTTTCCAAAGTGTTGATATCACCGCAGCAATATTCAAGGGAATTCTAGGACTCGGTGCCATTACACAGCGGTCATGATTCGCCGGCACTAAATGCAGATGTGATGAGTGCGCTAGCGACTAGTTGGGGGTTACGGTCAACCAAATGCGTGAGATTGTGAGGCGCCCTGTGCTTCCGGCACCTCTCATTGGCCACTCTGCTACCACGCACGCAGGCACGCACGCACACACCCAACTTCCACACACGTTCGCTCGTCTCCATCACTCAAACAATGCGGTTTTGTAGTATCTGCCTGTCATCCAATTGGTCAAAGGAGAAGAAACTGCATCAAATCCTTCGGTAATATCGGCACAGCCCGCTTTCTATTAATGCTTTGATGTGACTGACCAATTAAATTCGCCTTTCTTCTGTAAACGTGCAGTCCATTGTGGGTTGCATCCTTCCCAATTTACCTTAACGCTTCAAAGATGACAATGATTTAATCCTTAGATGTTTCAAGAGGCAGTATGTGCAGTTCGCTTTCGTTAAGCCATGTGCCGGGCTTTGGATCGGATATGCGACGATTAAGCGTTGAATACTTGTAGGGAGCATTCGAAGCTTTCACCGTGACAGAGGTGGCAGGATTCCTATTTTGCTCTCAGTAACCAGGCGCGTATCCGATTTCACCAAGGAAACGAATGCGCCTAAGCAAAAGTGAAAGAGCGCGTATGAAGTTCGTGCAAAAATTTGGAAGAATTCTGCTACGTTAGAATCAAATAGGCAAGCTTGAATACGAGCACAAGCCCTATCGTGCATTGCGCTATTGTGGATAATACCTACTGAATGTCGAATATATGCTTCATGGCATTGCATCTTGGTCTTTCTACACTTCAGACCGGAAGCCACGTGAATCAATATAAATTTCCACGTCGCGGTAATAAGAAATGCGGAAACGCTGTTGAAGGAGGTATGGCTAAAAGAAGCACATGCAACTACCTCTTGTTTAATAAGGCAGTTACTTCGTCGATATGCAAGAAAAAAGTGCTGCCTTCCATTAATTGTCACAACCAGATAGTTAGGAATCCATACAACGCAGCTGGCAATTGCGATAACCCGAACTAAGGGAAGGAGTATTCTCAATTGATATCACTTCCAACCCTGCCGACCCAAGGACACCTACGCAACGAGAACAATAGGGGTTCGCAGAGATTTCCACATGTATAGACCTTGTACACTGGCGTAAATCTCGTGTCTCGGCAGGCTGATGGTAACAATTCAGTACCCTTCTGTTGTGGATCACTCTTTTAGCGACTGACCGCAGGGAAGTGGGGAGCAAGACACATTTTACCATTCAAAACTAATCATCGTTTATGGGTTCATATAAGGGGTCTCACTTCATTCGTCTGTCCTTATCCTCATTGAGCCTCCTGAACGCCATGTTTTTTGCAGCATTTGTATTCACATCATCCGAAGTGCTTGTAAATGAAATGAGAGTTGGCAGCAGTCATGTTACTTCGCATGGATTTGTGCAAACACCGCCCACTGAAAGCTAGAGTGTGCGAATATTGTGTGCAGCACTACATGGGCGGAAACCATGTCAATCCATACAGAAGAGTAAAGTGGCAGGTCAACCTATATCGAATTCCATTCCAATCTTAAGCGTGACTTAAAAGTGGATATTTTGTGGAAGGCAGAGTGCAAATTTCAACCACTGAGCTAAATCGCATGGCACACAAAGCCAAATCGGTCACTGTAACCAAGCATGCAGCATCCTCATGCATGCATATGGGGCTAACACCTTCGCACGAGGACATCAGTACGAATGCACCTCCAAAGTAAAGAACAGCTCTCAATACCTCTCATCCCTAATGTAAACAATATAGCAGAATTGCAAAAATAAATTAGACTTTTATTGTCCTCATATTCGTCGTTTGTTTCTACATGCGTCGTCTGCTAATCACACCACACTTGCACACCCGCCTCTCCCACGCGGTCATCGCCAGGAGGCACAATTCACTCTAACGAGAGATCTCTCTTACGCTCAAAATATAACTATCGAACCGGCAAATAATTTAAGCTGGCCCCATCCAGCATTGTCTGCGAATCTGCTAACCCATTGGGGAAGAACTTTGCTTCTCTTCTTCGTTCATGCTCATGCTTTAATTGTGTCATTCTTTTGGTGTTTGCGCTACCGTAATGCAAATGAAGAAACATTTGACAAGCACTAATGTCAGCGGAAAGCAGCACCATCAGCTCTAAAACGCGTTGCGTACAAAGGTTTAGATCTGCTTTTTGTGTTACAGGTCAGTCCATGTCTCACGTACTTTAGAATTGAGGGTCCGGAACATGAATCCCCTCATCGCTGCCTGCATTCCCGAAATTTACCCCTATCTTTCGCCGAAAGGAGCATTTTATAAATTAATTAATCACATTTTAACAAAAACCGCCCTCTTTAAATACGTGAGCTAGGGCAAGTGCTAAAGACCAACAAATTGCTGACAAAATGTGCATGGTGTAGAATCTAGGCCGTTATGAATTATGCAACTCTACGAAAAGTCGGTGATTAGGTGCATTTTGAGACAACGGATTGGTGAGGAAAGCGCAAGGAAACAATATGGTAGAGATCGGTGTGCAGGCATAGAGGTTAACAATTAGGCATGTGATAAAGACAAATCACACCCCCACATCATCACCTAGTCTTAATTTATGGATGCGCCGCTACGAACCCTAAACATCTAGCGTGCTTGATGGCATGAATATTTCTGGAATGCCTTCATTTTCAAAATGTTTTGTGTTATTTCACTTTCAAGAAGCAGCCTCTATCGCGGAAACACTCAGGAAAATTTGAGACCTTGGCACCTAGCGCAACCCCTATTATTACTCGGCATCACATATAGGTGTGCATTGAGTGTGTTGGTGATTAACGCATGGTGATGATCGGCTCTGCTGCCATGCACGCACGCACCCTCTGCACACGTTCATTCGCCTCCGTCACTCAGAAAAGGCGTTCTCGTGGTATTTCTGTCTGCTACTCAATCTGGCCAAGGAAATAACAATGCTGTGTGTAATTATTCAAAACCACTTCACTTAGCACTGTTTGTCATGATGCTGCACTGACTAGCTGCCATCTGCCTCTCTTCCATAGACGTCCAAACAAACTTCGATCTCGTTGCCGTCGTTCTACTTTAAATTTCATCAGATGACGGTTATTTTGTGAGTGCTTTATTAGAGCGATTTCTCTGCTGCTTTATCTAGAACCACAAAGTGAATGTCGCTTAGCGTAGTGAACACGGTTCCGACCCACTGCGGTTCGGATTCTCAACTGGTCAGCCAGCTACCTCGAGGCAAGAAACTCGAGAGAGCATTTTCTAATCATTGGTGCGAAAAATTGTTCATCACAATGATTTATGAAAAGTAGGCTCGCAGGCGCCGACTTGCCTTCACTACATGAATAAACGAACTGTTGCACAACTGGAAGAGCATGCCTTATGCTAGTAAAGCAGTTTTAAAATAACGCATTCAGCATCTGATCTGCAGGATATCGTCAATATGGGCGAGTTAACATTTCAAACGCATCAGCAAATAAAGCCCCACTTCTCCATTTCTGCATTTTTATACATTGTTAATCAAATGCCATTTCTGTTCTTATTTTTTGCATTTCCGATGTTACTTTGTCGACAACTGTGGGATTGTAATAAATACGTGTCCATAATCGCAAGCCTTATTAAACCACTCTATTTCAAAATTTGCCTCATTGTCTTCTCTAATTTAGAAATCATTTATTTTACGTAAAACAGGAGATCCTGTTAGTCGTTTTAATGGAGCCAAAACAGCAGCCGCACTTCTAAATCAGTACTACAGAGACGTTCGACTGCAATGTGGGTTTTCGAACTGCCTTTGCATCTCAACGCTGCCTTATCACAGCACTTACGTCGAGATTAGACATTGTACTTCATTTCAGTGCT
>JADWOT020000002.1:8894150-9081161 GCA_036345935.2 Taenia hydatigena | reverse complement strand
CAGATGAGAACTTTGCTGCTATATTCAATGGATCCATTAAAACAATGCCCTCTGGTAAGTTGGCAATTGTGATTGTGACGTACATCACCATATCAAAGGATGCCATGTCTGCCTGCATAGGGAAGGAACAATGTGATTCTCTACCCATGCTCTATTTTCTCATTCCACACGTTGTACTTTGTGAGTAAGTGGATATTGGGTGGGAAGGTATGTGGCAAGTGCCTATTACCTGACCCAATGCCATAAGATACGCAGCCGAGTAAATGAGCGTAAAATAACGCAGGCCATACTCACGAACTAAAAAGGGACATCTTCCACTACTTATGCTCTTCATTACAATGCACACACTCGAGTCGGAGGTTGACGTTCACAGCGAGCAAGTGATTTGTTGCGGCTCAAAGGCAAACAACTAACTCATTCTGCTTGACACCATCGCCGTGAAATGTCTTAGCATTAAATGTTCCACATTTTCATTCCCAATGGATTCAGAGTGCCTGTACAATTACTGTTAATACCAAATACACTCTTGCTATGCAGAAGAGAGAAAGGAAGGAAAGAAACCACTGCCTGAACACTTCCAGTGGGAATTCGTAAAGTCAAACTCCACTGCGTTGAATTGGAATGTGCAAGCGTTGGGCGGACACTACGCGAACCAGATTAAGCTGACCGCGGTTTCGACTTCTCACCCCTCCTCATCCATGATTAAAAGAGCAGATTTCTCACGAGGGAGAATCAATCTCGATGGATTGGAGGCCAACACACAATGCCGAGTGTTTGTGGACACAGAGACAACTGAAATATACGATGGGTACATTAAAACACCACTTCCCGGTAAGCTGATTAGTGTGATTGCAATGCGCTTCGCCATACCGAGGGATGACATGTTTGTTTGCATAGAGAGGAGGAGAGTGTTATGGCAACAAACTGATCTGTCTCGTGGTCCACACCTTCTGGCTCCGCTTGGCGCGCTAATAAGGCGTGCTTAAGCCTACTCGTGCGTAAGTACAAATTAGCAACAGTTTGAACATGCTTACGACCGCAGCCCATTACGCAAATTACTGAACCTCTCTTTTTCCAACATAGGCCTTCGTGGTGTATGCAATGAAACAGCGTCACTCATTCGTGTTTAATTAGTTCCGGTGCAGCCTCTTTAACTAGAAAAGCTGGTTACAAATAAAAATTATCCACGCTTGCTTCATATTCTTGGGGTTGTTGCTTCCGCCGACTCGAAACTAAGTTCGCGTTGTGTTGTAGGCTAAGACAAATGTCCCATGCTTCAAATTCTCATATTTGTCGAGATATTCTACATTCCACGAAAGCCAAAATGCAACTTCAAGCCACAAGTTTAGTTCTACTAACAAATCGGTGGCATCGTATTTAAGCTGAATGCGTAGTTACTGTGGGCTATGAATTATGCTAGGAGTACGCTCGTACGAGATAAATTTGGACAAAGCACTTTCTAACGTTATTGTCATGCTGATACTCAGCGTTTATTTAAAGGGAGGAAGCTCGCTTAGACAGTATAAAATCATTCGCGCCTGTTTTTGTTTGCACAGCAGAATCGGTAAAATTACTTCTCACGTCAAATGAGAAAGGGTTTGCGTTGTATGTCCAGTGAGCTGATTGGTGACCTACTTGCCACCCTCTAATTTTCACACAAATCTCTATCAAATCGCTTTGTTTGGAATTCTCAATAATTCGATTGCCTCATAGAAGGCCTGACTGCCTACTTTCACAATAGAACATATTTATTAACAACTTGATTTCTACATCATGCACATTTTATCAAACAATTGCCGGTCTTCAACAAAATTTTAGTTCTATTTGTGCTAAAAGGTAGTTGTACGGGACTCGACTTGGCAGGTGACATCCATATTAAAATATCCAATTTGCTGCGTCTTGTGGAACACAACCCAAGTCGTGAGCAAATTGTTTTCCGGGTCGTCAACTCAAAGTACGTGTGTGACTGAAGTTTCTACGCTAAAAAAGGAAAATATGAGGTGATAACTTTCAATGGTTATATATGTTGCAGTTGTTTAGCCCGATTAATTGCTATTTTCAATCACTTTATTTTATTCATCTATCATGCCATGATGGAGCATCAATATTATTTTCAAGCAATTGTCAAAAACTAGCCCTCACTACACATGCGCATTTTCGCTTGTACATCATATCTGCATGTATAGATGCTCGATGTGGTGCTAAAGAGTGCTACTTATGCATCATTAAATGCAAAATGGCGAAGTGATAAGTTAGAACAATTTTTCGATGACAAATCTTGATTCGATACCCGCAATCGAGAGCAACGTTCAAATAGATAATTAGTTTTGCAATCCATGCTGATTTGTTACCACATGCCTGTCATGCTTATTGTAGTGGAACCCTCGTTACTTTTGGTAACATCTGAATTTCGGCTTGAGACACCGACGAATGCGCATTTCATGCAGGAGATTTCGTACTACTCATACAACCTAGCATTTCAAACTGTAAAATTAGAAAAATTCTATTGCTCTAAATTACTTAACTTTATGCCTTCCCATATCTTATAGTCAAATTTTATGCTCTTATTTAAATTGGTGTTCTCTTACAACAAAATGATTTAAGTTTCAAAACGCAGACAACTATGCTAACTTTAGTGGTAAAAAATCTTATAGACGATTTGCGTTTGCCTAATTCTTATAGAAATCAACGAATTTCTGAATCCAAATACGTCATTTATTTTTCAGTTTCAAGGTCATTGGCTTTAGCATATTCTCCGTCGGTATGATAGACGCTGTGGCATGCGATGACGGTTGGATTTATATCGGATAGGCTGTGCATATTGTCGATGACGGTTAAAGGAATTGCCTGAAAACAATTTTGCTGAAATTTGATTTGGTTACTGCTCTGTACTCTTCTCAGGTAGAAGTGGTATCTGACCCCTGAGTCGTCTTGATACCCTAGCATCTAAGTGGACTCTACCCAAATGTTATGCTAGGATATTTGCTACTACTCCTTTCCTGGCCAAGACTGTACTGCTTATGTAGGCGTTTCGACGATTTGCGATCGCTGGCGAATCTTCACTGGGACCGCTGAAAATCCGCAGTGTGCTGCGGTGTTGCAATTCCTGCACTCTTGTCTTAGTTGGGAGAAAGGCCCAAATGTCAGTGGTAATGGCTTATCATATGACGAACTGCAATGCATGTGCTACACGTTTAACCTGCGGTCCTGGTTAGGAGTGACTTAAATAGCCAGTGCATCTTCACCTGGTGGGAGGTCCCATAGCCACATCAGTGGCTCCAATCTCTTCGTTATAGCTGCGCATGCCCACTCATATCACTTGGTTTTGACTACGCCCAAAAATAAGGATATCAGGTCTTGCGTATGCAAGAATGCCAGTGAAGAAGCGTCAGTTGAAAGTAAGCCTAAGCCAAGCTAAGCTCCTTCGCATAAAATCCAAAGCTGATACGCTTGAATCAATTTCCAACCCATCTCCTACCTATTCTGTCAGTGGACTAACCCTACTGCCATCTAGAGCGTTCTATCTCCTTTATTCGCTGCATTCGTACTTTATCCATTTGCGAACATGGATTTTCCTGTTTTAAGTAACTTATTTTTATGTCACATTAGCTGACTTCTCAAAATCGAATGTACCTTTTCGCGTTCAAAATAAACTTACGCTAAACCACAATTGTGGCTACGTTCCTCTTGGACTGGAATCATGCACTGCATATTGCACAGCACACATGTGACTAGTAATAAGCTTGGCAACCCGTACACGGGTCACGAATTGTCCCCCTCATACTCGAACATGACACATTTGTTAATCATAGGAAAGCATGACCAGACGTAGTGGGTGGGTTTCGCAATTGCAGTCACGCTGGTCCCCTAGTACCTGAGTAAGTCAAGGATGCTCTACGGCTGACGCAGCTTTCGAATTACGCCTCACACGCAACAGACGGGTGTAAAGTGACACGGAAGTCTACCCAGAGTCTCACACGAATCCACTTTGCACGCGGCCCATATTTCGACTCTTAGCAACTCAGTGCTCCCGCACGTCCACACATGATAGCTCTTATTGGATGAATGGAGAAGTCGTCTCGCAGGTCAAGGCCAGCATAGATTCTCGGTTAAAATGAGCGCAGACCGTTCTTATAAATGTGCAGTGATTTGTGAGTGTAATGTGTATGTGCATTAAAGATGGCGCTTCACGTCCGTCTCATCGCATTGGCTGCCTTCTCTTTGCTTAAAGGACCCACAGAAGATAGCAGTAAGATTATTTCTGCCAAATGTCTCTGATCAGCATGCACAAAAAATTTGACCAGTAGTCTGTTAAGAAGTTCAAGACAAATATGACCTCCATATGAAGGCAAAGGGCTACGCAATGGGCGCCAATGATTGGGACTCAGTGGTAAGCTCAAACAATACTCTCGTGTGGGAAGGCAGTCGATGCCTCTGCTGACAAATGCTATTACCCAGTGCGCTCTCTGTCTGCATAACCAAATGCACTGACTTACCAGTGCTGAGTGTTCGAATTGTTTTGTTGAATTCCATGAATGGGGTTTCATCATGCACTGCCACCACAGTCACTGTGTATGTCGTGTTGGGCGTCAGCCCATCAAGAGTGACTTCTCTTGCGCAGGTGGGAGCGGATGCTGACCTTCTGGAGTTGGTCTCAGAAGTCGACACCGCCCGGATTGTGATTTTCACATCGTCAGCTTCATCCAGGTCAGTCAAATTCCAACCTAGGCGAATGGAGTTAGAACCGGCAGGATACCAGTGGAAGTGCTTCTGCACAAGACTTTCATCTAAAGCAGTCAAGTTTGCCAAATAGCAAATGTGCTAACCAGCCCAAGTGACTGCTCAGTGGTGTAGATTGCACTTGTCTGGACTGTCGCTGTCAACGGAATGAAGCGAATGTATTACAACAACTAGTTTTGAAGGGGAGGGAGAATTCCGCCTCTGTACGACACGAGAGCACGTTGAGTTCAAAATGAGTGAACAGAGCTCTCCACAGCACGCATGCTGAACAATGCATCCACTACTTTTTAAAGCAACAGCGGTGAACGAGTCAATGAGAGGAGAGACGCGGCTATCACTCCGCTTCAGTAAGTATCACGCGGAAACCCTGTGCCATTTACAAAACATCGCTAAACGTCAAACAGACCAAATTAAAGCAACTGCATATGCGATCCGACTCTTCCACTCCTTCCATTAACAACACTAGAGAAAGTGCAACATTTTCTAAACATCCAAGATGTTTGCCTTCACACCTATTTCAACCCTACTTCGAACCTTGTCATGACGTGGTGGTGTGCATTTTAGGTTCAAATGACCGAAGGAGTAAAAACTGGAGAAGCAACATTGGGCAATCAAACAACAAGTTGTCAGCACCCGTTTGATTAGTGCCATTTGAAGTGGTGCCTGGATGAGCTCTGCAATTGGCATTCTTGATAGTAAAATAATGGTGAGAATCGCACTAAACGGAGTTGGCGAGCGTGAGGGTGACAATGACTTCTATGAGCAGAATACAAAGTGGCATGCCAAAATGGAGGAGGTTGACGACGGGTCAGTAGCCACACCGAGTACACCCATCGCGCTACGAGAATTACTAGATTAATTTTTGCAAGTAGTGCCTTACAGAGCAAAGCTTGTTAGTGAGCACGGAGGATCGGTACCCAGTGTTAGACCCAGCCAATTCTCTTGTGTTGGAAAGGCAGTCGATAACGCTACTGACAAATGTCAGTGACATGATATTTTGCAGTATAATCTCGTCTATTAACTTACCGAATTCTGGTGTTTGAATGTTTATTGTGAATTCCAAAATCTTCTTTCCTCTATGCGTTCCCGTCACGGTCACTGTGTATGGTGAGTTGGGCGTCAATCCGACAAGAATCACTTCTCCTTCGCTGAGGTACGCAGATTCAGATATTGGGCGTGTCGGTTCAGATTTTAGTGCTGCCTTTACTGTGATGTTGCCATCGAACATATCACTGAATTCCTCCTCATTCCAAGTTAAGCAAAATGAAATGCCATTCCACAGGATCCCACTGAAAGTGCTTTCGTAGTTGGTTCTCACTTGGTGTTGTCCCTTAAACAGAAATGGAAAAGCGCCAGTCAGCCAGCATGACTACCTAGTGTTGCCGTTTATATTTGTTTACGATCTGGGAGCATGCTGTGTTCGGGATGGATGGATGCACCAGAATGGACTCCCAGAGCCTGCGTTAAATCAATGATTTGAAATCCACAAATGTTATGACATTTCATGTACTCATATCCCAGTGCTAATGAGAGTTTCGTTTTTAAAATCCTCCTTATGGACTGCTATTTTGTTTTCCTTTGCCAAAATTGGAGTCACCAACGAAATGATTCGCCACCGGTAGAACATCTCCACACCCCACTTGTTTTATGTTTACAGCTCGCGGCGCACTTGTTTGCAAATTCTGTACATGCGCATCAGCCTATGGACTCGCCTTGCCTCACATGGCGTCTTCTGATTGGTACGATGCGGTGGAAAAGTGCATATTTGTTAGGATATTACAAACCTTTTTAATAGTACTATATGTAATGTGGTTCACAGTGACCTCTTTTCTTTCATGCGTAAATGCCTCGTACATGTGCGATGGCCTTTAAGCAAAGCAATGCTCTTTATAATATTTTATAGTTCTAATTAAGTGTGCGTTAACGTTCATTTACCTGGAAATTATTCACCCATTTATTTTTCAATTTGCCTCCATGGGGTCGATTTTGATGGAATTTCGCTGGTATCGGTACTACTGCTTTATTCGATTGTCTTGCGTTTTAAAGGTTTCCTTTCTTTTGTCTTTCTGGCAACTTCGTGACGAAGGAGTGTTAACCAACATCCTAGAGCCTGAATCTAAAAAGACTAATTTTTTAGCAGTACAATCATTTATTAAGTTTTATTTTCCTTTTTCACCGCAATTATCAGCAATCTCTTTCAAAATCACAGCGTTTTAAATTTGTCTGAATAACATCTCGATGGTATTCACAAATGTTGTGATTGCTTGACTTCTAATAAAAAAGTCTATTTGTAGTCCAACGCCATTTGACTAGTAATTCACCTTGCAGTCCTCCGATAATCGGGACTACAAGAAAAAGACTTGTCTTTCTGTGTTGAGCTGCCCTAGCAAGGGTCAAGTGAAGAGAATTCAGAAAGGAGTCAATATCGAGGGCCAACATATATTTGAGTCTTCCGTGACGACCGAAGATGAAGACAAAATCGCCATGCTCAAGCATAACTCCTTCACAAAAGAGAGCTGAAAAGCAGGAAACTTTGCTGGAAGTCATTGATGCCATTCTTACCTCACTGCTCACATGAATTCAGGAGGTTAAAAAGGGACTAATCCCAAAATCATGGACAAATTCTTAGTACGTGTAGTTACTGCTCCACCTGGTTAAAAATTCAGCAATGCCATCTCCCGTTGCCTCGAGACTACTCGCAGTTTTGCGGAAAAATTGTGACAACTATAGCACCTATAGAGAAAGGCTGATCACACTTTGGGCCGCTGGAAAATGTAAAAGAATTTGCCTTTGTTTCCCGTTGCAATTTACTAAGAGTACACCTTCTAAAAAACAGAGATTCAAGTACTACACCGGTGATCTTAGAACACACTAGAGGTTGCCCAGACCACCTACACATCTAGGATACTAATGATTCAGAGCTTCTAGCACTTGTCAACAGGACAAATTGATGCTATGGTAGATGTAGAACTATGCTAGACTTAAATCAAAAGCACCTTTTGCTATTCTTTAATCTACCCGAAATTATGAGGATCCATAAAGGGGACATAAGAAGTTGCTCTCTTAAACCACAATGCGATTTTGAGTTTGCAACATTCATTAAAATGTATGGACCTTCCCGCAAAGAAGCTTGGGTCAGTAACAATGCGTCTCTGAAGTTGAATCTGACAAAACAGATGCAAGAAAGGCGTGTTTTACCTCACACAGTGCACAGCGTACTGTGGATCGTACCGAGACTCAGACTTCAGCCCACATTGTCTACATGCGCCCTCAGGGCGTTGACGTAGCGAAGTTGCAATGCAGTTTTAACATCAGCATCATTTTATACCTCGACCTCAAATACTCTCCATAACTAAACAATGGCGGTTTTTAAGACGGGATTTAGTTTGCTTGAAGAAATGCGGTTCTGAGCGTGGTGGTTATAGCACGAGTGCCAAGTCTCTACCCCTCCACATTTCAGCCCTTCAATGCGTGAACAATTGACATGAGTTTTACAGCAAACAGCAGTCGCTATTCAGGTTGCGCAAGACTTTTTGACACAAAAAATGCACGAAAATCAGTCGAACAGTCTTGTCTTGATTTTTTCTACAGAGCACGCGAAACTAAAAATAAAAGGCTTTTTTGAATGATAGCA
Source organism: Taenia hydatigena (assembly GCA_036345935.2). Taxonomy (NCBI): domain Eukaryota; kingdom Metazoa; phylum Platyhelminthes; class Cestoda; order Cyclophyllidea; family Taeniidae; genus Taenia; species Taenia hydatigena. The sequence continues at coordinate 9,072,787 of JADWOT020000002.1, read as the reverse complement.
CTCGCTTGCAATTATTCTTGGCTGGAAGACCAGGCGGGATTCCACATCCTAAGAGCATGTATATTGTGAGGACAATTTAGTCACTACTATTACTGTCAAGATGTTAGCAGTAAGATTTCGGTGTCAAATAGCACCACCTAGCATTTTTTCATTGAGAACCTGCTTCTAATGGGATCGCGTAGATCCTTGGGCCTGTCAATCACGTTGGGGCATCCACAACCTAACCAAGCTTGTCGCCAACCAAATCGCTATAAGTGTAATGGCAGCTGATTTGTCTGGAGACCCATTTCCATCAACCACTGATTTCTGGCTTAGGGCAGTCAATCCTGACCGACTACAGCCCAACAAACGTTACAAGGTATGTCTCGAAGCATTCAAAGATTACGTCAGTGTATAGCCATGCAGCTGTATAACAAAAGCACTACCAGCAGGTAAGCGAGAGCTTGAGGTTATGCACACACTGTTATAACGTGCCACGTAGTGGGTCATGTTCAGCGACCCGTGCTGTCTGCATTGTGGTAGGCAGCATGTGGCCGCGTTAATAAGATCACTTATTTGGATCCAATAACAACACGAAGACCCACAAGAGACACACCGTTATGTAGTGTGCAGCACTTGCTTGATCCCATCTATACTACTATGGTTGACTTGCTACAAAAACCACGCGTAAAATGCAGCAAAAGTGCAAAACGCACTTGAATTTTGGCGTTTTAAAGAAGTCACAAACGTGGAATGTGATCAGCTTATTTTAATTTTGTTTTATTGACACAATACCCCCAGTGATGCAATCCATTTCTGTTGACCATTCTGCCATAGAAGTGAAATGGATCGGCGATAATATCTTGCAGATCTAGTAAGATGCCTGTGTGGGAAATTCGCAGCATTCCGACTGAATTACATTAAACACAGCAGCGTTCTCTTCTTATTTTTGCACTTCCGGATTGGTATCAGAAGATCAAACTTTGGACCGCAATTACTTGGTATATTTTAAGACGAATTTTTAGCTGCAAACTAGTGCGCTTTAAATGAAGCAATTAAGTAATGCCCTGACTCTCATAGACTAGTCACAATTTCGTTACGGCATAAGCTGCAAACCCGGAATTGTACGAAGACCTACCAATCACCCTGCAGCCATGCTTGTGCACAGACAGTTACGCACTGTTTTAATTGTCGCTAAATAAAGTGTAAAATGTAATGCCAAGCCGAAACAGCTTGCAGTTCGCCGCCTAAAAATGCAGTGGGTCACCAACGCAGATAACGTTGCATGGTTCTTATTTTCAATTAAGCAAATAATTAATCGTTTGAGCATAAGTGCTACCTAGTGAACATTTTTAGCATAGCAGGGGTGATTGTGTAGCAGAAATCATTAAAAGTCATTGACACATCACTATATGCTCCTCACATTCGGGCAAATATCGCTGAAATCTATGTCTTAGTTATGATAGAGTACCGGCGGATCGACCCCGCATCAGCTGAAGTGGACATGTCTTGCGCAAGTCACAATCTGTCCTCCTCTCAAATAACAGCACACTCTGTACCTGTGAGCCATGATATAAACTTTGATAGACGTAGCGAAGTGACCTTGACACAAAGAATTCTCAAATGTTGAATGGGCACTCTTGAGGTTGTCTGGATTTCTGCATTTTCGTGGCTAACTTGGAAAAAAGAAGCAACTTGAATGAACAACGCATTTATTGCCTACTTCCTAGTAACGACGATGAATGCTGCCAACGAGGCAGAACTGCTATCACGGCACTTTAATCGGAACCCCGTGGACCCCTTGACCTATCAGCTTAGTTGGAACATCTAAGGTCTGGCTGAACCCCATGCAGACCAAGTCAAACTGTTTAAAAACCGAATTCCCCCTTCAGCCCCTCTATTTGCAAAAGCGTCGACTTTCGTTCGGAGCAATTGCTTCTAAGATGCCGGATCTTGACAGTTCATACATTCTAATTTTAGAGCCTCCAAAGAAGATGCAAGAGACTTGTATTATGTCAAATCAATTTAAACACTATCTGTTGGTAAGTTAGCGCTTGCAATGTTTCCGTCGAACTCTGCATGCTATTTTAGAAACCTATTAGAGGCCGCATCTCTCGTAGCTTTTGCATTGCCAGTTTCTACTAAATTTAGCCTAGGCTTTCTTTTTGTTATGTGATGACCCACACAGGATGTTTATAAGTGAAAGAGGAAGAAGGTGCAGGAAATAATGAAAACAGGGGAACAAAGGGGAAGGCGTGGGAAAAAGAAAGTGGAGACTCTGATCTGACTTTTGCAGACACTGGAACCCTGTTCATTTTAATGGCGTCGGTACTTGCTTAAATATCCACGTAATTTAGTGGATATTGTCAACTGAGCCATCCGATGAGACGATAACTTTTGCTTGCCGGACATTCTTTTCCATTACAGACTTCCCCTTTGCATGAATGCATCATTCACCATTCACAAGTTTCCATTTATCAACACTAACCAACACTGCCTGCGTCACCGCTGTCACCACCACAATTCGCCATGACAGCTTACCAATTCTCCTGTTAGCTGTGTAGTCATGTATATTTTCTCTTTGGAATGATCGAGTTTTTTCATTTACGCCTTCTTTCAGTTTTCACTCATTGGCCCAAATTTCAGATTCTGACAACAAGTTACGATTCCCCGCTTTTATAGATTCTTTTTTCTAAACTCATTTATTGAGACAAACATATTCTTGAAGAGGGCGCGTTAAAGTGGCCTTTATAGCAAGCTCTGCAAAATAATCGTTACTGAGCCTGTTGAACTGCAAGATTTCGGGCTTAAGTTAAACCCTAGATGCTTACCTCATAATTCGTTCAATTTTTTCCCAAAGTGGTATGCTGTGTGCGACATCAAAACTGATCGGCAACACTAAATCGGATAAGGTAATGCTTCATTTTACAAATAAACGAGGGCAAAACTTGTGCTTAGTAGGGAACACAGAATTTGGCGCTGTGGTGGAAGTGGTAACAATCTAATTATCGATTGCAAACAGCACATCGGTTCCCTTCCTAAAGTGTAAATGTTGAGGCACGAAAGGTAAAACCGGTACATCTGTCCATTTTAACTCATGATTGTAGGAAACCCAGAGAATAAGGCACCGTCTTTATCCATAATTCAAGTGTCATGTATCTAAACAAAACACCTCTCTTACCAACTGCATCAAGATTGTCAGAATCTAACTTAAACAATTTTTAAGGAATAGATTTGTTTTAAAATTTCTGATCAGTTTTAGCTTTGTCTACAAATCAGGAAAATCAATTTTAAAAAAGGATGAATTTTCACCGTCTAGGCAAATTTTTAAGCTATTTTGTATGAAGCGTTGCGATAACCAAGCGAAATCGCTCTACCAATGGAACGCACAGGGCAATTTGTAATCTGAAGCCTGCTTCTCTTACTTCCTTTGCTAAATTTTGCCTCGACCTTAAGGAAGTCGACTTAATCCATGAATTTCAATCCCTTTTAACTATCTAGACATGCACAACTACCAACTACATCCACTCCATTTTGAGGCATGAAGTCACTTTTGCTTTCACACGTCTTTTGAATGAAGGATCAGACAGGATGGGGACTTACCAATGCGTATGAGTAGTCTGCGGTTATCTTAAACCATGCTCGGTATCCAGACAAGTTGGAAAACGGCCACTTTAATCGTCGCCAGTATACAGTCAAGGCGTCTCACAGTCAGACGTACACCAGCGGCAGCATCGAGCAGACAGAAGCCTCTAGGTAAGGCAAAGAAATTGAGTATCTGCTGGAATCTGGTAAACTTTGTATCTGACAATCCTGTCGAGTTCTTTTTCTCCTCTTCTTCGTGCAAATGATCAACTGTCTGATCTGCATTGTGACGGATGCCTCTGTTTCTTTGACGACTTACGTGCCATTAGCATTAGAGCCCCCATCTTTCCTCAGCATCGTGCCCGCAGAGTCCAGCATAGATCAGGTGATAAAGTAAAGGCTAGGATAAAAGCCGGCGACCCAAACAAAAGAGGCCAATGGGGAGTAGACGAAGAGAAGTCGAACTCTAAAATGCGTCTTGCTGGTAGTCGTGATCGCACAACCTAGCCTGGGATGTGACCTAAGCACTTGAGTTAATCGGTTGTCTCACCATTTGATTGTCAGCTGTCTGGTCACTACTGGCACGCTGCACGTGCAAAGCATGCAGACAGAGAAGTAAATACTGCCCTCATAGCCGGAGCACTCACTCAGCGTCTGGTCGCATCACAACTTTGCCAATCTGCGTGTTGATGGTGATGGTGACAGCGCGCACCATCGCCACTACTTATAACCCATAAATAGAAGCCCTTCCTCCCATCTATACGAGCATTCATTCATTTTACCCACTTCCTCGCAGCTTTTTTGATCGAGATAAAATTGTTTGACAAATCATACAATTTTTACATACATAATTACTTTTTCTTATGGTGATGATGGTTCATCTCACGATTTCCGCAATTCGTCTCACCGTGGCACGCATATAATACCAGCATACCACTTTCCTTACTTCAAAGAGAAGCATGTAGGAGGTGGAGTAAGAAGCGCAAACCCACTGTTGCCCGAAAATGCAGCGATCTTCCGATTAGCCAATCAGCACCATGCAAACAGGCAAGCAGGCTTCCTCACAGAACGCGAGGAGAGCGATGGTGACGTATAGACTTGAATGCTTGATATCTAATCATTTTGTATTGATGGAGAAAAGTGAGACGATTTAAAGGCAGTGAGATTGTAGAATTGAGCCTTTTATGGCCATTTTGGGCATATTACGACAATGGAAAAATCCAAACAAACAAATTACTGTATTTTAGGACGAATTATTGGACGTCGACTGCATTGACCTCGGCAGCAGAATATGAATGGAAAGAAGACAAATAAGTGAAGGATAAATATGTGAAGACAGGTGATATAATGAGATGTAAATGTTAAATTCGCTATATTCAACCAGATTAGCAGGTGTTAATTAACAAACATTTGTAATTCTCAACCACATTCATGTTCACCACTTCAGCATTATCTTGTCAAGATGTATATTTATCGGATGTCTGATGCATGATATACAGGCAGGCGTTTATTTAACGCAACGCTATTCAAATGAAACGTGTCTAAACTCACAAATGCAAAAGATGGTTTGTTCCGAAACAACTAACTTCGATCCTTAGCACACCTGGAGCAAAACTCATAATCAACATAGAACGCTTAGTCTAAAATCCTAAAAAAAATGCAATGCCCGCAACCCATTTGTTTGCCTTACTTAACCCACAATGCTTGATACTTTGCCATGTTGTTAAGAGCATGTCTTCACTTGACAACCGAGGTAGTGCTTGTACACGACAGTGGTGCGCATTTGGAGAGCGATACTGCCGATGGCTAGGGCCTGAATAAGGCCTTGTGGTAGTAAGGGGGATGGTGGTAGTGGTACCGTGTGGCGAATGTGTGGTGATGGTAAATAGATGGGTATCTTAGCCAAACTCTAAATGCATTAAGTCTGGAGGTAAAGCAGATGGTGAGATAAGCAAGGCGGTGTGAGGCAGAGGGTTGGAAATTATGCTTGCGACAAAATCAGTATCGGACTTCTTCCGTGTGAAGTATTCATGGTTAGTACTGATATAGCTCGGACTGTGAATAAGAACTGACATTGTTTCACTGGTTCTACACGGGTCATGGGGAAGGGCGGAGGCAGGCATAGAGGAAAAGTGGGTAAAGTAGAGGGCGCTAGCTCTCTATTGGTTGGCATTGCAATGGTTGTCTAACTAGACATCTCGCATTGGGCTCATAAAACTAAGCCAAGATTTGCTACGTCAGGCTTTTCCATGCTATGCGAAGACAAGCTAAGCCACGCCAAATCTTTAGCCATCGTGTCACACCGCTTAGACAAGACAGAAAAGTAGAGACGTTTTATTTAAGGCGACTTTAAATTCGACCCGTAAAATGCAGCAGAATATGGCCCCGCCCCAGCGCGTTCGCTAATGCACCACTCCGAGTTTTGACCCCGTGCACAAGGCTGTAGAGGCCTTCCCTCCCACTCTCACTGTCTTCATCGCTGTCACCCCTCTCCACGACATTGTGGACCACACACATGGGAGGGAAATTAAAGTTCCGCTTTTGGATGCATAGGATGCAGACAGATGGCTCCCTTCTACCCCGTTCCACTCACAGGCATTGGGTTGACGAGCAGCACGACGGTGCAAGAGAGAAGGGATCGCGCTCAATGCTTTCACACAATATTGTTTGCCGTGTCCTCGTTTGCTTTGTGATTTTACCAAGACTACTAGGGTGTCCTGAGTTGTGTTTTGTAATAATGAAGAAACATCAGGTTAAGACAGGCTGCTGAAACTGACTTAAATAAGTTCTTATGCACCACATTGAGGTGAGTGGAAAGAAGGAAAGACTTTGTCTGAGCTTCAGCCAATCAGCTCTATTGCACTTGAGATTCACCAAAGTACTTCTTTTTGAGCTGCAAGTGCGAAAAATGGGTAAAATTAGACGATTTATGATTTGAGCTTTCAATTATATCTAGCGGCAAAAAGATGCATAAAATCTGCAGTTTTTGTATGGATCACGTTGGTGCACTAGAAAAGGCAATGGTAATGCTAAAGTGGATTTTGCTGTAGCGCAGCATGTTTTGCGCTTAAAAAGGGATAAATTGTTGCCTTGTAGGTTTTCGTGACCATCTTCTCTAACGTCACATCACGGTTTTATTTAATCACACTGTGTCGGTAGTCACGTGCTCAACTTCACAGCAGTGGATACAAAATCAGTGGGGCATGATCGTGACAATCACTCTAGTCTGTGTGCATGGATGCAACACAATTGGCTCCGACTTCGCTCGTACAAGTGGCAGAAGCTTAGTTCACTCGAAAATCATCCTTGGCACCAGCAATGATCACCGCAAAACTTACAGCTTTCCCATCATCTACTTGTCTGTGTTAAAAAGATGCATGCCTGCATCGCAGTGAGATCGACCATTCTTATCAGCATGCGCAAGTAATTCACATTTCTGACATGAATGAGAGCGCGCAGGACTGAAGTAGTCTAGTCAACCAGTGAGAGATGGCTTGATGCTTCACTTCGAGTTTGCCGATTATTATCTTGAAGTGATGGCACTGACGTTCATTGTCACCAACTACGGCTATTTATTCATATTTTTTTTATTGAGCAACATAAGGTGAAATGAAACAAGAAAGCACATCGCTCTGCATATGTGGCAGGCTTCGGTCGATCGGAGGGTGTACTGATTTGCTGGTGATATTTTCGCAACCACGGCATCTTTGATAAGCCCGTTTTAATGGCGTCACCAATTTTGCGAAACACTTGAATGGGAGATAAAAGAACATCAAGGGAGATTGATTAGAGGTTTAAATGCTTGTGTTCATCCACCTACTCAAGTTGAGAGTACAAAATTAGCTTTTGGCAGTCAGATTGATGCTTATCCGTCTTGTTATGCGGCGCAACGATAAGCATATTTGGAAGCTCCGCCTCATTGGGCTATCAGTTCTAGTAAAATGGATTCCAGTTGGCAAGAAACTCACTTGCGACTTGTGTATTTAGCTAAAGGAACTAGTTGTGCCAAATGTCAGCAAAGCAGAAGAGTTCAAGGCAATACTGTAGGCTTGCATTGTGATGCAAGCATCACGGCAAAAGAAAAATACCTCGGGAAATGACATAAGTGCATGTGCTCTTATGCTGCCTCCCGCCTCAAACTTTCTGTGCAAAATTCTGTACGGTGAAGGCGCATCTCTCAGACCTTATTTATATTAGGGATTGAAGTTGGGAGCGGTTCGTGTGGGACAACGAAGCTATGGAAGAGGAACGAACCACTGTGGATTCTCTCCAAAATAGACAATCAAACACTCATCCATGTGTGGTTAAATGAAGTCACTGAGAAGCAGACAACTGCTTCAAAGCTTTGTAAAATACAGACAGCATGAAGTGTTGGTGAAATTCCTTTCCTATAGATAGCATCGTCTGGGGTATAATCGCTGCGCATTTCATTGGCATTGAAAATCTGCAACACTCCCACCTTTGCTACGAGTGTTTAAGCTGAGCACTGAAATTTGTAAAGCGCGTTTGCCTTGCATCTTTTATCAAATGATTCTTCTAATCTAGGTGCCACAAAATGCCCACTTGTACCTGGAAACTATTTATCCATGTGAATTCCTAAAATGCTATGGTTGTCTGGACGATGTCGAAATGAGTCCTCTATCTTCTTACTCACCTCGTTTTGCTAAACGCAAGATGATTTATAGCGATTTCAAAAGCCTGTCTCAACTTGACTCTATTTTTGTGAGCCACAAAGGACAGTTTGCAGATCTTACCACCCGCAGTTACGAGTAAACCGTTCGCTTATTGCCTTTCCAAGCATTTGAAAGCTACTAGCGGATGCTCTACTACCCCTATCTTCATCCATGCAGATTTCATTCTCTTTTTTTCTGTTTCTCTTTTTATTCACTAATTACATTTTATTTGTTTCATTGCTTCCTTGTCCCCATAAATGATTCATTCTACTTGCCTTATTATTTCCCTCGTTCTTGCCCTCCTTTACTTCGTTCACTTATTTAACAACCTACTCTAATTGGCAACCCTTCAGTCATTCTGGCCATATTTCTCAATGCACGCAAAAACTCTATCTGGCTCCTTTCCATACACCTACACCACCGGCAGCACTACTTGCATCTTACTAGATCTACTTCTTGTTATCCGGTTGGTGAAAGAGATGAGTAAGAAGAGGAGAAATGAGACGTCAGCCATGATGACTGACTTAGAGGAAGAGGGTGAATTTCAGGAAAGGCGAGGGTTTGTCTTAGCCGGCGGTGGCGGACGGCGTTATGGAAAGGAGAAGATGGAGGATTGAAAAGGAGGAACCCACAACTTCTACTACTACTTAGAAGGCGTAAGTAGGAGAAGGGAGGTGACAGGTAGGATAAGGAAGAAAGGGTTGGATTAAGGTACAACAGCTTTAACTTGTGCAAGCAAAGCGCAACGAAAGGAGGAAGCAGGGAAGAAAAGGCGAATCCTGATAAATACTAGGAAGTGCAGTTGGTAGAGTTTGCATGGAAAAGGGAGCTGAGCAGGTGGACCCTACCCAGGCCGTTGTTACTCGCCTTTCTCTTCTCATCATCGAACGATAACTGCTCTTGCTAACTTGTCTGGGAAAAAAGAAGTATGAGGAATAAGGGAGAAAATAGGACGTCTGTGATGATGGCTGAATGGATGAAAGGAAGAGGAGAGGAATGCGGTGTATGGAAGGCGAGTGTCTGCCCTTGTTAATGGGGATGATGTGAGATGGGTGAGGAGGAATAAGAGGAGATAAATGGAATGAATAATGCTAGATGGAGTGAATGAGTCTTAAATTGACGGTAGCAGTGGTAAGGTTGTGAAGAGGAAACGGTGAAGTGGGGAAATGTGTGTGTGTGTGTGTCACATATGTGGGACAATGAGACGGAATGCAAGCAATTTTTATGCGAAGCATTGTCGTTTAAATAGATAATTGACTGCTTATTTAATAAGCGCTAGACTCGAAATAGAGATAGAATAATACACTGATAATGATTGAATGAAGGTGGAAGGAAGAAACGAAATGTTGCAGGGATATTAACAATAGAATTAGGGGAGCGTAAGGAAAGCGTGAATGAATACGTGTCACATATATCTGACGGCAGGAAAGTGAAATGAGAAAACAGACCTGATAAAGCTGCGGACATCGTTGAAATGGAATGCATTGGGTCCTCCCATAGGATTGGGGGCAGGCAGGGCAGAGAAATAATAGTGAGATGGATATAGGAAGAATAGTGGGACTAGCTTTTAAAAGGATTTAAAAGTAAGAAAGTGGAAACCAAAATACGAAAAGGCAATTAAGATACCAGCAGTGAATGTATAAATAATGGAAATGCAAAAAGAAAAGTGGTGGATATAAGGCTAGATTGCATGATTGTGGTGGAGGTGAATTTAGATTTTATCAATGGAAAAGCATTTGCTAGAAGAAAGGAGGAAAGAAGGAAAAAGGGAAGTAAAGAACGTTGCAAGCACTAAAGCTTAATAGGCAGCGTTAGACCTGACTTTTTGCATATTTGCACCAAGACTTGTTTTGATTCATGCGGTATTCTGATACACTGGCTTTCGATGTAAATAACGACCTATTTTGACAATGGAGGTGTATTATTTTCGTCGAGTTAAATCATATTAGCTGAGAATAAAACTGGTCAGCGAGATTAAGAGCAACTTGTGTTAGCTGGTTTTGAGAGCCCGACAGTTATTAGGTAGCAATTACTAAAGAGAAAGAAAAGTGCAAATTATAACAAAACAATGCAGTCATGTAAAATTGCCTAAGGTTTTCAAATTTTGTAGCGCAATTTTCGAGGCAACATTATTCCATAGTGCTGTTTCACCATCCGCTCCGCAAAATTTTGGTGAAAGCAAACCGCCGTTAAGGGAGGGCATCTGTGCTAGCAGACTTAGCAGCAGAATGACGAAACCAGGTGTCGCTGAATGCCGATTGGCTCGTTGTGAACTGGAAGTCTCATCGCTACATGGGTCCTGGCGCTTTAAACCCCATCATTTCTTTAATGCGTTTGTGACTTTTGCGGCACTGAATAAAAAAAACACTGTAAGTGCTCTGTGCACAGCTCATTTTGCATTTAAATGTTTGAACGTCCTCTGCTCTATTCCTCTACTCCTGTTTTACTTTTCAACTAAGCGATTGATTTCATTATTACTAGTCATGAAGGATTATTAGCAATGGCGCAATTAAGATGACCCGTTTCATCAAAGTCTCCCAGATGACACCTCCAGCAACTCAGCATACATTTGCAAAGGACGTGCAGCAACTCTGCAGAGCAATTGATGCCTCTACCGATGGCCAAGCATCCATCATCGGAATCGATGCGAACACGGTCAAGGTTTCACTGCGTCCCAAATCCGGCTGCAACGCGCATGCGGACTTCCAGTTAACTGTAAATTTCCTCACCAGTTTGACATTACTTGACTTTACGCGGAATACATTTAATTTCTGTGATTGCTTATATTTGGTAGAAGGTAGTCGATAAGGCTTAACCCTTTTATTTGAACAATGCGGACCGCAAAAGACCTTGTGAAATGCTTGAAACGCGCAAATGAGACCAGACATTGTCGGCTCTACGCACGTAATCAGGGATATTTCGATAACTTCGCAACCGTCATAGCACAGAGCGCATTTTGAATGAAAAGTTTTTAATTTCAGATCAAGTGCTGCTCAGGATATCCCAAGGTCAGGCCTGAGGTGTCGTTCGACTCACCCATATTTCATCACAACATCGATCCGTCAGATGGTTCCATATGTTTAAGCCTCCTTGACCACTGGAATAGGTGAGCAAAGTTACGTGTGTTAAGATTCATGCAAGCAATGTTTGAGAGTAATGGTCAGCGCATTTTGCGAAAACGCCAAAGATTTCATAATGCAAACACTGGAAACGGAATATTTCATTATTTCAGTTTGTGAAGTTTGACTCCAGGTAACAGTTGTAGGGTTTGAAAGTTTAGTTACAGTCAAAATTTTGGGCCGAAAGAAGGGACTCGATTGTGTGTCTTATGGTTAAATTATCTGTTTGGCTTGCCTGGCACACAGCTGTTACAGCCTGCTAGAATTGGTGAAGGCGGTGCTCTATCTCATTGATCACCTCGCCTTCGATTCACCAAACAACTTTTTCGGTGCGCTGGGTGATCCTGCACGGCTATCCACAATGACGATGCGTGTGCTAGCTGGTCTTCCAGTCAGGGGACGTCGCTTCCCACCAAATACCGCGTGGCTCGAGTGGGCTCGCGATAACAATTGTCTGCCTACCGAAGAGGAGAAGCTGGAGGGGTTGCAGGATGCGATGGCCATAATGAACGATTTCGATCAGAGAGATGGTGATGCGATTGATGGTCCTGCTAGTACTGCCAACCAAGAAGACGAGGTTAGTCAAGCAACTCATAGTGCAAATGATATTCGTTGAATGGTCAGTGGAACTTGCTACTAATATTATGTTATTGTCTTAGGATTGTACTATTGGGGGACTCAATGCGCTCTCCGATACCACATCTGATGCCGTTTCATCATTTGCAAAGATACGCTATTCGCTTGAATCCGAATGTGAAAGAACATTTGGTTCTTATGTAACATTTGACTTACCACCCAACTTGGAATCACAGCGCGTTGTTATCTGGCATCCTCGCTGTAACCCGAACGCAGATGCTTGTACCATTTACTACTTTATGGAATTCTTGGGAACTGATCACCATCGTGATGAACCAGGTGATCACTATAACTCTTTCCATCGAAAACGTCTTACGTGAAGATCAGTCTCAACCAGCGTCGAGACAAATGTCCAGCAACTGTCCATGCTATGCATTTGTTGAGTGTTCAGCAAGTTCATATCAATCGCACACAAGCTACAGTTCTCCACTTTACTTAAGCAGAATGTTTGAAATTGAGGGATCGGGTAGGCCATCACTGACTGCAGACTATTGTTCATGGTCAACGCCGGACGGTAAAGGCACGAACACTCTGCTTGATGGTTTTTTATTTGAAAGTGACCAACAGAGGGAGTGCTCTACATGTCCTCTGGATAAGGACGGTGACGGCGGTAGTGGAAGCAAATGCAGTAATTGGCTCTCTGATTCCTGCTCTTTGGTTCACGAAGGCGTTGACACGGTGCATAAACCGTCACCGAAATCGGATGGTCAAGATGAAATCGCCAAGCTGGTTGCTAGCTTGTCTTCGCATAGTGAAGCCTCATCTAGCGAAGAATATGATGACATTGTCAGTAAGCCTAATAATGCAAGTAAACAACCGCCTCTATCCGTTTCATCGCCGATTTACAAGGACGTTCGTGTGCCTTATCCACCAATGACAGCTTGCATGGAATGCAGACGAGAATACGACTGGGTAAGAAGGTTAATTAACGTAGGCATAGATTTGGATTGGAGGTGGTTTGTTCGTGAAACTCGATGGTCCATACGATTTGCTCCGCAACAAAACATTGACCTTTCAATGACAGGTATCCTAATTCTACCGCGGCGAGCCAGCTCGGGTCGAATGTTGTCGGACATTTGTTGCTTTTGCTCAGGGAATCAAGGCGTGTCAAATCTCGTTCTTCTCGTTCCCATGATAAGCCAACTGATCACAGTGGTTCTTCTAGGGCGTGTGTACTAATGTTGAGTTCATTAAGCAACGTGTGCTTTCTAAGTTACACAAAATAGATCGCATGCTTGGTGCTATTTAAAGATGTTGAGGTAAAATTAGTTGATATTAATCTCACTACTGTGTGTAGTTCATTGTTTAGTTAAAATGCATGTAAGCCTATGTGGTGTGATGGTGGGAAGTGCAAGTCAAGAATGCATGCACAGCAGACAGTTTCTAATTGTATATGGAAACAGGCGTTGTCTCCGCTGTCGCCTTTGCTCAATCTGATGCGCCACAGCGCATTACCAAGACCTCGGCTCAGTGGTGTTCTCTGGATGACGCCGCTCGACGCTCTCTCGCCCTTCTACCACGTGCCCATCCCCGTCATGGAAGAGCGTTTGGGAAGCGAAGAATACAAAGTGGGGGACGGTGCCTATGCTTCACCTATCCGCCTGCGCTTTCTTGCTGTTATGGGTCTGGTCACCAACTGGATAGCGTGGATTTCAAGAATGGAGTGCTATGCAACACTCGGTATGTCACGATCTCATCCTTCACTTATCAGTAGCTCTGTGGCTGCATGCGTGCTGCAGCCCTTGAGCCTGGGCTGCGGTCAGGCTCCTCTCATGGACCTTTGGCCCTTGCGGCTGCTTCGTCACCTCCTCGTCCTGTCACTCAGACTCTCCCAACTTCGATTCGCCTTCCGGCACCGCAGGCGAAACCATCTCCAATACATGTTTCCTTTCTCTGATCTCGACGAGCTCTAGAGTCACATCCCGTTTCGCCATGTTGTACCCTACGCTTGAAGCACTCATTAGAAATAAGCTCTTTATTAGTTCCGTCTTAACGACTTTTAAATAGCTGTTCCTTCATGGAACTGTATGCACGTCGTTCTTTATATTTTTGAAACAAATTTTGCTGCGTTGAGTGGGAACCATACAACATATAATCTTTGATTTGCGTTGCCATTTGGGAGTGGGTTTCCTAGCGTTTGTGGGAGTAGCTAACATTGTGTTTGTCCCACCCGAAGGACGTGCGCAATGCCACGACGAGAGTGGTGTTGGCACCAAATTTGTCCCGTTTTGAGGAAAAGTGCAAAGGGACTTCCCCTGATATTTAACGACTTGCTTCGGTTTTGTCTCTAAATAACCGGCCATAGTTAAGAATTCCTGACGCAAATACGTGTACTTTTGCTCGTTTAAATCGGGCATGCAACTGATCCCAACTTTAGACAGCATTGATCCAAAGGCGCGACAATACCAACTGCATTTCGGCATGATGAGGTCTCTTCTGATCTAACAGACCTTTCTTTAATCTTTTTGCCAGTGATCCTGCCACATGACTCATGGCTGTGGAATTCACAAGTTGATCTGGATGGTTCACAATAGTCACATGACTGATTTTCAACATGTTTGCGCATCGATTTATTTTAACCTCAATGAAAGTGGATGGGGGGTTCACCTCAATTTACCGAAATTGCCGAGTCACCCTACAATTTTAAATTGCACAAGAGTGGATTTCGATGCGATGGCATTAAATGCCCTCCACCAACAGATGTCAATATCAATTAAAAAAGAGACTGGCTTCTTCACTCGCCTTTCGTACTGTCTCGATGCATGTCGATATATTGTGTGCTGTAGGTTAACATTAGGCAAATCATACTTGGACTGTCTAACAACTACCTAACCCTCAAAATCCTACCACGAAACATGTAATTTAATGCGCAACCATGCAAAGTAAGTGCATTATTCCGCACCAGCACTCTGATACTATTTTACTAACTAAAATATATGGGAGCGCTGACAAATGTAAAAAAAATCCAAGCTGCGATGGTGCAGTTTCTGGTAGAAGATTAATTATCGCAAATAGGCAACAAAACTCCCAGCACAAGCAGAAAATCTACATGTCCTGTCAGAAAAAAGGCCCAGAGGGAAATATGCTCTATTCCATGAATACGCGCTAAAGATTAAGACCTCAGAAACGCGAAAATTTAACGGCGGCGAATGCCGCTATTTATTTGCATTATCACTGCGCTAGTCTGTCGAAGGTGTATGTAGGTGTACGAAATGTCACTACATGTGTGGGAACAATCAGTGTGGGAAAGTTATCTCTGCTGCGTAGATGGCATGCAAAAGCCGTGCAGAATTAATTTAATTGCATGCATCTTCAAGATCGCACGGGATTCTTGATGTTGATTTTGGGTGTCAGAAATGCCACTGAATTTTGTCACTAATAAGTGTAAAGCGGTATTGCTTATCGCATAGATAGCACGTGATGGGCCTGAATCACTAGCACAATTACTGACCTCATTAACCTCGCGTCAGTCTGCTGATGGTGGGAGTGTCAGAAACACTATTACTTGTGTGCAACCAACCAGTGAGGGGGAATATTCCTTGCCGCATAGATGGCATGTGACAACTGTGCAGATTTACCACAATTAATTGCATCTTAAACCACGAACTGCTGTTTCTATGGTAACTGTATGTGCTGGAATTGCCACTACTCTTGTATCACCAAGCGGAGTGAAGTGATAAGCAATGCCTCAAAGATGGCATGTGATAGTCGTGCATATTTGCCCAAATACTTGCACCTTTAACCTCGCAGCGGTATGTCGATTGTGGATGCAAGTGCCAGAAATGTCAATGCATTTGTGGGAACAAACATTGTGGAGAAGTTATCTTTGCAGCGTAGATGGCACGTGACAGCCGAGCAGGATTTCCTTAATTACATGCATCTGAATGTTGGTGTTGCTTTTGCCACCAATAAGTGTGGATAATTGTTGTTGTTTGTTGGTTGTTGTTTATCGCTTAGCTGGCAGCGCTAAATTCAATCCCAATAGCGACCCGTGAAAAAGACGCAAATATCTCATTGAGCAGGCAGGTTTCATATGAATTTCACGCTAAATGTCCTTTCCTCGAATCTTACATCCCTTTACTTTGGGGTCGTCACTTCGAGATGGATTAAGGTTGATTTTAACTTAAAACATTTACTTAGCACAAATCCTAGTTGTTCCAATTTTTCGACTGTACACAACGAATTGAGTGTGGAATGTGGATTGACTAACAGGAACGTAACCAACGAGTGTGGATTTTTGAAGCGCTGACGTAAAGGATGATTAACAAGTTTTTTAGCGAACAATTTCAAAAACTCGCCTAGCTTTTCACCTTCATGGCATCTAAAGGAACGATTGACGATCCAAGTTTTAGTAGATTGGAAAAGGTTTAGCTTCACCAAATGACAATTGCTTTGTTGTTTTATAGCAAAAGGCCCACAAGTTGCTTTGTTGAAAGTAATCACATAGTGATTGTTATCTGACAAGCTGTAAAGTAAATTGGCGGCAATGAAATTGAAGTTTGTTTGGACGTCTGCAGAAGAAGATCAGATTTTAGCCAGTCATTGTGGCTTTATAGCAAATAGTAGAAGCAGAGATATTTTGATGAGAGGTGTAAAGTAGTTTCATCTCCTTTCCTAGATTGATTAGCAGACAGAGACACCACAAAACCGCCTTACTTAAGTGACGGGGGAGAACGGCCTTTTCTAAAAGTCGAGTGCGCGCATGATAGCAGAGCGGCCAATAAGAGGAGGCGCAGGGAGAAAGTGCATCAGAACCTCACGCCTTTGGTTGACTATGACCCTCTATTTATCACTGTCACACCAACACACAACTATGCGTAATGCTGACCAATCAAAAAGGGGTTGTGCTAGACGCCAAGACCTCAAATTTTATAGGATTTTGCCGTGGTGATGGTGAATTCCTAAAAGTGAGTTAGAGTAAGATATTTTGGGAATGCAGGCATAACAGAGGATTTCATGGCATCAAACGTGCAACGAGTTTGATTATCACCACGATGCACTCACTAATCAGGACTATCCGATGATGCGTGAGCATGATTTGCCTTCATCCCATGCCCAATCGTTGGCCTCTATGCCCGTATGCCACATCCTAACACACGGTTTCTTTGTTCTCTCCACACTGATCCATTGTTTTAAGACAGACGTAGACACCAAATTTTCGTAAGGATACGTATTTTAAAAGAGCTTAGTTTCTACACCGCACACAGTTTGTTAACGACTCGGGGGTCTTCGCGCTTGTGCTAGCTTACGAATCCCTAGAAGGCATTCGTGCGCAATTCCCATTAACATGTATCAACTTTATGAAGTTCTTTGTTTCCTAGAGAATAAAGCTGGATCTAGCGGAATGCATCCAGGGATGGCAGCAATTTTGTGATACATGGGGTCTGTAGCACAAAATAGTGCTGTTTGTTGCTGTCGTTTTTGCTTGCCGAATGTTTCTTCCCTTAGATTATAGTAATGCGAACGGCGAAGGAACGATTGCTTATCTCATAGCGGTCACTCAGAACCCTATGATTGGAGCAGAAGCTAACTTTCCATGCTGATGAATGTGAATCCATTTTAAACGGAGGTGACGGTGAATGTGGTATTAGGGGGGTAGCGTACATAGTGAACCAGAGGATAGAAACGTATTCAATCGACTTGGCTTGCAAGGAGGGAAGCAAAGGTGCTCCCAAGTGAGTTAACAGATTTGCAGACGATGTTGGATGAGGTCAGCGTGGAGTATTGAAGAGTTGGATGATCATTGGCTGAGGGTACTTACAAGGTCTGCAAATTGGGTCTCATGGCGATGACTGTGTAGAAGCGGGAGTACAAGCGAGGTGCGGTTAGTAGACCATACGTGTAGGAGAGGACAGCAAATCCAAGGACTGGATATGTTTAGTTTACTTTTATAATTCTGCCCTGTTTTAGCTCGTTGGTTGCACGTTTTGAGTGTTCTTTGCTAGAAAGGCAAGTGTCCTGGGCTGGAATTACATTGCAATCACGTCTACGCATTCGTATTTGACTGCATCCATGTATGCGGCTGATGTGATGGATGATAGTGTGATAGACATGACCGGGGAGAAACAATGCACTCAAGGCTGTCAAACATAAGGAAAAGGCATCAAACTTTGTTACTAATAGCTGTAGAGTACGTCAGCAATCAAACCTCATCAACATTCTCACTTCAACTGATAATATACCTTGCTGACCGCTACTTACCACAAGCATCGCATTCATCAGATGCCGTCCTGAATTTTGTTGTTATTTTGAGATGGCTAAACACACAGCTGTACCCCCATATAGCCGGGGAAGGAAAACTCTGCCCGAGGCCATAAATACACTACGTCTGGTTGGCTGGTTCCCTCATTTCCTCGCGTTCCGCTAGTGCAAAGTTTACCTCACTGCCTTTGAACAATGCCAATGTCGTGCATCGATATCCACCACCGGCGAATAGTAAGTTATTATAATTCATCAAAACCAGCTGGGTTTTTATTAACTAGAAATGACAATGCAGGTCACTCACTGCCGTAGCTGCAGTGGTGTTAGACGTAGCTCAACTGTGTACTCGCGGGATGCAATGATTAATTTGCTTACTCTATTACAGATAGATGTTAGTCAATTGCATCCTTCGACGCAGGAGTCGTCCTGAAATTGAAACTTCCCTCCACCTACCACTCAAAGTCCACTTGTGCACAATGCACTGCTTAGCTGGTAGAAATCTCGCATTCACGTTAAAACTGCTAATCAAATGGATGGGTTATATGACTCTAACTGATTTGCATTCATTGCACTTAACAGGTGCACCATACTAGTCATTTGCCACCAGGTACTGCAAAATACTAGTATGTACTTAAAACTCTACACAGTTTAGAGAGAATGGAAGCCAAAATTTAACACAAATACAACTAGATCAAGCGGGACTGGTCTTGGATTTGATATGCGCACCTTATAAGCGGTTTCGAATTCCCACTCGCCGTCAGATAAATTTGGGTTAATTTAACCTAATGCGTACTCATTTAGTACAGTTCCAAGAATGTATCCAAGGAGTATAATGACAACTGTGTAGCGCCCGAACTTTAAAGCTATGAGCCATCTGATTGAAGCTTTAGCAAATATTGGCTGCATTAATGGAGCCGAAATCACAATTGTTTCCATTCAGTGGACGCGCGGTGCCTGCTTCTGTTCTGTAGGGAATGTGAGAAGACGATCGCGTTGTGATCAGTTCATTGCAAGAAACAGTGCGCATTTATGTTGAAAAACCTAAAACGAACATAGGAGGCTTCAGATTGGCGTGGTGTGCCTTAGATATCGTCGTGGCAGTTGCGTCAAAATGGATCCCATCCACAAATTCTTTCGGTGCAAGCGAACCACATACATCATTTAATCTGCGCTGTGACCATACATTCAATTTAGGTACGATTTCTCGAAGTTAGGTAGAACTAACCCTTTTTTGATGGTCGACTATTTTTCAAAAAACAGGAGGCCGCGGAAGGTGTAACGATGTGAAGCATAAGGGATTCGCCCAATTTACTTCACCGCAGGAATTTTCATCAGAGTCATCGCAAGAGAGGGGAGCAAAGACTAATGGGAAGCAAACAAAACAATGCCTTTTTTTCCATTAACTAAGATATGAAGTGCCGCATTGGCGATAATCAAGCACTAATGATAGCACCCGTGTTTGATTGTCTGCATTTTAGAAACCTACAGAGAAAAAGGCAGGTATGATAAGCGCAAGTTATGGGCCGAGATTTTGTACATAGATGCAAGTGTTGTTAATTTCCATTGGCTTACGAGACAGCTCACAATACTGAAGAAGTGACGTTTAAAACGTTGACGACATCCTCGAGCACTGCTGTTTTCATCTAGCTAATCTAGGAACAAACCCTTATGGCTACGGCACAGATATTTACTGTCTTCGCTCCTATACATCGGTTTCACACATCCTATTCGCCCTGTGATTCAAAGTAAATGAACGTTTGTTTCCTAATTTGAGAAAGGAAAGATGTGATAAACTTTAGGAGGCAGAGAATGTTTCACTCTACTCCGATCAAAAAAAATCGCACCATCTCTATTCTCCTTTGCGTGTTTTCACGTCCACCGATAAGCTCAGCTCTTGCTCCCACACAACAATGATAAATAGCTGAACAGCAACGGTGTGGTTGAATGTGTACTACAATTGACGGCGGAAGTTGATTTCTGAGCCACCGGCGAATCGCAAACAAAGCAGCTCTTACTCAACCCCTCATTATCAAAAACAGCGGACAGCTCCTTTGATGCCGACAAATAGTTCTCTTATTGTCCATTCATGCATAGCTGCATGCCTTTACGGCAGCATTTTGTCTGATAAATTCCACCCTACTGTTACTGTTTGGTAGACACTTAGAATCAATGGCCTCGCACTCCTCTAATACAAACATGCAGGCTATGCGAAAGAAATGCAACCATTGCTGCATTGTTCTTTTACCGGAACTTCTCAAATGGACGCTAATGACACAAATAGGTGACGCCTCTATGTGGAGAAAAACCTGCTAAACTAGGTAGAAGAAGCGTCCCAATTGACCGTTTTTGCAGCAGTAGGAAACCGAGTTAAGAAAACAGTCCTTCCTTGATGGGGCCTATTTGATGCTTGACTTTTAAAAAACGAGGACGATGAATGACTTGCTGCAATTTACGCAGTTATGGGTACTCTCAACAACCATGTGCGTAAGTTGGCCTCTCCCTAATACCCTTTTAGTGATACTAAGCAAAAGAATTTCGGTCTACTGCCAGTGTCCCTAACGTCGTGGCGCGCAGTCATCATCGGTGGTATACGTGGCACATAACGTTTCCTCACCACCGTCAAATTTTGCAAGTGTGGCGAGCATTTTGTTTGTTTCGTCTCCCTTTTCCTTGCTCATTATGTAGCTACCTTTTCGTCCAACATCTCAAATAGCTTCCCTCCGTCATTTCAGCTAGGAAATGCTGCAGTTAGATGCTTGCAATTGGCATGATCGCCGTCAATATTCGTCGGAAATGTATTTATCGCAAAGTATTCATTGTCTTCCTAACCTGTAATGCGTTCCGTCTCGTTTGGTTCCCTCAGGGTGTTGCTTGTGGTCTTTTGAGTGACCGTCATGTAGGCAGTGTAATCCCACATAGAACGGGACCCACAGCTCACTCTGTGAGAACCGCCAATCCGAGGGCACTCAATCTGACCTCCTCCACCTCCTCTTTGTTCTTTACTTTTACACAGGTTTTATACCTTCAATCTCAACCCGTATGCCCTCGTCGCCTTGCACAATGTCTGCTGAGCATCAATCAGATTATTCTACGCAAGCCATGGTAAAGGCAATGCAACAGTATCAGATCTCAAAGGGTCGGAGCATGTGGCGATCGGCTAGTCAATAGTTTGAGGAACCAGCCATGCTGAAATGAGAGGTAGTTCATGTATTTACCTAGTAACCGAGTTGGAGAGAGACTGGAACCTCTTCTTCACCCCATTCCTGTTTTACTTTATCCCAGAGGATCTTTGCAGAAGCAATACAAATGGAGCCTTCAGGAATAAGCACTAGAGAATGCCGACTGTTGCCGCTGGTTCAATCAAGTCGCATTCACGGTTCTCAAATTAACCTGTCTACCTGCCTCATACTGAGCTCTCGACCATCCATTCTGCATGCATCCTTTTACCTCACATACGTCTAAATGTCCAATTAGATCTAGTTTATTTGTCCCAAAGCCCTTCGTCCCTTCTCCATTTTTGTGAGAATTCGTTATAATAGAGTTAACCGCTAAAGTCGTTTGCCTCTGGCCCACGTCTTCTGAGCTACTAGCTCGTTTACCGTGCTTGCCTAAAAGAAACTGTTCTAAACACCTTCTTACAAATGTTTCGAATTCGGACTAACTTTGCATAGCTATTGCAGCCAAATCGATCTCCGAATAATTTTGTTCCCATTTTCATGTCACACCCATTGACATTTACCTCAAGGCATTTGATTATCGCCCGAAACTTTGCTTCTCTCATGCCTTCCAGACATTTGTTTTCCAGTAGCATCTCAAAGTACTCCTATGCTGCCTACATCAGTATCCCTTGTCGCAAACACTAGTTTTCAAAGTGTTCCACTATCAATCCTCGAACCAACGTGGCATTGGTCATCGTCCATACTTCTGTCACAGTGTCTAGAGATATTCTTTGGCCAGCTAGGTTTCAGTGCTGCGAAGAATTCCCCCTTTCTCATTTTAGAAATACCCACACACTAGGACACGATCCTCTCAGCGCAGATACCTTGTGTAGCGTTTCCTGTAGGGATTACAAATTAACCTGTGCATGAATGGCTGATGGTAGCCTAAACAATGCCGGAGGAAGGTGACTGAAAGCGGTATCTGCACGCGCTCTAAAAAACTGCTTGCGTTGGATTGCCATTCCATCCTGTTCAGAGGCTAATTACTTCAGTAAACGTAATGGCTGAACTGTTAGGATCAGTAAGTGTGCCTATACCCATCTCTCATCCTCTATTTAGAAATAAATCATAACTGTCGGCCGTCGTCTCACTGAGGATAGCAGCTAAAATTGTTTGCAGCATTGCCAAACGACGCAAGGGTTGCGTCTTGAAATGAAGGAATTATAATTAATTCTGCTGTGAGACTCAAAATAGGAATGGGTGATTTCATCTCGCCTGAGTAAGTTTCCTTTATCACGATAAGTGTAAAAAGTCATGCATGACAATAGCGTCAAAAAAAAGCTCTGTCCAAATTTTCTTGTATTGGAGTACTCCTAGCGTACTTCGTCGTGGGCATTAGGTGCGCATTTAATTTAAATACATTGACACCGGTTTGCTAGTGGAACTGAACTTGGGCCCTAATATTGTGCCTCCTTTGCGTGAAAATGCAAGACATCATTACAAATGTAAGAATTTGAAGCATGAGGCGTTTGTTTAATTCGCAGCACAGCATGAACGCAGTTTAGAGTTGGCGGAAATGGTGAACTCAAGAGAATAAGGTTGACATAGAGAAGCTTGCAGTTTAGTAGCTGTCTAATCAAAGGGGTTACACCGGAAATAATTAAACATAAGTGAGTAACATTGCTTAATTGTTCATATCATGAAAGCCTATATTGAAAAAGATAGGTCTGGTAATTTTGCATTTTACTCCTGGAGAAGTAAGGTCGATGAGTAGAAACCACAGTCAGCCTAATCTGCTTCGCGCAGTGTGCATCCAACGCTCTCGCACCCCAAATTAGCGTAATGCTTTGCGGTGCCTCGAAACTCCATCAGAAATGTGCTGGAAGTGGTTTATTTGCTTCCCTTGTCTCGTCTAGAAGATTAAATAACTTTAATGCATGATATCAATCACGCAAGCATTCCGACCCTACTAGGAGCGAAAATGTGGGACGTTTAATGCTAAGCTATTTGCAGTGATGACAGCAAGCCGCATAAAATAAATGCGTCTACCGCTAAGCCGCAAAAAAACACTTGCTTAATGTGAACGCCAATTTACGATTCGAGGGTGTGCAGCATAATTATGAGCGTACTTTGTGGGAAATTTTCAATAATAATTCGTGAGTTTAGTCCGTCTTTTATTACAGACATTTTTGGGCCATGTATCGCATGCCATTAAGGCAAATAATGGACACTTGCCACATACCTTTTCATCCAATATCCACTTACAATATGCTACCGACTAAGTGGAAAATGATGCATTAGCACAACATCACGAGGTTCCTTATGCAAATTGATATGCCATGCTTTGGCATGGTGATGCACATCGTAATCATACTTGCCAGCTTACCGGTGGGCAGTGTTTTAATGAATCCGTAGAATATAACATCAGAGCTCCCATTTGCAATTGCGTTCACGAACACATGGTATCGTGTGTCGGACTCCAATCCGTAAAGAATGAATATCCCATTCGAGAAATTTCCTTTTTTGCTCTCGAGTAAAAAAGGGTTCGAAGGTGAAAATGCAGTCACTCTAATTTGGTTGGCGTAGTGCTCGCCCAGCTCTCTCACATTCCAAAGTAGCGTAATGGTGTGGACTCCCACGCAACACCAGTGGAAGTGCTTTGGAAGCGGTGTGTTTACTTCTATTGCCTCTTCTGTAAAAAAA
This sequence comes from Taenia hydatigena, assembly GCA_036345935.2. NCBI lineage: Eukaryota > Metazoa > Platyhelminthes > Cestoda > Cyclophyllidea > Taeniidae > Taenia > Taenia hydatigena. The sequence goes on along the minus strand of JADWOT020000002.1, from coordinate 9,048,733 downwards.
AAACAATGCACTCTGCTTAGCAAAGCCGTTAAAGACAACGCGAATCGCTTTAAAACAGGGATATCGAAATCTTTTGCGCCCAAATTGAATGCGCTAGTGTTAAGAGATATAACTACTTGTTAGTCACCTTTAAAATGCAACAATTGACACGCTTGATCCACAAGAAACAGGCGTTTGTAAGCATTAGCATGTGACGTGTGAGTTTGAATTGCAAGTAAATGCATGTCTTGAGAAGTATACTAACAATTTGAGTGAAATACAACGGAGATAGGAATGTGGCATGCAGTTAGTCCGACTTGCTAGCCATTCGCAAACAAATGCCACCGTCAATCGGTGCAAATGTAGCTATCTGTGTGAGTGAATGGAAAATGAGGAGTCAACATCAAGTGAATGCAACACATGAAACGGAAGCAATCAATCGGTGGGAAATACGCAAAATGCTGATCAGTGTTATCCAGTTGATAGAAGCTCACCGCCCAGTTCTACGCGGCTCTTCGCCAAGTGCAAAATTGCCAGCAGCATAAGATGCAAGCGAAGTGACATCGTCAAGGAAGAATTGGATTACAAGTATAAATCATGGGGCATTTATAGGAGTAGGCACTGTTGTGTCAGCCTATCAAATATGTGTTCTTGAACTACAAGGCAACTCCCACATGCGCAGAGTGGTTGATTGTGAAATAGGGTGTTGGTTTCTGCTCGTGAATCAGTGGCCTTCTGCCACATGACCTATCATGAAGGTGAGTGGACGCGGAAGGTGAAATCAAGTACAAGACCTAATCACGCTATAGATCTCAAGATGACTTTCGTATCAACAGCGAGCGAATTGATGCGGTTGGGCAGCCTTGAGATCTAAAGATAATTTAGCAGGGCCAAATCACAATCATGCGTCCCTGCAGTACCGATTAAGGACTGACTGTGACTGCCTGTCAGCGTCCGCAAATTTAACTCGCTCTCGTTGACGATCTCCAGCATAAGTGGACTGATTTACGAATGGGTGCATCTCACTTCCTTTCATATATCAGATCGCCATGCCATGCAGAATTGCACTGCAAAGGACTTCGGTACTGCAGCGTAAGTTGCCCTTTATCAACAGACGCTCGTAATTACTGGAAGAGAGATATGGCTTTCTCATTCGCCTTTATCACTGCCTTAATGCTATGTGCTGAAAGGGCTATGGGCTGTCATACGTAATTGATCTGAAGTGTTCCTAACCCTCGACGCTCTACTAGACAATAAAAAAATTGATGCAGAAGCATGTAAGGCAAGCCTATTGTCTGGTCACGGTAATCAAGTCCTATTTCACAGAATTTGAAGGTGTGGAAGTGCTGTCAAGTTTGACATTAATAGGTTGCGATGGTGTAATTTTCAACGGAAAGAAGATTGGCGCAATTAGACCTCAGCTCTACCCGGCTAAGTAGAAAATCTGTCCTATCTTCCTACTTTGGCTAGTGCAAAATGTATTGGATTTTGCGAAAACCTGCTGAGCTTTATTTTTCCATTAAGTTCAGTGCTTTACTAGCAGAATTTCACCGTTTACTTACACTGATCCATCAATGGGGGATACAAGTGCTAGCAGTGCCACAACTTGTGTGACACCAATCAGCGTGAAGGAGTAACCACGACCGATAGATAGCATGTGATAGCTCTGTGTTCTAGCACAAAACCTCTTACCTATGGCATTGCAGTTGTGCACTATGTTGTAAGACGTCAGTAAAGGCGAAGGCAAGCACCATTTACGGCCAGACTCTCCCTCGGTTTCTTCCATTTCTAACTTGTGATTGTGTGCAAGGTTGAATGCTGCTATGCTAAAGCATGTTGCTACATGGACCCATTTGAAATCCACACCGCACGTGGGCGTACCCAAAGCCAAGCATATCTCAATTTAAACAGAGTGCTAAAAGCAAGCGTTTGGTGCGGTTCACTTAGGCGCTATAATCACGACGAATAAATCAATCAGCCAAATAGCAGATGTTGTGATTTCATTGCCGGATAGACGGCTGCACTGTACAAGTTCCCACTACTTTGGCTAACACCTCAGGCGACAGCTTAGGTGTGCTTGAATGAAATGGCCCCAAGTCCATTGATCGCTCACTAGAAGCGCAGTCAGCTAAAACTTTTTGTTTCATGTTTATAGCCTATACTTGTTAAGGATCTTCCGCACTAAGGATGTTTTGAATAAAGTTGCGTTTGTGAACTGCGACTTCGATCATTATGATCTTACTTGTATTTGGCGTTCTCTTTGGGGTATAGCATTTCATAGATCCCGTGTCGGAGACTCCACCTCCAACCTCTGAATTCATCAGCATTTGGGTACACTGAGAAGCAGTTTGAGATTATGTGCAATGCAAATTCTTGTAAATAGGTCTCCGGCCAATTATTGCGAGTAGGTCAATTAATGAAATCAGCATCACTTTCAAAGTGCCCTTCGGTGTGGCAGAAAAGCCCTAATCAGTGAGCAAGGCATGCGATGGCATTTGACCTTCATTACCACTACTAGCCAAGCTTTTCTTTATTCTCCGAACGCAAAACGCGCCCTTGAAAAAGGACTACAAATAGCGAGCTGCTTTATGGATAACGTTTGAAATACAGAAGTCCTAAAACGACCTGCAATCATGGACATGCAGTTGTTACTACCCCATATTTGGCGACAGTGTAACGAGGCAAACGCAGAATTATGGGCGGAAACGGAAGTTGATTGGCAAGATATATAAACACAAGTCAAAGAAGTGGGATTCCTATCTGCTAATGGGTGCGCAGCTTTAACTCGACCGCATTGGCGAGGTACTGCGCCTTAAATCACCTAATTGTCAAATCACCACGCCATTATAAAATGCGCTACGAAGGACTTTGACACTACGGCATAAAGTACCCCCCATCAATGGACGCTATTAAATGTTGGGGATGAGATAAGTGTTTTTATTCGCTTTTAATACTTTAACCGTACTTGGAAGCATGGTGAAGTCCAGCGAAACTACGCTTGATTAATTAAAAAGGTGCCCAACACGAAAAGCCGCACGTATGGATAAAATTTTATTGCACAAGCATGCAAATTGAGCAAATTTTTAAATGCAGCAATTTAGTAACAATATAGCAGCAATTTAATTGATGTGTAGGACCGATGAACGATGCTGCAAATATAAAAAATAAACTCTGAATGAGTGCGTAATCTAGAACACACCAACAAATTTTGCCTAACAAGGAATGCACCACAAAACATAAATTTTGCCGCGATTCTGCTTTTAAGTTAAATATAGCATTTTTACTACCAAGTTTCAGCATTTACATGCAGAATAAGCGCGGCACGAGTCGGCCAGTGATGGGTGAATGTGTCAAAAATGCCGCCACATGTGTGCCACAAACCAATGTGGAGTGACAAATTAGACCGCACAGATGGCAAGAGACATACAGGGTTCACACAAATACTTTAGCCTTCCAGATCGCTCAGAGTGTGAGGGTGGGAAACGTGTAAACAAAGCCACAAATTGTGTGACAACAGATGTTGAGGGACAATCTGGACAGCATGGGCGGCATATCATATAACAGCTGAATTTGCCCATATACTTGCATCTTAGAATGCACACGTGCCTCGGGGGCAAATGCAAGTGTCAGCAATGCTGAGACATCTATGGTACAAGTCAGAGAAGAGGGACAATCAGTACCGCGTTAATGGTATGTGATAGAATTTACATATGTATTTCGGACATCAATCTCGTACCGGTCGATCAGTGGTGGGAGTAAGCATCAGAAATGCCTTAACTTGTGTGGCAAGTATTATTATGGAAGGGTAGTCCTGACTTCATCAGAAGCATGTCATACCTGTGGTGGTGCAAAATAAGTCAGTCAACAATTTGTCCTCATCGAATTCCTTACTTGTTTTAAAAACGCAAATAAGGAACCACAATCCTCAGTCACTTTCCCATCAGTTGATTCAAACCTACATAAATATACTGATAAAATCTTTGCTTTTCTAATTTTTGTGCTCAGAGCAGAATTAGGCTTTATCTTTACTTCATTTTGTGGTTGGCGAATTGCTTGCTTCCATAACTGAAGCAGATAATTCACCATGCTTACAACTTGTAAAAATGAAAACATGTTTTCGCTTGAGACTTTCTATGCTTATGCTTACAGTTTTATTCTAAGGCATTCACTTGCCGTCGTTTGAATGTACCCCATTCAGGACAATTTCGTTTTGAAGGGCACATGTTAACCACCTTGATCAAGTTAAACAAGTTTTAACGTAGTTTTTAGTCAATGTATGGAAATCGAGCCCTAATCCGTAATGGTATTTATTGTTCCTTACTTTCCTTATCATTTGATTATCAATATTATTTTTATCGGAACAAGAAAAAACCCACTCCTAAGCAAGGCATCTTGAGCTGACAAATCGCTACGCCTTATGGGTTTCAGTTGGGTAATTCCAAGGCGTGTTTGTTCATTTTATTTTGTCATGTCTGCATGTGAAAAAACTCTCATTTGGTTGCCAACACAACTGTAGCAGGCATGTCTGTCAGCAAAATTTTGCAGCATTGCGTTTTTGACAAATCGCATTGAACGCACCAGCCTTCTAACGTAGAGAATTACGCAGCAGTGCGTCAGCCACTTGAGGTATTTAACTTAAAAGCATACTCATCATAATGTCATTAATAAATGCTGACAAAATTATGCAATTTGCATAAAGAAGAGTTTCTTGCCATCTGGCATATCTTTGTGCATACATGGATGCAGTCAATTACGAATGAGCAGACGTGATTGCGATGTAATTTCAGCCTAGGACACTTGCCTTTCTAGCAAAGAAACACTCAGGACGTGCAACCAACGAGCTAAAACAGGGCAGAATTATAAAAGTAAACTAAACATATCCAGTCCTTGGATTTGCTGTCCTCTCCTACACGTATGGTCTACTAACCGCACCTCGCTTGTACTCCCGCTTCTACACAGTCATCGCCATGAGACCCAATTTGCAGACCTTGTAAGTACCCTCAGCCAATGATCATCCAACTCTTCAATACTCCACGCTGACCTCATCCAACATCGTCTGCAAATCTGTTAACTCACTTGGGAGCACCTTTGCTTCCCTCCTTGCAAGCCAAGTCGATTGAATACGTTTCTATCCTCTGGTTCACTATGTACGCTACCCCCCTAATACCACATTCACCGTCACCTCCGTTTAAAATGGATTCACATTCATCAGCATGGAAAGTTAGCTTCTGCTCCAATCATAGGGTTCTGAGTGACCGCTATGAGATAAGCAATCGTTCCTTCGCCGTTCGCATTACTATAATCTAAGGGAAGAAACATTCGGCAAGCAAAAACGACAGCAACAAACAGCACTATTTTGTGCTACAGACCCCATGTATCACAAAATTGCTGCCATCCCTGGATGCATTCCGCTAGATCCAGCTTTATTCTCTAGGAAACAAAGAACTTCATAAAGTTGATACATGTTAATGGGAATTGCGCACGAATGCCTTCTAGGGATTCGTAAGCTAGCACAAGCGCGAAGACCCCCGAGTCGTTAACAAACTGTGTGCGGTGTAGAAACTAAGCTCTTTTAAAATACGTATCCTTACGAAAATTTGGTGTCTACGTCTGTCTTAAAGCAATGGATCAGTGTGGAGAGAACAAAGAAACCGTGTGTTAGGATGTGGCATACGGGCATAGAGGCCAACGATTGGGCATGGGATGAAGGCAAATCATGCTCACGTATCATCGGCTATTCCTGACAAATGGGTTCGGCGCGGTAAATTTTAAACTCTTAGTAGGTTTGATGGCATGAAACCCCCCATTATGCCTGCATTCCCAAAATATCTTACTCTAACTCACTTTTAGGAATTCACCATCACCACGGCAAAATCCTAAAAAATTTGAGGTCTTGGCGTCTAGCTCAACCCCCTTTTGATTGGTCAGCATTGCGCATAGTTGTGTGTTGGTGTGACAGTGATAAATAGAGGGTCATAGTCAGCCAAATGCGCAAGGATCTGATGCACTTTCTCCCTGCGCCTCCTCTTATTGGCCCCTCTGCTACCACGCACGCACGCACTCGACTTTTAGAAAAGGCCGTTCTCCCCCGTCACTTAAGTAAGGCGGTTTTGTGGTGTCTATTTGCTAATCAATCTGACAAATTGGATGAAACTACTTCATATCTCTCATCAAAACATCTCCACTCTTACTATTTGCTATAAAGCCACAATGACTGGCTAAAACCTGCCCTTCTTCTACAGACGTATAAGCAAGCTCCAATTTCATTGCCGTCAATTTACTTTAAAGCTTGTCAGATGGCAAATACTATGTGATTACCTTTGACGAAGCAAATCGTAGGCCTTTTGCAATGAAACAACAAAGCGAATATCATTTAATGAAGCAAAACCGGATCCAATCTACAAAATTAGATCCCTAATCCTTTCGTTAGATGCCATGATGGCGAAAAGTTAGACGAGTTTTCGCAATTATTAGCTCGAGGATTTGTTAATCATCCCTGACGTCGGCGCTTGAAGAATCCACACTCGTTGGCCACTTTCCTGTAAGTCAATACGCATTCCACACTCACTTCGTTGTGCACAGTCGAACAATTAGAACAACCAGAAATTGTGCCAAGTAAGTGTTTCAAGCTCAATTATCCTTAATCCATCTTAAGGTGACGACTCTAAAGTTTAGTGATGTAAGATTCGAGGAAGGGACATTTAGCGTACAATCTACATAAAACCTGCCTGTTCAACGAGATATTTGCGTCTTTTTCACAGATCGCCATTGTAATTGAATGTAGCGCTGCCCTTTGCTACTGGAATTGTATCAACATCTACTCAAGTACTATTTTGCCTCTTTTGCAGCAGTGTACCAGTTTACCATACTAGACTTACGCTTTACCCGTCCTTTCAGTAGTCGCAGTAGTAATGAGTCCGAGTAGGCGATGCAGCAGTAATATTCAGTGAATCGTGAACAAAGCACTTGTAGTGGAATTAAGTGCGATTGATATCAATGCTCTGCAGTCTGTCTTCCTCACTAAACAGCCTCATTTATCTCCTCTGCAATAGTCTTTCACAAATCCTGAAAAAGAAAAGGAGAAACAAAGATGATGTCTAAAAGACCGCCTCAAATCGACCGTCTCCAGTGCTGATGGTGTGGGAGAGTCAGCCTAGACCCCTTTTGCCAACATTGAATGGCACACAATTATGCAATCATAAAGGATAAATGCTGCAAATCAGGGAGAACCCATGCATTTACAATCAGTTGAGGGATCAAGCTGGTATGCAGTCTGGTCCGAAATTTGCGCTTAGTTGCAAAAATGAGTCTGTTCTTTTCCATGTGAGAGGCTATAAAAATCCTCTTAAAACAGTAATGGCTTTGTTTTCCCTGACCGGCAATTCAATTAAATATTAGCCCAATTTATTGATGGCAACTGAGAAGCAAGTTTTAAAATGGGGCACATGATATTTTTGTGGAAAAATCTGACAAGCAGAAGCATTGATTCAAGTGCAATGCGTCGAGAGTTTGGCGAAATTTAAAAAAAATCTCTCAGTTACTGATTTGGGACACTTTAGCAACACGTGCTCTTACCTTATTTGTATCACAGACCATCTGGCAATGACTTTGTTCTTTAGCTAAAACAATAATCCAAACCGAACTTCGCTACGAATACGGATTTTGAGCATTGAAATCCAGTTAAGGCATGCTAGATGATGCCGCTTTCATCATAGTGGATCCAGCATTTCATTGGTCAATCCTGATGACAAATCGATGTCATCGGGACAATTCTGCCTTTGCTGAGCTACTGCTTCACTTTGTAATATTGGCTACGGTTTCCGATCACCAACCTCGGTATTACCCAGGCACTCGGCCTCGTTTATACCCCAACTAAATGTCACGGAGAACTAGGCACACTCAAACTGGGAATGGACAGTCGTGTGTGCATGACAGCCTAAAAGACTGGCCCAAGGTTTGGAAGTGATAATCGTGGAGATTGAAGAAGGACGCGGATGCATTTGAAATTAGGGCAAATTAAGTGTGGATTATTTGGATAATGCCGATAGGCCAGCACAGTTGCTACAAGTGGTACAAAATTTTATTTCGAGGTCTGTACTCTTAGTCATGCTTTCTGGCGCTGCGTAACCTTTGCATTTGCTTAATATCTTCATCACAAGCACCTATCCTGCAACAAAGTGCAGCACTTATGTCACAAACTAGTAAAATGCAAATCTTTAAAGGATTTAAGCCATTCAGGCAGTCAATGTGGAACATCTACATGTGTATGCATTTGAGGGACGCAGTCAACTAGACACACTTAGGCACCAGCATCAATAAAGCAATACAGAGGTGTGGTAAACTTGAACATTACTTAAGAAGCTCTCCATGGTTATTTTATCAGCATGACGCTTATAGCGCCCATCAGCGTGTTTGACCACATCTACGCTAAAACCTTGTTCAAATGTCAAAGAAAATGGCGAATAGGGGTGGGACCATATTGGCTGAGGCGACATCTCACAAACTGTTCTTGGTTCAAGCTGGATTTCGATGTGGAAAACCCGTAATAACGTGGGGATCGAAAACTTGGCGTGCACAGCATTTTAGCGGACTGTGGTTGCAGTGAGTCATCAACCGAATTGCAGCACACTTCAGCAGAGTACAACTGAGCTGTCAATTTTTCCCAAGTTACTAAGATACCAGTCGGCCCAGTAGAAGCCTGTATAGTGCAGCCGTCTAGCTGGACAATGAAGTAACGATTTTGCTCATGGCTGATTGATTTAGCCGTTGTAAAATACCAAATATGAAACATTCCATGAGTGGATTGAGTGGACGAGTAGTGCTAGATAAAGTGTGATCCCTTAATTAATGGCGGATGCATGAGATCACCGTAATTTCTGGCAAATGATCCCAATGCTTGTGTGCTGGCATATGTTAGAAAAGAGGTCAAGCTGAGTGTCCCACAAGTTCCGAGAGATTTAATGCCAGCACCTGTGTTTTATACTTTCGATGCTAGGGCCCGTGACACGCTGAGTGACACACCGACGAGAATGCAATTCCCAGTTGTGAATGCTTAACCACGAGGTGTGAAACCACTGGGAGTAGCAACTATCGCAGGGGAGTTTAACGCATCCCTTTGAAGTGAATTGAAGTTCGCTGAGTATTAATGTGCCATCAACTCTACTACGACAGCTTAAACGATGCGTGAATTGCGCACTCAAAGTTACGCGATGATACGCTGTTGACAAAAGAAGAAATAAAATAGAATCCTGGCAGTATTATTGACAGATTTTGTTGGTATTAAATAAAGCTATCGTTAGCATTGCAAAAGACTTGCAGGAGAAATATAAGCATCCCGCTGCACGGGTGGGTTTTATGTGCGGATTGATTGGCTGACAATCAAGTGCAAAGGACTTAAGTCTCAACGACATTTCAGCAATTAGAGTTCAAAGCATCAAAATGCACAGCGAAGTCTGTACTTGCAATCGAAATCATTCCTTAGTTTCAAAAGAATCGCGGTCTTTACTAAATATTGCACGTAAATAAAGGCATGCTCTTCCTGTATTGTAATGAAAGCAAGTCGTTGCCTGCGGGCTGACGATAGATTGAATATTGAGTATCTTTGGAGTCATTCGTCTTCAAGGCAGTAGACCAAATGTTAAAAATCAAGTGCAATCAAGTGCAATACACCGAAAGAGTACTTTTCGTACTCAATGCAAGTAAGTGAGCTAATGTTGCGGGGCTGTCACATGCCAGCTAAGTGATAGACAATAACCATCCACACTTATTGGTAGCGAAAAGCAGTGACAATACTGACACAAAAAACCAACATCCAGATGCGCATAATTAAGGAAAATCTGCACAGCTGCCATATGCCATCTATGCGGCAAAGTTAACTTCTTTACACTGATTTTTCTTAAAAATGTATTGGCATTTCTGGCAATTACACCCGCAACCGACATACCACTGCAAAGTTAAAGATGCAAACATTTGGGCAAGTATAAACGACCATCACATGCCATCTGTGAGGCATTACTTATCACTCCACCCCTTATTGGTGGCACAAGAGTAGTGGTATTGCTGGCATTTTAATTAGCTCGCAACACAGCGCGAACTCATTTTTGAATGGTCGGAAGTGGCAACCCTAAGTAAATGAAGTAAGCGCAAAAAGGCTTGTATTTGTTAATAGCTTTCTAGTTGAAGAAGTTACGTTGGAAATAATTAGACACGAATGAGTGTCACTGTTTCATCGCACGCACCATAAAGGCCTGTGTTGGAAAAAAGAGAGGTCTGGTAATTTTGCACAATAGACCGTGGTCGTACGTGTGCTTAAACTGTTGTTAACTTGCACTTACGCACAGGTAAGCTCAAGCAAGCCTCATTGCCACTTAGACGGCGCCAGACTGAATGGACCACGAGGCGGAACAGTTGGTCGCGAAATCACTCTCCCTCTCTCTATGCAAGCAGACAAGTCATTCTTCGGTATGGCAAAGCACATTACAATCGCACTTGGTAGCTTACCGGGGGATGGTGTTTTAATAAATCCATCGTATATGTCAGTTGTATCCGTGAACGCCATAACTCGGTATCGTGTGTTGGCCTCCAACCCGTCATGAGTTATGCTCCCTTGTATAAATTCTACTCCTTTACTCTTGGCCAAGAAGGGTTTAGTGGTAGAAACCGCAATCAGCTTAATCTGGTCCTCATAGTACTCACCCAACGCTTTCGCATTTTAAGTCAACGTGATGGAGTTAGGCTTCGAGATTTGCCATTGAAAGTGTGCTGGAAGCGGTTCCTTCACTTCCTTTCTCTCTTCTGTAAAAAAGTATTTGCTTTATAATGTTAATCATGCAGGCACCCCGAATCAACTAGGCAGGGAAATGTGGCACACTTAATGCTAAGATGCTTATGGTAATGTCAGAAGGCAGCATGATTAACTGTATTTGCCTTTAAGACGCAACAAAGCACGTGCTCACTGTGAACGATAACTTTTGACTCAAGGGTGCAATACGATAATAACTTGAGTAGCAGAAGACGTCCCTTATTAATGCGTGAGTATGGCCCGTGTATTGTACAGTCATTTTCTCGGCGATGTGTCTCATGCTATATGATCAGGTAATCTAAGTTCCACTTATTTTAACAATGCACAACGAGTGAGTTGGAGAAAATGGCTCACGAGTGTATTATCATACTCCCTTCTTCCCCGTGTATGCAGATATGCTATCCTTTGGTGTGGTGATGCGCGTCATAATCACAATTGCCAACTTACCAAGGGCATGGTTTTAATGAATCCATAGAATACAACAGAAAAGCTCTCATTTGTTATTGCGTGTATCAACAAATGGTATCTTGTGTTGGGTTCCAACACGCCAAGGGTGATGATCCCCCACGAAAAATCCTCCAAAGCCCAAGGATATACATTTTGTAAATCAAGTGAACTTTCGTTCACAACTTCATATGTTTTTTGCCACGCGCTTTAGTAAAAATGCAAAAAATGAGGAGTTGGTGGTAACAACGTCACCGTAGCGTATTTGGCGTCACCCGTTGCAAGGCGTGTGCAGGAGTTTTACTTGATCTCGAGCGCGTGACAGCATACAAGAATCAAAAATAAAGTGCAATTGCTGATAATAAGGGACAGACCTTTCACTCATTTTCCACTAAGGAGTTGACTCTACTCTGTCCCGCAGTTTACATTTAGGTGCAATGATGTATTCCGACAATCCTGACAAAATGCTAAATGCATCCTATTAATCAAGCAATCGAAGAAATTCAGACTGTTAGTGCACTTCATCCATCCTTTGCTTAGTCACACTTATACAACTCGATTTTGTTCATGCAAATTTTGCTAAGGCGTTCTTGACAAGAGAAGGCCTGTTACAGTGTGTTTGCCTTCCACTTGATTGTATTTAGGTTGAATCAAACTCACAGTTGAAGGCTCTTAATTGACTGCGGTTGTTTAAGAAGCTATTCCCACTAGACTGGAGCAGTGACATGTGAGTTAGCCTCACCTCTTGCCCGACAACACTGACCATCATTCACGCTGTCATTTAGATCGGCTTATACTCCTGACTCATGAAGTCGGAAAACTGAGTAGTTGAATGAGAACCTTGCACTCAAGTGTATGCCGTTAAATTTCCTAATGCACGCAAAGCATCCGTGCGTATTTTATTAACACCCTTAACATTGCGTCATTCTATCAGTTACTGTTTCCCTAGTTTGCTCATCAGGAATGGCGCATAGCTGGAACTCACTATGAAGCAGATGCAGTTTAGAACCACGGAGTGGTGCGGTGGTGTGATACGTGATATCAACTCCACTCTCACAGCGATGAATAAAATGCGATCTCCATATTCCACATTACGCCTTGATTAAGTGCCGCGAAGACCTCCTAACACCGAGTACGATTACTTGGGATGGGGCAATAGATAACAATGGAAAGTCCACTCGAATTGACCCACGATGCATGACACCTTGAGATGGATTAAGAATAATTAAACTTGAAACATTTACTTGGCACAATTCCTAGTTGTTCTAATTATTCGACCCTACGCAACGAAGAGTGCGAAATGTGGATTGACTAACAGGAACGTGGCCAACGAGTGTGGGTTCATCAAGCGCTGACATCAAGTATGTGCCCGCGTGCTTACGGTAAATCCACTATCCTGATTAACAAATTTTCGGGCTAACAATTGCGAAAACTCGCCTAACTTTTCGCCATCATGGCATCTAACGAAACGATTAGGGATCTAATTTTTGGTGGATTGGAACCGGTTTTGCCTCACCAAACGACATTCGCTCTGTTGTTTCAGAGCAGAAGGCCAAAAATTTGCTTCGTCGAAGGTAATCACATAGTGGCTGTCATCTGACAAGCTTTAAAGTAAATTAACGGCAATGAAATTGACGCTCGCTTGGATGCCCAAAAAAGAAGGGCAGATTTGCACCAGTCATTGTGGCTTTTTAGCAAATAGTAAAGTTAAAGATGTTTTGATGAGAAATACAAAGTAGCATCATCTCCTTTGCCAGATTGATTAGCAGGCAGACATCGCAAAACCGCCTTACTTGAATGACGGGGGCGAACGACCGTGTCTAGAAGTCGAGTACGTGCGTGCGTGATAGCAGAGTGGCCAATGGGAGGAGGTGCAGGCACAGAATTATCTCTTTTCTGTTTCCTTTTGTCCAAACTAACCAAGTATATAAAAGGCAACTCGCTTGTCAATAATCTATGCCATCTGCTTCATTTATTCTATTTATAGGCACGTCTAAAAAGGCCAGCGATCTGCTCAACAGAAAGTCGCCAATTAATTGTCGTGTTCTTGTATTGATGCTAGCTGAACATTTTGGCGAAACTCATTACTAACCAGATTTTGGAGCATGTCGATAGCGGAAGTGTTGACAAAGACCACTAAAAAGGCGAATTTTTCAGCTTCGCATAAATTCGAGGTGGCTTTAGCGACAGAAAAGTACTCTTTGATCATCGATTCGCATCGAATGCGACCAAGTGAGCTCGTACAAACATGTATCGTGCCAACCGATATTCTCGGCCTAGAATAAAACTCGCTGATTAAATCTCGCAACCGAGTTTCTGGCAAAATGCGTGGCAACTCGACTACCGGTTTTTTAATGCACAAATTAGCTTGCTGATAAATTAGCTGTGCTAGTGCTACAATCCTGGTGTATATATGAGGCGGTTGGCTGAGATCCGCTTCCCTGTCTTCCTTCATTTCGGCCTGTCACTTTACTGTCTGTGAGCGATGGCGGTAAGGCAGACTAAGTCGGCTGCACTCTCAGTAACCGGGTATGAAGAGATTAGATCTTTAGGTTACTCCTTTGCAAATGTGTAGCCATATCATACCATTAAGCTTGACATGAATTTCGGTGAGAGTGGTCTATATGTGGCGTAAAGAAGGAAGGATTTGAGAGTGCACATTCCTGCCCTTTCAAATAATAGCTTCAGCATAAAGAACTTTCGTGATCGAATATACGAAATAACAGTAAAATAAAATTATACAATAGCACAATTGTTTAGGATTTATGATGATTTACATTAAATTAGCCTCCATTGTTTTATATAACAGGTATTCCTAAATTGCTAAGTCGAGCAAAGCGCAAGTTTAATTAGTGCAGGTCAAAATTTCGGGGCTATGGGCCCTAGTCGTCAGACATATTTTAAGTGAGGGGGAGAGTTGCCGCCTAATGTATTACTAAGAAGAGTGAGATCAAAGACAGCGAAAAATGAATATAGGATATTTGTTTTGGCTTTCGCAAACAAGTAAGGCGATTTCGGTCGCCGAGGTATGTGCCAAGCTTGTTCTGCTTCCTTTCTACTAGAAGTTCGTTAATTTTTCGTTTGTATTGCCAATCAGAGTATTTGCACTCTGCATTTTGCAAACTGCAAAGGCTAAATGTTAAGTAGCCGGAGACCTTTTGCCAAGATTAATGCGCAATAGGTAATGTGATACTACGGGCCTAGTTAATGCTGCCACGTGTTGGCAGTGGCTAACATTCAAGTTTGGACATGAGAACACTTGAAGAATGGCCCTTTCAATTAATTGGTGTTCTATGATCTTCTGAATGAAGTTTTAAGGTGTTTTCGTCCCTTGACATAGTAGACGACACTTAGTTTGTCAAATCAAGCCTATGAAAGAAGTCAGCGAAAACTTACATTGTGGGATGCCAATTTCAACCAGGAAGAGCTTGACCACTTCTTACCGCAATCCGATCCGTCCACTATCAGTCGACATGACACATCGAATGCTCATTTCTATGCTGTCGACAACAATGAAAAGATAGATTTAGTATGAAGCCTGCTAGAAATTTGCATGTTTTGCCAGCGCAACAGCAGACAAGCGCATTTGCTCGAATAATCTGCATCAAGGGTCTGCAAAGAAGGAAGAGAAGAATGCGGCAAATACATAACAGTTGTAAACTACGCTAAGTGGCTGAAGCAATGTCTGCAGCGCTGACGTGTGCGCATTTGATAATTTGTTTCCTCCCGCACAAAGCATTCTACAAAGCAATCTGCGCAGTAGAGGCGCATTCCTGCATCCACATTTATTTGAGTTGCAACACGGCAAAATATGGTATGGATTTGGGAGTTCGCGTGCGACGCCATTGCAATGGCTGCAGAGCAGAGCACACACAGGCAGACGCAAACTCACGAAAACGTGCTCTGATAGTACGACTGAGAAGTATATTAAAATCTACAAATAGAGTGAAACACAAACCTTACACAACGCGATTCCAGACTGCTTCAAAGTTTAAAAAAGTGTTTTTGACGTATGCGTTTGGGCATAAAGCAAAGATAGTACTTAGATCATGCAATTATCTCCACCTCTGATGCAATGAAAGCATTCCAAGGGTTCTGCGACAAGCTCATCGAATCGGACAGTGGTCACACATATTTGCTGAACTGTGTGAACCATATATAGGCTGAAGTGGTGGTCTTTTTGGCGTTTGGAGGAGCGATCCTATTAAGTGGCTGACAAAAACTGAGATTCGCATGATTTGATCACTTGCTGGACAAGCAATTGTCACTCACATCAAAACACTCGCTGGTTCACTTGATGCACTTTTTCTATTAATGACTCCACGTGAAAACTTGCAATTAAACATTCGTTTTCATGCCTGCATTTCGCATAAATATGTTCGCATACAAACATGTACATATGCATGGGGAAACACATCGGAGAAGTTAAGAGCGCCTACTTTGCGGCTGGCTTAAAAAGCGTCTTTGGCACAAAGTGGTGACCCTGTACGCCCTAGGACACAGAAATCCGTAGAAATCCGTTCCAGCAAAAGGAAAAGCGAATTAGTCTAAACCTGCGACATCGCTCGCAGTGCGCTTGATGTGGAAGAAAGGACACGGACTAACTCCCTTCCATCCTCTCATGTATATTGGATGCAGAGAAGCTATAGTCATATTTGGTCAAAACTTGAAGTGATACCGGCACCTGAGTAAGACTCACCGAATCATAACTGCTTCTTAGCACCCTTCAATAAGTTTGAAGATTATTTGCCTGCAGGGCTAGTTAATTACACCTGGTATTATAAAGTTGTCGATACAAATGGCCCAAGGTTATCGTTCAAGTAAAGATGTGCAGGATACCACCTGATTAAGCTGTAATTGTTATTTCGTCCCGAAGTCATTCTGTAGAACGCGGCTTCTGTGGTCTTGACTACCCGCCTGTGATGCAAGTTAAAGCATATAGAGTGGAGTGTTAAGGTGTAGTTATTGCTTGCTGTAGAACCGATCCTGCTTGTCAAAAGGGAGGTCAAATAATGCGGGACAAGAAGTCGATAAGTGTTATTGCGCTGAACGGTAGCTGATATGATAAGTAAGGAAGGGCCAACCCCGAAATGGTATTGAGGAGTAATTTCTGCACATCTAGCGATTTTATTATCCGATTTAGGCTAAGCAATGTAATGCTTGTCCGCGCATAGCCTAGAATGTATCCAAATAGGCAGGACGATCCGACCAGCCGAGACTGCCACCTCTGCAGCTTTAAAATTAAAAAACAGCTTGTTTCTTGTAAAGACTTAAGTGCTAAAAAGAAGAGATTGCGTTTCCGGCTGTTAAAGTTACCATGGTGATAGATTGGAATGCCGATCCGTGACCTGAACTGCTTCAGAAAAGTTGTCAGAGCACAAGATTTGCAAGTTGCGCACCAGCATCTCTTCCTTTTATTTTAGTTCTGCCTGTTTTCCAGGGCTTTTCCTTTTTTTTCTTTTCGTCTTAGTTTACTCCTCGGCCATCCATGACGCAATGTCCGGTGAATGTATAGGTGGGGCATTACAAAGGCTAGCTGCCGAGACCCCGTTTATCTACTCTTTAAACACGCAGTTCTGCATTATGCGCGTCCTAATATCGGCAAAAGCTGTACACTACGCTGATTCTTTTCATCGGCTTGGGTTTTATTTATGCCTGAAGGAGAGGCATTGAAAAAACCGAGGAAAAACCGAGAAGAGAATTGCTTTACACTCTGTTTGCCATGCTGAATTGCTGATGTAGGTTTTGGGCCAGAAGTATATTCAGTGATAACTGCTTCACAGCATTTGAGACAAAGCGTGCTTACACAACTGCATATGAAACTAAGTGTGTTGCTCGGTACCGGTGGACCCACTGAATGAACTTTGTGATTAGCTGGGTGTTGGAAGAGATGTTAACGCGATGAATGATTCCGAAGGCGATCATTCTTAAACCACTTGTCGAGAGCAGCGGCTTTGCATTTGCTTATCTCAGTTGCTAGTGCTACTGCTCTGGTGCCTGTATTAAATGAATGAGACCTCGCTGCCCTCCAGACTCACTAACAAGTGTGTGTGCCATCCTACTGTCAGTAAGCTATCATAAAGGAAGAAGCCTTCACTTTTACACTCCCAATGACCAACGATTGCGGCTATAATTGCAGCTCTCAGTGTTGCAACTCTCTGCCTTTAGGCTCAGGATGAAGCCTTTGCAAAGACGGTTGAGCTACGGTGGGAAGGAGTGCTGTAAAGAATCCAAAAATTGTAAAGATGCTGCATTTGTATTGCGCAGCCAGCATGGTTGCATTAGAGAAATGAGAGACCATCAATTCTAGGCGTTATCTAAGTGGTAACAGTGGAGCAAACTAATCAGACAAAAGGCTGCTGTAAAGGCATGCATTTATGCACGAATAGACAATAAAAGAACTATTTGTTAGCATAAAAGCAGCTGTAGGCTGTTTTTGATAGTAAGGGGTAGGAAATCTACTTCCGCCCCCAACTGCAACATGCAATTTACCACACACTGCTACTCAGCTGTTTACCATTGCTGTGTGAGAGCAAGAGCTAAGCTTATCGGTGGACGTGGAAACACGTAAAGGAGAATAGAAATGGTGCGTTTTTTCTGGTCGGAGTACAGTGGAACGTCCTCTGCCTCCTAAAGTTTATCACATATTTCCATCTCAAATCAGGAAACAAACGCTTATTTACTTCTAATTACAGGGTGACTAGGATGTGTAAAACCGATGCACAAGAGTGAAAACAGTAATTATCTGTGTTATTGGCTCGATGTAAACAGCAGTGCTCGAGGATGTCGTCGACGTTTTCAAGTGTCACTTCTTCAGCATTATAAAGGGGCTGTTTAGCACTTGCAACCGTAAGCACATGAAGTTAGGATCGGACGCGCATTAGCGTGGAAAGAAATCGACAAGGATGCTGATGCTGCTAATTTTTACGAGAGAAGTGTAAGGCACGCGAATAAAGCGTAACGCTTTCGTAAACGCGTGTGCAATCGCACATCAATGAATAGGGATCGGGAGCAAGGAAGCAGGCAATCCATTAGAAGGAAAATTTGAAAATGCTTTTCTTTCGTCGAAATAAATGACGCCCACATTTTCCACTTTTCGATGACAAAGAAAGCAATCCGGTCTGCCAACTCCAGTCCATGAAAACAACTCATCAGATAATTTCCTATCTTAAGGTGACTTAAATTTCGTCCCTAGAAATTGCATGATGTGACAGAAGAAAAGAAGTATTTTTGACGATCTCATACATCTTTAAGATATTCACTGGATGCATCAAGCACCAGATAATAATTTGTACTAGTCTACGGAACCCACCACCATCGCTATCGGTACGCTCAAATGTTGACCAATTATGATTTTGGTGTGATCAGTTAACCCTAGAGGGTGAGATTGAACCTCGGTCCCGAAAAAAAATTGCAAAAAAATATAACTCTTAAAAGCTTCGCATGAAACAGCTCCTTGGCGTCGCGGCTGTCATCGGCATTACAATGGACCCCGATGATGGTTCCCATGATGAGGCGAAATATTCATCAGGTTTACATCATTTTTATCATTGAGCGGCAATCATCTCCTTTAAGGAAAAAATCTGTGATCTGCCCTTGCTTATTCGGATACAAGCGACCTGATTAATAAACGCAGTTATGTCACTCTTTTCAATCTACATGAGCAAATTAGTAGGCCTGATTGTACGTACTGACAACCGGAGGATCAAAGTTTTGTTTGCGCTTCGACGTCGCGAAAGATTTTGGGTACATTTTTAAAATCCAGAATGTTGGGTAGTCACAAAATGAACATGAGAGCGGTTCCATAATGTTCTGTAATATACGAACGTCATGTACGAAGTGAACAAGAAAAGAAAAAAATGGCTGTTAAGAAGTAGCTACATAAGGAAAAGGCACAGGACGAATCAAGTTAAAGAGTGTGCGTGCAAGCAAGGCACATAGTTTAGAAGGATGCTGGATTTTATCCTTGCTTTAAATAGTGGCTGGTAAATCCGGTGCTTGAAGTTTCAATTTCTCAGCGGACATTGCATCTTTTAATTTCAAGTTACAGGTAGTGGCATGGTGCTGCTAGTCGGCCGGGTGTGTACGAGCAGTGTAACCCTCGTTTTGGACGCGCTACACGAGATCCGCAGGTGTCACTTTTAACGATCGCTCCTTCATTTGTTGTTGGACTGGCGGAACAAATTAAAGCGGTGCAGCACCAGTCTGAGTTCGCTGCTTCGTTTTGATTGCGAACGTTCCGTCTGTCAGAATGATCCTGGCAGGCACAAGTGTTCTTGCGGTGTATCACTTAATGTGGCGCAGATCCGCTAGGCATTGATTCAGAAATGCGCATGGTACCGACCCGGTACAGCCGCCATTGCTTTTTCCACCCTGCGTTCTAACGTTAGTGCAGCTACTCTGCCGGCGCGAGGAGAGAAGGCTTTATCAGAGTTCTGCATAAATATTGGGATCTGAACAGTAAAATGCATTGAGCGCCTACAATTGGCTTGGTTCGCGGTCATTGGTGTCGATATTTTGCACACTTTTCTCGTTGGGCACCGGTTCTCGCCATTCTTTTATTGCGCCCAAATGCTGACCTCTTATCGTGACTCCTGATCTGCGAAATTGCTATTACTACATTCCATGACCCTTAAGGAAAACAAGCAGCCATTCATTATAATTAAAGTATTGTGCATAATGGTGCGAGCTCTGCGAAAATTTAATGGGAATAACAGGTCTTATCAGTATGATAAATAGCGTTTTATGCTTTTCTCATTGTTGCTGCACTCTAAGTAAGTTAGCGCCATTTCAAGCGATGTTTCTACGCCTCAAATGGATCTAATACACTCGGGTGTAAAACTGAATGCTGCTCTTTAAACCTTGTTGATCACCGCATCGTCCTAGGTAAATATTTTTGCTTTGACGTAACCAGTGCAGTGCAACTACTAGCCTTATGGTCCTGGATTGTATTTAAGTTTAAAATTCAGGTGCTTGTCCAACTGAACAATCGATTTGGTTATTTCTACACGTAGAACAGTGTCCATGCGAATTTTCCAAAACATGACATGCAAGAGAATTGAAATGCTGATATCTCTTTGGCCGCTACAAAAACGATACACCACGGCAGCCGCTAAAATAGGGATTCTTTCAATTCCTTCATCCGTCACACCAACCATCGTCATTCATATCAAGGAATAGGGTCTCACACTTCATACGTTTCTTTCAGCAGTAATCTGATCCGAAAATTTTTACACGCAGCCATCCAAGCCTATGCACACTGACATATGTATGCACTCATGTGTATGTGCACACACGTATACGCAGTGGTGTGCGTGAATAGAAGAGTGCATCTCAACTGTAAAGGCGCAGACTCTAATGCTAAGAAGGAAGGTGTGCGTGACATGAGGCGACGATCTTGAATGGCACGAAGCAGATCGCGCGTTTACAGGAAACCGTTTCGATGGGTGCGGAAGCAATGGCACTGACCAAACCATTCGTTGTCTAGCGATTGCTAAAAATTTTTGAACGTAAGCTTGTTTTCAGAGGCCAAGATGAGGTATGTCTGTAGAGACCTTAGAATATGCTAAGTATTTTTGTAGGCATTGTTTTAATACACTGAAGGTGAAATCATATATTTTGTCGTAAACGAGGAGAGATGACTAATTAACACCTTTTGCATGGGATCGGCATAAAAAGGAAAAAAACGCGCCGAACTCTTAACTTAATTATGCGGCACATGAGTGGGCGCTTCGAGTACTTGGTTGGTCGTGACTAATTATTTGTGGTGGAACTTAAACAGGTACGAAGTTGCGTACGAGTGGTAATCATACTTACGGTTGTACCATGGCTGTTGACGACTTTACATTTACTTGACGAGACTGGTCTGCTGGTTGGCAGCAAAGGCTTAATTAAAAAGTCTTCTTCTCTTCACACAATTTTCACCTCCGAACTGCAGGCCAGCCTCGTAAACTGTCAAGTTATCCTGACTGTGTCTAGTTCTCCGTGGCTTTTAGTTGGAACAGACACGAGGCCGAGGAACTTGGCTGTGTCGAATTTAATGGCCGGGAACCGTAGTTGCAAGTAAAAGATAAAACGATAGCTCATGCCCAATCTTGGCTTTCTAAAATTGCATTGGCAGGATTGCCTCGTAGGTACCGATTTGCCACCGGGATTAACCAATGAAATGTTGGCTCCACTGTGATGCAAACAGCATCATCTAGCATGCCTTAACTGAATTTTCACGTTCAAAGACCGTATTCGCAGCAAAATTTATTTGGATATACGCGTCTCTGCCAAAGAACAAATTTATCCCACAAAGAGGCAAACAACCACCTGTTAAAACAGTTGCTTTTCTCCCATAATGATGCTGGTCCACCTCATAATTTGCGTGTTCTATCCTGTCGTCACGCATATGTGACACACAAATATTTCCAGTTTACAATTTCCCTTCTAGAATCCTACCACTTCTGCTGTTATTCGTGCCTCATAAATACGCTAATGCATATACGCCTACATGGCTGCCTTTTCTTCCCCATTTTGTTTAGCACCTAATTTAATACACCGTCAATCAGCTGCCAAATCTCGATCCTTTTATTCCACTTTGGTGAAAACCAAACGTCTATCGAACAAGTTCTTGTATTTTCAATTTGTATAATGCTCTTAGCTTCATAAAATCATATTTCTCATTCCGTCTCTCTTTGCTCCTGCTGCAGCTAGTTACTTTGTTCATTTTCCAAAATAGCTTGCCTTCGTCCTTTCCGCTAGGGTATGCTGCAGTTAGATGCTCGCAATTGACATGCTTACCTGACTATTAAAGGAGGCAAAGAAGACATTTGATTCCCGTTAGCTTAACTTGTAAATTGGAGTTATAAGGATGTAAAAGGACAAGTATGTTTCAGTAGGGCTCTCACTAGATCCGGTATACCAAACTGCATGCGCCGGTCCGGTAACGAGTCTATCAGGACAAAAGATAGTTCACTACCACTTGGATAGCGTTTATAGCATGAGTCAAATGGATGGGCCAGATTGCGCGGTGGTTACGACTTTACACTGCCTTTTAGATATTTAGTGTCGATTTGGAGTGGGGACAAGCAGACAAATTTTCTATCCAACACTACGTTGGCGCTAGGCCTAGGAAGTCCTCAATTTGGCGCAAAGGCAAAGACATTTGCTTTTTTTCTCTGCACAAGGCAGGGCCAGCTAAAAATAATTGATGAATTTAGACATCGTTAACATTCTGACGATGGAAGCACAGCGATAATTTTGACTGCAGGAACAAAATACTTTCCGGCAGTGACTTTTGCTTAGATTAACAATCATTTTGGGCAGACACATCTCACTATCCGTTCTGCCATACTGTTCCTGTTTAAAAAAAATCAGAGGCACTAAAATGACAATAAGCGTTCCAATGTAGTTTATTTGTGCTTAGGTAGTGTGACAGTTTTCTGAAGACGATGGGCTGCGTAGTGAAGAGCAAAGAAGGCCTCGAGAGCCACCACCATGTCCGGGAGGCCAGGCCAACCTGCTGAGGCTGAAGTCGCCAGCAGCCAAAACGGGGTGTTAAATGAATCAATCAAGGCCTTGCGAACTCAGGTGGCTATTTTGAGAACAGTTGCAGCATGAAAAATGCATCCGAAACAGTCAATCGAGCGTTTTGCTATTAGCAGCAGATAAGGCACAAAAACGTTGAGCAATTATTTGAGCTTGATTTCGATTTATAAACGCTCTTAGAAAATGGGTTAGTGCGATTCTTGTGTGACTGAAGATCTGAATTTCCTTTGAAATCTTTGCACTTTGCACTTCTCTCTATTTCGCATTAACTTACGTACAATTTTTGGGCTGAACCAGCAGGATCTGTTAAAATGCGCCTTACTTCTCGAAAATTTTAAGACTGCGTGTAGGCAACGGTGTTATAAAAAGCTGAAACGAACGAAGCACTTAGCTATAATTATTCCATCTCCTTAAATTTTTATAGTTCTCATTTGCATATGATTCACACGTCAAAAGTAATGCAACGGTTGATTCATGTGTTCTACTGATCTGTCTGCAGCGAAAATGGGAAATAATGTAGCT
Source organism: Taenia hydatigena (assembly GCA_036345935.2). Lineage (NCBI taxonomy): Eukaryota > Metazoa > Platyhelminthes > Cestoda > Cyclophyllidea > Taeniidae > Taenia > Taenia hydatigena. The sequence continues at coordinate 9,025,455 of JADWOT020000002.1, read as the reverse complement.
ACTACGGCGTCTACTTATCCGACCCAAACATCAAGCCTCTTCATGGCAAACCAGCATTTATGCTACCATATTCATATCATAAACAAGCACACCAATGAGCGGTAGGACGCTTAAGCGTGCGGGTGCTTCACGAAGCACTTAAGGAAATGAATTCTGTTGCAATCATCTTACACGGGTCAACTTGCAGTGATTCCTGATTTAATACACCCTTAAGCATTGGAACTGCAAATCGCTGCATTATAGGCTAAGCTAGGCAGACACTTTAGAGAGCCTAGCACTTTGTGTAGACCAATGCAAGCTGATCAATCGACTCGGTTATTAATGTGCCCATTGTGCTGCACGTGCTTGAGAGTATGACAGCTTTTGCATGTTATGGAAAATAAGCGCAATGATTGCTTACAAAGTGGTTCTGCGGCAAGCATTTCCGGCTCCAGCACATACGTCTTACTTCACTCGGCCTCTCATATTAATCAGCATTAAAGATGCCTCTACCGAAGTCTACTCCTACCAATATCGTGGATAGGAACTCAAAGGATTTAAATCAACGCAAATGTAAACACCGGCATCTGGTGGCTATTACCTATCTCAAAAATATATTCAATTATGAAGCAATCCTTCCCTAAATGGTCGGGTCGCATAGTGGGTAGTTCCACATTCCTTCCCTGATCGGCCATGAATACGTATTTGACTGCAGCGGTTTCACTTAAAAATCGTGACAGATAAAATTCTGCCTCAAAGTAACGGCCTGACCATATTTTTTTCGTTATTGAACCACCTGATTTGCATATAGGCGTCCCCAACTTTGAGCAACGCTTGGAAGGCCGTATGCGTTGCCAATACATGGTTGCTGCACATATGAGCAGATTTAGTAACATGAATAGTAAGAGACGAAATGCCAAGTTAACAAGACCATCTCCACCAAGATTTGCGCAGGCCTTGTTATTAGAAATAGCATGCTTATACGTGAACTGGGAAGGGGCCAACTCTGTACTCGCGGATCCGATGCCAACATTTGAACAAAGATGTGTTTATTAGTTGCCTTAAAACGCGGGTGCATTTAATCAGCCATATTAAGTTTGAGTAGAAATTTCTGATTCTTAAAGTTAACTGCAAAATGTTTCGTTTATAAGATGACAAGAATTCGCATTGGACCATACCAAGCCAGAGCCATCGATTTACCCGGCTTACGTATTCAGCCTATGTGAAAGGGCACCATATGTGAAATCGCATCAGAAGCCACTGTTCAATGCAACTGTAGAAGCACTACTCGCACAGCACCACATGCTGTGCAGCACGGGCACGTTGCACTGCAATAGATACATCCGCCCTCGGGTGGACTCGAACCACCAACCTTTCGGTTAACAGCCGAACGCGCCAACCGATTGCGCTACGAAGGCTCACACACTGCCATGCCAGCAAACTGGACACCGCATCTCATTGCAGCGCACTGCCAACCACAGGCCTACTCTTGTCACCACCTCCAGCACATCTCTCACAATCGTCACTGCTCCACCGTCTCCATCCTCATTTCCAGCGCATTGGTGCACTCATGTCCAGTGGATGCCGGGTGCACGTGCTTGTAAAAGTGCTGATGAGGCGCGAGCAGCAGCAGCAGCAGCAGCAGCAGCAGCAGCAAGAGTTCAATGAGAGAGAGAGAGCGTTGCCTTCGCAGTAGCTGGACTGCGTTGCCGATGCTGCACATGTTGAGACGCAGCCAATTGCTTTCCACCCCTCATTTCAAATCCACGCGCAACACAGGCGGACAGTACATGGGCATGCAAACGTGTGGCATGGTAGCCAATAGCCAGCTGCCAGCTTTGGCAAGGCAGAAGCATGGAATAAGTGTGTAGGCAGAGGAGAAGAGTGCTGTCTTGGCAGCGGTGGAATTCCATCCCACGCCCATTCGGGCCGGTGCCTTAGACCGGCGCCTTAAACAGCCACCAATGCTTTTTCGCCTGACCGCGTGACACCACCTTCCTTCGCCTGCACCCTTCAGTTCCTAAGCCCCTACTCACTGCACATCCCACTTATAACCTCCGCACTGCGCACTCCAGAGACCACTACTCAATTCGACTGCAACCCACATCACTCGCAAACCGTCGCTTGCATCGCAGAGCAGGAAAGCTGCCCTCACCCTCGGATGGACTCGAACCACAAACCTTACAGTTAACAGTCGAATACGCTAACTAGCTGCATCACGTAGGCCCACACACATCGTCTGCCATGTCACTTAACTAGGCACCGCACCTCGGTGCTTTGTACGTTGCCTCTATCATTAAGAATTAAAAAAGGGAAAGGCGTACTTGTTAGGTGAGGGAGAGTGGGAGAACCTTGTGAATGGAGAGAGAGAGTATACTGCAAGACATGTACTGGTATGGCTTTACGCAGATGCACGCTCCTTTCTTCAGTGCCCTTAAGGTAGCAAAAGTTGCATAGTCGGCCCAAGCGGAAGAGCATTCACCATTTCTAGTCGCATTTATTACTCTGGCGCCAATTGCCTTTGAGCATGTTGAAAGGGACGAGTAGGCGAATTATCTAGATTGCAGTTCAGCAGTCACCACGTATGCTGAAATGGCATGCACTTTTGGCTCCAGCGTAAGCGCCATGCCCTACGTGACCTTTCACATTCGTCGACATTAAAGATATCTCTATCGGATCCATTTCCACCTATCTTATAAATGAGAACTCGATGGCACTCAAATCAATGTATGCGTAAGAACTGGCTTATAGCGATTATTACCAAGTTAAGAAGTATTCTTAAGTATTGAAACATTCCTTACACGATTGGTCGGATCGCATAATCAGCACATCCGTATTCCTTCCCAGATCAGCCGCAAACAATTTATTGAAGGGCTGCATGAGTTGCCAAAACAGGGTTACTACATATTTAGCAATAAAAATCGTAAAAGATAAAGTACTACATTAGCAAAACTAACTCCACTAGAATTTAAGTCGGTTTTGTCCTCAGACAAGACATGCCTATGCATGAATCAGAAAGGGGTTAACTCTGTACTGACTGATCGGATGTCAGCAGTTCACCAATGATGTGTATGCTAATGATCATACAAATGCACTTGCGTTTAATCAACCGCATTCAGTTTTAATAGTAAGCCTTTAGGACTTAAAAAATGCATTAAGCCATGATGAGTCAGCGCCACCGATTTGCATTGCGAAGGCGGACACTGATTCCCACATAAAATTACGACGACTTATAAACCGCTTCCAGTACCACACAACTGCAAACGCCTTCCTTTGATCGGTATTTCCCATTAGTAAGTCTAACGATGATAGCAGAAGTAAAAAAACAAATGAGGTGCACGGCGACCATTAAGCTGTCAATAAGCAAGAGCCAAATTTTGAGGCAACGCATGCGTAATGGTCCCTCTATCCCACCTGCTTGATCTAAAGTATACCGAAATGAATCTCACTGCAACGCTAAATTTTATTTGGCTGGTGTGTGCTTGCCTTTTTAATCCCTTAAATGTCACCGTTTGTAGAATTACATTTAAATGCGCTAAAATAACAGCATACAAATAAAGCACTTGCTACCGAAACCTCTTTTAAAGAATTATGGGACAACGGATTTTGCAGATGCTACACAAAATTTGCACTAGTTCGGCTTCTTGTTTCTGTCACATGCTTAAGTTTCTTAAATTAGCAGGATTGGTTAACAAAAGTCAACTCGTAATACTCGGTTTGGGGTTCCTGATTGGTGGAAGGGTAGGTACTCGTATCCGCCTTTAGAAGCGATGTCATGCGCTCACCTGGTAGCGGACATCCGCTGACCGCCAGCCACCAAGAGTGCATTCGTAAAGCATGCATTTCATAAAATAAAGCGCTAGTTATAAGCTTTCAAGGACGAGGTCAATTTTGCCAAAATTTCCATGCTACAACACTAAACCATCACACTCACGAAAGCTTAAAGGCATAAGTTTGCATGTCTTATAAGCTGGGATTGTGATGTGCTTACTAAATCACAAAATTTGAAAACGCGATTGAAATGACATGACGATTCTTTGAATCACATGGGCAGCTCACAGCAAATACAAGGTCAATGAGGGGCATAAACGATATCCCGATATAAAGTAGTGTAATTATTTAATCTCTCAGCCTTTTGCAAAATGATTGCAAGCTCTGTAAGTTACAATGCTGTGAATACTCAAAATTTCCTGTAATATGATTTGTATGCCTTTTCAAATCGAAGTTTAGATTCCTTTGGAGAGGTCTAAAGTGTTGTCACCTTGATATCTGCAGCAACAGTGGATATGGCTACTAATAGAATTTTTTATGTTAAACACTCATTTTTCTAATCTCTTAGCCTTTTTTTCTTGCCTTAAGCCTTATAGCGCTTTGTGGGAATGGTAATGGCGTTAATAGAGCAATCGTTTGTTTTCGACTGTTGTTCTATGGCCGACCGTGCATTTGGATTGCTGAAAATGCAGGAAGACGACCACTAACAGTAATTCGCAATAGCAAAGAACGTGCAAGTTAAAGTTATTGATAATATCGTACACTTATTGCCAACTATAAGTCCCCTTATATTTCCTGATAAGAAGCTTTCTCTTGGACGAGATGTGACGGGTGAGGTCTAATGCGTGTTTGCCACTCACTCGGCTCTACACTGGTGCTAAAGGCGTTGCGCTCCCAAAGTACGACGAGGATGATTTTTTCTGCACGATGTCTTTTGTGATGGCCATGGAGACATGAGTGAACAGCACAGGGTGCTAGCTTTGCACGCTAGCCTTGTCACTCAGCACAGTAGCCCTCGCCACTGCCTCCACAATGCGCAAGTCCTGGTTGTGGGAGGCTCTTTAATGCCATCAGCAGGTTGCTATCGCTACTTACCAACGGTAGCAATAATGACGCAGCAGAAGGGACCTGTAGATCGCGTCGCCAAATGGTTAATGAGAGGTGTTGTGTGCAATACATCCTCGCTCCACGACTTAGACTTTATTTTTGCCGCTGCACTCCTTCGGACATATCGACTGTTGCGTCATCTTCTCGGAAGAGGTGGTTTTTGAGCCATTTCATGTGATCCACCTCCTAATTTACCATTTTAGCGTTAGATGTATCGCTGACAAATATTGGACGGTGTGCTTGTCAATTGCGAACATCTAACTCCAGGATATCATTAGCTGAAAGGACGAAGGCAAGCTGTTTTGGAAAATGAACAAAGTAACCAGTTGCAGCATAAGCAAAGGCAGACGAAATGGGGAATATGAATTAAGAAGCTGAGAGTATTATTAAAATTGAAAATATAGGAACTTGTTTAATAGACGTTTGGTTCTCACCAAGGTGGAATAAAAGGAACGAGATTTGGCAGCTGGTTGACGGTATATTAAATTGGGTGTTGGACAAAATGGGAAGAAGAGACAGCCACGTAGGCATATATGCATCAGCGTATTTATGAGGCAACAATAACAGCAGCAGTGTTAGGATTCTAGAAAGGAAATGGTAAATTAGCACTATATGTATGCCGCATATGTGTGACGACAAGATGGAATACGCAAATTATGAGGTGGACCAGCATCATTATGGGAGAAAAGCAACTGTTTTAACAGGTAGTTGTTTGACCTGTTGAGCGATTTAACTTTAGTAGAAAAAGTAGAAGTGGATAAAATGATGAATGAATGCGCGATTGAATGAAGGATGGAGAGGAGGGATTTTGCTAACAGTCCATAAGTGGTGGCGGTGGGATTGAAGATGTGATTGGATTTTCGGCGACTGAAATTCGCACTCTGGAGGTGCATGCGGATGAGTGGGTGGATGGAGGATAGAAGAGAGGGAATGGCAATGGCACAGGGAACCTACTGCTAATACTACTACTTAAAGAAGGGAGAAATGAGAATGCAGGAATGAAATTTGTGCAAGATATGCGCAACGAGGGAATGAATGTGGAAGGAAGGCAAAGAATAAGTGATAATGGAAACCGTAGGTGGAAAAGCTTGCGTAGGCAGGTGAGATGAGCGGACGGGAATTAATCGACTTTGCCCATTGGACGAGAACTGTGAATTATGATATGCCGAGATGACAGCTTTGTTTGGAAGAATTGAAGCCAGCTTACATAAAGACATATTAAGAATAGCAGACTTTTGAAATCCTCAGATATCCATGGACTTAAAATAACAGATGCTTTGCAACATGGATCCCATGGAAGGCTATGGTTTAAGATGGAATATCTTGATGGTGCATGGAGTATGAGGCAGCTTCATGAAGTCCAACTGTGGTCCTAAATGGAACCACCTATTAAGTTTACATTGTGCTTACTAAGGCTTCAAAAGCAGGGGTAATTGCCGCACTGAGTTTATAATTGCTCTGGATTAAGTGTTATCTCCGGACTGCGAGTTCTACGATTATTTGCACCATAGGAACGATGCACCTTGTGATGTACGTGACTGATGCGTTAAAACCTTTTGTAGAAGAGATGACGCCTGCGATCGAACTAACCTTATTCCACAGAGAATTACGGAGTGCGCAAATGTTGCGGAATGAGAGTGGCAATGGGTTGGAAACGGGAATTGAATCAAATTATTACTTGAACGATTTCAGTATGAAGTTGCTATGACTAAGTACGATAAGAAGATGGGCGTGTTTTTCAGAGATATAGGGTTAATCTCTAGGCTTGCTTCTTAAAGCAATTTCCAGCTTCACACTTGCTTCGATGCTTAGTTTGTTTGATGAATGCTCGGAAGGCTTCAGTGTGGAACAATTCTTCAACACTTCTGAAATATTTCATGACGGTCTAAATCAACGACCGCTAGTAGCCTCGACGCCTAGCGCAGACAACTTTTCATCCCTGCAAATGATTGTGCTTTTAGCCGCTAAATTTAAATTTGCACTGCGCTGGTTATACCGCTTCTCACCTGCGGACTTACGATTAACTTTGGATGTTCCGAAAAGACAGTCATTGAAGTCTTTTGCACATATCTGTGACTAGTGCTATTAATGGCCACACGCACCAGTTCTTCAATGGTTACCAGTGTTCCGTGTGGTGTTGACACTAAGAGATCAAACTATAACACCACAAATCAAGGTGAGTGCGACGTTGAGGGATTTTCGATAGAGGCTACATTTATTTTTGTCACCTTAGGTCCACGAAACTGGGATAAACGTGTCAGCAGATGCGCCATCCTTTCCTCAACTATAAAGGTTTGTTCATCACCAATACGATTTGCGGACATTTGAGCTCTCTCAAATTTCGATCACGCTATTTTTTGCTACTCCTTTGCGTGTTCCTTAACAGCACCTGCCTTCCGCTTAAACATCCACGACTCCTTCATCCGATTTGTTTCATTTTATAAAAGTCTGTGGTTTTGATGCGCATCATATGAGTCCGGCTGATTCTCACTTGAAATCGTAATTAATTACGCACAAGACCATGAGTATCAGGGAGCAGGTTGCCGCTTACGTGTGAAGGTTTTGTCCTTATCCGACCTACTTTGACTAGTCTAAATTCATGCATCTTTCCTGCATCAGCCGACAAGTTGTTTCGCATTTTAAATCCTTCTTTGGAGGCTAATCTTGCTATCTCTCTCGAGATTAAATTTAGTCCAATGTTCTACCCATTTGACGCATTAGCATCTTTTATTATCATGCACAAAATGCCCTTCTTTACGCACGGATAGTAGTCTTCCTGATTGATGTCAAAAAGGGATTATCAAGGGTAAAATGCTCCTTTTGAGGAGGACTTTGGTAGATAGGGTTGAAAAACTGACTCAGTTGAGAAAAGCAATTGATTCCTAAACAACACAATGCACAGCCTTGCTGATGCGGCTGCCGCCACACGCAAAGCAAGAGAGTGATAACAGTGAACGCTGGAGGAGACGCGCAAAGATAGACAAAAAGTAAGAAGGTAGGCATCGCGCAAACCCACCAGGTATAAGTGGACATTTGAGATAGCCTCCAGGTAGACAGATGGCTCGCTACGCTGCCAAAAGTTGACAGTGGTGACGGAGCATTATGCACCACGTATACCACCGATGATGACTGCGAGCTACGACGTTGGGGACATCGGTAGTGGATTAAAACTCCCATGTCCAATATCACTAAAATGGTATCAGGGAGAGGCCAACTTATGTGCAATGCTGTTGGGAGTACCCCCAATTGCGTAAATCGCAGCAATTCATGCATCGTCTTTGTTTTTCGGGGTCAAGCATCAAATATGCGCCCAAGCAAGGAAAAACTATTTTCCTAACTTGGTATCCTACTGCTACGACAAGAATATTCAGTAATGAATCTTCTTCTACTTGGTTCAGCGCGTTTTCTCCGCAGAAAGGCGTCACCTATTTGAGCCATTGGCACTAATGTGATGAAGTAGCGGCACTTAGCTCCAAACAATGAAAGTTTGGAATTGAGTTTGCCGAAGATTGACTAGACCCGAAACTCCTGTGTCCAATAGCACTAGAGGTGTATCAGGGAGAGGCTACGTTACGTGCAAGGTTGTTAGGAGTACCCACAATTGGGTAAATCACAGCAACGTATGCATCATCCTCGTTTTATCAGACATGCTCCTCAGCAGGGAACAAAATTCACTTTTAACTCGGTTTTCTTCTGCAACTACAAGAATGGCCAATGATGAATCTTCTCCTACTTTGTATAACGTGTTTTTCTCCACAAACTACCTCATCTCTCTGAGACTTTATAGCTCGTGCGAGGAAGTCGCGGTAAAAGGACAAAGGCGATGCAACGAAAAGTATTCGATTAAGCCTTAAATAATGAAGGCCAAAATTAAGTTTGATGAGCGGTTGACTAGACTTAGGTTAAAACGCTGTCATTACAGTTGCAGTGGTTACATTCAGGTGGATGTCACCATTATTCTAGGGCAGCGAATGCGGACGTAGCCTCATTTGAAGACCGCGGTTTGGTTTTAGTCGGATACTCTGTGGAAGTCTTGACTAAGTCAAAGGCGAATCGTCTGTTCTACTTCATCTTTAAGGACGAGCACTCTCTGTTCACTAATAAGGATGAATTTTTTCACCCTGTCATGAAATTCTGACAACCATTCTACTCAAACCTGCAAGTTGGTTTCGCTGCTAAAAGGCAAGTGCATTCAGAACCTGCTTTAAGCGGTGCACCAATGCGCAAGTATTTTGCATTATCAAGTCCCTTTAAATTATCGGTATTGCCAATGTTTTGTCAGCAGCTGCGGTCGAATTTTTCTCGTTAAACATAAACTGCCACTTGTGCCGTGACAGTAGCATGGTAACCATAATCCCTTGGTTATCGAATGCCTAAGAGACTTTGATTTTTCCTTGGTCTGAAATAAGCGTTTGGGGTGTAAGGTTCTGCTTGTCTTCCACTCTTGCAACTACTTCGAGTGCATGGTGCTTACTATGATTGACACAGTCATGTGTCCGCTTGGAACTTGTATTTTGCTGGCAACGAGTCCTCAGAATCGCAGGTCTATTGTCACCTAGCTTGTGTAGGCTGAGGATTTGATGACCATAATGGAGAGGCGATACCTAGTTTAGCTCCATAGCGTCAGCAGCGTTTCACAGCAAAGTAGCATGTAATTCTGTCGCAACCACCAGTCGGTCCTTTTTATAGCTGACAATGTGAAAGTAGTGACACTTTCACTTCACTTGCCTCTGTTTCGGAACGGAGGTTATCTACAAATTAAGGTCGATGGCCTCATTTATTGCCTTCCTTCAGCACCTTAGTTGTGTTAAAATTTTGTGACTGAATCCCGACACCACGGAAACGCTGCTGAGCAGTCACTGCATGGCAAATAAAGAAATGGGTTCATCTTCCTAGAATTGTATGGGGACAGGGCCTGGCAAATTCCCAACAGGGGTGGATGGATTCCTTGTGAAGGTACGATTTTGCCAGTCCACACAATAGGAATAGTGGTTCCAAACGATGGATCGCCTAAGCAAGGCCTCGCTTTTATACTCCCTTACTGCTGAGCTGCGCTGCATACATTCTGCCTGAATGCTTCGATCCCGTTCATCTAAACTGCATTTAGGAGGATTGTGACGCTCATTTAAATTAAAAATTTTAAGAATCAACAAGCCAGAAAACAAATTTCAAATTATCATGACCATCAAATCAATCTTTGACGTTAAGATAAAGACGAGTTAAGTAGATCATAGCACCGTTTGCAATTTTCGCTCCAGAAGAAGCATACTGCGAGAGTGGTCTACCCCCTCCGCCTGTGGCATTTTGGGTACCATCGTCAAACTCAAGCTTATTTCGAAGTAGCACACATAGACGCGTGCTGCTTGCCTACCTCACATTCCGACCTTCATTTCTTTGGGGAATTTCAGCGACTTGATCGAGCTTTTTATGCATCTTTACATGCCGTCAAGATTACGCTCATTCGACTGTTTTTGAACGCAATTCCTCTAGCGTCTTGCGAATAGTGGAATGCTTTGTGTGAGATTCCTGTTGATGCAGCTACTAGTTGTGTTACCACCATAGCTACAGAGGGACCCTACACGACAAGATGTCGTCCCACCTTTCGCACTCTTTATCGATGCTCTATAATCCTGAACGGTGCATAAAACTCTATCCAGCTGGACATTTCATTCAGTGCTTTGGAAGTTGCAGCAAGTATTAAGGTAGGCAAACAGTCCACTTCGTCGCCATTCAGGACTCTCGAAGTCAGAGCATGCTGAAATTCGATAAGTTCTTGTCTTTTTAAGGAAGCCGATGTACCCGAATGGAGGATTTACAGCAAAAGACAGTAGGTTCATTCTGTTCTTAAAGTCACGGCAGATGAGTGCTTTGATCTACGCTTTATATATGTTCGCAGCTGGCGAAGTAAAATTTTAACCGACCGCAATCACGCTTAGATTCTTTTCCTTTCTTGCAGACATTAGTGGCTCCTTTGCTTCTACCATTCAGCACAGATTAGTTGTTCTTAATACTTGTACCGTAAAATGTCTAAGTGGGAAAGGCGTTTTGTTGTATTTCATGTAGGGTAGGCTGGCTCAATCACTCATGCAGCCTACTATGGCTCAAGCATACCGCGATCTTTGATGTTTCTTTGCAAAAGTTGATGATGGGACATATTCCTCCCTTCAGATCATAGATGCTTGGTACGGGAATATTCAAAGTGACTATGCTTAGTGAAGCCTGCTTTGGGAACGCAACATTTTAGTTTCGTTTAGACAGTCCCAGATTTTCTTATTTTTAAATGATCAACAAGTCATATTTTGGGTCGATTTACTAATGCTTCGTAATTTTGAGCAAACCCTTCAACTGGAATTAATGTTCTTACATGGAAGCGCACCGGGTGCCTACAAAAGCTACTAAAATAGAAATGTAATGTAAGCATTACAATCCGCACTTATATTCTAAGTGCAATTTAGCAGACAAAAGTCACTAGATTCGCCATGGCAGTGAATAGTGTCGGGAGTTCTTGACTGCCGATGCATGCTGCAATGTTCGAGCATAATGTACGCTGTTAAAATACGGAAGGAATTTAGGGATCACCAGTGTGACTCCAAGGCTTAATCGCTTGCCGAATGCAGAGTAGAGGAAGTCTAGGCGACCCGTTACCATAACCACACAGCATTCAGTCTTAATGGTGTTGAAATGATGGCATTTACATCAATGAGGAATTTGTAGGCTTTGAGATGTGCCTACTACAAAAGCAACAAATCAACTTAGCCATATACGCGACAACAACAACTTCCGCTTAAGGGCTGAATGGTTGTCAGAGAATAATTTTATGTCGTGCATTCAAAGGTAAACCAACTGGATTCACAATCTGACACCGAAGGGATGCACACCTTGTTGATTTGCATTTCATCAGCGAGAAGCGTTCATTGAGTGCAAATCTAAGGACGAAGACGTAGTCAGGTCTACTCAAGATAGACGAGAGCTGAAATTGCACCTCAGTCAAAATATGTTTGTTGATAAAAATGTCCCTACTAGATCACACTGTTCCTTCATTTAGGTTGGGGGTCAAAGGGGGAAGATAAACGAGGAGATTGTTATATTTACAATGGCGCGCCTCAGCATATCCTCTATTAGTGATGATGAAGATTCTAAAGAACAGCCTAGACCATATAATTGATCCTTCGTTTCTAGTCCTAGTGCCAAAAAGACCCCATGACGTCCGTGCTGTGTAGCGAAGTCTATTGTCTTCCGCAATGCTTGTAGGGATCGTTCCAAACACAAGCCTACACCACATACCGCACCTTATCTCGACTCGTCCTTAAGGAGCAGGAGTGCTTAGAGCTCACTGTAAATAAGCCAAAGCTCCAACTTCTAGCAAATGGATCATTTGCGGCTCCTCCACAAATGGGTTCGCCAAATAGGTAATCGTCCAAGGTTGACGTGCAGCCTCAGCACGCAATGTGGTCGAGGAGCCTTGATGCATGAAGACCGGGTTGCCCTGACAGCTGGTCAACTTTGCGGCCATACGGCACCAAGAGCTACTTGCGATCTCGCACAAAGCATCCCAGACTGACGATCGGATAGCACCTAGTTAAGCTATACCTCAACATCAAGTGACGGCTCCTTTTCTTAGATCTTGTTTGCCTCTCTTCGGTTCCAACACATGTGCTCACACTCCATGTAAAATGGACAGTTCGTAAAGTTACGTCTTTAGCCTCATAGCCGCCAACACAAAGCCCATTCTTCTGGCCCTCTTCGTCCTTACTCACATGGCCGAGGTCAATTTGCGCTTGACAAAATCAAGTTCGGTGAAGAGATGGAAATCAGTAGCAGAATGAATGCTGCTATTACAGGTGCGTATAGCCAAAAAATGCTAGCAAACGAAATTAGCTGTCTTGAGGATTGCCTTGAGATGCGATGCTTATTGCTGATGTTTTGCCTAGTGTCAAATCTGTCGCTACTTTTGCAGAAGGTTTCGTCCTCTACTACTAGGCTTCTGAGGTCAGCACAACCATCTCGCTACTGAAGGAAGATGCTGCTAATATCAGCAAAGATAAGCGAAGCGTCTAATCAGGGTTGCTTAAGGCTAACTCATGAAGCCAAATTTACTAGGAAATATATAATTGGCAGAAGACAATGACTGTGTCGACTGTAGGAAGTTGAATGCAGTTACAGACAAAGATGTCGACCCTCGTTCCACAACCACGGTTTGCTGATTTTCTTTGATAGGACGAATTGGCTACTTTTCATTAAATCTATTTCAGAATTTCGACAAGCAAAGTTAGCAAGCACGACAGAGAATCGTCGACCTTTAAGTATCGAAAGGCTGCTAGAAATTAAGCCAACGTTCCTTTTAATCTGCAGCGTAGCAGCACCTTCAGCGGCTGACTCAAATTCCATTAATCGACTGATTCCGAAGCTTGTGTGCAGTGCATGCGGATAATATTCTCACCTCCAGTAGAGATGCATGAGGACGCAACACTTTCACTTCCCTCACTTATTACATCTTCTGGTCTCTGCGTTTCCCACAACATCAAAATTCGTTTTGAGCTCGACGATATACCTGGCAGTAACGCAAATGATAGCTCAGTAAAATGTTTATTCAAATACTATGCTATATAAAATTCATGAAATTGGAAAGTACTGCAGCACAGGCAGTTAAGAATAATAGGTATTACCTGACATCGATGCATAAAATATTAATTTTGGGAGCATCCTTTTTGCAAGTAATGGAATCAAACAATGTCCTAGCCATGCATAATGAAACAACTAGGCACAAAATCGGAGGCGTCTAGCGCCTTGCAACTAGTAGCATCAGATGCAGGGATATTTGCATCATCTGACTGAACTTTTCTATTGGCCTCGTGCCGAAGCAAGTATTGCACGACATCAGGGTGACCATGTCGACGGGCTTCCATTAGCGGTGTTTGGTGGTTCGCGTTTGTCACATCGGCAGTGCTATCTGATTCACACAGCAGAGTGACGGCGACTAAATCACCTTTCCTTGCCGCCCAGTGAAGGGGAGTGTTGCCATGATGATCACACAGGTAAGTGTAAGCCCCATTATCAGGGAGGAGCTGCATCCTTTCTATATAACCCATTGCCGCAGCGTTTATGAGTGGAGTCGTCGTAGGTTCTTCTAGATGGACGTTAGGATCGGCCTGGAAAGGTGAAGTACAGTCGAGTGTGATGTATTTTTAGTGTTGCTCATGTCAAAACAGTAACGTTTTCATACAAATTTTGAAACCCAGACTTATGGATGCGAATGCTATTGCTTAGCAATCGAAGCGCTTGGCTAGCTGTAAAATGCAATGAATAACATGTTCTCTGCACGTCTCATCATACAAGAGAGACAATGATGGGCCCAAGAACAGCAGTATTTGTCCAGCAACCTGGAGCTATTGGAGTCTACTGCTTGAGACAGAGTAATTGGGGTAGTATCACCGCCCGAAGAACCAGCTACCATTTGCAACTTCTATAAGAGGAAGAAATGAATCGGTATCTAGTTCGGGAGATTAGAGCAGGGTTACAACCATTAAAACAGATGCGGCAAATTTTGTTCGAATAATACCATGCCAAATTTTAATTTGCGTTAGTAAACTTTTGGACTCAATGCAACATTGTTTATTAAATATGGTTATCGCCACTAAAGCAGTGCTGTAACAAATACCAAAGTAGCCTATGTACAGAAAGGAGGGTTCGCATGCATTCTAGAGTCGCCAACACTTGCTGAATTGCCCTCATGGACGAAATGATTGAAGATTCAATCATTTAAGACGCGTTGCTAAGTGACCTCACAAATGCTAAAATAAAACAAGCTAGCATGAAAACTTTTAGAGTGAAACGAATATAAGCCGAGCGAAAAATGATGCTGTGATCGTGGCAACAGTTCTCATTCGCGTGTTTAGGATGCCGATCTGTCTACCGTTTCAGAGCATCCTTAGAAAGCAATGCTGCGATTTTTCCAATCCATTTTGCCACCTTCATGGGCTCGAGTAAGTCGAATTCGCCATGTATGAAGAAATAATTAATTTGCTTAGCTCCAAAATGTGCTCAAGATGAACAATTGACTTGCGAATGCAGATTTTTATCGTTCAGATTATACCTAATTTAAACTCACACCCTCCATCTAACTAATGCCTGTACATTCGTGCAGCTGAACATTCATGTAATCAGTTGCTTCTATGTGTGTCAGTGTGTCGCATAGTTTAGTGAGCACCGACTTCTAGGATTAGAGGAGAGTAAATACTTCTGGCATTTCAAAATGAGATTGTTTTCCACCTCAACTTTGTCTGATGTGTCTTTGGCATTAAATCACCAAAAGGAATGCATAAGTTTACAAACGACGACATGATCCAATGAGGTCTCGAACGTCCTTGGAGGTCTTATATTCTCATGGATTGCCCCTAAAGACGTGATTTTGCTTGCTCTCCCGTGGTTAAGTTTGGTGTAGTGTTGACTAAAAGCGCTAACATTACCGCACACTCTTCGGTTATCATGCGTAATATATGCTTGTTTTTCTTGCCTACACATAGTCGTCAGCGCGTTGATTTTGTAAACAGTTTATTACAAATAACCTCGTAGCATTTTTCCTGCAATGAAGTTGTCCCAGTCTATTTGCATTGACGTATCTACATGCGGTTCCATTAGGAACCGCTGACCATTAGGTTAGGAGGTGGTAGTGCACAAGATTTAATCGTGTAGAGCAACGATGATTCAGATGCCACATAACAGCCTCGAATGTCATTTAGCGTAATCATAAAAGCAGAATAAAACCGTTTACTTTATCCCCGGCAAGGTCACTGCACCCCTCTGCAACAATTTTTATGATGCAACTGCATTGTTCCTTTGTCAAAATCGGAATCTGCGCTCAAATCAGTGTGTCTGCGTCGTTTAGATACCTCTTTCGACATCCGACCTTAGTTTGCTAAGCCTCTGTTCTGTTTGGCAGCCAGGTACCCATAACCAACATGAACTACCGATTGCTCATGCAGAAATTGTTGCACAAAACATAATTTAATTTTCATATAGCAGTTATTTGATCTGTTTATACTAATTTTTGTTTCTGTTCTGGGTAAGTTTTGCTTTTGAACGAAAGACATGCTGCTGATCCTCGTGACCGCCTTTGAAAAAGTCCTGGGTAAGCTGCATTTGCAATAGCATGAGACCTCGCAGTGTTTGGTATGAAAACTGCGCGAATCGAGCTACTAATAAAAACTTGTCCTACAAAACCTTTTTTTGCGTATCTTTAAGCTTACTTTTATCATCGAATCTTGATCAGGGAGGGGTTACGGGTGCTTATTCGCTTTTTGTTAGTGCAGCGCACAAATGCATGAAAAGCATGATTAGTCTTCTGGGCCAAACGAATGCGTAACCTCGGAGTGCATTCCTGGATATGCGGTGGTGACTACTTAAGGTGATATCATGCGATGCCACTTAATATGCGATTGCTTTGGGTTCTTGCATTGAATGGCTAGTCAGTATTCCACGCCACTGGGCTTGAAAAGCTTTCAAAACATGCAAGTATTTCGGTATTTAGTCCTCAAATTCAAATCATGGAAACCACGTTTTGGGCTGTTCAACATTGCCGCCGTAAGTTACGCCTTCTTAGAATGCTGCGCAAAGGGGTTAAAACTAAACTATGAGTTCTGTGATATGATTAGGCTTGATTCGATTGCATCATCGTTTAGAATCACAACCTCTATCATTTTATTTGCACTTCTTCATTGCTAAGATGGCATTTAAAAATAGCCCTTACTTCAACGTCTCTACGCATCAACGAAAATCTATTTAGAGCAGCTCAAAATTATTCTTTCCTATTAATACTGATTTCGTAAAACCTAGGTGCAATCAATCTTTCAGTGTTGAGGGATCGTCTTTTATCATCATTGGCATATTTAGCTGCGTGGTTAAGGCACAATGACCAGCACTTTCCTGCACCTACAATCCCTTCATTTTCTCTTACAAGAGTTATTTCAATCCTTCTCCTTCCTTTTCCCAGCCCCCCTAAGTTCATCACTCATCTCTAGCGATACCACCTTCCCAGCATAAAGAATGTTTATCACTTTGTTTCCAAACATCTGAGGTTAAAAAACAATTTGGCTTTATGAGCAAATATTTATTAAGGCAAGAATTTCAGCATGGGCTGCGTAGCGATGGTAAGGAAACGTAATGGCAGGTAATACTGCCTTCAGATATGTGAAAGATCTGTTCTTTCTTTGGATTCCTCAGAGATGGGTGATGCGGAATGCTATGAGGAAAGCCGTACCACCAATGACAACTGAGATATGTCCTCCGTCTAAATACTCCATCAAACTGTACGACCTGTCTGTTGTAATTCCTATCTCAATATCGGCCATGATGCATAGCTGCAGGCCCAATAAGCAAAGCTTTTACTAACGAGGTAACATCGCTACAATCCTAAGGAAATTATTTTAAGCGAAGGAATAAAACGTAAGTATATTTCTAATCGTGCTAATTCTCACAGCTACTGGCAGAGGTTGGGCACAATGGACATACACCATGCGGTCGCACGCAGCAGTAAGTCAACTCTTACCTTGTACGACCATGATCTCACTCAGTAAGAAGGGTAGCTATCAGAAACGTAATAGTAATTTTACTATTGGCACTCCATAGTAGTTTAAAGAGGAGAAATCGCTCGTCCGAAAGCAGCAATTATGCATTAGAACTAAAGCAAAATGTGGTTCTAATGCTGCATACCACCAAGGTTTTGCTGAACAAGTGAGTAAGTTGGGCAGTTGCGCGAGTCTTGAAGCTGCCTTGAATGCCTCGCTTCGACTTAAGCAGATCTTACTCATTACGAGAACATAATTCCCGCCCAGAACTGATGCACAGGCCTAAGACACAGCATAGGCGGTACACGGAGTCTATTTGCGCTGCATATAGTGCTGTTTACACTCATAATATGTGCAACGTACCGAGGTAGATATCTTAATCAAAGCTCCTGCTGTCAACCAGCCGGCCAGTCTTGCCAAGCAAAAACCAGCTCCACAATGGCTGCTGTATAGCAGTGCTTATGCGAAGAAGGAGATTGATCTCATAAGTAGGTCGTCACACCACCTTTATGAGGCGTCGTACCTGTCCAACTGCCATCACAAATGATTGGTCATGACCAAACACGTACTCGAAATATCCTTCGTATAATGGCTAAAAAGTTGAGAGGAAGTGGATAAAATGAATGAATGATTGTATGGATGAGGGAAGAAGGGCTTCTATCAAAAGATTATAAGTGGTGGTGGGAGAGAGATAGAAGAATTGGTAGGAAGCGGGTTGACTAAAAGGTGTACTAAGTAAGTGCATGCAAATGCGTGGATAGGTAGATGAGAAGGAGGAGAATGGCAATGGCATCGCTACAAAACGAAATTTTTCTCTCACTGTAATTGCTACAGATTTTCGTAGGAATGTGGTCTCCCACCATTTGTTAATTTAATGTGACGAGGAGTAGTGACAATAGCAAAACCACTCCTAAAATTGTCACTGTGCCTATGCAGTTGAAGAAGAGTACTCATGCTTGGGCGCAGTTGTGTGCAGAGAATCATAATTTTGAGAGAGAAATAGGCTATCACGCTAACGATGCTGCGTCAAAGGGAACATTTTCGGATCAAACTATAAATAAATGCATGTGTGCACACACCTTATTCCAGATTCATTAAGGATCGCAAAATCAATTGGATCTTGTCTCGCCCTGACAGTCTGACCTTATGAAGTGCTAGAGTTACCAGCCCTATGCCCTTCCCCACTCCTTCACAGAATCGCCTTCATATCTCTTTTACAATTCATTTGAAAGCTATCAGACGGTCTAATCCAGTGATGTTTGTACGAGGAATGATGCGCACGACAACAACCAATACGCAGGCGTTGAATGATGAGTGGGTAGATTCAAGATCAGAGGTCTACTACCAAAACACATCTGCAGAGTTCAGTTCGGTGGCACCCCTGCTTTTGCCTCCACAACACATCAACGCTTCAAGTGTCGAGCGTGTGTGCACACCAATAGGCCGATACCCTCGCAATACTGAAGAGCCAGTTTAAAGTGGCTGACAGCGTATTCGCAAGTGTATCCACACTTCCCTTTCATTGCGACTCATCAGTGCATTTAAGTTTGAATTGGCAAAACAAAGGATGGATTGCATACTATAACTTACAAAACTGATTCTAAATATAAGGAGAAAAACTCCTCACCCGATCCGTCTCGATGACGAAGTGGGCTATTCAGCATCTCTCATAAACTAAATTGTGTCAAGATATACAACCCCATTCCTCCTTGCCATCATTTCTACCGTCAGAAAGCAACCGTTACAGGCTGGTGATGACGTTGAAAATTCTCCTGCAACTAGGAGTTGCACGCCGACTAATTCAACTCACAGAAGCACCGTGCTAAGTGACAAGGCTAGCCTACAAAACTGGTGCCCTGTGCCGTCCACTCATTTCTCCATGATAAGCAAAGAATGCTCCGTGGAGAACAAATCACCCTCATCGTACTTTAAGCGCGCAACGCCTTTGGCAATATATAGAGCCAATCGGGTGGCAGGCCATCGTCCTCACCACTTCCACCGCATTGGACCGCACCCCACATCTCTTCCACTCCTCCTCCTCTTTTTCTCCAAATGCTGAGTGATTTTTATGAAGCAACCAATTAATAGTTGGCACGTCACATACTTCACATCATTACTGGAATACTTATTGCTGACATTACCCCCGAGGTGTCACCATAATTATTATACTATATCGGCATGATTAATCTACATACGTGGCTATTTTCTTGCAGGGGTTATTTTCGATACTCATTTGCCTTGATGTACTTTTGTACTGACCATTGTAATGAAACCGGTAGCTGGTATCGGTGAATCTCCCTAATAAAAAGGTTTCGCTAAAGCGTAAAGAGCTGCTAACAACGACTATGGCTGAGTTCTTGCTTTACACATGCAAAAACCGGTTTCCACATCCATTTTTGATTGCGCTGCTGATATGTTTAGGAGGCTAGCAAGTGGAGGATCATATGAATGCACACCTTATTTTCGTTTAAAGAATTCACATAACTCATAAAAAACTGTAGGTTTTGATTTTAATCTACCGTTTTTAGCTGATCTATAAGGAGGCTGGCTATAGTGATTTTCTTTAAGTCATAGAAAGGGTGTAGGAGCCGTATCAATAACTTTCCTGGTCCCAGAGCCTCGAGAGTTTTTGTTTGGTGGATTAATCTGCTTGTTGCTGTAACTCAAATGAGTGTGGATGCAGAAATGCGCCTCTACTGCACAGAATGCTTTGTAGAATGCTTTGCGCGGGAGGAAATAAGCGGCGAATGAAGAGGGCCTAGGAAATCGCATGACTTTGTTGCCACTGCGAGCATGCTACGCAGCCATCAACAGATAAATATTTGCATCAGTAAGGGCATTCATAGCCTGACCAACAAATGCTTACGTGCTTCGTGAGAGGGAGGTCTGGCCAACTCTATGATATCAGATCGGTGCATGCGCTACGCCTTCACACAATTGATCCACAATTTCGGTTCCTAAATAAAAGCAAGTATGGACAAAAGTGGGGACAGCTGCATGTATTTTCTTCTAGGCACTTAATGGGGCCAGTGTATCATTCTTTGGGATTTCAATAGTGAATGCGTCTGAGCCTAACCCGATTTCGCTGTATCCATTCTTGCTAGTGACAGTTGAACCCCGGCTGCAACAGTGGATGAAGTTGCCTTCGGATAAACCATTCCCCTCTGCCTCCGACACCATTTCTCCATTTTATCCAAAAAGTGTTACTACATCGCGACCACCGCCTTACCGCTATTCATGATTAAAGCGTTCGTCGGCTTTAATGAACAGTAGTTAAGGCTCTCGTTTAAAAATCAAAGAAAAGGAACTCATTTCCGCACACTTAAAGCAAAATTCACGAAGGCCAGTAAATTTTGCTGTTTTTTGTAAAACGCTCATTTTGGAAGAGATGGTGGACCTTATTTTTGAAACGACTTATCTCTAGATTCATCATTAGTATAATTGCAGAGAAAAACCATTCTGACGTCATTGGTATTGCATGTAAACTTTCACCGACATAATGCTTATAACTTATAATTGAAACAAATGATTGACAGTCCACAGGTCAATCATGACCCACCTAGAGGAGGATGGGCGGGTAGCAGCTACACAAGGCTAGAGAAACATGTTTATTTCTAATCATTTTCTAATGCGTTCATATTATGTTACGTAAAAAAATCAGCCAGTTATAAATCCGGTGAGAACTATGCTTTAAAATGCTATAACTGGTACATAAATCGGGCGGATTCGTGAAAGCCTTCTTCCCTGATGGCGCAAAATTCTCGTTCCTAGACCCTACATGGGATGGGTAGCATACCACATTTGCCTAAAATAAGGAATGATTGTTTGGTTAAACCTAATGTTGCTGTTACATAAGATGTCACGCCAGCTCACCAGCGTCTGCAAAGGCTCACACGGCAAATGTTTGAGAAAAGCGTCGACACTGAACAGGTGTCCAGTGCCATGAGTTGCAGAATTATTATCATGAGAGTTAAATCCTAAATATTGATATCTTGATACTTTGAATTTCTTATTGCGGATAACCATTTCATCAATGCCCTACGGCTGAATCCTTCCAAACGAGCAGATACCCAACAGTTTTGTTCATCATCTAACGAGAATTTTGTTAATTATCGCACGATGATCTATTAACAAATGCACGAGACCCGTTATTGGCAACTTTATAAATAGCGCCCTAGCTGCTTTGAGGTAAAACGTGTTAGCCGGGTAGGTTAGTCTTTCGCTTAACAAGGCATGATTTGCTACGATAACAGCACCTGCACCTTGAACGTCAATGGCTTCAAATGTCATGCTTGTATTTAGCTATTATGCTTAACGGCTTCCAGCACATCTATCTAACCTTCGATAGAATTTGATCATCGCACTTTATCCATGGTAGATGAGTGCGATGCATCACCGTATGTAAGCGTTATTGAGGTACTGTACCAGCTAAAACAACCAATTTTATAGCGCCTTTATCATAGGCTCGTTGGCATACTGCGCCGTGAATTGAATCATTGCTTTACTGCACTGTTGGTGGTGTAATAGCATACGGAATCCTTGAGTTTCCCTTTAAAAACCACATTGTGGATCAAACGTGCATCCCATTTCCATCAATTTTAGTGCCAGAACGCCTAGCCTAGTCTCATCTGACATCTTCCTGTGTATATCTTAGTGTAATGGTTATTGCGCTTCTGATAAATATTGTGGTGCCCGTAGCCCATCTGGCTCTCTCGTCCAATCAATTTACAGGTATCGCTTGATGATCGGCACAAATTATAAACAAAGTACTGGAAATCAGTATGACAAACCTTGTCATCGATAAAGACGAAAGATTCTTCTAAGCAGCATTTTAAATATTATCCGATCGCTGAGATAGGCAGCTGTATAAGGACTAACATAACAGTGAAGCATGTGTGAAATACGGGTGGGCATGACTGCCAAAGCTCTACTTTTAGCGCCATTTAGCAGAACAAGTGATGAGACATTATGCTTGGAATTGGATTGATGAGTGGCAAATTGTTTAACCTTAGCTTGATGTAGCCATTGCCAAAGTAAGTATCGCTGGGCAACCCATGCGGTGCATGGTGGATGGTTTAATAATAATGTTTGTAAAAGACATTGAAAAACGGATTCCAGTAGATTCCAAGAATAAGGAAAATTCTACGTGTCATGGTTTTTGTCCTGAAAAACAAAGGAAGCGAACACCAAGGTATATGCTTCTCCTAAGTAACGCATTAATGCACTTGACAAATCTCGATAATTTTGCCACTTTACGGAGCACTCGAAGTGCGATCAAAATTACGCACGGCTTATTGGCAAGCAAGATAAGGTCAGATGTGATACAAGCTGGATGTAATGGTAGCATTTACACTTTCGATTCTCTTTATCCCGATATTTAACAAATACGCAAATGTAAAGGATTGTGTCAACCTTCTTCGAGCTCAAATGCTAGCCCTGCTCTTATTGTACTCGAGTAAGCTAACACTCATTTGAAGTAGCTATGCAATGCATACCTCGATTGAAAAGTTGAAAGAAGAAAGATAAGCGGTGAGTGGAGAATGAATGTCGATGACCACACTACGCCCATATCCCTGGTTTTGTCACCTCATCAAGAATGCGCCGCTTTGGTCCAGGTTATCGCATGTATGCGCGATGGTAGTGCAAGGCTCGGGGTCGCCAATTCACATGATCTCGTTCTGCTTGTCTACTTCCTGCCTAGCTTGTTACAGTTAAAAGGGAATAAGACATAGAGATTAGCAAAAGAAGTAGAATGACAATTCGCTCTACTCATTCCATGGGACTTTAAAGGCCCGCGACGTGGATATACGCATTTCAGCATTTATCTACCACAGTAAATTTAGTTTTGGTTCGAGAAGATTTGCCACTAAGGCGTGGACGCTCTAGAAACAACCGCCTCTTCCCTTTTATTACCGAGTCCAGTTCTTTCAGGGTTACGAAGCCTCCCAATTGGCTAAGGCCTATGGCTTACACATAGGGTGATTTGTTGTCACAACCATAATCATTCCAATCACATTTGAAGCTACTGGCTATGGAGCCAGGCAATACAGTCGGTGTGTGGAGTTTTGTGTTGGCAGTGCTGCCGGTTATTGACAAATAGGATGACAAACCCTGCTGACACTAAGAAATTGAGAAGGTTTGGGGGAGGACATCCGGTTAATTTATACCGACAGGATGTATCGTTGTCCACCTCGATATCGCGAAGTACTAATTTTCAATTTCTTTTCCTTTTTCCGCCATGCCTTTCTATCTACGCAGAAGTAAATCTGCCATGAGTGTTGATGTAATGAAGTGTGGCGTCCAAATGCTCAACTGTCTATATATTCACCAGTCCGCCAAAAGCCTGCTAATTATAACTTAACGGTTTGATTTTACACCTTTTTGTTTAGCCACTTTCCCGAATGTTGATGATGTCTGAGAGACCTAACGTTTTGCGTTCCCCTTTCACATGAAACAATGTAAGGGAGGAAAAGGAGTCCCTTCATCAATTAAATAAAGGTATGCTCTTAGTGGATGGGAGGTTGTGGAGGGCGAGGAGGAGAGTGGAAAGTAGAGATAGAAAAGAAGCACGCAAATTAATATTTTTTGACAATCCAAATTATAAAACTTAGGTCTCCACAGCAATCTCCGTTCTAAGGAATGCTAGAGAAGATGAAGAGTGAATAAAGGCATGCAGCTTAGAGCCATTAATAATTTAATCTACATATTGGGCTGTGTAGTCAGGAGTGGGTTTGTCGATTGCGCACGTGCAGCACACGAACGCCCTAAAACACGTTCTCAGTTAATTGTCACATTATTCGAGGTGACCAAAACACGATTCATAGATTTATAATTGTCATTAAATATTCCACAAGGCTGAGGTATTGGTCGCCAAGGCATTAATCTTTCCTTCTTCAGCCGCCTTGCCTTATCTTCCTCCTTCAAAGGAGCAGATTTACAAAGAAAGAACAGGTAAAACTGCCTCGTATCTGTGAGCACCCTTTTCTTTGACATTGCTGGAAAGACTACAGCCAGTACGTAAAAAAGCCTTGTTGTGAATGATAATACGCGACGTAAGATCACCAAACAAAATATGATTTTCGAAAACCCAACCTTATTATACACACACAATTCCCAACGCATTCCTTACGCAAATTCTTATTTTTGTTTACTTTATTCCACCCTTTCATTCATCCTCATTATGCCTGCTCTTCCACTCTCCTAGTCACAAACTCCAAGTAGTAGCAGTTATGGTTAGCTACCTATACCTTTGCAATTTCCTTCCTCCACACCGACCCATCTCCTCATTTGCATGCGCCTACTAAGTGCATGTTATAGTCATTCTGCTCCTACTACCCCTTCCATCTCACAACCACTACTAATCGTGGCCTTTAGTAAAGACCCTTCCCTCCATCCTTCTTACATTCGCAAATTCATACATTTTATGAATTTCTAATTTTCTTACTGTTGCCATATCGCAAACAAATCAGATAATTGTCTGCTAAAAGTTTACCGTTTCCTTGCTATTATGTCGTTCCACATCATTAGTCCTGCATTTTACCACGCCGCCACATGCATGTGACGCACACGTATACAACCATTATACCAATTCACTTCTAGAACCCAACACTACTACCGTTATTTTTGGCCCCACACATATATTCATATATATTTACATGTGACACCACCTCCCCTTCCAAATTCCATTTAACAACTCTTTTAACAAATCCTCGCCACTTACACATCCATCGCCCACCAGCTCCAGCTCTCTCGCTTTCATAATTAAGTTATAACAAGCTTCATTCGACTAATCAACAAATTTCTGCGTTTTCACTTGCAAAATACCCTTGACTTCATTAAGCCCTATTCCTCATGCATATTTTGCACACACAAGTACACATTCGGTCACCATATTTTCTTCTCTCCACTCATGCTACAGCACGCATCGTATTCTTGGATAAAAGGTTTTATGGAACTGTGGGATGGTGGGGAATCCCTGACCGTCCATTCAATTCAATTATTGCATGTCCCAAATCATGCTACATATTTTTGGACAGCAGTTTCTGATAAGGCGTAGTGATGAGAAAGGTTCCAACATAATATTATTTCTAATTTCACACTACATTAGCAGCTTGCAAGAAAAATGACGTCTAAGTGTGCACGTGCGACGGAAATTGAGCAAGGTTTGATGACGCTGGACATTGGTAGTGTCTGACAGATTCTCATCACCTCGTGCATATCATCCGCTACTAGTGAGGCAAATGCCATGTAATCTCCTCCTCCTCAAGCAGTGACGAAAAATTCCTCACACATGCATCACAATTACTACGGCCATTAATTGTCACAAGTATACATCATTTCTCGGTCATTTCACATGCACCAGGGTTTAAGAGATATTAGGCGACAATATGGTGGGGTTATATACGGACTTCATTTCATACAGCAAACAAATACCTTTGGAAGAGGAAAGGAAAAACCAACGCAAGCATTTGTAATGATTGCCTTACAGGCAGCATCTTACTCATAGGATGATTCCGGTCGGACCATTATGGTCACCACCTAAATGGATTCCAATTCTGCAGCGTGGTTAGACACTAAGGAATCTGCAATCGACCCGATTCCAATAATCGCCTTTGCACTTAGACGTGCCAGGCAGTGATTGGGAGCAAATAACCACGTACTCAGTTGTCGATCCGGCTCCATCGCGCAGAGTTTTCGCACAATCGAGGTGCAACCTAATTTATGAGTAATGGACTAGCATATTGGATATTGAAGACTATCATCCCAAATTACCAGAGGAGTCTTTACCTTATTACTTAACCAGCACGTCCACATAACCTACCAAGACATCCTAAGAAGCCAACCATTACACTTGCATTGAAAGTGCAACAACGTATTACTTGGCAGCGTCAAATGCTAGTGGGCTGCGTTAAAATTGAATGCAAGTGCAACGAGCTTTGAAATCCAATCCTCTACTATTCTTGATTAACATAATTTGCGGAATGGTATCGCGTTGCGACACATTAGCGAAGTGTTGAATGGCAGTGAGACCGACCACTAATTTATTGAAGATGAGGGCATTATACTTAGCGAAAACAAAGCAACGACCTCAAACTAGTGCTACACCACCCTGATTTGTTCCGCCAGTTAGACAACGAACGGAAGAGCGATAGTAGAATTTAGCACCTGCAGAACTCGTGCAGTGCTTCCCAACATGAGAGTTATAATGCTCATACAAACCCAGCCGGCTAAAACCATCATGCCACTACCTTTTACATAAGGTTGAAAGATGCGGTGCCATCTGGGAGGGAAACCTCATAACACTAAAAGTGCTAGCCATACCAATCAAGCTGAGTTATTCACAATTCAAAGAAGCTCAATTTCTACATCGGCACATCTGCCCTTCAAAATACACATTGAATTACTGCCGAATGGATCGATACAGCTTGTGTTCTTCTAATGTAGCGAAATGCCGAAACTGATGCTGCGAATCGTAGTCGGCACCTCCTTCAGCCAGGAGGTACATGATGTAGTCACACACACTCTTAAGAAGCACAAACTCTCATGTCATCATGAATATAAGCAGTGGTGCACACCACGAAAAGCGGTTCCGTGGTATATGGCTGCCATCCGATCTGTCAAAACAGACGAAATTGCATCAAATGATTCATTTAAGCCACCATATCCCACTTTCCACTATTACTCTGATGTGACTGACCGAGTAAAATCTGCCTTCCTTCTGTGAATGTGTAGTCCATTGTGAACTGCATCCAACCCGACTCACTTTAACGCTTAGCAGACGAAAATATCCTGGTCGTTAATTAATTCAAGAGAAAGTGTGAACAGTTTGCTTTCTTTATGACCACGAAGCAAGTGTTGCATAACAAATTATAGTGGTTCTGATCTACTTTAAACTGGCTATGCAACCAGCAAAAATGTAATGATTGTAGGGAGCATTTCGAAGAATTCCTCGTGACAAGGTTAGCAGGATTCAAAATGCGCTCTCATCAACTAGACGCGTGCCTGACTTCAGTGGGGATATGAGTGTGGCAAAGTAAGGGTAGAACAGCATGTATTGAGTCCGTGCAACAAATCAGAAAAAACTTCTTCTTCATTAGAATCAAAATGGCAAGCCTAAGCACGAGTACAATCTCTACCGTGGATTGTGCTATTTTGGATAATATCTACTGAAATGTCGAATAGATGTTTCATGGCACTGCAGCTTGGTTTTTCACGTTTGTGTTTAAAAACTTAGGTGAATCACTATAAATTTCTGAATCATAGTGATAGCGGATGCGGAAATGTTGTTGGAGGTAGTACATTGAAAGTAACGTTGTGTAGGACTGCAATAAAATACATCTAGAACAAGCATATGCAACCCCCTATTGTTTAATGTGACATTTACTTCTTCCGTCGTGGTCATCAGTAAGCAAGGAAATGGTATTGCCCTAAATTATTCGTCACTAGTGATTAGCAATCCTTTGGAATTTCCCATGTACTGATGGGATTGCACTTTCCTGCTTTACCAATGGAATGCAAGTAAGCGAGTTGGGTTCACTCTAACCCATCCTTTCAACTACAGAGGTGAGGAAGATATCAAACAGAAGATGTCTCACTACTATTCAGTAATCGCTGTCCATGTGCTGAAGCGCTCTGCAATCCTAAAGTGTCCTGATCTTTGCATACTTCGAAGGTAAGCACTTGTGTTTGCATGCACTTTTTTCGGCGTTTCGATCAGTCTATCACAAGCACTAGCGCCATAACTAGTTGTCCGGTCTGACATCCCTCAACTGTCAAGTGATAGCAATCAGGCGAAAAATCGGTATTTAGATCCACTTTGAGGTAATGAAGTAGTGAGGAAAAATGCAATAAAACAGTATGGTAGAGATTGGTGTGCAGGCATAGAGGCAAACAATCAGGCGTGTGAGAAAGGCAAGTCGCACACACACATCATCAGCTAGTCTTGATTTATCGATGCATCGCGATGACTTGCAAACTCTTGGCATTAAAATTTCTGGGGTGCCTTCATTCCGCTTTCAAAGAGTGACATTCATCGCGGCAGCATTCTCGAAAACTTTATACCTTGGCACCTAGCGCATTCCCTTTTAATTGGTCAGCACCACACATGGGTGTGTGTTGGGTGCCTTAGTGATCAACACATGGACAAGATCAGCTCTGCCTCCGAATTCCAGACATGTTTGTTCGTCTGCGGCACACAAGTAGAATGATTTTGTGGTGTTTCTGTCTGCTACTTAATCTGGCAAAGGAAAAAATAGAGCTTTGCATATTTTTTTTTTAAAACCACCCCACTTTTTGCTGCATTTTATGGTGCCGCACTGACTCGTTAAAATTGGCCTCTCTTCCATGGACTTCCAAACGAATTTCGATCTTGTTGCCGTCGATATACTTCAAATTTCATCAGATGACAATCATTTTGTAAGTACCTTTAGCTGAGCAAGTTGTACGCTGTTTAAATTCGGTTCCGATCCATTGCAGTTTAGGTTCCTAAAATGTTGGTCGTCTGTCTCGAGGGCAAGAAAGTAATGAGTGCATTTCATGATCTATAGTACAAAAAATTATTAATCAGGACATCCTATGCTTCGGAAGAACATAGGTACGTACTTGTCCGCAACATATAAATAAATAAACTGTTGCAGCATTAGAAAAGCATGCCCTATGTTCTTAAAGCAGTCTTAAAATGATACACTTAGGGTCTGATTAGAGAGATTCTTAGACTGTCTGATTTCAAATGAGTAAAACGCACATCATGCACTTTTTGCATCACAGACGAACTGGTATCAGAATGTCTTCTTCTCCACCAGAACTGCATTAATTTGTGCCAAATACTGAGCATCAAAATGCAGTTAAGGCATGCAATTAGATGAAGCCTGTTTGCTTCATAGTGAACTTACTATTTCATTGACAAATCCTGGTGACAAATTGGTGTCTGCAAGGCGATTCCGCCTATGCAATTCTAGAAGATCTGTCATGGAAATGATCTACTGCTCCGGCTTTTAGTTGCGCGTATGATTTTTCGTCCACCAGCTTCGGCAATTTTGATTCCTCGACCTCATTCCTAGCCCAACTAAAAGCCAAGGGGAACCAGTTGCAGTCCAACTGGGAATGGACAGTCGTGTGTGCATGGCAGTTCACCTGAAAATTGTATTCCAATTTCACCAAGAGGGCGTCCAAAAGGGACCCAATTATTGTGAACCGCGAATGAGCTTACCTAGGACTGCCTAAAAAGCAAAAAGCCATGTTTCCATCCTGCTCTTTGGCTTCGGGACTTAATCAAACATCCTCTACAAAAAAAGAAAAAAAACAAATTTATTAACCTTAAATTTTGATCGCTAAGGTAAGAACGAGAACGACTAAATATCATTCTCAACTTATTTTTAGGTGAAAACGTCACCTATTCACGCAATGTGAGCTAAAGTGAGAAAATCGTTGGAAGACAATGGCGAGGCTGTGGCGATGTATATTCCACCTGGCTCCAAAAATGGGAATAGAAAGCTACGTAAACAAAAGACGAAATAAAAGAGCATTTCCAAAAGTGAGAACTGCGTTGCTATTTTTCTTTTAATTAAACCTCTCCACATCTTGCCATGTGATTCCCAACCGAAAGGCATTTAACACCAAGAGGCGTGTCAGTGCAACCACATAATTTGAATGCAACTTTGCACCCACTTTTCATAAACCGAAAAATTTGCTTCCGAATAGAAAGATGCTGTTTTCCTCCTTTGCATGGGGAATGGTTTTGCACGCACACTAATAAACCTATAGTTTACCCATCGGCAATGCACATTATACATTCGAACATGCAGATGCCTATCCTGCAGAATAGAGAACTATCACGGCATAAATTTACACTAATGCATCCGTTCAATGATAGGTAAGTGCAAAATATGCTTTATTGTCACACTGCGCTTAAAGTGATCGTGAACAGCCTTAGATATAGTGCCTTCGCCGCACGTATGCACTGCTAATGTCGTCTGGCTTATGGATCAGCAGTACATTGCTAATGTCTGGGGATCCTGATGCATGGTAAGAAAAGAGACCTCACCACTTCCCACTACTGACCCAGTTGTGTCAGTAGACAACTCATCTCACAGTTCATTCAAGAATTTAGTGCGATATAACAGGATAATCCCAAGTTAAGAAGCAAAGCCCTTCAAATCCAACGTCAGGCAACGCATCTGAGAAAACTGAAACATAGCGAAAGCAGGTTAGATGTTCTAAGTTTGCTAGCAATTAAAGTACACCCAGTCAGTCTTGAAGTATAAGATTGCAGAATTCGAAGGCAAAGCTAAAGACCTCCCATTTCAACAAAATCAAGCCGATCGGTTAGTGCACATCAGTATGTCATCAGTAAAAGTATAGACGAATAAGAGCCTGATTCAGCGAACAGGGCCGGTAAAGGCAAATTGCAGTGTAGACTCCAACATCATCCTAAAGCGCAAATTGCAATAAAAGTGGCGCTTAGCGTTACAAAGCTTCTGAGCGGGTGAAATAGCATTGCGCAACAAACCATATTCTCATCCAATGATGAATAAAAGCCTAGCTTAAGCACTGCTGGAGGCAAAGATGAAACTCAAGCTCGAACGATATAGCGAAGCATGAAATTAACTGTCAGCAATGTTACGGGTTCGACGCCCGCATGTATTGGGAATTACAATAATGCTCGAAATCGAATTCACGCCGGGCACTAATGAAGAAGCGAATCCGTGACATGACACGACATTAATAGCATCCATCCCTTGCTAGGTCAAAGCTGACTTCTGAATATTTCTCAACAAAACGATGAAGGGTGGAAAAGCAGAAGCCAACGCCTGAGATGTGAAGTGACAGCCGGTATTGTTGATGTGCAAAGGGTGGGTCAGTTCCAATATTATTACTTCGGTCTTTCCTTGTCACCAAAGGGCTGTGCTCATCTCTTCCGTAGTCGTCGCATACCTCAATCTTTGCATTTTCAGCGGCGTGCTGATTATTTTGTCAAAATCCCCAGTGAAGAGAGTGAAGAACGAAGATAACGGTTAAAATGCTGCCATAATTTGACCCTTTCGAATACAAACAGTGCAAGAGGCTCAGTTCGATCTCCTTCCGCTGGCATGTAATAAAATGTAATTAATCGAGCATCAAGATTGAACGCCGAGGGATCAAACTGGTATGCAGTGTAGCCCACAATTTGCGACTGATTGCAAAAGTGAGTCTGTTGATTTTTGCGCAAGTCTGAACAAATCCTCCTGAAACAGTGGAATGGTCTTATTCTCGATGACCATCCACTCACTTCAGTCTTACTTGGCCTGAGTCGTAAAACCCAGTTGTGAAAGCAAGTTTTAAAATGGGTTGCATGACATAGAGTTTCCTTGGTAAATTGACGCCTAATCACTCTGCCCATTATTATGGTAAGTATCTGACAATCCCAGACATTTATTTGACTTCGGTAAGTTAAGAGTTCGGTGATTGGAGGAAATCCAGGACCACCTGCTTTCGAATTATTGGAGCGCACATCACACATCCTGTTTGCATCATAGTCCAATTCGCAAATAGTTTATTATTTAACAGAATTGCATCAATCAAAATTAAATTTTGCCTCAAATGCGGGTCTGGACACGGATTGCAGCAAAGGAATGCTAGATGATGCCTCTTGACATCATAGTGGACCTAATATCTCAATGGGCAATCATAGTGACAAATCGGTGCCTGCGACGCAGTCTTGCCCACGCGACCCTAAAAGACCCATGGTAAACATGAGCTGTCGCTTTAGCTTTCAGTTGCAGCTAGGTATTTTGGCAATCTGCTTCGGAATTTTCTGATTCTTTGTCCTCTTTCTGGCTCAACTCAAAGCCACGGAAAACTGGGCACAGTCAGATTGGGGATGGACAGCCATATTTGCATGCCAGATCACAAGGCTAGCTTGAGTTACTGATATTTTGATGAACTCGTTCAACTTATGCCACCAGAGGTGATAATCGTGGAGAAAGAAGAATGCGGACAAAACTGTCAGGTTTGAGTCCACTTAAACGCGAATTTTCCAGATAATGCTGGTAGGCCAGCGTAATTACCACAAGCGGTTTAGAAATCTTTGTCTGATGTCCATGCCTTTCTTCCAATCTTGTCCGCTAGCACTTCACAATCCTTAAATCTGCAAAACATTTTATGTTTACATACCAGTCTTGAGCTAAAATGCAGACAACACGAAACAGCTGCATGTATTTGCATTTGCGAAGCGCAGCCAACTAGGCGCTCTTGAGCACCAGCATCAATATAACAATGCATAGGTGTGCTAACCTTAAAGCATCCACCAAAATGCTGGGGCACCAATGTTAAGGTCTGTTATTTCTCGTAATTATGCAACGATTTGTTAACATGATGTTTCACCGCCCACCAAAGTGTGCAACCACTTCCATGCTTAAACCTTGTTTGAATGCCATAAAGAAGGCCTGACCAAAATGACAGCTCACAAACTGTAGCTCATTCGAATTGGACGTCGTTGCAGAAGATCCGTGATAGCATATTGTTTGAGACCACGTCATGCACAGTATGTTAGCGGGCTGCGTTTTTGATGAGTCTAGCATAAGCAAATTGGCAAAGAGCGAACTGCACATATTACCAGTCCCAAATCGCGAGGTGGTCCCATGCATGTGTCATGATGTTTGGGCGGGGCACCACAACCCCACATCACACCAACAGCTGCAAGGCGCCTTAATTATATTGTAACAACCTTCTCCAACCAAATGATAGGCAGAATTTACAAGGTGGAACAAAGATCGTAAGACTAAATGGATTTAGTCCATGTCATGGAATCCAAATCTTCTCGCTCTGCCCTCTAGAGATGATGATTGTATTCCAACTACGGTGACCTGATTTTATGATCGCATTATTTTAGCATATCTAATGCACAATTAACATCGAAGGAAATTCGAGCGGAATGCAACATTAATGCTAAAATCAAGAACGAAAGGGGTTTCGTTGTTCACGGTGCTTGCTAACATGCTGACTGGACATATCGGGCGTGAGAAGTAATTATACCAAGTCTGCTGCGACACTTAAAATAGGTTCGGGTGATTTCATGTCTCCTAAGTGAGTGTCCTCTCTCGCGATAAGCATGGGACGTCGTGCATGGCAATTGCGTTTAAAAGAGCTCTGTCCGAATTTCCTTGTATTGGAGTACACCTAGCATAATTCGTCGTGGACATTAAGTACGCATTTAGTTAAAATGCATCGACATCGATACGCAAGCGGAACTGAACTTGTGCCCAAATACCGTGACCCCTTTGCGTAAGATGTAGGACAACATCAAAAATGCACGAATTTGAAGTTTAAGGCATTTGTTTAATTCGCAGCACAGCGTGAACTCAGTTTTGAGTTGGCGGAAATGGTAAACTCAAGAAAATAAGGTGAACATAAAAAACTTGTAGTATCAGTAGCTGCCAAATCAAAGAGGTTGCACTGGAAATAAATAAGCATAAGTGAGCAGCATTGCTTCATTACACGCACCATGAAAGCCTATGTTGATAAAAGAGAGGTCTGGTAATTTTGCATGAATGACCGTGGTTGTAGGCATGCACAAACTGTTGGCAATCTGCACTTACGCACAAGTAAGCTCAAGTACGCCTCAATGCCGTGCCAGACGGGACCAGACGGAATGGACCCTTAGGCAGATCAGTTGGTCGCCATACCACCCTCGTCCTCCCTATGCAAACAGACAAGTCATCTCTGAGTTTGGTAGAGCACATTGCAATTACACTTGCCAGCTTACCGGGGGGTGGTGTTATAACAAATCCATCGTATAGTTCACCCGCCTCTGTGTCCACCAACACTCGGTATCGAGTTTTGGCCTCCAACCCATCATGCGTGATGCTTCCCTGTGAATAATTTACCGTTTTACTCTTGGAGAAGTAAGGTCGATGAGTAGAAACTACAGTCAGCCTAATCCGGTTCGCGCAGTGCACACCCAACGCTCTCACGTCCCAATTCAACGTAATGCTTTGTGACGTCGCGAAACTCCATCGGAAATGTGCTGGAAGTGGTTTATTTGCTTCCCTTGTCTCGTCTGGAAGATAAAATAACTTCAATGCATGATAGCAATCACGCAAGCATTCCGACCCTAATAGGAACGAAAATGTAGAACATTTAATGCTAAGCCATTTGCAATGATGACAGCAAGCCGCATGAATTAAATATGTCTACCCCTAAGTCGCAACAAATCCTTGCTTAATGTGAACGCCTATTTACGATTGAAGGGTGCGAAGCATAAATACGAGCATACTTTGTGGGAGATGTTCATTATTAATTCGTGAGTTCAGTCCGTCTTTTACTACAGACATTTTGGACTCTGTATCTCATGCCATTGGGACGGGTAGTGGACGCTTGCCACATGCCTTTCCATCCAGTATCCACTTACAATTTGCTACCAATTAAATGGAAAATGAGGCATTAGCACATCATGATGTTCCTTATGCAAATAGACATGCCATGCTTTGGCATGGTGATGCACATCGCAATCATACTTGCCAGCTTACCGGTGGGCAGTGTTTTAATGAATCCGTAGAATATAACATCAGAGCTCTCATTTGCAATTGCGTTCACAAACACATGGTATCGTGTGTCGGACTCCAATCCGTAAAGAATGAATATCCCATTCGAGAAATTTCCTTTTTTTGCTCTCGAGTAAAAAAGGGTTCGAAGGTGAAAATGCAGTCACTCTAATTTGGTTCGCGTAGTCCTCGCCCAACTCTTTCACATCCCAAAGAAGCGTAATGGTGTGTGCGCCCACGCAACACCAGTAGAAGTGATTTGGAAGCGGTATGTGTGCTTCTATTGCCTCTTCTGTAAAAAAACAATGCGCTCAGCTTAGCAGAACTGTTACTTATATTGTGGATTGCTTTAAGACAAGGATGTCAGATTTTTCTGCTTTGATAATGAAAATGCTATTGTTAAAAGACATAACTACTTGCTGGTCACCTTTAAAATGCAACAATTGACACGCTTGATCCATAGGGGACAGGCGTTTGTAAGTAATTGCATGTGACGTGTGAGTTTGGGTTACGAGGAAACGCATGTCTTGAAAAATATACTAATAGCTTGAGTAAAATACAGTAGAGATAGAAATGTGGCATGCAATTAGTGTGACTTGCTAGCCATTCGCAAACAAATGCCGCCGTCAACCGGTACAAATGCAGCTATCTGTGTAAGTGGATGGAAAATGAGGAGTTAGGGTCAAGTGAGTGTAACACGTGAAGCGGAAGCAATTAATAGGTGGGAAATATGCACAAATGCCGATCAGTGTTACTCAGTTGATAAAAACTCACCACCCAGTTCTACGCGGCTCTTCGC
The DNA here is from genome assembly GCA_036345935.2 of Taenia hydatigena. NCBI lineage: Eukaryota > Metazoa > Platyhelminthes > Cestoda > Cyclophyllidea > Taeniidae > Taenia > Taenia hydatigena. Next base: position 8,989,717 of record JADWOT020000002.1, on the reverse strand, counting down.
CAAGTGCGAAATTGCCAGCAGCATAAGGTGCAAGCGAAGTGACATCGTCAAGGAAGAATTGGATTACAAGCATAAATCATGGGGCATTTATAGAAGTAGGCACTGTTGTATCAGCCTATCAAACGTGTGTTCTTGAACTACAAGGCGACTCCCACATGCGCAGAGTAGTTGATTGTGAAATAGGGTGTTGCTTTCTGCTCATGAATCAGTGGCCTGCTGCCACATGACCTGTCATGAAGGCGAGTAGACGCGGAAGGTGAAATCAAGCACAAGACCTAATAACGCTATAGATCTCAAGATGACTTTCGTATCAACAGCGAGCAAATTGATGCGGATGAGCAGCCTTGAGATATAAAGCTAATTTAGCAGGACCAAATCACAATCAAGCGTCCCTGCAGTACCGATTAAGGACTGACTGTGACTGCCTGTTGGCTTCATCATCACGTCTACTAGATCCCACACTCATGCGGGAAGAAAATGCTGCCTAGGAGGAAGGAGGCAAAAAAGCGATGTTTGATAATAGATGAGTTCCAATAAAAATTGTGCTCATAGAACTACACTTACGAAATTTCTTTAGACGTCAACGCTGTAATGTGGTCAATGAAGGAATATGCGTGGAAATGTGGGTAGATATGCAAGACATGTAAATGTCCTTCAATGTAACGGGATTCTTATCCGTTGTTGAGTCCGCAATTTTAACTCGCTCTCGTTGACGATCTCCAGCATAAGTGGACCTTGATTGACGAATGGAAGCATCTCAATTTCTTTCATACGTCAAATCGCCATGCCATGCAGAAATGCACTGCAAAGGACTTCGATGCTGTAGCGCGAATTACCCTCCATCAACAGACTCTCGTACTTGCTGGGGGAGAAATGTGGCTTTCTCATTCGTCTTTATCACTGCCTCAATGAATAGCAGCATGCCATGCGCTGAAAGGGCTATGGGCTAAGTCACACGTAATTGCTCTAAAAAGTTTCTAACCCTCGACGCCTTACTAGACAGTAAAAAATTGATGCACGAGCATGTAAGGCAAGCATATTGTCTAGTCTTAGCAAGCAAGTCTTATTTCGCAGAATTCGAAGGTGTGGAAGCGCTGTCAAGCTTGACATATCCAAGTTGCGATGGTGTAATTTTCAACGGAAAGAAGATTGGCGCAATTGGACTCCACCTCTCCCCGGCTAAGTAGAAAATCTGTTCTATCTTCTTACTTTGGCTAGCACGAAATGTGTTGGATTTTGCGAAAACCTGCTGAGCTTTATTTTTCCATTACGCTCAGTGCTTTACTAGCAGAATTTCACCGTTTACTTATACCGATCTATCAGTGGTGGATATAAGTGTCAGCAGTGCCACAACTTGTGTGACACCAATCATCGTGAAGAAGTAACGATGACCGCATAGGTAACATGTGATAGCTCTGTGTTCCAGCACAAAACCTCTTACCTATTGCATCGTAGTTGTGCATTGTGCTGTAAGATGCCAGCAAAAGCGAACGCAAGCATTATTCACGGCTAGACTCTCCCTCGGTTTCTTACATTTTTAACTTGTGATTGTGTGCAATGTTGAATGCTGCCATGCTAATTCATGGTGCTACATTGACCCATTCGAAATCCACACCGCACGTAGGCGTACCCAAAGCAAAGCATTTCCCAATTTAGACCGAGTGCTAAACGCGAGCGTTCAGTGCAGTTAACTTAGGCGCTTTAATCACAGCGAATAAATCAATCAGCCAAATAGCAGATATTGTGATTTCATTGTCAGCTCGATGGCTGTACTGCACAAGCTTCCACTACTTTGGCTAATACCTCAGGCGACAGCTTGGGTGTGCTTGATTGAAATGGCCCTCAAGTCTACTGATCACTCACTAGAAGGGCAGTCAGCTAGGATTTTGTGTTTCGTGTTTATAGTCCATGCTTTGTTGCGGATCTTCCGCACTAAGGGTGTATTGAATAAAGATGCGTTTGTGAACTGCGATTTCGATCATTGCGATTCCACCTGTATTTGGCGTTCTCTTTGGGGTATAGCATTTCATAGATCTCATGTTATAGACTCCACCTCCAACCTCCGAAATCATCAGCATTCAAGTGCACTGAGAAGCGGGTTGAGACTATATGCAACGCAAATTCTTGCAAATAGGTCTCCAGATAGTTATTGCAAGTAGGTCAATTAATGAAATCAGCATCACTTTTAAAGTACTTTTCGGTGTGCAGAAAGCCCTAATCGGCAAGCAAAGCATGCGATGTCATTTGACCCTCCTTACCGCTACTGGTCAGGCTTTCCTTTAGTCTCCGAACTCAAAATGCGCCCCTGGAAAAAGGACTACAAATTGCAAGCTGCTTTATGGACAACGTTTGAAATACAGGGGTTCCAAATGGGCTTGCAATCATGGATATGCAGTTGTTAATGCCCCATATTTGTCGACAGTGTAACGGGGCAAACGCAGAATTATGAGTGAGAATGGGGGTTGATAGGCAAGATATATAAGTACAAGTCAAAGATGCAGGATTAATATCTGCTAATGGGTGCGCAGCGTCAACTCAACCGCATTGGCGAAGTACTACGCCTTAAATCATTTAATTGTCGAATCATCATGCCATTATAATATACGCTACAAAGGACGTTGACACTGCGGCATAGATTACTATCCATCAACAGACGCTATTAAATGTTGGGGAAGAGATAAATATTTTTATTCGCTTTTACTACTTTAACCGCACATGGAAGCATGGTAAAGTTCAGCGAAACTACGCTTGATTAATTCAAAAGATGCCCAACAAGAAAAACCGCACGTATAGATTAAATTCTAATGCACAAACATGCAAAGTAAGCAAATTTTTGGCTGCAGCACTTTGGTTTCAATTTAGCAGCAATTTAGTGAAGGTGTGGGAACGATGAACAATGCTACAAATATGAAAAACAAACTCTATATGAGTGCATAGTCTAGAGTACACTAACGAAATCGCCTGACAAGGAACGCAAAATAAACCACGAATATCTACTGCGAATCTGCTTTTCAGATAATTATAACATTTCCTCTGCCAAATCCCAGCATATACATGCAGAATGAGCGTAGCACGAGTCGGCCAGTGATGGGTGAATGTGTCAAAAATGCCTCCACATGTGTGTCACAAACCAATGTGGGGTGACAAATTAGACCACACAGATGGCAAGTGAGAGACATATAGGGTTCACACAATTACTTGAGCCTTCCAGATCGCTTAGGGTGTGAGGGTGGGAAGCGTGTAAACAAAGCCACAAATTGTGCGGCAACAGATGTTGAGGGACAACCTGGGCAGCATGGGCGGTACGTCATACAACTGCTGAATTTACCCACATAATTGCATCTTAGAATACACACGTGCCTAGGAGGTAAATGTAAGTGTCAGCAATGTTGAGACATCTATGGCACAAATCAGAGAAGAGGGACAATCAGTAGCGCATTATTGGTATATGATAGAGTTGCGGAATTTACGAACGTAATTGCGATGGCAAACACACACCGGTGTCTTGGTTGTGGGTGTAAGTTTTAGCAGTGCACGACTTGTGCACCACCAATAAGTGTGAAGGGGTGTTCTAAAGTGCATGGGTGGCAATTGACAGAGCTGTAGGATTTACACATATCTGCCTCTTCCATTTTGCACGGGTTAACCGGTGGTGGGAGCAACTATCAGAAATGCCACGCCTTGTGTGCCACCAATCGGTGTGGAGGGATAGACTAGAACGCATTGCAGTCATGTGAGAGATCTGCAAAATTTGCCCACATTTTTCGTCTCTAAAATCGCGCAGGTATGTCAGTAGTGCAGCCGTATGCATGCATTGCCACAACTTGTGAGCAAGAAATCAGTGTCGAAGGATAATCAGGCATACATAAATGGCAAGTTAGAGACGTACAGAATTCACCCATGTACGCGCGACATTAAAAACGCACCGGGTGCCAGTGGTGATTACAAGCTACAGCAATGCCACTACTTGTGTGCCAACTATCAATTTGGAAGGAAAATCTGCACCTCAAAAGATGACATTAAAGACACTTGCAGAATTGACTCATATATAATCGAAATCAATCTCACACCAGCCCGTCAGTGGTGGGTGGGTGTGTCATAAATGCCACACCTTATTTTCCAATGGTGTGTGGGGATAATTTAGACCCAATTATTGGAATGATCGATGAGTGCACAATTCACTCATTCACTCCCGACATTAAATTCACATCAGTATGTGGGTGGTAGAGGTAAATGCTAGCAATACCACAGCTTGTGTGCCACCAATGAACGTGAGGGAATAACCTAGAAAGCAATGTATTCACGTGGCAGATCTGCGGTATTCCTTACATTATTGCGACTTGAAAAGCACAACGGTGTGTCGGATGTTTGAGTAGGTGTCAACAATTCCAAAACTTGTGCGCCGAAAGTCAGTAAGGTGGGCTAATCTAGGCCCATCCAAAGCATTCGAGACACCTGCAGAATTGACTCATGTACAATCGAAATCAATCGCACACCATCCCGTCAGTGGTGGGTGTAAGTATCAGAAATGCCACTACTTGTGTGCTAACAATTAGTGTGGAAGGGTAATCTTGACCCCATAAACAGCATGTGACACCTGCAAAACTAATCCACATATTCTCGCCATCAATATTGCACTAGTCAGCCGGTGTCGAGTGTAAGATTTAGCAGTGCAAGTCTTGTGTGTCATAAGTCAAAGTGGAGGGATATTTTAAGGCGCTTAGCTGACAATTGATAGAACTGCGGAACCCACACACATTTGCCTCATCCATTTCACACTGGTCAGTCGGTGGTGGGATTAAGCGTTAGCGATGCCACACCAAGTGTTCTATTAGTTGATGTGGAGGGATAATATAGACTCAATGATGTAAGCAAATTCTGAAGGTCTTTTGCATGCTATCTATGGGACTGGACAATCCCAACACACCGATTGGTGTGACAGACGTATGAGGCTTAATGTCGCAAGAATGTGAGTAAATTCTGCAGGTTCCCCACTTAACTACAGGGCGTTATAGATTAACCCTTCAAACGATTGGTGGCACACAATTTGTGTCACAGCGGACACCTACATAACTACCGACTGACCCGTGGGAAATGGGAGAGGCAAATATGCGTAAATTATGCAGTTCTGTCATAAGCCATCTATGTAGATTAGATTAAACCTCTACAGTGACAATTAAACAAAATTTGAGCAATGCAAACACAAGCTTACCACCGACAGATCGTTTTAAGATTAATGCATAGGGAATGTGGGCTGATTCCGCGGTTCTCTCACATGCCTTCAATGAAGTTTAGATTATCCCTCCGCACTGATTAATAGAGCATGTGGTGTCATTGCTAGCGCTGACTAATCTGTGTGACATAGAAGAGGCAAATATATGCAAATTAAGCAGTTCTGTCCATTGCCAGCTATAGACCTTAAAATATCCCTCCACCCTGATTTGTGGCACAAAAGATATGCATTGCTAAATCTTACAACCAACACCGACAGGCTGGCGTAATATTAATGGCGAGAATATATGAAGCAGTTTTACAGGCATAACATGCTTGCGTCTTAACTTGAGCATGTCAGAGTAACAGCTAATTCATCGGATCATACAATGTCCTCAAGGTCTTCTCGTCTGCAAAACAACGATGCGCTCGGGTCATTGCACTTCTTCACAGCACACGCGACCTCGCATCGCATCAGCCCTTCATGTCTCCACTGCTGCATTAAGCTTCACACGTTGCTCTGTTTTGTGAAGAAGGTTAGGAATTATCCTCAACTATAGCATCATATCTGAGGAGGGTCGCAACACCTTCTGCTGGAAGACATGATTCAATTTCGAAGCAGATCCAATGCTGTCAAATATTGCGACTGCATCCGGTCTCGCACCGGTTCCTCCGATTAGGAGTCACTGACCAATGTCATGCGCTTATCGGTGTACAGTAATGTCTTTTCCCTTCCAATTAGCAGCTGTTCCAGTTCGAACTGAAATGCATGACAGTCTGTTATGAACAGACCTGAAGCAATCCGAATACGAGAGCAATTTAAAAGTTCGGCCACTATACGCAAACATTTTCTCACTTTGTATGTGGTCCTGCGACTTCTGCTACTAAAATGGCGCTGATTAAGCACATATTTCTAGTGATCGAACACATTTCTCAGTTGGACGAATTTATACACAATGGTCGCGTTAGAAATGCTGCGCTCCTATGATTTTGCGCAAAAAATGATCTGAGTGATTGCAGGCTCGGAACGTCCTTAGAAGTATTGGCAGGTTAATAGCAATGACTCAACTGGCAAACTTACGCAGTAGGAGAATGAAAGAATGGTGTCAGTCTAGCAGTCTAGGAGGCAATTTTAGACAACAGAAAGTGAGAGTTTTACCATTAGCAACTTATTCCGAGTTGGCACTACTATCTGGTGCAACTCATGTGCGAGAAAAGATTCCCTGTTGTTTTCTGATCCACGTAAATGAAAGAGGTAGCCGATGAAGGTGAGGACTGAATTACTTATATCAGCGGGATGTTGTTCGAGGATCTAGCTCAAGTGAACAAGTCTGGCTCTACAAGCTGGAAATGAACCGACTTCCTTGTTGTGAAAACGTTTCCGAAAAACGCACAGTTACATGCACTTTGCATGGAAACGCGAGGGAACTTCTGGAGATGGGGAATGAAAGAGAGACTTACAAATTTTTCATTTAAAGTGTAGCAAAATCATAGCTAAGAAAGGTTGTTCAATATAGAACCGACTTTAGGTGTGCATCTCCGTAGTCCAAGCCTGTACCACGGATTCAAGCAAATGGCCATCTTCATGCGAGTATCAAAGCATCTCTGCAACGAGCATTCCCGATTGGATCGCGATCACATGTGGTGTTGCTGTGGAAGTGGAATCTGAAAGTTGTTTCTTATTCTTCTGTTAAAATCATCGCAAATTATCTCATCCTTATCATACTCCTCTTCTAAGTCCTGTCAAAGCCCACTGCTAAAAGGCGAAGACCAGGGTGGGTCTCATTTAGGGCTGATTTAGTTTTCCGCTGTCAAGATAATATTTTATTGGCCTTTGCTGAAGTCGAAGTTGAAATAATGCCAAAGTAGATGAACTACTGCCCGAGTGCATTAGCTCTGAGGCTATCAGCGTGGCCTTTAGTCAATGCTAGTTAGCAAAAGCACAAAAGCAGAGGCATTTATGGTACAGTTCTTCTCCATTTGTTCCGCATAAAAGATGTGAAATTCAAGGATTTCGATTACCCTCATCGAGTTTCCTGGCCACCAGGTGCGAACCCATCCTATCATCTTCGATCTTAGTTTGTCAGTGATAGCAGACTGTAGAAAGGTCCGTCGCAGGCAAAGCAGATGTGCTAACACGGTAAACGCTAAAATAGACAAAGAAGAAGCAGAAGATAAAGTGATTACCGTCACGCAAACTCACCAGGTGTAGACAAGGCTTTAAGCCGGATCCTAAGTAAATGAATACACGCGGGTCCAAGGTAGAGGCATAGGTAACTTACGCTGAGAAAATTCGGTAATGGCGACAGAGCATCGCGCGAAACGTCTAGGACGAATTGTAATTGCTTGCAACGACGTAGAAGGCAAAGGAAATGGCTTGATAATTGTGTTAAATTTCACGAAGAGGGCATCCAGAAGAGACTCAATTATTGTGCACCGTGAATGAGCTTACCTAGGACCGCTTAATAGCAAAAAGCCATGTCTCATCCCGTTGTTCGACTTCAGGACTTAAGCAAACATCCTCTTTGAAAAAACAAATTTGTCAACCCTAAATTTTGATCGCTTAGGCAAGAACGAGAAAGATTAAAAGTCATTTCCAACTCAATTATTAGGCGAAGACGCCACCTATTCACACAATGCGAGCTAAAGTGAGAAAATCACTGGAAGACAATGGCGAGGCTGTGGCGAAATATATTTCACCCGACTCCAAGATCGGGAATAGAAAGCGATGTAAACAAGAGACGAGATGGAAGAGCTTTTCCAAAAGTGAGAGCTGCATTTTTTTCTTTTAATTAAACCTCCCCACAACTTGCCATGTGATTCCCAACCTAAAGGCATTTAACACTAAGAGGCGTGTCAGTGCAACCACATAATCAGAGTGCAAATTTGCACATACATTTTATAAATCGAAGAATTTGCCTCCAGGAATAGAGATGTTGTTTTCTTCCTTTGCATGAGAAATGGCTTTGAGCATACTCTAATTAGCGTTTAGTTTACACATCGGCAATGTAAACCACACATTTAAACATGCAAATTCTTATCTCGCAGAATGGAAAACCATCACGGCATAAATTTGCACTAGTGCGTCCATTTAATGATGTGTCAGTGCAGAGGTATGCTTTGTTGCCACACTGCGCTTAAAGCGATTGTCAACATGCTCAGATTTGATGCCCTCGCCGTCCACATGCACTGCTAATATTGCCCGGCTCATAGATTATGAGTACATTGCTAATGTCTGGTGCATGGTAGGCAAAGAGACTTCACCACTTCCCGCTATTAGTCCAGTTGTGTCAGTAGGCAACCAACCTCACAGTTTACTCAAGAATTTAGTGAGATGAAACAGGGTAACCCCAAGTAAGGCAGCAAAGACAGTCAAAACCAATGTCAGGTGATGTATCTAAGAAACCCGAAGTATAGCAAAAGCAGGTCAGTTTTTTAAAGTTTTGCTAGCAATAAAAGTACACCCAGTCAGTCTTAAGGCCCAAAATTTAAGCATTAGATGGCAAAGCTTAAGACTTCCTTTTTTAACAAAATCAAGTCGATCAATTAGTGCACCTCGGTGTGTCACCAGCAATAATATAGCCAAATAAGAGAGTGATTCAGCGAACAGGGCCAGTGAAGTCAAAGTGTTGTGAGAACTGCCAACATCAATTCAAAGCGCAGGTTGCAATAAGAGTAGCGCCTAACGTTACAAAGCTTTCGAGCGGATGGTTTAGTATGGCACACCGGCCCGTCAGTGGTAGGTGTAAGTGTAAAAATGCCACGCCTTATTTTCCAGTAGTGTGTGGGGATAATTTGGACCCAATTATTGGAATGTCAGATAAGTGCAGAATCCACCCACTCACTCTTGACATTAAATTCACATCGGTATGTGAGTGGTGGGTGTAAGTGTTAGAAACGCTACAACTTGTGTGCCACCGATCATTAAGGACGGCTAATGTAGACGTCATAGATTGCATTTGGGACATCTGCAGAGTTTGCTTATGTGCTCCCGACATCAATTTCATACCGGTTGTTCAGTGGTGGGTGTAAGTATCAGAAATGCCACAAATTGTTTGAAGCATCGTCAAAACGGGAGTGCAGCACAGTGAGTGCCAGAAATGCATTCTCAAAATTTTTGTATCTTTCTTATAGAAGGCTCAAAATTCTATTCTAATGATGACTTTCTGAACATCTGAAGGCACATATAAGCTGATGCTGATTTTGTAAGTTAATCCACTCGCGGTAACTAACCATAGTTTTATTCACTGAAATTCGTGCCGCATTTAGTCTCTAAATGCTTCTTAGTGCATCCGAATGCTAATGAGCGTGGAAGTTGGGGGTAAAATCAGCAAAAAGAGATCCATGCAAGATTACGCACCCAAATGGGTACGACATTGCGATAATGGAAATGCAAGTCTACAAAGAATGCGTGGAAAATCCAATAAAGGTCATTGACTGAAAATATGGCACAGACTGTGCTAGCAAACTGAGCTTAGGACGAGTCACCAAAAAAGGCAAGTCGAGCTCTATGAAACATACATGATCTATCAAGTCTTAATGGGCACATTTGAAAAGGCTAATAAACATGAAAAAATAATGGCGCCAGTAGAAGCCTGCAGAGAGGAGTCGTCTAATCATAGTTAATACGAAATTCAAGCATATCACATAAGAAGTGTCATTGCTGATACTTCACCCCAACACTGGCAGACCGGTGCGGGGTAGTAGATGCGAGTAATTAGGGCAAAGATGAAGGCATATCACATGCCATCTAAGCGATCTTATATATTCACCAGACTGCTTGGTTGCCAATAGGTTGCTGCAATTCTGACACGTATTTCTACAATCAGCGGGGGAGTGCCACTTTAAACAAGGAATTAAGTGCAGGAATTCTAAAGGCGAATCGCATGCCATTAAGGCGGTCTAGATTTTCACTCTACACTGGTTGGAGGCGCACAAGTTGACGCATTGATAACACTTTAACCCACCACTGACAAACCCGTGTGATTTCTAAAGACGCAAGAATGTAAGTAAATTCTGAAGGTCTCTCACATGCTATCGATGGGGTCTGGATAATCCCAACACACCGATGGGTGGCACACAGGATGTGAAACTACTGACATCACCGCCTACCAATGACAGACGGGTGTGAGTTTAAGGTCCCAAGAGTGTGAGTAAATTCCGCAGGTCCTCCACAGAACTACAAGGCGTTATAGATTAGCCCTCCACACCGATTGGTGGCACACAATTTATGACGCAGTGAACACTGACTAAACTGCCGATTGACCTGTGGGAAATGGAAGAGGCAAATATGCGTAAATTATGCGGTTCCGTCAAATGCCATCTATGCGGGCTCGATTAAACCTCCACGCTGATAAATGGCACACAAGTTGAGCATTGCGAACACTTAAGCCCACCGCCGACACACCGGTTTGAGATTAATGTCCAGAGAATATAGGTCAGTTTCGAGGGTCTCTTACATGCCATCTATGGGGTCTAGATTATTCTCCTACACTGACTGATGGAACACGTAGTGTAGCATTGCTAACGCTTAATCTCACCACCGACCGACATGTGTGAAATGGAAGAGGCAAATATGTGCAAGTTCTGCAGTTCTATCGATTGCCAGCTAAGCGCCTTCAAATATCCCTCCACACTGATTGGAAATGGACAGCCATGTCTGCATGCCAGTTTGCAAGACTAGCTTGAGTTATAGATATTTAGATGAACTCGATTAACTCATGCCAACAGAAGTGGTAATCGTGGAGAAAGAGGAAGGGGGCACGAAGCCGTGTCTGCTTTGAGTGTACTTAAATATTAATTTTCTAGATAATGCTGGTAGGCTAGCGTAATTACCACAAGCAGTTCAGAAATCTTGGTCTGATATCTGCGCCTTCCTTTTTATCTTGCTTGCCAGCACTAAATGATGTTTGGTTTTGCTAAGTATTTTTACACTTACGCACCAATCTGAAGCCAAAACACAGTCAACGCGAAACAGCTGCTTGTGCGTGCATTTGCGAAAGGCAGTTAACTAGGTAATCTTGAGCACCACCATCAATATAACAACGTGGAGGTATGTCAAACTTAAACCACCAATCGAAATGCTGGAGTGACAATGTCAAAATCTGTTATTTCCCGTAATTATGTGGTTATTTTGTCACCATGATGTATTGCCGCCCATCAAAGTGTGCAACCACTCCCATGTTTAAACCTTGTTTGAATGCCATGGAGAAGGCCTAAGACAGTTAAAACTGCACTGATCGAAGCAACAGTTCACAAACTGTGGTTCATTTAGATTGGACCACGGTACGAAAAACCCGTGACAACAGTGTTTAAGACCATGTCATGTTAGTGGACTGCGTTTGTGGTGCGTCCAGCATAGGTGAAACTGACAAAGAGCGAACTGCGCATACTATCAGACCCAAATCGCAAGGTGGTCCATGCATGTGTCATGATGTGTGGACGTAGCACCACAACGCCGCATCATATCAACAGGAGCAAGGCGCTTTAATTATATTGTAACAACCTTCTCCAACCAAATGATGGGCAGATTTTACAAAGTAGAACTAGGATCTTAATACGAACTGAATTTTGTCCATGTCATAGGAATCTGGATCTTCTCGCCCTACCCTCTAGAGATGATGATTGTATTCCAAATACGGCCACTTGATTTTATGATAGCATCATTCCACCATATTCGATGCGCAATAAAAATCGAGAAAAATTCGAGTGGAGTGCAACAGTAATGCTAAAACTAAGAACAAAAAAATTCCGTTGTTCACGGTGCATGCTAACATGCTGAATGGGCATGCTGGGCAAACCCTTTCTCATTTAACGCGAGAAGTAATGATGCCAATTCTGCTGTGAGACTCAAAATTGGCGTGGGTGATTTCATGTCGTCAAAGTGAGTAATTTTTTCTCTCTCACGATAAGTGTAGGACATCATGCATGACAATTTTGTTAGAAAGAGCTCTATCCAAATTTTTCTGTATTACGGCGTACTCCCAGCATAATTCGTCGTAGACATTAGGTACGCATTTAGTTTGAATGCATTGAAACTGATTTGTTAGCGGAACTGGGCTTGGGCCTAATGTTGTGTCTCCTTTGCGTGGAATGCAGGACATCGTGAAAAATGTAAGAATTGGAGGCATAAGATATTTGTTTAATTCGCAGCACAGAGTGAACTCAGTTTTGCGTTGACGGAAATGTTAAACTTAAGAGAATAAGGTGAGCATAAAAAAGAAAGCTAGAGCAAAGCCGCAACTTGTGTGCCAACCATCAGTTTGAAGGGCAAATCTAGACCCCAAAGATGACGTTAAAGACACCTGCAGAATTGATCCATATGCAATCGAAATCAATCTTACACCGGTTCGCCAGTGGCGGGTGTGGGGGTCAGAAATGCCACACCTTGTTTTCCAATAATATGTGGGGGTAATTTAGACCCGATTATTGGAATGCAAGATAAGTGCTGAATTCGCGCATTCACTATCGACGTTAAATTCACATCAGCATGTGGGTGGTACATGTAAGTATTAGCAATGCCACATCTTGTGTGCCACCAATCCGTGTGGGCGATAACTTAGAACGCAATGTAGTCATGTGGCAGAACTGCAGCATTTATCCACATTATTGCAACTTGAAAAAAGACAATGGTGTGACAGAGGTGTGAGTAGGTGTCAGTAATGTCAAAACTTGTGTGCTGAAAGTCAGTGCGGAGGGATAATCTAGACCCATCTATAGCACTCGATACATCTGCAGAATTGATCCATATACAATCGAAATCAATGTCACACCGGCCCGTCAGTGGTGGGTGTAGATGTCATAAATGCCACACCTTATTTTCCAATAGTATGTGGGGATAACATAGACCCATTATTGGAATGCTAGATAAGTGCAGAATTCTCCCATTTGCTCTCGACATTAAATTCCCATCAGTATGTGGGTAGTGGGTGTAAGTGTTTGCAATGCCACAACTTGTGTGCTCCTGTTGATATGATGCGGCGTTGTGGTGCTACGTCCACACATCATGACACATGCATGGACCACCTTGCGATTTGGGTCTGATAGTATGCGCAGTTCGCTCTTTGTCAGTTTCACCTATGCTGGACGCACCACAAACGCAGTCCACTAACATGACATGGTCTTAAACACTGTTGTCACGGGTTTTTCGTACCGTGGTCCAATCTAAATGAACCACAGTTTGTGAACTGTTGCTTCGATCAGTGCAGTTTTAACTGTCTTAGGCCTTCTCCATGGCATTCAAACAAGGTTTAAACATGGGAGTGGTTGCACACTTTGATGGGCGGCAATACATCATGGTGACAAAATAACCACATAATTACGGGAAATAACAGATTTTGACATTGTCACTCCAGCATTTCGATTGGTGGTTTAAGTTTGACATACCTCCACGTTGTTATATTGATGGTGGTGCTCAAGATTACCTAGTTAACTGCCTTTCGCAAATGCACGCACAAGCAGCTGTTTCGCGTTGACTGTGTTTTGGCTTCAGATTGGTGCGTAAGTGTAAAAATACTTAGCAAAACCAAACATCATTTAGTGCTGGCAAGCAAGATAAAAAGGAAGGCGCAGATATCAGACCAAGATTTCTGAACTGCTTGTGGTAATTACGCTAGCCTACCAGCATTATCTAGAAAATTAATATTTAAGTACACTCAAAGCAGACACAGCTTCGTCCCCCTTCCTCTTTCTCCACGATTACCACTTCTGTTGGCATGAGTTAATCGAGTTCATCTGAATATCTATAACTCAAGCTAGTCTTGCGAACTGGCATGCAGACATGGCTGTCCATTTCCAATCAGTGTGGAGGGATATTTGAAGGCGCTTAGCTGGCAATCGATAGAACTGCAGAACTTGCACATATTTGCCTCTTCTATTAAGCGTTAGCAATGCTACACTACGTGTTCCATCAGTCAGTGTAGGAGAATAATCTAGACCCCATAGATGGCATGTAAGAGACCCTCGAAACTGACCTATATTCTCTGGACATTAATCTCAAACCGGTGTGTCGGCGGTGGGCTTAAGTGTTCACAATGCTCAACTTGTGTGCCATTTATCAGCGTGGAGGTTTAATCGAGCCCGCATAGATGGCATTTGACGGAACCGCATAATTTACGCATATTTGCCTCTTCCATTTCCCACAGGTCAATCGGCAGTTTAGTCAGTGTTCACTGCGTCATAAATTGTGTGCCACCAATCGGTGTGGAGGGCTAATCTATAAAGCCTTGTAGTTCTGTGGAGGACCTGCGGAATTTACTCACACTCTTGGGACCTTAAACTCACACCCGTCTGTCATTGGTAGGCGGTGATGTCAGTAGTTTCACATCCTGTGTGCCACCCCATCGATAGCATGTGAGAGACCTTCAGAATTTACTTACATTCTTGCGTCTTTAACATCACACGGGTTTGTCAGTGGTGAGTTAAAGTGTTATCATTTCATCAACTTGTGCGCCTCAAACCAGTGTGGAGTGAAAATCTAGACCGCCTTAATGGCATGCGATTCGCCTTTAGAATTCCTGCACTTAATCCCTTGTTTAAATTCGCACTTTCCTGCTGATTGTAGAAATACGTGTCAGAATTGCAGCAACCTATTGGCAACCAAGCAGTCTGGTGAATAAGATCGCTTAGGTGGCATGTGATATGCCTTCATCTTTGCCCTAATTACTCGCATCTACTACCCCACACCGGTCTGCCAGCGTTGGGGTGAAGTGTCAGCAATGATACTTCTTTTGTGATACGCTTAAATTTCGTATCAACTCTTTGATTAGACGGCTCCTCTCTGCAGGCTTCTACTGGCGCCATTATTTTCTCATGTTTATTAGCCTTTTCAAATGTGCCCATTAAGACTTGATAGATCATGTATGTTTCATAGAGCTCGACTTGCCTTTTTTGGTGACTCGTCCTAAGTTCAGTTTGCTAGCACAGTCTGTGCCATATTTTCAGTCAATGCTCTTTATTGGATTTTCCACGCATTCTTTGTAGACTTGCATTTCCATTATCGCAATGTCGTACCCATTTGGGGCTTGATCTTGCATGGATCTCTTTTTGCTGATTTTACTCCCAACTTCCACGCTCATTAGCATTCGGATGCACTAAGAAGCATTTAGAGACTAAATACGGCACGAATTTCAGTGAATAAAACTGTGGTTAGTTACCGCGAGTGGATTAACTTACAAAATCAGCGTCAGCTTATATGTGCCTTCAGATGTTCAGAAAGTCATCATTAGAATAGAATTTTGAGCCTTCTATAAGAAAGATAGCAAAATTTTGAGAATGCATTTCTGACACTCACTGTACTGCACTCCCGTTTTGACGATGCTTCAAACAATTTGTGGCATTTCTGATACTTACGCCCACCACTGAACAACCGGTATGAGATTGATGTTGGAAGCACATAAGTAAATTCTGCAGACGTCCCAAATGCTATCTATGACGTCTACATTAGCCGTCCTTAATGATCGGTGGCACACAAGTTGTAGCATATCTAACACCTACACCCACCACTCACATACCGATGTGAATTTAATGTCAAGAGTGAGTGGGTGGATTCTGCACTTATCTGGCATTCCAATAATTGGGTCCAAATTATCCCCACACACTACTGAAAAATAAGGTGTGGCATTTTTACACTTACACCTACCACTGACGGGCCGGTGTGCCATACTAAACCATCCGCTCGAAAGCTTTGTAACGCTAGGCGCTACTCTTATTGCAACCTGCGCTTTGAATTGATGTTGGCAGTTCTCACAACACTTTGACTTCACCGGCCCTGTTCGCTGAATCACTCTCTTATTTGGCTATATTATTACTGGTGACACACCGATGTGCACTAATTGATCCACTTGATTTTCTTAAAAAGGGAAATCTTTAGCTTTGCCATCTAATACTTGAATTTTGGGCTTTAAGACTGACTGGGTGTACTTTTATTGCTAGCAAAATTTAAAACAACTGACCTGCTTTTGCCATACTTCGGGTTTCTTAGATACGTCACCTGACGTTGGTTTCGACGGTCTTTGCTGCTTTACTTGGGGTTGTCCTGTTCCATCTCACTAAATTCTTGAGTAAAGTGTGAGGTTGGTTGCCTACTGACACAACTGGACTAATAGCGGGAAGTGGTGAAGTCTCTTTGCCTACCATGTACCAGAATCCTCCAAACATTAACAATGTACTCATAATCTATGAGCCGGGCAATATTAGCAGTGCATATGGACGGCGAGGGCATCAAATCTGAGCATGTTGACAATCGCTTTAAGCGCGGTGTAGCAACAAAGCATACCTCTGCACTGACATATCATTAAATGGACGCACTAGTTCAAATTTATGCCATGACGGTTCTCCATTCTGCGAGATAAGAATCTGCATGTATGAATGTGTGGTTTGCATTGCCGATGTGTAAACTAAACGCTTACTAGAGTATGTTCAAAGCCATTTTTCATGCTAAGGAAGAAAACGACATCTCTATTCCTGGAGGCAAATTCTTCGATTTATAAAATGTATGTGCAAATTTGCACTCTGATTATGTGGTTGCACTGACACGCCTCTTAGTGTTAAATGCCTTTAGGTTGGGAATCACATGGCAAGTTGTGGGGAGGTTTAATTAAAAGAAAATCAATGCAGTTCTCACTTTTGGAAAAGCTCTTCTATTTCGTCTCTTGTTTACATCGCTTTCTACTCCCGATTTTGGAGCCGGGTGGAATATATTTCGCCACAGCCTCGCCATTGTCTTCCAGTGATTTTCTCACTTTAGCTCGCATTGTGTGAATAGGTGGCGTCTTCGCCTAAGAATTGAGTTGAGAATGATTTTTAATCTTTCTCGTTCTTGCCTAAGCGATCAAAATTTGGGGTTGACAAATTTGTTTTTTCAGAGAGGATGTTTGCTTGAGTCCTGAAGTCGAACAACGGGATGAGACATGGCTTTTTGCTTTAAAGCGGTCCTAGGTAAGCTCATTCACGGTGCACAATAATTAAAGTCTCTTCTGGATGCCCTCTTCGTGAAATTTAACGCAATTATCAAGCCATTTCCTTTGCCTTCCACGTCGTTGCAAGCAATTACAATTGGTCCTAGACGTTTCGCGCGATGCTCTGTCGCAACCACCGAATTTTCTCAGCGTAAGTTACCTATGCCTCTACCTTGGACCCGCGTGTATTCATTTACTTAGGACCCGGCTCAAAGCCTTGTCTACACCTGGTGAGTTTGCGTGACGGTAATCACTTTATCTTCTGCTTCTTCTCGTCTATTTTAGCGTTTACCGTGTTAGCACATCCGCTTTGCTTGCGACGGACCTTTCTACAGTCTGCTATCACTGACAAACTAAGATCGAAGATGATAGGATGGGTTCGCACCTGGTGGTCAGGTAAACTCGATGAGGGTAATCGAAATCCTTGAATTTCACATCTTTTATGCGGAACAAATGGAGAAGAACTGTACCATAAATGTCTCTGCTTTTGTGCTTTTGCTAACTAGCATTGACTAAAGGCCACGCTGGTAGCCTCAGAGCTAATGCACTCGGGCAGTAGTTCATCTACTTTGGCATTATGTTCAACTTCGACTTCAGCAAAGGCCAATAAAATATTATCTTGACAGCGGAAAACTAAATCAGCCCTAAATGAGACCCACCCTGGTCTTCGCCTTTTAGCATTGGACTTTGACAATACTTAGAAGAGAAATATGATAAGGATGAGATAATTTGCGATGATTTCAACAGAAGAATAGGAAACAACTTTCAGATTCCACTTCCACAGCAACACCACATATGATCGCGATCCAATCGGGAATGCTCGTTGCAGAGATGCTCCGATACTTGCATGAAGATGACCATTTGCTTGAATCCGTGGTACAGGCTTGGACTACGGAGATGCACGCCTAAAGTCGGTTCTATATTGAACAACTTTTCTTTGCTATGATTTTGCTGCACCTTGTAAATTAAAAATTCGTAAGTCTCTCTTTCATTCCCCATCTCCAGAAGTTCCCTCGCGTTTCCATGCAAAGTGCATGTAACTGTGCGTTTTTCGGAAACGATTTCACAACAAGGAAGTCGGTTCATTTCCAGCTTGGAGAGCCAGACTTGTTCACTTGAGCTAGATCCTCGAAAAACATCCCGCTGATATAAGTAATTCAGTCCTCAACTTCATCGGCTGCCTCTTTTATTTACGTGGATCAGAAAACATCAGGGAATCTTTTCTCGTATATGAGTTGCAACAGATAGTAGTGCCAACTCGGAATAAGTTGCTAATGGCAAAACTCTCACTTTCTGTTTTCGAAAATTGCCTCCTGGGCTAGACTGACACCATTCTTTCATTGCTCTACTGCGTCAGTTTGCCAGTTGAGTCATTGCCATTAGCCTGCCAATACTTCTAAGGACGTTCCGAGCCTGCAATCACTCAGATCATTTTTTGCGCAAAATCATAGGAGCGCAGCATTTCTAACGCGACCATTGTGTATAAATTCGTCCAACTGAGAAATGTGTTCGATCACTAGAAATATGTGCTTAATCAGCGCCATTTTAGTAGCAGAAGTCGCAGGACCACATACAAAGTGAGAAAATGTTTGCGTATAGTGGCCGAACTTTTAAATTGCTCTCGTATTCGGATTGCTTCAGGTCTGTTCATAACAGACTGTCATGCATTTCAGTTCGAACTGGAACAGCTGCTAATTGGAAGGGAAAAGACATTACTGTACACCGATAAGCGCATGACATTGGTCAGTGACTCCTAATCGGAGGAACCGGTGCGAGACCGGATGCAGTCGCAATATTTGACAGCATTGGATCTGCTTCGAAATTGAATCATGTCTTCCAGCAGAAGGTGTTGCGACCCTCCTCAGATATGATGCTATAGTTGAGGATAATTCCTAACCTTCTTCACAAAACAGAGCAACGTGTGAAGCTTAATGCAGCAGTGGAGACATGAAGGGCTGATGCGATGCGAGGTCGCGTGTGCTGTGAAGAAGTGCAATGACCCGAGCGCATCGTTGTTTTGCAGACGAGAAGACCTTGAGGACATTGTATGATCCGATGAATTAGCTGTTACTCTGACATGCTCAAGTTAAGACGCAAGCATGTTATGCCTGTAAAACTGCTTCATATATTCTCGCCATTAATATTACGCCAGCCTGTCGGTGTTGGTTGTAAGATTTAGCAATGCATATCTTTTGTGCCACAAATCAGGGTGGAGGGATATTTTAAGGTCTATAGCTGGCAATGGACAGAACTGCTTAATTTGCATATATTTGCCTCTTCTATGTCACACAGATTAGTCAGCGCTAGCAATGACACCACATGCTCTATTAATCAGTGCGGAGGGATAATCTAAACTTCATTGAAGGCATGTGAGAGAACCGCGGAATCAGCCCACATTCCCTATGCATTAATCTTAAAACGATCTGTCGGTGGTAAGCTTGTGTTTGCATTGCTCAAATTTTGTTTAATTGTCACTGTAGAGGTTTAATCTAATCTACATAGATGGCTTATGACAGAACTGCATAATTTACGCATATTTGCCTCTCCCATTTCCCACGGGTCAGTCGGTAGTTATGTAGGTGTCCGCTGTGACACAAATTGTGTGCCACCAATCGTTTGAAGGGTTAATCTATAACGCCCTGTAGTTAAGTGGGGAACCTGCAGAATTTACTCACATTCTTGCGACATTAAGCCTCATACGTCTGTCACACCAATCGGTGTGTTGGGATTGTCCAGTCCCATAGATAGCATGCAAAAGACCTTCAGAATTTGCTTACATCATTGAGTCTATATTATCCCTCCACATCAACTAATAGAACACTTGGTGTGGCATCGCTAACGCTTAATCCCACCACCGACTGACCAGTGTGAAATGGATGAGGCAAATGTGTGTGGGTTCCGCAGTTCTATCAATTGTCAGCTAAGCGCCTTAAAATATCCCTCCACTTTGACTTATGACACACAAGACTTGCACTGCTAAATCTTACACTCGACACCGGCTGACTAGTGCAATATTGATGGCGAGAATATGTGGATTAGTTTTGCAGGTGTCACATGCTGTTTATGGGGTCAAGATTACCCTTCCACACTAATTGTTAGCACACAAGTAGTGGCATTTCTGATACTTACACCCACCACTGACGGGATGGTGTGCGATTGATTTCGATTGTACATGAGTCAATTCTGCAGGTGTCTCGAATGCTTTGGATGGGCCTAGATTAGCCCACCTTACTGACTTTCGGCGCACAAGTTTTGGAATTGTTGACACCTACTCAAACATCCGACACACCGTTGTGCTTTTCAAGTCGCAATAATGTAAGGAATACCGCAGATCTGCCACGTGAATACATTGCTTTCTAGGTTATTCCCTCACGTTCATTGGTGGCACACAAGCTGTGGTATTGCTAGCATTTACCTCTACCACCCACATACTGATGTGAATTTAATGTCGGGAGTGAATGAGTGAATTGTGCACTCATCGATCATTCCAATAATTGGGTCTAAATTATCCCCACACACCATTGGAAAATAAGGTGTGGCATTTATGACACACCCACCCACCACTGACGGGCTGGTGTGAGATTGATTTCGATTATATATGAGTCAATTCTGCAAGTGTCTTTAATGTCATCTTTTGAGGTGCAGATTTTCCTTCCAAATTGATAGTTGGCACACAAGTAGTGGCATTGCTGTAGCTTGTAATCACCACTGGCACCCGGTGCGTTTTTAATGTCGCGCGTACATGGGTGAATTCTGTACGTCTCTAACTTGCCATTTATGTATGCCTGATTATCCTTCGACACTGATTTCTTGCTCACAAGTTGTGGCAATGCATGCATACGGCTGCACTACTGACATACCTGCGCGATTTTAGAGACGAAAAATGTGGGCAAATTTTGCAGATCTCTCACATGACTGCAATGCGTTCTAGTCTATCCCTCCACACCGATTGGTGGCACACAAGGCGTGGCATTTCTGATAGTTGCTCCCACCACCGGTTAACCCGTGCAAAATGGAAGAGGCAGATATGTGTAAATCCTACAGCTCTGTCAATTGCCACCCATGCACTTTAGAACACCCCTTCACACTTATTGGTGGTGCACAAGTCGTGCACTGCTAAAACTTACACCCACAACCAAGACACCGGTGTGTGTTTGCCATCGCAATTACGTTCGTAAATTCCGCAACTCTATCATATACCAATAATGCGCTACTGATTGTCCCTCTTCTCTGATTTGTGCCATAGATGTCTCAACATTGCTGACACTTACATTTACCTCCTAGGCACGTGTGTATTCTAAGATGCAATTATGTGGGTAAATTCAGCAGTTGTATGACGTACCGCCCATGCTGCCCAGGTTGTCCCTCAACATCTGTTGCCGCACAATTTGTGGCTTTGTTTACACGCTTCCCACCCTCACACCCTAAGCGATCTGGAAGGCTCAAGTAATTGTGTGAACCCTATATGTCTCTCACTTGCCATCTGTGTGGTCTAATTTGTCACCCCACATTGGTTTGTGACACACATGTGGAGGCATTTTTGACACATTCACCCATCACTGGCCGACTCGTGCTACGCTCATTCTGCATGTATATGCTGGGATTTGGCAGAGGAAATGTTATAATTATCTGAAAAGCAGATTCGCAGTAGATATTCGTGGTTTATTTTGCGTTCCTTGTCAGGCGATTTCGTTAGTGTACTCTAGACTATGCACTCATATAGAGTTTGTTTTTCATATTTGTAGCATTGTTCATCGTTCCCACACCTTCACTAAATTGCTGCTAAATTGAAACCAAAGTGCTGCAGCCAAAAATTTGCTCACTTTGCATGCTTATGCATTAGAATTTAATCTATACGTGCGGCTTTTCTTGTTGGGCATCTTTTGAATTAATCAAGCGTAGTTTCGCTGAACTTTACCATGCTTCCATGTGCGGTTAAAGTAGTAAAAGCGAATAAAAATATTTATCTCTTCCCCAACATTTAATAGCGTCTGTTGATGGATAGTAATCTATGCCGCAGTGTCAACGTCCTTTGTAGCGTATATTATAATGGCATGATGATTCGACAATTAAATGATTTAAGGCGTAGTACTTCGCCAATGCGGTCGAGTTGACGCTGCGCACCCATTAGCAGATATTAATCCTGCATCTTTGACTTGTACTTATATATCTTGCCTATCAACCCCCATTCTCACTCATAATTCTGCGTTTGCCCCGTTACACTGTCGACAAATATGGGGCATTAACAACTGCATATCCATGATTGCAAGCCCATTTGGAACCCCTGTATTTCAAACGTTGTCCATAAAGCAGCTTGCAATTTGTAGTCCTTTTTCCAGGGGCGCATTTTGAGTTCGGAGACTAAAGGAAAGCCTGACCAGTAGCGGTAAGGAGGGTCAAATGACATCGCATGCTTTGCTTGCCGATTAGGGCTTTCTGCACACCGAAAAGTACTTTAAAAGTGATGCTGATTTCATTAATTGACCTACTTGCAATAACTATCTGGAGACCTATTTGCAAGAATTTGC
Source organism: Taenia hydatigena (assembly GCA_036345935.2). Classification (NCBI taxonomy): domain Eukaryota; kingdom Metazoa; phylum Platyhelminthes; class Cestoda; order Cyclophyllidea; family Taeniidae; genus Taenia; species Taenia hydatigena. The sequence continues at coordinate 8,967,021 of JADWOT020000002.1, read as the reverse complement.
GTTGCATATAGTCTCAACCCGCTTCTCAGTGCACTTGAATGCTGATGATTTCGGAGGTTGGAGGTGGAGTCTATAACATGAGATCTATGAAATGCTATACCCCAAAGAGAACGCCAAATACAGGTGGAATCGCAATGATCGAAATCGCAGTTCACAAACGCATCTTTATTCAATACACCCTTAGTGCGGAAGATCCGCAACAAAGCATGGACTATAAACACGAAACACAAAATCCTAGCTGACTGCCCTTCTAGTGAGTGATCAGTAGACTTGAGGGCCATTTCAATCAAGCACACCCAAGCTGTCGCCTGAGGTATTAGCCAAAGTAGTGGAAGCTTGTGCAGTACAGCCATCGAGCTGACAATGAAATCACAATATCTGCTATTTGGCTGATTGATTTATTCGCTGTGATTAAAGCGCCTAAGTTAACTGCACTGAACGCTCGCGTTTAGCACTCGGTCTAAATTGGGAAATGCTTTGCTTTGGGTACGCCTACGTGCGGTGTGGATTTCGAATGGGTCAATGTAGCACCATGAATTAGCATGGCAGCATTCAACATTGCACACAATCACAAGTTAAAAATGTAAGAAACCGAGGGAGAGTCTAGCCGTGAATAATGCTTGCGTTCGCTTTTGCTGGCATCTTACAGCACAATGCACAACTACGATGCAATAGGTAAGAGGTTTTGTGCTGGAACACAGAGCTATCACATGTTACCTATGCGGTCATCGTTACTTCTTCACGATGATTGGTGTCACACAAGTTGTGGCACTGCTGACACTTATATCCACCACTGATAGATCGGTATAAGTAAACGGTGAAATTCTGCTAGTAAAGCACTGAGCGTAATGGAAAAATAAAGCTCAGCAGGTTTTCGCAAAATCCAACACATTTCGTGCTAGCCAAAGTAAGAAGATAGAACAGATTTTCTACTTAGCCGGGGAGAGGTGGAGTCCAATTGCGCCAATCTTCTTTCCGTTGAAAATTACACCATCGCAACTTGGATATGTCAAGCTTGACAGCGCTTCCACACCTTCGAATTCTGCGAAATAAGACTTGCTTGCTAAGACTAGACAATATGCTTGCCTTACATGCTCGTGCATCAATTTTTTACTGTCTAGTAAGGCGTCGAGGGTTAGAAACTTTTTAGAGCAATTACGTGTGACTTAGCCCATAGCCCTTTCAGCGCATGGCATGCTGCTATTCATTGAGGCAGTGATAAAGACGAATGAGAAAGCCACATTTCTCCCCCAGCAAGTACGAGAGTCTGTTGATGGAGGGTAATTCGCGCTACAGCATCGAAGTCCTTTGCAGTGCATTTCTGCATGGCATGGCGATTTGACGTATGAAAGAAATTGAGATGCTTCCATTCGTCAATCAAGGTCCACTTATGCTGGAGATCGTCAACGAGAGCGAGTTAAAATTGCGGACTCAACAACGGATAAGAATCCCGTTACATTGAAGGACATTTACATGTCTTGCATATCTACCCACATTTCCACGCATATTCCTTCATTGACCACATTACAGCGTTGACGTCTAAAGAAATTTCGTAAGTGTAGTTCTATGAGCACAATTTTTATTGGAACTCATCTATTATCAAACATCGCTTTTTTGCCTCCTTCCTCCTAGGCAGCATTTTCTTCCCGCATGAATGTGGGATCTAGTAGACGTGATGATGAAGCCAACAGGCAGTCACAGTCAGTCCTTAATCGGTACTGCAGGGACGCTTGATTGTGATTTGGTCCTGCTAAATTAGCTTTATATCTCAAGGCTGCTCATCCGCATCAATTTGCTCGCTGTTGATACGAAAGTCATCTTGAGATCTATAGCGTTATTAGGTCTTGTGCTTGATTTCACCTTCCGCGTCTACTCGCCTTCATGACAGGTCATGTGGCAGCAGGCCACTGATTCATGAGCAGAAAGCAACACCCTATTTCACAATCAACTACTCTGCGCATGTGGGAGTCGCCTTGTAGTTCAAGAACACACGTTTGATAGGCTGATACAACAGTGCCTACTTCTATAAATGCCCCATGATTTATGCTTGTAATCCAATTCTTCCTTGACGATGTCACTTCGCTTGCACCTTATGCTGCTGGCAATTTCGCACTTGGCGAAGAGCCGCGTAGAACTGGGTGGTGAGTTTTTATCAACTGAGTAACACTGATCGGCATTTGTGCATATTTCCCACCTATTAATTGCTTCCGCTTCACGTGTTACACTCACTTGACCCTAACTCCTCATTTTCCATCCACTTACACAGATAGCTGCATTTGTACCGGTTGACGGCGGCATTTGTTTGCGAATGGCTAGCAAGTCACACTAATTGCATGCCACATTTCTATCTCTACTGTATTTTACTCAAGCTATTAGTATATTTTTCAAGACATGCGTTTCCTCGTAACCCAAACTCACACGTCACATGCAATTACTTACAAACGCCTGTCCCCTATGGATCAAGCGTGTCAATTGTTGCATTTTAAAGGTGACCAGCAAGTAGTTATGTCTTTTAACAATAGCATTTTCATTATCAAAGCAGAAAAATCTGACATCCTTGTCTTAAAGCAATCCACAATATAAGTAACAGTTCTGCTAAGCTGAGCGCATTGTTTTTTTACAGAAGAGGCAATAGAAGCACACATACCGCTTCCAAATCACTTCTACTGGTGTTGCGTGGGCGCACACACCATTACGCTTCTTTGGGATGTGAAAGAGTTGGGCGAGGACTACGCGAACCAAATTAGAGTGACTGCATTTTCACCTTCGAACCCTTTTTTACTCGAGAGCAAAAAAAGGAAATTTCTCGAATGGGATATTCATTCTTTACGGATTGGAGTCCGACACACGATACCATGTGTTTGTGAACGCAATTGCAAATGAGAGCTCTGATGTTATATTCTACGGATTCATTAAAACACTGCCCACCGGTAAGCTGGCAAGTATGATTGCGATGTGCATCACCATGCCAAAGCATGGCATGTCTATTTGCATAAGGAACATCATGATGTGCTAATGCCTCATTTTCCATTTAATTGGTAGCAAATTGTAAGTGGATACTGGATGGAAAGGCATGTGGCAAGCGTCCACTACCCGTCCCAATGGCATGAGATACAGAGTCCAAAATGTCTGTAGTAAAAGACGGACTGAACTCACGAATTAATAATGAACATCTCCCACAAAGTATGCTCGTATTTATGCTTCGCACCCTTCAATCGTAAATAGGCGTTCACATTAAGCAAGGATTTGTTGCGACTTAGGGGTAGACATATTTAATTCATGCGGCTTGCTGTCATCATTGCAAATGGCTTAGCATTAAATGTTCTACATTTTCGTTCCTATTAGGGTCGGAATGCTTGCGTGATTGCTATCATGCATTGAAGTTATTTTATCTTCCAGACGAGACAAGGGAAGCAAATAAACCACTTCCAGCACATTTCCGATGGAGTTTCGCGACGTCACAAAGCATTACGTTGAATTGGGACGTGAGAGCGTTGGGTGTGCACTGCGCGAACCGGATTAGGCTGACTGTAGTTTCTACTCATCGACCTTACTTCTCCAAGAGTAAAACGGTAAATTATTCACAGGGAAGCATCACGCATGATGGGTTGGAGGCCAAAACTCGATACCGAGTGTTGGTGGACACAGAGGCGGGTGAACTATACGATGGATTTGTTATAACACCACCCCCCGGTAAGCTGGCAAGTGTAATTGCAATGTGCTCTACCAAACTCAGAGATGACTTGTCTGTTTGCATAGGGAGGACGAGGGTGGTATGGCGACCAACTGATCTGCCTAAGGGTCCATTCCGTCTGGTCCCGTCTGGCACGGCATTGAGGCGTACTTGAGCTTACTTGTGCGTAAGTGCAGATTGCCAACAGTTTGTGCATGCCTACAACCACGGTCATTCATGCAAAATTACCAGACCTCTCTTTTATCAACATAGGCTTTCATGGTGCGTGTAATGAAGCAATGCTGCTCACTTATGCTTATTTATTTCCAGTGCAACCTCTTTGATTTGGCAGCTACTGATACTACAAGTTTTTTATGTTCACCTTATTTTCTTGAGTTTACCATTTCCGCCAACTCAAAACTGAGTTCACGCTGTGCTGCGAATTAAACAAATGCCTTAAACTTCAAATTCGTGCATTTTTGATGTTGTCCTACATCTTACGCAAAGGGGTCACGGTATTTGGGCACAAGTTCAGTTCCGCTTGCGTATCGATGTCGATGCATTTTAACTAAATGCGTACTTAATGTCCACGACGAATTATGCTAGGTGTACTCCAATACAAGGAAATTCGGACAGAGCTCTTTTAAACGCAATTGCCATGCACGACGTCCCATGCTTATCGCGAGAGAGGACACTCACTTAGGAGACATGAAATCACCCGAACCTATTTTAAGTGTCGCAGCAGACTTGGTATAATTACTTCTCACGCCCGATATGTCCAGTCAGCATGTTAGCAAGCACCGTGAACAACGAAACCCCTTTCGTTCTTGATTTTAGCATTAATGTTGCATTCCGCTCGAATTTCCTTCGATGTTAATTGTGCATTAGATATGCTAAAATAATGCGATCATAAAATCAGGTCACCGTAGTTGGAATACAATCATCATCTCTAGAGGGCAGAGCGAGAAGATTTGGATTCCATGACATGGACTAAATCCATTTAGTCTTACGATCTTTGTTCCACCTTGTAAATTCTGCCTATCATTTGGTTGGAGAAGGTTGTTACAATATAATTAAGGCGCCTTGCAGCTGTTGGTGTGATGTGGGGTTGTGGTGCCCCGCCCAAACATCATGACACATGCATGGGACCACCTCGCGATTTGGGACTGGTAATATGTGCAGTTCGCTCTTTGCCAATTTGCTTATGCTAGACTCATCAAAAACGCAGCCCGCTAACATACTGTGCATGACGTGGTCTCAAACAATATGCTATCACGGATCTTCTGCAACGACGTCCAATTCGAATGAGCTACAGTTTGTGAGCTGTCATTTTGGTCAGGCCTTCTTTATGGCATTCAAACAAGGTTTAAGCATGGAAGTGGTTGCACACTTTGGTGGGCGGTGAAACATCATGTTAACAAATCGTTGCATAATTACGAGAAATAACAGACCTTAACATTGGTGCCCCAGCATTTTGGTGGATGCTTTAAGGTTAGCACACCTATGCATTGTTATATTGATGCTGGTGCTCAAGAGCGCCTAGTTGGCTGCGCTTCGCAAATGCAAATACATGCAGCTGTTTCGTGTTGTCTGCATTTTAGCTCAAGACTGGTATGTAAACATAAAATGTTTTGCAGATTTAAGGATTGTGAAGTGCTAGCGGACAAGATTGGAAGAAAGGCATGGACATCAGACAAAGATTTCTAAACCGCTTGTGGTAATTACGCTGGCCTACCAGCATTATCTGGAAAATTCGCGTTTAAGTGGACTCAAACCTGACAGTTTTGTCCGCATTCTTCTTTCTCCACGATTATCACCTCTGGTGGCATAAGTTGAACGAGTTCATCAAAATATCAGTAACTCAAGCTAGCCTTGTGATCTGGCATGCAAATATGGCTGTCCATCCCCAATCTGACTGTGCCCAGTTTTCCGTGGCTTTGAGTTGAGCCAGAAAGAGGACAAAGAATCAGAAAATTCCGAAGCAGATTGCCAAAATACCTAGCTGCAACTGAAAGCTAAAGCGACAGCTCATGTTTACCATGGGTCTTTTAGGGTCGCGTGGGCAAGACTGCGTCGCAGGCACCGATTTGTCACTATGATTGCCCATTGAGATATTAGGTCCACTATGATGTCAAGAGGCATCATCTAGCATTCCTTTGCTGCAATCCGTGTCCAGACCCGCATTTGAGGCAAAATTTAATTTTGATTGATGCAATTCTGTTAAATAATAAACTATTTGCGAATTGGACTATGATGCAAACAGGATGTGTGATGTGCGCTCCAATAATTCGAAAGCAGGTGGTCCTGGATTTCCTCCAATCACCGAACTCTTAACTTACCGAAGTCAAATAAATGTCTGGGATTGTCAGATACTTACCATAATAATGGGCAGAGTGATTAGGCGTCAATTTACCAAGGAAACTCTATGTCATGCAACCCATTTTAAAACTTGCTTTCACAACTGGGTTTTACGACTCAGGCCAAGTAAGACTGAAGTGAGTGGATGGTCATCGAGAATAAGACCATTCCACTGTTTCAGGAGGATTTGTTCAGACTTGCGCAAAAATCAACAGACTCACTTTTGCAATCAGTCGCAAATTGTGGGCTACACTGCATACCAGTTTGATCCCTCGGCGTTCAATCTTGATGCTCGATTAATTACATTTTATTACATGCCAGCGGAAGGAGATCGAACTGAGCCTCTTGCACTGTTTGTATTCGAAAGGGTCAAATTATGGCAGCATTTTAACCGTTATCTTCGTTCTTCACTCTCTTCACTGGGGATTTTGACAAAATAATCAGCACGCCGCTGAAAATGCAAAGATTGAGGTATGCGACGACTACGGAAGAGATGAGCACAGCCCTTTGGTGACAAGGAAAGACCGAAGTAATAATATTGGAACTGACCCACCCTTTGCACATCAACAATACCGGCTGTCACTTCACATCTCAGGCGTTGGCTTCTGCTTTTCCACCCTTCATCGTTTTGTTGAGAAATATTCAGAAGTCAGCTTTGACCTAGCAAGGGATGGATGCTATTAATGTCGTGTCATGTCACGGATTCGCTTCTTCATTAGTGCCCGGCGTGAATTCGATTTCGAGCATTATTGTAATTCCCAATACATGCGGGCGTCGAACCCGTAACATTGCTGACAGTTAATTTCATGCTTCGCTATATCGTTCGAGCTTGAGTTTCATCTTTGCCTCCAGCAGTGCTTAAGCTAGGCTTTTATTCATCATTGGATGAGAATATGGTTTGTTGCGCAATGCTATTTCACCCGCTCAGAAGCTTTGTAACGCTAAGCGCCACTTTTATTGCAATTTGCGCTTTAGGATGATGTTGGAGTCTACACTGCAATTTGCCTTTACCGGCCCTGTTCGCTGAATCAGGCTCTTATTCGTCTATACTTTTACTGATGACATACTGATGTGCACTAACCGATCGGCTTGATTTTGTTGAAATGGGAGGTCTTTAGCTTTGCCTTCGAATTCTGCAATCTTATACTTCAAGACTGACTGGGTGTACTTTAATTGCTAGCAAACTTAGAACATCTAACCTGCTTTCGCTATGTTTCAGTTTTCTCAGATGCGTTGCCTGACGTTGGATTTGAAGGGCTTTGCTTCTTAACTTGGGATTATCCTGTTATATCGCACTAAATTCTTGAATGAACTGTGAGATGAGTTGTCTACTGACACAACTGGGTCAGTAGTGGGAAGTGGTGAGGTCTCTTTTCTTACCATGCATCAGGATCCCCAGACATTAGCAATGTACTGCTGATCCATAAGCCAGACGACATTAGCAGTGCATACGTGCGGCGAAGGCACTATATCTAAGGCTGTTCACGATCACTTTAAGCGCAGTGTGACAATAAAGCATATTTTGCACTTACCTATCATTGAACGGATGCATTAGTGTAAATTTATGCCGTGATAGTTCTCTATTCTGCAGGATAGGCATCTGCATGTTCGAATGTATAATGTGCATTGCCGATGGGTAAACTATAGGTTTATTAGTGTGCGTGCAAAACCATTCCCCATGCAAAGGAGGAAAACAGCATCTTTCTATTCGGAAGCAAATTTTTCGGTTTATGAAAAGTGGGTGCAAAGTTGCATTCAAATTATGTGGTTGCACTGACACGCCTCTTGGTGTTAAATGCCTTTCGGTTGGGAATCACATGGCAAGATGTGGAGAGGTTTAATTAAAAGAAAAATAGCAACGCAGTTCTCACTTTTGGAAATGCTCTTTTATTTCGTCTTTTGTTTACGTAGCTTTCTATTCCCATTTTTGGAGCCAGGTGGAATATACATCGCCACAGCCTCGCCATTGTCTTCCAACGATTTTCTCACTTTAGCTCACATTGCGTGAATAGGTGACGTTTTCACCTAAAAATAAGTTGAGAATGATATTTAGTCGTTCTCGTTCTTACCTTAGCGATCAAAATTTAAGGTTAATAAATTTGTTTTTTTTCTTTTTTTGTAGAGGATGTTTGATTAAGTCCCGAAGCCAAAGAGCAGGATGGAAACATGGCTTTTTGCTTTTTAGGCAGTCCTAGGTAAGCTCATTCGCGGTTCACAATAATTGGGTCCCTTTTGGACGCCCTCTTGGTGAAATTGGAATACAATTTTCAGGTGAACTGCCATGCACACACGACTGTCCATTCCCAGTTGGACTGCAACTGGTTCCCCTTGGCTTTTAGTTGGGCTAGGAATGAGGTCGAGGAATCAAAATTGCCGAAGCTGGTGGACGAAAAATCATACGCGCAACTAAAAGCCGGAGCAGTAGATCATTTCCATGACAGATCTTCTAGAATTGCATAGGCGGAATCGCCTTGCAGACACCAATTTGTCACCAGGATTTGTCAATGAAATAGTAAGTTCACTATGAAGCAAACAGGCTTCATCTAATTGCATGCCTTAACTGCATTTTGATGTTCACTATTTGGCACAAATTAATGCAGTTCTGCTGGAGAAGAAGACATTCTGATGCCAGTTCGTCTGTGATGCAAAAAGTGCATGATGTGCGTTTTACTCATTTGAAATCAGACAGTCTAATAATCTCTCTAATCAGACACTAAGTGTATCATTTTAAGAACATAGGGCATGCTTTTCTAATGCTGCAACAATTTATTTATTTATATGTTGCGGACAAGTACGTACCTATGTTCTTCCGAAGCATAGGATGTCCTGATTAATAATTTTTTGTACTATAGATCATGAAATGCACTCATTACTTTCTTGCCCTCGAGACAGACGACCAACATTTTAGGAACCTAAACTGCAATGGATCGGAACCGAATTTAAACAGCGTACAACTTGCTCAGCTAAAGGTACTTACAAAATGATTGTCATCTGATGAAATTTGAAGTATATCGACGGCAACAAGATCGAAATTCGTTTGGAAGTCCATGGAAGAGAGGCCAATTTTAACGAGTCAGTGCGGCACCATAAAAAGCAGCAAAAAGTGGGGTGGTTTTAAAAAAAAATATGCAAAGCTCTATTTTTTCCTTTGCCAGATTAAGTAGCAGACAGAAACACCACAAAATCATTCTACTTGTGTGCCGCAGACGAACAAACATGTCTGGAATTCGGAGGCAGAGCTGATCTTGTCCATGTGTTGATCACTAAGGCACCCAACACACACCCATGTGTGGTGCTGACCAATTAAAAGGGAATGCGCTAGGTGCCAAGGTATAAAGTTTTCGAGAATGCTGCCGCGATGAATGTCACTCTTTGAAAGCGGAATGAAGGCACCCCAGAAATTTTAATGCCAAGAGTTTGCAAGTCATCGCGATGCATCGATAAATCAAGACTAGCTGATGATGTGTGTGTGCGACTTGCCTTTCTCACACGCCTGATTGTTTGCCTCTATGCCTGCACACCAATCTCTACCATACTGTTTTATTGCATTTTTCCTCACTACTTCATTACCTCAAAGTGGATCTAAATACCGATTTTTCGCCTGATTGCTATCACTTGACAGTTGAGGGATGTCAGACCGGACAACTAGTTATGGCGCTAGTGCTTGTGATAGACTGATCGAAACGCCGAAAAAAGTGCATGCAAACACAAGTGCTTACCTTCGAAGTATGCAAAGATCAGGACACTTTAGGATTGCAGAGCGCTTCAGCACATGGACAGCGATTACTGAATAGTAGTGAGACATCTTCTGTTTGATATCTTCCTCACCTCTGTAGTTGAAAGGATGGGTTAGAGTGAACCCAACTCGCTTACTTGCATTCCATTGGTAAAGCAGGAAAGTGCAATCCCATCAGTACATGGGAAATTCCAAAGGATTGCTAATCACTAGTGACGAATAATTTAGGGCAATACCATTTCCTTGCTTACTGATGACCACGACGGAAGAAGTAAATGTCACATTAAACAATAGGGGGTTGCATATGCTTGTTCTAGATGTATTTTATTGCAGTCCTACACAACGTTACTTTCAATGTACTACCTCCAACAACATTTCCGCATCCGCTATCACTATGATTCAGAAATTTATAGTGATTCACCTAAGTTTTTAAACACAAACGTGAAAAACCAAGCTGCAGTGCCATGAAACATCTATTCGACATTTCAGTAGATATTATCCAAAATAGCACAATCCACGGTAGAGATTGTACTCGTGCTTAGGCTTGCCATTTTGATTCTAATGAAGAAGAAGTTTTTTCTGATTTGTTGCACGGACTCAATACATGCTGTTCTACCCTTACTTTGCCACACTCATATCCCCACTGAAGTCAGGCACGCGTCTAGTTGATGAGAGCGCATTTTGAATCCTGCTAACCTTGTCACGAGGAATTCTTCGAAATGCTCCCTACAATCATTACATTTTTGCTGGTTGCATAGCCAGTTTAAAGTAGATCAGAACCACTATAATTTGTTATGCAACACTTGCTTCGTGGTCATAAAGAAAGCAAACTGTTCACACTTTCTCTTGAATTAATTAACGACCAGGATATTTTCGTCTGCTAAGCGTTAAAGTGAGTCGGGTTGGATGCAGTTCACAATGGACTACACATTCACAGAAGGAAGGCAGATTTTACTCGGTCAGTCACATCAGAGTAATAGTGGAAAGTGGGATATGGTGGCTTAAATGAATCATTTGATGCAATTTCGTCTGTTTTGACAGATCGGATGGCAGCCATATACCACGGAACCGCTTTTCGTGGTGTGCACCACTGCTTATATTCATGATGACATGAGAGTTTGTGCTTCTTAAGAGTGTGTGTGACTACATCATGTACCTCCTGGCTGAAGGAGGTGCCGACTACGATTCGCAGCATCAGTTTCGGCATTTCGCTACATTAGAAGAACACAAGCTGTATCGATCCATTCGGCAGTAATTCAATGTGTATTTTGAAGGGCAGATGTGCCGATGTAGAAATTGAGCTTCTTTGAATTGTGAATAACTCAGCTTGATTGGTATGGCTAGCACTTTTAGTGTTATGAGGTTTCCCTCCCAGATGGCACCGCATCTTTCAACCTTATGTAAAAGGTAGTGGCATGATGGTTTTAGCCGGCTGGGTTTGTATGAGCATTATAACTCTCATGTTGGGAAGCACTGCACGAGTTCTGCAGGTGCTAAATTCTACTATCGCTCTTCCGTTCGTTGTCTAACTGGCGGAACAAATCAGGGTGGTGTAGCACTAGTTTGAGGTCGTTGCTTTGTTTTCGCTAAGTATAATGCCCTCATCTTCAATAAATTAGTGGTCGGTCTCACTGCCATTCAACACTTCGCTAATGTGTCGCAACGCGATACCATTCCGCAAATTATGTTAATCAAGAATAGTAGAGGATTGGATTTCAAAGCTCGTTGCACTTGCATTCAATTTTAACGCAGCCCACTAGCATTTGACGCTGCCAAGTAATACGTTGTTGCACTTTCAATGCAAGTGTAATGGTTGGCTTCTTAGGATGTCTTGGTAGGTTATGTGGACGTGCTGGTTAAGTAATAAGGTAAAGACTCCTCTGGTAATTTGGGATGATAGTCTTCAATATCCAATATGCTAGTCCATTACTCATAAATTAGGTTGCACCTCGATTGTGCGAAAACTCTGCGCGATGGAGCCGGATCGACAACTGAGTACGTGGTTATTTGCTCCCAATCACTGCCTGGCACGTCTAAGTGCAAAGGCGATTATTGGAATCGGGTCGATTGCAGATTCCTTAGTGTCTAACCACGCTGCAGAATTGGAATCCATTTAGGTGGTGACCATAATGGTCCGACCGGAATCATCCTATGAGTAAGATGCTGCCTGTAAGGCAATCATTACAAATGCTTGCGTTGGTTTTTCCTTTCCTCTTCCAAAGGTATTTGTTTGCTGTATGAAATGAAGTCCGTATATAACCCCACCATATTGTCGCCTAATATCTCTTAAACCCTGGTGCATGTGAAATGACCGAGAAATGATGTATACTTGTGACAATTAATGGCCGTAGTAATTGTGATGCATGTGTGAGGAATTTTTCGTCACTGCTTGAGGAGGAGGAGATTACATGGCATTTGCCTCACTAGTAGCGGATGATATGCACGAGGTGATGAGAATCTGTCAGACACTACCAATGTCCAGCGTCATCAAACCTTGCTCAATTTCCGTCGCACGTGCACACTTAGACGTCATTTTTCTTGCAAGCTGCTAATGTAGTGTGAAATTAGAAATAATATTATGTTGGAACCTTTCTCATCACTACGCCTTATCAGAAACTGCTGTCCAAAAATATGTAGCATGATTTGGGACATGCAATAATTGAATTGAATGGACGGTCAGGGATTCCCCACCATCCCACAGTTCCATAAAACCTTTTATCCAAGAATACGATGCGTGCTGTAGCATGAGTGGAGAGAAGAAAATATGGTGACCGAATGTGTACTTGTGTGTGCAAAATATGCATGAGGAATAGGGCTTAATGAAGTCAAGGGTATTTTGCAAGTGAAAACGCAGAAATTTGTTGATTGGTAGAATGAATCTTGTTATAATTTAATTATGAAAGCGAGAGAGCTGGAGCTGGTGGGCGATGGATGTGTAAGTGGCGAGGATTTGTTAAAAGAGTTGTTAAATGGAATTTGGAAGGGGAGGTGGTGTCACATGTAAATATATATGAATATATGTGTGGGGCCAAAAATAACAGTAGTAGTGTTGGGTTCTAGAAGTGATTTGGTATAATGGTTGCATACGTGTGCGTCACATGCATGTGGCGGCGTGGTAAAATGCAGGACTAATGATGTGGAACGACATAATAGCAAGGAAACGGTAACCTTTTATCAGACAATTATCTGATTTGTTTGCGATATGTCAACAGTAAGAAAATTAGAAATGCATAAAATGGATGAATTTGCGGATGTAAGAAGGATGGAGGGAAGGGTCTCTACTAAAGGCCACGATTAGTAGTGGTTGTGAGATGGAAGGGGTAGTAGGAGCAGAATGACTATAACATGCACTTAGTAGGCGCATGCAAATGAGGAGATGGGTCGGTGTGGAGGAAGGAAATTGCAAAGGTATAGGTAGCTAACCATAACTGCTACTACTTGGAGGTTGTGACTAGGAGAGTGGAAGAGCAGGCATAATGAGGATGAATGAAAGGGTGGAATAAAGTAAACAAAAATAAGAATTTGCGTAAGGAATGCGTTGGGAATTGCGTGCGTATTATAAGGTTGGGTTTTCGAAAGTCATATTTTGTTTGGTGATCTAACGTCCCGTATTATCATTTACAACAAGGCTTTTTTACGTACTGTCTGTAGTCTTTCCAGCAATGTCAAAGAAAAGGATGCTCACAGATACGAGGCAGTTTTACCTGTTCTTTCTTTGTAAATCTGCTCCTTTGAAGGAGGAAGATAAGGCAAGGCGGCTGAAGAAGGAAAGATTAATGCCTTGGCGACCAATACCTCAGCCTTGTGGAATATTTAATGACAATTATAAATCTATGAATCGTGTTTTGGTCACCTCGAATAATGTGACAATTAACTGAGAACGTGTTTTAGGGCGTTCGTGTGCTGCACGTGCGCAATCGACAAACCCACTCCTGACTACACAGCCCAATATGTAGATTAAATTATTAATGGCTCTAAGCTGCATGCCTTTATTCACTCTTCATCTTCTCTAGCATTCCTTAGAACGGAGATTGCTGTGGAGACCTAAGTTTTATAATTTGGATTGTCAAAAAATATTAATTTGCGTGCTTCTTTTCTATCTCTACTTTCCACTCTCCTCCTCGCCCTCCACAACCTCCCATCCACTAAGAGCATACCTTTATTTAATTGATGAAGGGACTCCTTTTCCTCCCTTACATTGTTTCATGTGAAAGGGGAACGCAAAACGTTAGGTCTCTCAGACATCATCAACATTCGGGAAAGTGGCTAAACAAAAAGGTGTAAAATCAAACCGTTAAGTTATAATTAGCAGGCTTTTGGCGGACTGGTGAATATATAGACAGTTGAGCATTTGGACGCCACACTTCATTACATCAACACTCATGGCAGATTTACTTCTGCGTAGATAGAAAGGCATGGCGGAAAAAGGAAAAGGAATTGAAAATTAGTACTTCGCGATATCGAGGTGGACAACGATACATCCTGTCGGTATAAATTAACCGGATGTCCTCCCCCAAACCTTCTCAATTTCTTAGTGTCAGCAGGGTTTGTCATCCTATTTGTCAATAACCGGCAGCACTGCCAACACAAAACTCCACACACCGACTGTATTGCCTGGCTCCATAGCCAGTAGCTTCGAAAGTGATTGGAATGATTATGGTTGTGGCAACAAATCACCCTATGTGTAAGCCATAGGCCATCAAATTGAACATTCCACAACTCTACACCTGCATATTTGCCATGAAATAGTGCTCGCATCGCCTACGCCACCAGCACCCACCATCTTAATCGCAATATGGCATTTTCTGATGCAACTTTAGTCTAGGCTTAGCATACGATGAGGCTTTTTCGGATCAGATTTTGTCCATACAGAACAACTCATAAAATGAGGTGGAAATTTTAGCTCAGCAAAGAAGTTTGCATATATCTGAGTGTATCTAGTTCCTTCGTGAACCATTTCAAACGGATATTTTGCCCGATTTCAGCAATAGGCCATTTTACCAACCGCTGAAGACGTTAATTGGGTCACCATTTAAAACGGGTGCACTCAAGCGGCGTCCAGCTCTCACTGTCCTTCTGCTCGATATTGGCTCCGTTTGACAGAAAGTATTGAAGAACAAGCAGACGATAGCCACGAATCGCTGCAAAAAATGAGTGTATCTGCAAAGGCATCAGAATGGCTGATGTCAGTTCAATGCATGAGTAGCAGTTGCAACAGCAGTAGGCGACCGCTTAAGGTAGCATGCTGTAGTGCAGCTTGCAGGCACCTGCTTCGAGAAGGGGAGGAGAAGGTAGTCGCCAAAATAAATTTTGCCATTTCGCAGTCACCTTATTTGTGCGAGGGATGAACGTGCACATAAATGCGCCGTAAGGTACCACCCTATTAGCTCAATAAACCATTAAATTTCTTACCATTTTGAAAGTATGCGATTCGCAAAATTATTCTTACGCGCAGTTGTGCTAGCAATGAATAAAGCCATTGTCTTCGTGGATGTCATAAGGCGAATGAAGAACACACATACCTCAACACCAGCAAGAGTAAGAGCAGAGTGTTTTCTTTCATTCAGTTTGTGGCCCTGTGCAATCCAATTTACAAAGCAGAGTGACGGCGTCCAAATTGCCTTGTTTTGCCACCCAGTGAAGAGGCGTTTTGCCAAGGTAATCACACAGGTAAGTGTAAGTCCCATATTCGAGGAGCAACTGCATCATCTCTGTGCGTACATTAGGATTAGCCTTGAAAATATAAAGTAATGCTGAATGAGGCGCGTGGACTGTCTTGTCTCTGTTGAATACGTGATATTTTCTTACGAATAACAAAAAACGAGTGTTATGACTGGTAATACTAGCGCTTGGCAACTAAAGTGGGATTAAAGCAGGAGCTGTGCTTTGCTAGCTGCGCATGTATTAGGTGCGAAATTAATAAAAATTAATAGAGTGATCCTCGTTAGTCATTTCACATCAATTCAAAGATGATGGATATAATCGACGGTGAGGATCAAAACACGACGCATGCCTTTTTCCAGTAGCTGTCTCGCGATAGAGAGAATAATATTTTCCACTGTCTGAGACAAGGTGACTGAAGTAATGCAACCATCTGAAGAGTCAGCAATCATTCGTGGTTCTTTTAAGGGAGAAAAGCAAATAGGTGCATACGTCAGTAGCATTAAGAAGATTGATTTGTTTGATATTATTTTGTTAGATTAAAATCGCTTCAGTTGGCATTCAAACAGAGCGTGGCTTTACTTTTAAAAGACCATTTTCATTGAAAAGGCGGTGCTGCAGCAAGCAAGAGAGCAATCTATGGATAAAAATGAGGAACGACATGCACCCCGGAGCCGCTTACATTTGCTGAGATGCTTTAGTAGACAAAATGATTAAAATTTTAATCATTTAACATTCGTCTGTCGCAGTGACCTCTATTGTGCTAAAATAAAACAAGCTGAAGTTAAACTTTGTCCAGAAGATAGTGATTTTGTAATTACAGCAGTCTTTCCCATTTGAGCGTCTGGAAAATTTTAATCCATTAATCGTCTGTAAGCTTTGTGGCAATTAGATTTGATGCATTGAGCACTTTCAGCGGATCCAAGCCCTATGAGCTGTTCAACGGCGAATGCTTGCTGAATAGCAGTACAACAAAGGCCGGTGAGAGTGATGCGACATATAGGCTTGCACTTTCATGCGCTTGTGGTAGCCAATTAATGCTGACTTCTGATAAATTATCAGTGAGATGTGATTGTCTCTATGCTGAGCAATGCTAATTATCCACGCCTGAGTGAGGTCACGTTCTACATAACGAGTGATAGACAAGAAAGTTTAAATGTTGAACTGCACCATATGTTACGATACAGGCCTCCAGGGCATATTTGACTTTATCACTGCACCTACAATAAAGTTTCTTGCTCCGATACCTTTGACCACTTTTGTCAACAATTGCTCATTGAAGTGAAACATGGACAGACCTATCTAACAAGGCGTTAAAAGGTAGAATGCACCGGTCTAGGCGTAAACCCAGCCGCTGGACTAAATGCCTACAATAGATGATTTAAACAACGTGATTGGCCTGCTATTTACTTTTTCTGTGATTTTGAACCTAGTATCATGCGTAATTACGACTTCTGCCTTAGCGACTGGAAATAACGGAACTGTTGGTGCTACTCAGGACACAAGTTGAGAAAAAGTTAACAGCAGCTTTGGTCCTTGTCTTATTTTTAATAAACTGAGCGAAAAGACCTATGATTTTCGTGCAAATTAAGAATAATGATTAAAAAATAAGCATAGGCATCTATGAAGTTGAATGCGTTTGGATGATGGCTGTTCTTAATTTACCTGCGATTCACCGCATACTTTACAAGCATGTGCAAAACGTTCCACCAAACGTTGCAATAAAAAAAAATGGATTTTGCTTTCGTGATTGCTTTTTAAATGTACTGCATAGTTGAGTTAAGTAAAAATACGTCCCCAAATGCATTCGATGAAATGTTGTAAAATGGATTTTCACATCAAGAAAAGGTTGCTTAACTTTGGATATAAAAATCAAATGCAGATAAGGTGAGTACATCAACTAGAGTTTTAAATAAGGTGCACTCACCATAATTTAGGAAAGAGCAAATAAAATTAAGTGCATTGAAACGAAAAATATGCCTCGATGCTTTGAGAAGACAACGTTTTTTTAGCGCTTCCTTCCCTGTTTAACTTTCATTTTGCATTGTGTTGCCTTCTGATTGTTGGTTTTTTTTACTTCGGACGCTTGCTGTTTAAATGATAGTAGTCTGCACTGGATTCAGTTGCACTTCTCAGTGCCGCCACATCACTAGATAGCTTAACAAACAATTTAAAATTGTGCACGGCTTAGTAATGACGGAATCGTGCTCGTTGTTGGGTTCTTACAATTTTCTATGCCTAGGAGTGGGCGTAGATCTGTTAATTCACCGTAAAATTTTGACAGCGTTTTCTCTTGGGAGTGAGGCCATGAAATGTGGTACTGCTAATTTACCTACGAGGCGTCGTTGAGACCAACATCTTCTTTCATCCAAGCAATGGACATGTGCGAAATTGTGATGCATTTGCTTTGCAACAGGAGACCCTTAACATAGGCAAGTAAGCAGAAATTTATTTAAAGAGGAATGTCACCAATTTTTCGGATTCCCTATATAAAAAGACAGAATTCTCCAGCAGTGTTTGATGAAATAATCACGGTGAAGCAGATCCTGCATTAACAAATTGCACAATACATGTTTATTCCTACATGCGATAATGCGATCTTATTTGACCCAGTTAAAAATAAATTAAGTGGAGGACGAATTCAATCATGCATGGCGTGTAGATAGTCAGTCAATTCTTCTAGCTCGGTAGTTCCTGGTCAAAAACTCAAAACACTATTTATTGTCCGACTTCTCGTTTGGTCATTTGTTCAACACAAACGCACACTTGTTCACATTGCCATCCACTTTGATTTCACTGCCCATAAGGAGGCAACTCATGCTCTGTTAAGCTATCATTAGACGTTTTATCCATTTTCTCCTGCCCAAAGTGCCGCGACACTATATTGATGGCAACAAATTGAGCTTTGTGATCTGACTGAACGCTAAATACACATTTAGTCGACTCTTTAAAATCATCAGGTCAGGTCTCTGAGACACGTGAGCAATTTTGTGGTAGCAATCTAATCGTCTATCCAATCTTCGACCACGAGTTTGCCAGGAAGGTGAGTATTCAGCGTCAACTTTTGTGCGTAAACCTTTGTATTCCAAACAAAGCAGGCATGGCGGAGAAGCTTCTACTAGCAAAGAGACAGTAGCGGCAACTGCATGAAACTCAAAAATATTTATGGCAAACTAATCTTGTTAATTGGTTGCACCACGCAACAATTTAGCACTTCAGATCTGCTCTAATGCATGGCATTTCACAATAAGTCATTTGGCCTGCGTTGGCAAAAATTTATATTTTGCTTCGTAAGAGAAGGTGCAACATGTCACCTAGAACGAGACCACCAAACCAGATTAAGCTTTTGCTATTCTTTGGAACGACACCTATTCTTGCTTCTTCTTAAAAGCTAATGGACAGCTTTTGCATTTGCGAGGCTATAAGGTTGGTGCATATCATGATAGATGAATGCATTTTGCATGGAGAACATCAAACGCATCACCACCTTTCTGATCGAAATCGTTCATTATGTCCGTCGCATCCTGCACCCCCTCCAGCTTCTCCTCTTCGGTAGGCAGACAGTCGTTATCGCGAGACCACTCTGGCCATGCGGTATTTGGTGGGAAGCGACGTCCCCTGACAGGAAGATCAGCTAGCACACACGCCGTTATTGTGAATAGCCGTGCAGGATCATCAAGTACTTCAAAAAGTTGTTTGCTGGATCGAAGGCGGGGTGGTACATGAGATAGAGCACCGCCTTCACCAATTCCAGCAAACTGTGACAGCTGTGTGGACTGGCAAGCCAAACAGATAATCAAACTGTAAGACACGCAATTGAGTCCCTCCTGTCAGCCCAAAATTTTGACTGTAACCAAACTTTCAAACCCTACGACTGCTATCTGGAGTCAAACTTCACAGACTGAAATAATGAAATGTTCCGTTCCCAGCGTTTGCATCATGGAATCATTGGCTTTTCGGCAAAATGCACTCATCAGTACTCTCAAACATTGTTTACACGAATTTTAATTCACATGACTTTGCTCACCTATGTCAGTGATCAAGAAGGCTTAAACATATGGAATTATCTGACGGATCGATGTTGGGATGAAATATGGGTGAGTCGATTGACATCTCAGGCCTAACCTTGGGATACCTTGAGCAACACTTGATCTAAAATAAACACTCTCTATTCAAAGCACGCTCTATGCTCTGACGATTGTAAAGTTACCGGGATATCTCTGATGATATGCAAAGTGCCGATAATGGCTAGTCTCATTTGCGTGTTTCAAGCATTCCACAAGGTCATTTGCGGCTCGCATTTTTCAAATAAGAGATTTAAGCCAAATATAAGTGATTACATAAATTGAATGATTTTCTGCGTAGAGTCAAATGATTTTAAACTGGTGAGGAAATTTACAGTCAACTGGAAGTCCATATGCGCATTGTTGCCGGATGTGGGACGCAGTGAAACCTTGACCCTGTTTGCGTCGACTCCGATGATGAAAGATTGGCCATCAGTGGAGGCATTAATTGTTCTGCTAAGCTGCTGCACGTCCTCGCATATGTATGCTGAGTTGCTAGAGGTGACATCTGGGAGACTTTAATAAAACGAGTCATTTTAATTGTGCCATTCCCAATAATCCTTCATGAATAGGAATAATGAAATCAATTGCTTAGTCAAAGAGTAGAACAAGGGTAGAGGAATGGAGCAGATGACTTTTAAACATTTGAATGCAAAATAAGCTGTGCACAGAGCGCTTGCAGTGTTTTGTTATCCACCGCCGCAAAATTCACAAACGCATTAAGAAAATGCTTGATTGACTTCCAGCACACTACATGCCAATCAGCATTCAGCGGCACTTGGTTTCGCCATTCTGCTGCTAAGTCTGCTAGCATAGATGCCCTCCCTTAAGAGCAGTATGCTTTAGCCAAAGCTTTGGGGAGCCGATGGTGGAACACCACTATGGAATAGTGTTGTCCCAAAAATTGCGCTATAAAAATGAGGACCTTAAGCAGTTTTGCATGATTGCATTGTTTAGTTATGAATCGCTCCTTTTTTTAGTAATTGTTGCCAAATAACTATCGGGCTATTACAACCAGCTAACTCAAGCCGCTATTAAACTCGCTGACCAAGTTTATTCTCAGCTAGGCATGACTTAACTCGACGAAAATTAATTCACTTCTATTGTCAAAATAGGTCATTATTTACATCAAATTTAGTGTGTCAGAATATCGCATGAATCTCGACAAGTCTTGGTGCAAGTATGCAAAATGTCAGGTCTAGCACTGCCCATTAAGCTTCAGTGCTAGTGACAATTTGCATGCATTTCCACCCTACCAACGTCACGCCAAGCAGGAAAGAGGTCGTGTGCGTGGCCGCATTGGGCTATCCTTACCATTTGTAGTGTACGAATGAACCAGTGACAGTATCAGCATCGATCGATACAGATTTGGATTTCAAGTAGCACGATAGCGCCTTATCTATGTCCTTAATTTAATCGTGAACCTGGAGCCGCGACTGCCCTCTTTACAACGAGGCGGTGAGATGTGCGGCTTACACACCATGGACGCTGCAGAATTAGACGCCCTAGCTTTATGGCATAAGTGAAATCAGAGCTGGTTTGGGCATTTTTGTACAAGCTAACTTCTCCATGGTGTGCGTAAGGTAAGCAACTCCCACCGTCTACTATAAATCCGTATTGAGCAATTTTCAGGCATTATCAAAATACTTTGCAGCAAAGATGTTTCTATTTTGTCGCATCGTAGAGCATGATTTGCTATTGTGAAGAGTCGCAAATAGACCTAGTAGAATGGTGTTTCTGAGATTATATCCTCGTACATTGGTAATGTGTGTGACTTGCAAAAGGACTGTAGAATTCATCTTTGCTGCGAATCATGGACTTTGTATTTTGTGTTTTTTGTGGTCTGAAAAAATACAGAAAGTTATACCAAATGAACGAACAAGCATGCATAGTCCTTCTGGCAGTTAACTACCATTCGCCCACATTCTTGTCGCATGCACAAAGATATGCCAGACAGCAAGAAACTCTTCGTTGTGCAAATTGCATAATTTTGTCTGCATTTATTTATGACATTATGATGAGACAAATATACATTTAAGTTAAAAACCTCGAGTGACGTACGCACAAATGCGTAATATTTCACGTATAAGAGCTTGTACGTTTAACGCTGATGTCAAAAACGCGGTGCTGCAAGATTTTGTTGACAGACATGCCTGCTACGGTTATGGTGGTAATCAAATGAGAGTTCGTTCACGTGCAGACAGGCCAAATTAAAATAAATAAACACACGCCTTGGAATCATTCAACTGAAACCCATAAAGTGCAGCAATTTGTCAGCTCAAGATACCCTGCTTAGAGGTGGGTTTACCCCTGCTCGCATAGCAATGCTATTGATAATCAAATGATAAGGGAAAGTAAGGAACAATAAATACCATTGCAGATTAGGGCTCGATTTCCATACATTGACTAAAAAATTGTTAAAACTTATTTAACTTGACTAAAGTGGTTGATATATGTCCTTCAAAGCGGGAATGTCCCGAATGGGATGCATTTAAATGACGGCAAGTCAATGCCTTAGAATTAAACTGTAAGCATAAGCGTAGAAAGTCTTAAGCTAAAACACATGCACTTTTACATGTTGTATGCATGGTGAATTATTTGCTTCAATTATGAACGCCAACCATTCGCCTCCCACAAAATGAAGGAAAGATAAAGCTTAATTCTACTCTGAGCACAAAAAATTAGAAAACCAAAGATTCCATCAGGGTATTTATGTGGGTATGATTCAACTGATAGGGAAATGGCTGAAGATTGTAGTTCCTTATTTGCGTTTTTAAAACAAGTAAGAAATTCGATGAGGATAAAGTGTTGACTGACTTAGTTTACACCACCGAGGCCTAACTTCGTCCCATTCCTGAGCAAAGGCTGAGAGCCATACATCAGCTTGCAAAAATATGCAAGCATTCATTGCTGCGGCGAAAGCGAGCTTTTGTGAAATTCATTATACCTGTGTCAATGCGTTCGAAATCCTGACTTCTATTCATGAGTGCCTAAACACTTTTTGCATGTATGCGAGCTCATTTTTGAACGCAACAGTTGATGGATTGATTTTGTGATTATAGCTTGACAGAACAAAATTATGCCATTTGCGGATGAGAGCAGAGCAAGGAGCGTAATGTTAATTAAAGCAAAATCGCAGGATTGGGACCTTGTAGTGCTACACTGAGGTTTTTTGCCATGTTTCTTAGGGTCTGGTTGGTGCTGTTAAGGAAATTGCTGACAACGGCCTTCCAACAATGAGAGCATTTCCGTTCATTTTTAAAATAACTTAAAAATAACTTGCTTCTTACATTAAGAGCAACTCAAAGTTGATCGATTTAATTGATCTTAGGCTAGTTCTTTGAACTGGTGATCCTGAATTCTCGCTTTAAAAAGTTATTTGTGTGTAGGGTAGCAATATACCTGCTTATTGTCTTACATGGCCTAAAAGAGCAATGTGGAGCTTCTGTCGGGCAATAGACCATAATGCAAAGATGCGCACTGAGTCGCCTCTGATTCGGAGGCATGCCTTGGTAGCATCTCAACATAAACAACTCTTAGCTGTCCTATATAATTTCTTATATGGCTCAGTCAATAATGTCATAGCTGTCTGTGGTTATAAACCTACGTCTCCACATTGGCCGCAAGTCTGATTTGCTCCTTCACAAATGACGATAGTAGGAAATAAGTCATGCATATTTGATTAACGAAATAAGTTGCCTACGCAACTACAATAGACCTGAAAATTAGGTGGGATACGCCACTAATGCACCACAAACATGACGCATGCACGACATGAGTTAGAAGTCTAATGCTGATCTGCCACATCATTGCGCTTAAAAGTCGTGGAAGGTTCTGTCATGTACAAGGGATGGAAGAAACCATTATCTTGCCTTCTAGAACTAAAAATCTGCAAGAGCATGGGTTAATTTGTAAGCTTACTACAAAGAAGGAGGGCCACAAGCATCTGGAACTTTAAGGAAGATCATCATCTGGCAAACAGCCGATTCACCAATTAGGCTGAAAGCTATTAGTTCCCTCGTAAAATTGCTAATTTGTAAATGAGGAATTAAACAGGTGGGAAGGCCAAAATGCTCAGTCGTTACCAGAGCAACGATCTTAAGTCATTTGAAGCAAAAGTCGCAAGGTCTGGGTATGAATTATATTTGGCATTTAAAACATGAGCAGGGGATCTATAGACTCCGCCATTTCAGAGGTCATCTTTTAGATATTAATCTCATAAAGACAGTCTTGTTAAAATGAGCACGTTGGCTCTGTAGAACTGCAAAGTAAGGAATGTGAGGAAGGCCCTTGAAGAATCTGTAATTCATCAAGAGACAGTTACGCAATCCTGCAGGACTATTAGCTATTACGCCGCGAAACGAAAAAGTCAAGTAGCAGCAGTCGCAAAAACCTTACAAGAAAGTTTTACCAAACTCATTCGCCTTCTATGTTGCGCCGGCGCGTACCTAGCATGTGGGTATACTTAGGATCAGCAACCAACTAATTAATCAGCAAACGCAATGTTATTTTAAGGTACTTTTAGTTGTGATGATTATGTCACCTCTAAACTAAACGGCGCTTCCAAAGGTGTCATGATTATAGGTTTCATACGGGTGGCAGTGATTTGCAAGCAGCTATTTGCCTGCAGACAACTATTCACTGGCTCTATGGGTTGCAAACACCAACAAAACTTAGCGTATAGTTGGAGATGAGGCGTCTGATTAATGTTAGCATAGACGTCGTTTGATTAGATGTACCTTATTAAATGGATATTAACGCAAAGCAATTATTGTGGCTATTGATCTCTACTCGTTTGCAAAATCCAACTTTAAATCCACGTGTGCAGTTGCTTTCTAACGCGTCGTCATTGTTGCATCACCACCAAATGCAGGTGAAGTAACGGTTTCATCATGTTTGAAGTTAATCACGTCTTCAACGCTTCAGTTGTTAGGTTAGAATCGGTAGATTGACCTGAAGAATTCAGCAACAATATGCATGAATTTCAACTCATCTACACTAGATCAGCCAAAATGAGTCGATCTTCTAATTGTTACTATTTCCATCACTGACCGATCATTTTGCTACATGAGTCCTGTCAGCCACTCGATGCGATGCTCTAGGCCAGGGCCGGTATGATCTAGGAAAAATCAGTCGCCCATGACTCAGGCACTAGCCATCCGTGTGTACATCTGAAACAGGTAGATTCCAGCACACGTGATCGCAAAAGGCACAGGGTAGATAGTTTTGCACTAAAATGGGCCTTTATTCTCTAAATTATTCTCCCATGTGGCAGCATCACACACCTGAGTAAGTCTAAAAAGTGCCAGCATCGAGTGGATCAAGCACCGTAATGATGCCGTTCCATTGGAATGTTGCAACAAAGAGCTCTTGAACTTTAGGCAAAGCAAACCACGTGTAAAGTAAGTAGTCTTTGCTAGTAGCTGATGTCTCGCAATACCAACGATTGAAGGACTGATAACTCGGGGGAATAAAATGTCATTGCATGCGAATCGCATCATGAACTTAAAATCACATTAATGCATGCGTCCATCTTTTATAAGAATTACGCTTCCCTTTCTGTGTGGCTGGTATCCTTTTAGACCCAATTGTTCAATTCATTTTTCTATTCAATGTTTGAATGTTAAGTAATTCATTTCTCTGGCCTTATTTGACCTATCAAGACAGAACGGCTGATCACAAGATGTGAATATTCTAACTTTGGCTCCTTGCTTTGCTTTACCCATTTTTATTGCACGCGTGTTAAAGTTCTGCTCACAAAACTTTGACAAATGAATGGATGTCATGGGTTCTCATTCTTGTAAATTGGAAGTTCAATTGCAAAGCCTCAGAACAGACGCTTGTATAGATTTCGCTTGTCAAGTCTTCGTTACCTTGAACTTCACACAATTTATTGTAAATGGTGCTAAGATGTGATGCCACTTGTTCCTTAATCCTCGGCATAGGTGCGGGAAGGAGGATAAGGCACAATTCGAGTCCAGTGTTTATAACATGAGCGCGTGAATTTATTTGGTTCGCAATTGGGAGTTGAGCATGCGCATGTATTCCAAATGGTCGGTCACTTCAGGCGCATGAATATGAAAGCCTACATGTCGCCTTCGTTGTACTACTATTCGGCGAGCATACGCTGTCGCCGCAGCAAGTGTTCAATGCATCAGATCTAATCGCCAGGAAGCTCACAGACGATAAATAGATTGAAATTTCAAACGCCCAAATGAGAACTGTTGTTACAATCGCAAAATTACAGTTGGCTCGAAAATTTATTAAGTTCGCGCTGACAAAATCATGCTTCAGCTTGTTTTGTTTTAGCGCGTTAGACGTCATTGCGGCAAGCGGGCATTAAACGATTTGAATTTTAAGCAATTTGTTCATGAGAGCAAATCAGCAAGAAGCGAGTAGCTCTAGGGTGAATAAGAGTCCTCATTTTTATGTGTTTGCTGCAACATTGCCTTTTTAATAAACGGTCTTTTGAAAAGTGAGGCTGCTTTCCGTTTAAATGTCTACTAATGCTATTTTAATTTGGTATGGTTATATCCAACACAACTTTGCCACGGAGATTTCCTTTAATGTAAATCGATTCACTTAGACTAATTTATGCGCCCGTTTGCTTTTCTACTTTAAAGGAAAGACGAATGGTTACCGGCCCTTCAGGTGGTGGCAGTACTTCAGTTACCTTGTCTCAAGCAGTGGGAAATAATCTGCTCTCGGTCGCGAGGCAACTACTGGAAGACGGCGTGCGTTGTCTTTAACCCTTCTCAATCGATTGACCCTATCCTTCTTTATTCGACACGAAGTGACTAACAAGGCCTATACTTTCCATTTTATTAATCCGTGCATAAAACTTGCGCAGCTAGCCAAACATAGTGCCTGTTTATAGGCAATAGCATTAGCAGCTATAACGCTCAATTTCGTTACTAGTCGTAAGGAAACATTGCCTGTTCAACATGAGTAAATCAGTCCACGCATCTGGTCTTGCATTACTTTACAATTTCTAGGCTGATCCCAATGTACACACAGAAGATTCCATGACGACTTGACTCACAGAAGCTACGTTAGTGGGTAGCGTAGGGATAACGCAGCTGTTCCTCGATAATGGGCTTACACTTACCTGTGTGATTACCTTGGCAAAATGCCCCTTCACTAAGCGGCAAGAAAAAACAATTTAATCGCCGTCACCCTGCTGTGTAAATCTGACAGCGCAGCCAATATAAAAATATTAGCCACCAAACATTGCTAATGGAAGCCCATACACATGGTTACTCTGTTGCTGTGCAATACCTGCTTTCTCACGAGGCCAATGAGAAAGGTCAATCGATTAAATTCCGTGGCACTTGGCATTGTTACTTTCCTTGCATCCAATCTTTTTTGTACATGGCTAAGCAATTGTGAGCCCCCAATGTTCTGGGAGGCACTCTCACCGATAATATTCCGCGCAGGGTTGTCTAACGCTCTCCGCCTTTCTTAACCACTATATGATATGATGCCCCAGGATTCCATACATTTTGATGTCAAATTGACTTTAGAATTTTGTCAGCCCCATTTATGCCGCCAATAAGTGCACTAATATATCAAGGCAAAATAATGAGCATATTACCTTAATTAAACTAGGTTTTGCTTTTTCAGCACACGCACAGATCGGACGATGAGAAGGATAAGGAAATTAGAAGTGATGAGCCACAAACTCTCTCTCAAGCCATACTTCATAACAATATCGCTGCCATGAAGCTTCTGTTGGAGAACGATGTAGGTCGCTTTTCGTATTCGTAATCTCCTGTGCTCTAAAATAAAATAGACTTCACCAAATCGCGGAGGTGAATTTGTAGGTAGTTAAGACTATTTAAGACAGGAAGAGTTAACGCAATATCTTAAGGAAAGCAAAACTAGACCTGTTCTATGCACTCATAACATAGGGTTAATGCGACTGACAAATGTAGGAGGAGCCATTTTCATTCTCAGGCGGATCCTAACGAAAGCGATGCAAAGTCGTGGTGTCCTCCGCTTCATTTGGCAGCGTATAAGGGAGATCAAGATGCATTGAAGATCCTCCTTGAGCATGGCGCTTCGGTTTCTCGCACCGACAATATCATGAACACCGTGCTTCACTGTGCAGCCACAAAAGACCACCTGCCATGTGTACGAATGCTTCTCAAGCAAGGAGCTCGCTCCGAAGCGAAAAACTTGTATGGTCGGACCCCTTTGGATAGAGCCGTTCGTTACAATCACATGAATGTTGTGCGGTACCTCAGTTCTCATGGTGTCGACGAGGGCTACAAACTAAATGAAAGAAACCAATCTGCGCTTACTCTTGCTGCTGCCGAGGTATGTATTCTGCGTTCGCTTTATGACATTCACGGAGACAACGGCTTTACTCATTGCTAGCACAACTGCGTGTAAGAACAATTTTGCTCACCGCATACTCTCAAAATGGTAAAAAAAAATCCAGTGGTTTATCAAATAAATAGGGCGACACCTCATGACGCATTTATGTGCATGTTCATTCCTCGTACAAATAGGGCGACTACGAAATGGCAAAACTCATTTTGGAAACCACCCGCTCCTCTCCTTCTTGAAGCAGATGCCTGCAAGTCGCACTTGAGCACGCTTCCCTAAACGGTCACCTGCTACTGTTGCAACTGCTACTCATGCATGGAGCTGACATCAACTATTCTGATACCTCTGTGGATCCACCAATTTTTGCAGCAATTCGTGGCCGTCACCTGCCTGTTCTTCAATACTTTCTGTCAAACGGAACAAATATTGAGCAGAAGGACAGTGAGGGCTGGACGCCACTTATGCTAGCCGCCAAGGTCGGTGACGTGGAAATAGTTGACCATCTTTTGGCCGCTGATAAGTGGTTGCTTTTGTACAGTCATATTGCTTGCTGAGCCTCGAATTCCCTTAATTAGAAAGAGCTTATCCCTTTAAAGATAACACAGATTTTTGCACCTTTACAACGATAAAGTAGCGCCATCATTGGTTCCAACCACCTGTTTATGCAAATAGCCTCTTAGTCAGCTCCATATTTGCTTTGCCACTAACAATGTGTTATTTCCAACTTTCTTCTGCTCAGGAGCTGATGCCAATGCGACGACTGAAAGGAATATGACAGCCTTTTTGTCGCCAATGATCTCGGTCACAGAGAAATATGTGAGAAAATATTAAGTGCTGTAGAACGTCGTATTAACCATGAATTATGACCTGCTTCTTGGCTATGCTCTTAAACATCAATTTCATGCTGAGCGATTTTAGCAAGAGTGTCAATGAAGCCCAATTTTATTTGTTCTACTGTTTCATCGTTTTGGGACTTTGCTGGATAATTGATGCGATAGCAGTAGCGTATTTGCCTGTTTATTTTGCTTACGTGATTTGGCGTCCATTTACGAAGATGGTAGTCGAATATGTAAAGGTCGAGAGTCTTCTTACCTCGACTCGACGAATTCTTGAGCCACGATTCATCACCACATAAATGAATGTGATCAGGTAAACTTATTTTTAGTAATCATCAGTAGTAATTATCGTAAGGGTATTCACGACAGACCGAGGAACAATGTAAGGTTGCCATTGAGCAGATGTCTACTAAGTTAGCTGATCGACGAGATGCGGCTTTGGGGGTGCTTTGCAAATAAACTTATCAAGCACATGTTCATGGTTAGAGGCAACTAGCTGGAATCAATCAGCCTTTTGTCGTTAGTCTGGAGTTAGTCGAACTGCATTATTCTGTCGAAAGTTGTCCTATATAAATCAGCTTCTTTAAATATTCATGAAAAATAAGGAACAAACTTCCCCGTTTCATTCTTGTCCATTTCATCTGTTTTACACAGTTTTGGCTGCATTATTGGGATCAGGTCGTTATCCTCCCATCAGGTCTGCATAGAGTTGAGTCACAGGGAACTCAGCCTAATATAATTCAACGTGTTTATTAAATTTCTCGCAACAGGTGCTTGCCTTCAATTTTTAGTGAAGAGTCGGGATAAGCTGGTGCAACATCGCTTCAAGCTGATGTTTGGAATGTTGTTGCCAATAATGCGAGAGGAAATAGACTCCGCTGAAGGGCTCAAAGGAGCTGAGGTATCATTTGGCATGATAGGTAATCATTATTAAAGTACCCTAAGAGAGGGGTGGCTTACAGGTGTTGCTAATGGTGCTGCAGATTCCTCGTTTACCTCGTTCCTTTGGTTACTTAAATCTTTGGAGGTACAGACTTATTTAGAAATCTTAAAATTGGTCAATGTAAGTCTGGGTGCTTGCGTTTTGAACTCTAGTCTACCTCAAGGAGAGCTAACGATGCCTTCATTGCTGGCATTGCGTTCGCCGAATGCCTCTCACCTGAAGAGCACTTTATTTAGCGCGCGCATCACCTGAGTATCAAAGGCAACTTCAGTCCCTACTTTTAGCTTAAGGTGCGGAGCAGCGTGATTCCTATATTTTTCCACACCCGCTCCATTATTTGGTGTTATTATTTTGTACGAACGCAAATTCACACTTCTTCTCTCAATCCTTTTCATTGATTAAAATTTCAACAACCCATTTGTTCGTTTAACCATTAAAAACTCTTATGGTTTGAGTGAATTTTTGTGGCAAGAATACATTTATTAAGAGGTCAGCAGTATTATTTTGACGGTTGTTGGGGACGAAAGGATTCAATGAGACAAGTCACCTATTTCAACAAGGGATTCCTTTCAAAGTTACCACATTGCACACTGGTAGCAGAGGCATTTGCGGAACGTCGGTTCTCTGCACTGTTAAAACATGTGCCTCGAAACCAATGGCTGGCGTACGCTTGGCGCAACTGAACAACAGCAGCAGTGGTAGCAGTGGCGCAGATTTGTTCAGGATCTGCATCGACAAACAGAGTACGTAGGAAATGGAGAAGTGAGGAGCAGATTAGTTAGCCTTTAGCCATCAAAGGAGAATTCACATTGTGCATTTTCTGTCTGCTTGACGGGATCCTCGGCAGATGCAAAGTCATGGTGGGGAGGCTCACCTCAACATGTTAGATAGACGAAAGATAAAATCGCGTATAATTAGGAGCTTTTCCAATGTCAAACCGTTAATCATTATAAGTATTAACTGAGAAGTGAGCCTATTCCTTCACGCATCTAAGCCTTTCATTTACACTTCATTTGATCCTTTCTGTCCACTACATCACAACGCAGGAACTGCTGCACCGCGACGCACCTTGCAGAATTACAGAGGTTTTTATCAAACGCGTTAGCGAACGACTTACTGATAGCAGTCTGCACGAAGTGCATGTTCTTCTAAGAAATCAAAGAAAAAAGTGCTGGTACACACTTCACTTATTTACTTGTCATCATTTTAGTGCCAGATTTTAAGATTTACCTATCCATGTTTGGCGCCAAAGGATTCAAACCCAAAGAAACATTCCTGCATCTGTCCATACAAAAAGAGGTTAAGAGAATCAGCCCCCATCTCAGTGAAGTTCTGCGATAGCCTTATCAACCGAATCGGTGCATGGATGCTATGTTTGAACCTAATCGTTGGTAATTAATGAAGTCTTTTCTAAAAAAGGTGCCATTTGCATCCAGTAAGAGGTAATGACAGTCCTCGAACCATGGGCTAAATGCCAAAAAGGCAACAAGATTCCTTGCTGATAATGCACGATAAAAGGTGGATTTTCTTATATGTTCACTCGTTTAGGCTGCTCGAGTTTTAAATAACCCATGATTTTGACAAGTTTTACGAGCAGAGCTAGCTATGCTGTTATTTTTGGATTGACTAGTGTTGTCAGTTTTCTAGAAGTACAAACCACATGTTTTGAGAATGTCCCAATTTTCTTCAATTCGCATAAAAGTGGTAGACTTTTGCGAAATCGGCCGTTTGTCCAAGTCACTCGGTCAACTGTGCCGCACCGCTTTTGGCTAGTAGGCAACTACGCTGCCTTGCCTTTCTGGATGTAAAGAAGAAACATGTTGTCATTATTATAGTGGATGATGCTTACTACTGAAAAGAGGTTCTCGCTTCTTTACCATAATTTCTGAATTAGTTGATTTGCTTGTCAGCTAGTATGCTTGGCGAAGGGGCCACAATTGCAATCGATTAGCCTTGTAGACAGGATCAACTTACAGCTTCTTATTTTATCATGCATTTCGATTTTAGAATCCAAATATCGGTCTAACGCTCATAAGTTCTTTCTGTTTCAACTTTGACTCTCAACTTTTGATGCGTCCTTTGCGTAATAGCCTGGTGCTTAAGATAGTTAATGACCTTCTCTTAGGTAAGCACGCTTATGAGGGTGCATAGAAAAGGCATGAGGTGGTACCTCCCACACTCTCCCTTCTCTCATTCTCTCTCCTTTCTCTCTTTCTGCTATTTCTAAGATAAAACGTATTTTCCTACGATACTGTTTCTCAGCATGCTGTACGAAGCATGCGACTTAAGGTCTTGCGTATTGCTGTTTTTCACCAATTTAAAGGTCTTCCTGTCCAGTCTACCGACTACGCATAATCGTTTAAGAGGGATCGATAGTGTTGAGTGGCCTCGAGCAGACAGAGCTTGGAAATAATTGCTGATAAGTGTGCATAATTGCATGGCAGGGTCTCCATTTTATCACAAAAAGGCAGCAAAGCATCAACTTAACAGTAAAATGCAGAGGTTAATTTTATTCAAAGCTCGGATCAAGACGGAATTCAAAAACTATGCGGTATTTAACCATATCGCAACATCTTAGCTTTTATGCTACGCAGGCTCAAACATAGTGCAGGAGTAGCAGCAAATCCAGACAGCGCTGTTATGCTACTAGACAAATGCGTTTACGTGCTTTACACTGCACGGATATGGACGACGGCATGCATCTAACGCACCCTGCAAATTGAAGCAATTCATTGGAGTAGTCTTGATTAAAATCTGCATTAAAAGTCTTCCCTACTACTTCTTTAAGTAATTTTGATGATTTCATTCATAAACAAAATATGGTGGTGCCTGGAGTTCTAAGGAAGGATGCCCACAGGAGTGACAAACATATTACTCAAGTAGAGTCTTAATCGAGTCCTAGACCGCACGTAAGCGAGTGATTAGGACAACAAAATTATTTGCATTTTATGCTCAATATCTGTAATAGAGCAAGAGCTTTGCTTGGTATGTGCATTTCTTGGTATAGTTAAATTAATTTTGGAGTTCACTCATTAATTTCTGAGAAACAGACGCAATCTGAGCTGATTGACATGCTATGTCGTGCACTTGGATGCTCTCGTCCTTTTTCAGTACAGAGAGCCTATTTTCAGACAGGCGCACAGCGGACCCTAATTAGAGCTTAACGGCGCTGTGAAAAATACTGCGCAATTATCAGGCACAAAATCCATTCTGCGTTTGCATTCAAAGAGTTTTAATTCTGGCCAATAGGGTTACGTGACATGGGAACCCTAACACCGATCAACTTATCTAACTGTGGTGGGTACACATGTCCTAAGGACACGTATATAGATATGTATGCCATCGACGGTAAAGTTGCCTCATCATGCAAAAGCGATACGAAAATATATGCTTAGGCATGTACGCTGATCGCAAGCCATGTAGGGGCGCGATAATTACATATTGTCTGTGTGGTATAAGGCATAATAAACCTGGAAATGGACATAAATGCAAAGACAATCTGGTGTGAGGTACATGAGCCGGAGGTTAAAATAAATCGATGCGCAAATATCTTGAGAGTCCCACAGTCGTGAGCATGTGTCAGTTGAAGCCAAGGCGCCGTAACATACGATCGATTCGGGGATCTATTTAGGTGGGCGGAGGCTACAAAAGTGTGTTTTGTCTTAATAAGAGTTCTAAACTCACCTGCGTAGGCAGGTGAGATGAGCGGGTGGGACCTAGTCGACTCCACCCATTGGACGAGAACTGTGAGTTATGCCATGCCAAGATGACAGCTTTGATTAGAAGAATTGAAGCCGGCTTACTTAAAGACATATTAAGAATAACAGGCTTTTGAAATCCTCAGATAGCCTTGAACTTAAAATAACAGATGCTTCCCAACATGGATCCCATGGAAGGCTACGGTTTAAGACGGAATGTCTTGATGGTGTATGAAGTATGATGCAGCTTCATGAAATCCAAGTGTGGTCTTAAATGGGACCATTTGTTAAGCTTAAATTGCGCTTGCNAAAATACTGCGCAATTATTAGGCACAAAATCCATTCTGCGTTTGCATTCAAAGGGTTTTAATTCTGGCCAATAGGGTTACGTGACATGGGAACCCTAACACCGATCAACTTATCTAACTGTGGTGGGTACACATTTCCTAAGGACACGGATATAGATATGTATGCCATCGACGGTAAAGTTGCCTCATCATGCAAAAGCGATACGAAAGTATATGCTTAGACATGTACACTGATCGCAAGCCATGCAGGGGCGCGAAAATTACATAGTGTCTGTGTGGTATAAGGCATCATAAACCTGGAAATGGACACAAATGCAAAGACAATCTGGTGTGAGGTACATGAGCCGGAGGTTAAAATAAATCGATGCGCAAATATCTTGAGAATCAGTCATGTGACCATTGCGAACCATTCGGATCAAATTATGAAGCCGAGGCACCGTAATATACGATCGATCCGGGGATCTATTTAGGTGGGCAGAGGCTACAAAAGTGTGCTTGTCTTAATAAGAGTCCCAAACTCACCTGCGTATGCAGGTGAGATGAGCGGGTGGGACCTAGTGGACTTCACCCGTTGGACGAGAACTGTGAGTTATGCCATGCCAAGATGACAGCTTTGTTTAGAAGAAGCCAGCTTACTTAAAGACAGATTAAGAACAACAGGCTTTTGAAATCCTCAGATAGCCTTGAACTTAAAATAACAGATGCTTCCCAACATGGATCCCATGGAAGGCTACGGTTTAAGACGGAATGTCTTGATGGTGTATGAAGTATGATGCAGCTTCATGAAATCCAAGTGTGGTCTTAAATGGGACCATTTGTTAAGCTTAAATTGCGCTTGCCAAGGTATCAAAAGCAGGGTTAATTGCCGCACTGAGTTTATGATTGTGCTGGATCAAGAGTTATCTCCGGACTGTCAATGCGGCAATTATTTGCACCATAGGAACGATACACTTTGCGATGTACGTGACCGATTCATTAAAACCTTTTGTAGAAGAGTTGACGCCTGCTATCAGACTGTACTGCGTTCCACAGGAAATTACGAAGTGCACAAATATTGCAGAATGAGAGTGGCAATGAGCCGGAAGCTCGAATTGAGTGAAATTATTACTGGAACGATTTCAGTGTGAAGTTGCTATGATTAAGCACGAAATGAAGATGGGCGCGCTTTTCCAGAGTATCTCCTCAAATAATTAGCATTTTGAGTTTTGGTGCGAAAAGAACCGAGGTATAGGGTTAAGCCGTAGGCTTGTTTCTTGAAGCAATCTCTGGATTCAGCTTTGTTTAGATACTCTGTTTGTTTGATGAATGCTCGGAAGGCTTCGGTGTAGAACAATTCTTCAGCACTTCTGAAATATTTCACGACAGTCCAAATCAACGACTGCCAGCAGCCTCGATGCTTAGCGTATCCAACTTTTCACACCTGCAAATGGTTGTGCTTTTACCCACAAAATTTTAATTTGCATTACACTAGTTGTACGGCTTCTCATCTGCAGACTTGCGATTATCCTTGCATGTTCCAAAAAGACAGTTATTTAAGTCTTTTGTACATATCTGTGACTAGCGCTATTAATGGTCACACACGCTAGTTCTTCAATGGCTGCCAGTGTTCCGTGTGGTGTTGATATTAAGGGATCAATCTGACACCACTAATCAGAGTGCGACCTTGAGGGGTTTTGATAGAGGCTGCATTTATTTGTGTCACATTAGGTCCACGAAACTGGGATAAACGTGTGAGCAGATGCATAATCCTTCCCTCAACTATAAGCGTTTGTTCATCACCAAAACGATTTGCGGACATGTAAGTTGTCCTAAATTTCGATCACGCACTTTTGTTACTGCGCCAACGCTGCTGCTCTTTTTGCGTGTTCCTTGGCAGTACATTCCTTCCACTTAAGCATTCACGACTCTTTCACTCGTTTTGCTTTATTTTATAAAAGTCTATGGTTTTGATGTGCATCGTATGAGTCCGGCTACTTCTCACTTGAAATCGTGATTAAGTGCGAACAAGACCATGAGTATCAGGGAGCAGGTTGTGGCTTACGTGTGAAGGCTTAACCTTATCCGACCTGCTTTGACTAGTCTAAGTATATGCTTATTTCCCTCATCAGCCGACAAGTTGTTTAGCTTTTTGAATTCCTTCTTTGAAGGCTAATCTTGCTATCTCTCTCAAAATTAAATTTGGCCCAATTCTCGACTCATTCGATGCATTTGCATCTTTTATTATTACCATGCACAGCATGCACTTCCTTACGCACTGGTAGTAGACTTCCTAATTGATGTAGAAAAGGGGTAGTCAAGGGTAAAATGCTCCTTTCGAAGGGGATTTTGGTGGAAAGGTAGAAAAAATTGCACAGCCCTGCAAAACATGAGAGTGATAACAGTGAACGCTGAAGGAGACCCACAACGATAGGCAGAAAGTAAGAAGGGTGGACATTTGAGACAGCCTATAGGTAGACGGATGGCTCGCTATGCTGCCAAAAGTTGTCGGTGGTGACGGAACATTATGTACCACGTATACCTCCGTCGGTGACTGCGCGCTACGACGTTAAAGACAACGGCAGTGGAGCGAAACCCCCATGTCCAATATCACTAAAATGGTATTAGGGAGAGGCCAACTTATGTGCAAGTTTGTTGAGAGCACCCCCAATTGCGTAAATTGCAGCAATTCATGCATCGGCCTTGTTTTTCGAAGTCAAACATCCAATATGCGCCTCAGCAGGGAAAAACTATTTTTTAACTTGGTTTCCTACTGCTATGGCAGGAATGTTCAGTAATAATCTTCTCCCAATGAGTTCAGCGCGTTTTTCCCACAGAAAGACAACGCCCATTTGAGCCATTGGTGCTGATGTGATGAAGTCGCGGCAAAAAACAACAGCGGCGCGATTATTTATGTTCAACTTAGCTCCAAACAGAAAAAGTATGGAATTGAGTTTGATGAAGATTAACGAGACCCGGAACTCCTGTGTCCAATATCACTAGAAGGGTATCAGGGAGAGGCTAAGTTATGTGCAAGGTTGTAAAGAGTACCCACAATTGGGTGAATCGCAGCTAGGTATGCATCATCCTCGTTTCATCAGATATGTTCCTCAGCAAGGGCGAACCATTTAAGCTCGGATTTCGTTTGCCACTACAATAATGACCAATGATGAAACTTTTCCTACTTTGTATAGCGTGTTTTTCTCCACAAAACTACCTCACCTCTCGAAGGCATTGTATCTCATGTGAGGAAGTCGCGGTAAAAAAACAAAGGCGATGCGACGAAATGTATTCCATTTAGCCTTAAATAATGAAGGTTAAAATTAGGCTTGATGGGAGGTTGACTAGAATTAGATTAAAACGCTGCCACCCCAGTTTGCAACGGTCACATTTAGGTGGATATCACCATTGTTCCAAGGCAGCAAATGTCGAGGTAGCCTCATTTAAAGACCGCAGTTTGGTTTTAATCGGACACTGTGTGGAAGTCTTGTCTAGCTTAAAGGAGGATCGCCTTTTCTACTTCATCTTTATAGACACACACTCTCTGTTCACTTAAATGGATGAACTTTCCACCCCGTCATGAAATCCCGACAACTATCCTACTTAAACCTGCAAGCAGGTATCGCTGCTAAAAAGCAAGTGCATTCAGAACCTGCTTTAAGTGGTGCACCAATACGCAAATATGTTGTATTGTTGAGCACCTTTAAATTATTGGTATTGCCGATGTTTTGTCAGCAGCTGCGGTCGAATTTTTCTCATCGTCAAACCTAAACTGCCACTTGTGCCGTGACAGTAGCTTGAGAGACTTTGCTTTTTCCTTGGTCCAAAATAGGCATTTGAGGTTTGAGGTCCTGCGTGTCTTCTACTCTTGCAGCTACTCCGAACGCATGTGTCTCTTCGGAACTTGTATTTTACCGACAAGCGAAATAAAAGTAGTCTATTATGTCTGCTGCTTGCAAACAGGAAGATTTGACTGGCGTGTCAAGTTCTCTAGGCTCCGAACCGTCGTTATTAATAATGGAGGCGACGAGCCCTCAGAATTACAAGCCTATTGTCACCAAGCTTGTGTGGGCTGCGGATTTGATGACCATAAATGAGAGGCGATGCGTAGTTTAGCCCCATAGCCTCAGCAGCGCTTCACGGCAAATAGTACGTGAATCTATCG
The DNA here is from genome assembly GCA_036345935.2 of Taenia hydatigena. Taxonomy (NCBI): domain Eukaryota; kingdom Metazoa; phylum Platyhelminthes; class Cestoda; order Cyclophyllidea; family Taeniidae; genus Taenia; species Taenia hydatigena. Next base: position 8,929,272 of record JADWOT020000002.1, on the reverse strand, counting down.
CAACCATCAGTCGGTCTTTGCATAGTTGATAATGTGATGATAGTGACACCTTTCCTTTCACTTGCCTCTGTTTTGGAATCTAGGTTATCTACACATTCATGCTGCTGGCCTCATTTTATTGTAAAGAAGTGGGACGGACGATTAGCAGTCACTGCATGGCAAATCCAGCACAGGGTTCATATCCCTAGAATTGTATGGGGACTAGGGTCTGGCAGACTCCCAACAGGGGTGGATGTATTCCTTGTGAAGGTGCGAAAACACCAATCCACATAATGTGAGTAGTGATTCCAAATGATGGGCTGCTTTAGCAAGGCTTGGCTTTTATGCTCCTCTACTGCTGAGCTGCGCGGCATACATTCCGCCTGAATGCTTCGACCCATTTATCTCAACTGCATTTACAAGTGTAACACTCACTCAAATTAACTATTCTAAAAATCAACAAGTCAGAAAACAGATTCAAAATCATCATGACCATCACGTTAGGCTTTGACGTAAGGTAAAAGACAGTTAAGTAGATCACAGCGCTATTTGCAATTTTTGCTTTTAGGTGAAACATACTGCGAGAGTGGCCTATCCCTTCCGCCTCTGGCACTTTAAGTACCATCGTCAACCTCAGGCTGATTTCAAAGCAGCACATATAGACGCGTGTTCCTTGCACGACTCACATTCCGATCTGCATTTCTTTGAGCAATTTTAGTGATTTGATCGAGCTTTTTATGCATCTGTGCGTGTCGTCAAGATTACGCTCATTCGATTGTTTTGAACGCAATTCCTCCAACTTCTTGCGGATAGTGGAATGCTTTATGTGCGATTCCTGTTGATGCAGCTACCATTTTTTGTGTTACCACCATAGCTACAGGTGGACCCTACACAGCAAGAAGTCGCCCCACCTTTCGCACCTTTTATCAATGCTCTATAATTTTGAACGGTGCATAAAACTCTATCCAGCTGGACATTTCATGCAGTGCTTTGGAAGTTGCAGCAATTATTGAGGTAGGTAAACAATCCACTTCGCCACCATTATGCACTCACGATGTTAGGGCATGGTGAAAGGCGATGAGTTTTGGCCTTTGAATAGGCGATTTACAGCAAAAGACCGTTGCTTCATTCGGTTTGTAAGGTCACGGCAGATGGGCACTTCGATCTACGCTTTATATGTGGCCGCATCTGCCGAAGTAAAATTTAGCTGGCCGCATTCACGACTAGGTCTTTTCCCTTTCTTGCAGACATTAGTGACTCCTTTGCTTTCACCATCTAGCACAGATTGGCTGTCCTTTATGCTTGTACTGTGAAATGCCTAACTGGGAATGGCTGACTCAATCACTTATATAGCTTACTATGGCTCAAGAAACCTACAATCTCTGATATTCCATTGCAAAAGGTGATGAGGCGATATATTTTTCTCTTCGAATCATAGATGCTTGGCACAAAAATATTCGAAATGGTTATGCTTGTGGAGCCTGATTTGGGAACTCGACATTTTAGTTTCGTGTAAACGGTCCCCGTTTATCTAAATTTTCATTGATTAACAAGTCATAATTTGGGCCGTTTTATTAATGTTTTGTACGTCTGAGCAAACTCGTCAACAGGAATAAATGTCCTTACATTGAAGCTCACCGGCTGCCTACGAAGCTCCCAAAGTTGAAATAGACTTCCACGTACTTGCAGGCTTGTCAACGGCCTGCCATCTGAGCTGTTAACAACATTATCAAGGGCTCTTTCATCTCAACGGCGCTAAAAGGCCTTCAATCTAGCCATTACTTGATAAGTGCAGAGGCCCTAAAGGTGTGGATACCATGCAGAAGATCTGATTGGAGACAAACCACTGAGGTGGTAGACAGCCTGCGTTTTGCTGCTGTGATGTAACGCCAAAATTAAGAACATTTAATGTGAGAGAATGAGGGTAACAAATGATCGCCAAATGTAGCTGATGGAAAAGGTACACAACACGAGCTGTGCAGTGCACCTTGGGTGATGCTAAACATTCCCAATTCATGCGGTCGTTAAATACACATAAGACTTTCGTGGAAGCAAAGTTACGAAACGTTATTCCTAGTATACTTGTCAGAAACATAAGCATATTTTGAGAAAAAATCCAGTTTATTATTAAAGAAGCCTCGTTACTTTTAGCTCAAATCGATCTAAAGGAATCCTGAAAAGAAATCAATTGAATGTCGCTGTGAAATAAACCAGAACACTGCTTATTCAACCTATGAAGTAATGCCGAATGCACGTTCAAAATGTATTCACTTTGCGCTTCAATTACTTTGGGTGGTTCTGCTCCGTAAAACAAGCGAGTCCGTATTCTTAAAAGTACCTTCTTGCAACATCTTTAACATATGCAGAACTGTCGTTATAAAAGGCGTTAACGCTCATTTAAGCTCAGCCAAATGAACCGCATCCTCCGTGAAAGCTGTATGGGCTGGCTGTGAACGGTCTTCGTTGCAAGCGACTCATGTACATCAAATTGCGGCGATTAGACTTGTGGAAGCATGATAGCTGGTGCTTGGGAAACACACGAATTTAATCTTTGCAGCCATGCTTGCATGTCTGCAGCTTACATAAAATGCTAAGTCTATTCATGTCTTGGTTATAGCACAAAGTGATATTGTCATCAAGAAAATTAAAATTAAGGGAATGACTACACACCTGAAATTTGAGCAACGAAGTAAGAATTGCTATGATCTTCAGGAAGGCACCCTTATATGACTCGCGAAATGCGTTGGGTGCTCCCACGTGACATTCATTCCAACTTTCGCAATGTGATTGGTCTATTTGGTGATTTGATCTAAGGTGATAACTGTGAGTGACTAAAATTCTGCTATGGAAATGCTAGAAATGCTTGAAAGCAATTTTAGTGGCTACAGGAGCATTTCCATAAACTCGCAGTGTCCATCCATAAATGCATGCTGCTTTGTAACTGCAGTTCCTGAGACAGGCAGTGCTGATTGACATTAAAAGCGACAACTGGTTAATGGTGCAGTATGCCCTTAGAAAATGACACAACAGCCGTGATGCACTGACTAGTTTGCAGGTTCAAATGATTCCGGTTTGACACTGATCGACTTACTGTTGTTGTAAACACCGAGTTTTGCTTTCATTGGCTAGCACTACTGAGGACGTCCACAAGGCCATATTCTATTACATCTTACAGCGTTTCAAGACAATCGAGTTGGCGAAGCAATTTAATTGATCGTTTAAACGGTTTGTGAAATGATTACAAGAAAAGTAACAACACGAGGTGAAGAGAACGAGAGAAGAAGCAGCCAGAGCATAAAAGCTCATTTGAAAGGATTCGCGACAAATATAGACGCTTCACTACAAACATTTTGACCTGAATAACTCGGGTCTTTTGAAGCCTTGTAGCTTATCGCAAAACGGATTTATAAGTTACAGACAATTGTGCAATTTATTCGAAAAACATTTATGCGATAATACAATGCCATTCAGTTTTCTGGCAAAAACACTCGTCTCTTATTTACGAATCCAAGCTCAAAGCGAGTGCCCTTGTAGCACCTGCAGATAGCAGACAGGTTGCACCGAATGGCAAGTTGACAAGTCTTAAGGTCTTCCCATAGAAATCGGAAAATAAATTACAATGCAATCTACCCTTATAACCGTGCAAAAGAAGTATGGATTTTCAAAGACTATCGCTACGTTGCGTTTGGATCAGCGTGAATAAAATTGTGGCAAATGGGCCCACGGATGACAACGACCATAGGCATTTGTAGCGAATGGACCTTTAACTCTCACATTAACGCTATGAGCGTTGATTGCATGGAGCCTTGTTCTGAGAGGTTGTTAACTTTCTTCAGCATCTTTTATGGAGATTAACGCAAAAGCAGGATTATAATTAGCAACGGCTGCAATGTGGACAACTTTCTTGCAAGATAAGATCGCCAAATTATTTGGACTACGATAGAAAAATACGAGCTATGATGCTTTAGCTATAAGCAACATGGTTGACATTGAACATCTTGGATCCTAGAGTTATGCGGAACCAACTTGACAGTCAGCCATCTCAAAATTAAGTGCCCATTTCGTTTATTTAAGGAGGGATCCTGGCCTACAATTGAGCAAGTTTTATCACCGACTTAAGGTCTGTCATTTTTCTTACTTTTGTTGGCAGCTCATCTGAATTCTCCCTATGTTACCTTCCTCCAAATCTGATACACGACTAATTTTGCATGTTTTCTTATTTATATTAAACGCATTTTTATCTCTGCCGACATTGAAGAGATTCCAATACTCACCACAGTTAATTACCATGTCGACGAGCCAAAATGCTTTTCTCTCAGTCTGCTCAGGATTGACAATATCCAGCAGAATTCGACCCAATTTCCGGTAATGCGCGTTTGAAGTTGCGTCGATAACGGCACCTTTCTTAAACCATGGATGCGACTAGTAAAAATATTCCTTAGAATGAAAACTTGGGAAAACAACATAAATTTCCACGTCTTGCCTAGCAACACGTCGCCCAGCGTTCCACCTAGGGGTTGATAAATACTAACTCCAACCGTGGTCGTTCGTTCTGTGCCAAAGTCTTCGACCTTCTTATTGCCTATTTAATCGCTAAGGTTGCCGCGAATCCCTATATTTATCAGGCAGAAATAATCTTATTAAGGCTGAGCTTTGATAAAACAGCGCAAAGAAAATTGGGTTTTGCTTTAGAAGCAACCGACTGTGTAAACAATGCAGACCGACGAAAACATGACCTTCTTTCGTACTTAAAACACAAAAACTCCTTGGAGAAAGCCCTGCCTTTGGTATCATTGCTGTTTATGTGGTAAGATTTTAGGTCGTGGGATTAAGCAATATACTGAGGATTGTTAAGATGGTCTTCAAAGATATCCACACGTGAATTAAATAACAACCCATTCTTCTTTGCGTACACTAACTGAAGACTCAGAGAAGTACTTAAAGTTGACAAAAGCATTTGACCGCAGATGATGTAGGCAATATTGCGTCGCTCTTGGGGTATTCAAAGTTTGTATAAGGATTGCCTAAGTGGATGTGGTTTCATCTTTGTAAAGGCTTGACGAAAAACGAAAATAACGAATAAGAAATCTGGTGACAGCCAGCAAGAGGCAAAATAACCGTGGGTGACAATAAGAGCTGCAAGGATTTATAGCTAGAATGGCGAAAAAGCATCAGGAAAAAAAATTCATTGATGTAAAATGTCAAACCGAATTTTGTTAGAGTACCGCTCCTTTGCAGCTTTAATGCCCTCCTCAAATGAAGAAAATTGGTTATTAACTTCGAAGTGTCTAATGGTTTACCTAATGCTGCTGCATAGCCAGGTACCACGTAAGGGTAGTACACAGACAAATATGAATTACTTGATGCACAGCCTTGGTTGCATTGTTTACAAGTGAAACATTAAATCGCGCACTCTTCTTTGTATTCATATGCTGCAATATTAAGCCATCATGCTTACAAAATTTTAACGCACTAATCCTGCAAAAATTGGCCTAAATTGAAGCCTTTAATATGAAATAATATGAGCAAAATTGGTCGTCTTGTCATCTCTATTGATTTAAAAGAATGTAACAAGTGCACTTTGCCTATAAGCTCGCGGTGGAAAAAGGGTGGGAACGCGCAAGTGTACTGCGAAATTTGTCAAGAAGTTCAGATCCAGTCTGCTTGCCATAAAGAGATTTCATTTGCGCAAAAACACACATGGCAGGTCAAAACCGCGCTTTAATGCGTTGTTTGGACATAAAGCGTCAGTTATTTTAGTACATTCCAATCACTCAAAAAGGTGTTTTCTCGAAATCTGCTAAAATGTCAAGCAAGCAGCATGCTTACCTCTCTGGAGCTCTACACGTCACCATATTTACTCATAAATAAATTTGCCAAAATTACTCAGAAAATTAATAAGGAGACTCCCAAATGCAGATTTAGTGGAACCAACCTCCTTGGTTTGCTTCAATTTGCAGAGTGCGTTGGATGCATACGATTGCCCGTATCCATGCAACATACAACAAGTAAATGCATTGGTATATCAAAACGGCAACACGGCTTCGATTACATGCTATCCCACACCACGCTTGAGCCCGAATAGCGCATAGGTTTAGAGAGCACGATGTAATTAATGCAAGTGTGGCTTCTAAATTTCCACCTTGGCTTCCGAATTTGAAATGAAACTGGCTTTTGCATCCTACCCTTAAGCAAACGCATTATCACCTTGTGAACAATAAACTGGAGACTACCTTGCACTTAACGCATGCTAGCCAGCAATGACTACCGAGTTCTGACTATCTAAGGCCACTCAACACTGTGCCTCTTCTGAAACGATCACGAGTAGTCCAGTAGGCTGGACAAATACCTCCTTAAATGCGTGAAACGTAACAAGACTCAAGGTCTCAAATGTAACATTTCACACAGCATGCTGCTAAACTTGGCAGTAGGAAGGAAAGGAAGATTGAAGGGAAAGAGGAAATTAGAGGAGGAGAGAGGGAAGAGGCAGAAATATACTACCTTACACCCATTCTTCGTACCCGCCTTATTCCCACTACCCCAAAAGCAGGTCAGCAACCTTCCAGGCATCAGACCATCACGTTCAGAACATATCAAATGCTGGAAGACTAGGGCAGGACAGGCACAGAAGTGGCGTAGGTAAGGTTAGGTTTTTTGGTTCTAGAAGCAAAGCGCATGGTAAAATAAGGATTTGCAAGCTAGTCTCATTTAAAAGGAGGATAGATTGTAATTGTGACACTTTCGCTAAGCGGCCTATTAGAAAACCTTTAAGTTGCATGCGTCATTCGCCACAGAGTGACATATTCCAACCATACAATTGGCAAGGGAATGGTACCATAGCCACCTATTACTAGAAAGTAGTGTGATGCATTTGACCATGTGGCTCGCGCTAACGACTAACTTCAAATTAACTTTTCAGTAAATAAAGCAACATTTGGGTACCAGAGGAACCAACAACACTAACTAACCTAGAAAACAAGCATGGTCTGCCCCACTCAAAATAGTGACAATGCACGGAATAGAGTTGTGACGGTAAGTGCCCTGACTTGTCAAAATCATAGATCATGTGCACTTCAAGCAATTTAGACAAACGAACACGTAGAGGAATGCACTTCACTACGTGCACTAGCAGTGGAGAGTCCTGTCACCTTACCAATGACCCAGCCCTGCAACCAAACCATTCTACCAATCGAGGGCTTTCACTACTTCTTCATGGATGTGCATCTCATTCTTTCAGAAACCAGGCATCACTGAGTAGCAAAGACTAATCCAGACAAGGCTGCCACCTTGCTGTAACTTGAAGCAGCATTGAGGCACCCGCAAAATACGTTGACCAGTATTCCAGAATTCATTCAAGAGTTAACAGGGCAATCCTTGTCTCGGCATGACCTAGAGTTGTGACATAAATGTCCTAACTGGACAGAATCGAGTAGCATGTAAGATCCGAATACCATGCGCATCACCATCAAAGGAGTTCTGATGCCTGTAGCCGGACTCATTTCCCTTATCGAGGGTTATATCTCCTTCGTAGTGGATGCAAATTACATGCCTCAACGAAAAAGACATCACTGAGCCGCGAAGGAATACTGCAAGTAACCATATGTCCTTTTAACCGAAAACCCTACAAACGGTTTTATACAGCAAAGCTACAGTTCCTACCTAATTACCATAGTTCTAAGGTTCATGCCAAAATCAACTTGTGGATTGAAAATCAACTTCTTGGTCGTCCCAGTAAGTGTAGGCGATTCCACTCCAACTCTTGGACGAAAATCGCCTAAAAGGAAAGCAGTATATTTCCAACGAAAATATCCGCATCTAGCTACAGTTTGAGGCAGAATTATCAAGGCGTCATTATCCTGCAGCGGGAGACTGCAACTGTTAATGGAAAGGGCGACAATAAAGCAGTCAAGGAACGTCTAAAAATGCTTTCAATCGCTGCTCAAGGGACCCACTAAAAGGCGAAATTTCGAATTCAGCGGACATTGCGCAGACAGCATAAGACTGTTTCGCTTTGAACATCTTGCCCAATAAAGGAATACACTAACGATCGTGGCATCCAAACGAACTCCTTTTGTTCTCCTAATGACCTAGACAGCCATCGAATTATGCTGTAAGAGACGTGTTAAGGAAGTCCGAAGAACAATAATTCGGCATTAGGCTACTAAGACTATGCCTGACCAAACCAACGTTCAAGGTAAGGCCCAATGTTCCCCACTGACAGGCCAACCATGAAAACGATGTCAATCAAAAGAACAGAACTTGAGTTCCAGCGAATCCATAGCAAAGAACGTGGAAGGCGATACGCAAAATAGCAGCTAGAAAATCCATATTTATTGCGTTCAAGACGATGGCCTACCAAATATGAACCTCAAGCATTGCATCGTTTAAATAATGCAACTTTCTGCTCAAAAATCCGAAAAACACGGTAACCCCACATTGACTTTACGGTTCTAGATGCACAGATTTTGAATAGACTTCTTGGCATGACAACTTTGATTAAAGAACTACTAAGATCAAGAAAATAAAGAGGCACTCACTTCAACAAAATGGTGACTCCATGGTCCATTTAAACAAAATCAGGTGCAAATTAAGGAGGCAGACGATCGGTTTAAGCACTCCAAACTGTGGCTTTGCACGTCTGTTATACCCGAGGGATTGCTATGGCACCATAATGAACGCCATTGATAGGGAAAGCAACATTGGTAAGAAGTGCCAAACTCTCTAGATACGACACTTCAGTCCCCATGGAGTTCTCTGAAGTCCGGACAATATCCAGTGAGTGAAGACCAGAAAACGGCGCAAGCACCAACTCCTGCTGAAAATATAGGTCCCTTGGTATTTCAGACCAATCCATTAGACTGGCTGTGGTTCATTTAGGCTTGGCAGTTATGAACATAGCCCAGAACACTACATAAAGTAGGTAGATGGATGAAACTTGTCCTCACATTGCATAAGAGCGCCACATGAGCAAAGAGTATGTGCGTGATGATTTCAACGAAAAATGCGGAATGACTCACCTATGGCCTCAAAAATTGAATGGCCTCTTCATTCCCGCATTAATCTCTCAGCCCGAATCAAATTGTAGGCCAGAAAAACAGGCGGATTTGCAATCCATTTCCATCATCAGCCGAACTGACGGAAAGCCACCCGTGTTTCATACTTTACTGTAGTTTATTTCGCGATATTACAAGCAATTGGTCAGTAGTAAAATCTGTCATAACACGGGAAAATGAGCAACTAGGCTAGTTAGTCATGCAATAAACCTATGACCTTAAAAGCCAATACGATCTAACCTATGAAGCTGCTACGCTAAAAAACGAAAGTTATGAAATGATTACTTTTGAGAGTTATAGATGTTGCATTTATTCTAGCCTGTTTTTTTGTTATTTTGAAACCATAAATTTTTTTCATTTGTCACGCAATACTGGAAAATCAATGCTGCTTTATATCCTTTGCCAAAAACTAGCCCTCACTATCTGCATGTATAAATGCTTAGTTTTGTGCAAAAGAGTGCTACTTCTGCATCATTGAATGTGAATTCGCGACGTAGTTAGAACAGTTTTTCGAGGACTAAACTTAATTCGATAGCCTGCAGTCGGAAGCACTGTTCAAAGTAGATAATTAGTTTCGCGATTTATTTTCACTTGTTGCTGTAGCGTCCCGAGGCTCCCTTAAGGCAAAAGAAGGCAAAGTGGCGCGGTAGAATACATATATTCACCGGACAGAGGGGAAAAGACTGCTGGCATGGCTCAGAGGCCAGCCCACGCAGCTAGGGAAATATGGCCACCTCTGTAACCTTGACAGAAAACGGCAGTTCTAACAACCAAAGTATTACATTGCCATATTCATGTCACGCTGGTATATATGGATTCCTCGTTGCTTTTGTCAACATCTGAAGTTCGACTTGAGACACCGACGAATGCGCATTTCATGCAGGGTTTTTCGTGCTGCTCAGACAATCTGACATTTCAAGCTGTAAAGTTAGAAAAATTCCATTGCTAGAAATAATGAACTGTATACCTTTCCTAATCTTATAGTCAAATTCTTTGCTCTTATTTAAATATATCTTCGCTTACAACAAAATGCTTTAAGTTTTAAAATGTAGACAGCCATGTCAATTTTAATGGTAGAAAATCTTGCAGACGATTTGTTTTTTTTGTCTAATTCTTATGCAAATCAACTAATTGCTAGATCCAAATGCGTCATTTATTTTGTTCAGTTTTAAAGTCATTGGCTTTAGTATATTCTCTGTCGGTATGGCAGACGCTGCGGCATGTGATGATGGTTGGATTCCCATTAGATAGGCTGTGCAGAGTGCCACCGACGGTTCAAGGAATTGCCTAAGAACGGTTTCGTTGGAATCGCATTCGGTTACTGCTCCGCACTCTTCTCAGGTAGGAATGGTATCTGATCCCTGAACTGTCTTGATATTCTCATATCTCGATGGACTCTGCTTAAATGTTATGCTAGGAAATTTGCCACTACTCCTTTCTTGACGCGTTTAAAATTGTGTTGTCAATGTTGCGTTATTTAAGTTGCTTTATTGTCCATTTTATTGGGGCGAATTGTGCTTGTTCCACACGGAAAAGGATTCGAGCATGTTCTTCTCCATTGGTGAACTATGTCGCCCCTCAGGTGCAACTTGAACTAATCCAAGTCGAGGTGGTGAAGATTTGGCTTCGGAAGAGTCGTTCACATGAAGTCTACGCCGCCTTCAGATTAAGGATTGATCTATCCATCTGACTGGTAGGGTCATCGTAGACCCTCGCCATACTGGCGACTATTTCTCTACGTTTCCTTCGTTATGAAAGATGGGATATACTTCCCGGATAGGAGTTGGTTGACGCTAGCAATAGGCGGATGAAAACCCGGAACCCCGACACTCAAAATGGAGACGATAAACCACGTGAAGAGGTGCGCCAACTCTGTTATCTCCAATTTCTTTAGAGGGCACATACTTCGCCAAGACTGTACCGCTTGTGCGGGCGTTTCGACGATTTGCGATCGCTGGCGAGTCTTCACTGAGACCGCTAACAATAAGCAGTGTGCTGCCGTGTTGCAATTCCTGCACTCTTGACTCAGATGGCAGAAAGGTCCAAATGTCTGTGTTAATGAAGCACGCCCTCATAAGAGCAAGTTGATTTGCATGGCGAAAGGCCCTAATTATATGCAATTTGTTTTTCATATGTCTGCGATGGTGAAATGTGCCTCTTAGTGTGAAGTGTAGCTTTTTGCATCTGCCGCAGATGCCGTCAAGTAGATGGGAGCCGCAAGACGGAAACCGAGCTTTGATGGCTGAAGACCGTGTTGCTCCGTGCCTTCTCATTTCCCACGTGGTCCATTTTTTGTGCATATATTGGATGGCTGTCTTGATGCTGCTGCCATCGTTGCTACTAGATGCTTCGGTGCGTCAAGTGAGTGTCAAGTATTGATAGAACTGATTGTGTGTTCATTGTCATCTAATCATGCCCTTGACTGAATCAACGTACTTGAGTCATAGACCATGTCACCTGTTTTCGTCTTTCTTTCAAAGGAATAGCTGGCTTACCTTAGCCTGTTACTTCCATTGTTCCAGCCTAACCGAGAAGGTTGGTGTTTGGCATGGTTAGGTGTGTGAGTGTGTGTGCTTTTAAGGAATCATGCTTGGGACAAGTTGGCAGGGTGTTTGTGTCACAGTATTCTGGAGCTGCTGTTTTCGGATTAAGTTTGCTGCGTGTTTGTAAGATGCATCAGTCTACGGCACAGCTTTCTTGAATATCTGCAGTAAAACAGAGGTGCTTGTATTTTTAATGGTCGAAAGAAGGTTCCTGGGGCAGTAGCCTCCTAAATACTTAAGCAAAGTGCTCATTGGCGATGTGATGTTGCGATGATGGCTTTGAAAGCAACGCAATGATCACCATGGCTTCCTTACTTCCTCTAGTGTAGTGATGTAGTAGCTTTGGCATGATCACCGTCTTTCCTTTGGTTGCAGCAATAATTAGCACTGGCATTTTCCTGCGTATTTCCAAGAGTTGATTGTCAGGTCGCGGGACCAAAGATGTAGGCCTTGACTTAATGAATCCTAAAGACAGATAAGGGTGCGCAACTTTGTTGCCTCCCTTCATTTAGGTCTATTTTACATATATCTTACAATTACATTGGGTTTGCATGCTAGGTTTTTAATAAACTACCGAAGTGCGTTCCTCGATAGCGTTTCTGCAGCGCCTTATCTAGTTTTATCTCACATGCTACCCATGGGGTTTGGAAAATCCCATTACACCAATTGGTGGCACACAAGATGTGGCATTACTGGCAGTAACACCAACCAATAACAGACGGGTGTGAGTTTAATGTCGCAAGAATGTGAGTAAATTCTGCAGACCCTCAATAAACAACGGTGCGCTATAGATTAGCCCTCCAAACGATCGGTGGCAAACGATTTGTGGCACAGTAAACACTTACTCAACTACTGAATGACCCGTAAGGAAGGGAAGAAGCAAGTGTGTGTAGATTTTATAGTTTTGTCAAATGCCACCTATGACGATTAAAATTTAACCTCCGCTCTGATAAATAGCACACAAGTTAAGCATTGCTAATACACTCACCACCGACAGACCGGTGTGAGATTAATGTCTAGAGAATACAGGTCAATTCTGCGGGTCTCCCACATGCTATCTATGGCGTCAAGATTATCCCTCCACAGTAATTGATGGAACGCAGAGTGTAGCATTGCGAACACTTACTCCCATCACCGACTGAACTGTGTGAAATGGAAGAGGCAAAGATGTGTAAATTCTGCAGCTCCGTCAATTGCCAGCTATGCGCTTTAGAACATCCTTCTACATTGATTAGTGACATACAGGATTTGCATTACTAAATCTTACACTCAACACGGACAGACCGGTGCAGGTGCCTCACATGCTATCTATGGGGTTAAGATTATTCTTCCACACTGATTGTTGGCACACGAGGTGTGGCATTTCTGATACTTACACCCACCACTGAACGACCGGTGCGAGATTAATGTCGAAAGTATATAGGTCAATTCTGTAGATGTCTCAAATGCTATCTATGGCGCGTGAATTAGTCCTCTTATTGATTGGTGGCACACAAGTTGTGGCATTGCTAACACTCACTCACTACTGCCATATGGATGTGACTTTCACGTCAAGCTCAACTGGGTGAATTTTGCTGGTCACCTACATGCCATCGATTGGGTCTAGTTTATCCCTTCACACGAATTCTTCGCATATAAGGTGTAAAATTTTTAATGCTTACACTCACCACCGACATCGGTGTGATTTTATAGTCGCAAGTATATGAGTAACTTCTGCGGGTGCCCAATAAGCCATTTATGGGCCTAGATTATCCCTTCACACTGATTGGCGGCACACGATTTGTGGCATTGTTGACACCTACTCACACCTCTGACACAAGCCGTAATAATGTGGACGAATTCTGCAGATCTACTACATGACTATATTGCGTTCTGGATTATCCCTCCACATGGATTGGTGGCACACAAGATGTGGCTTTGCTAACACTTATGCCCACCACCCATATACCGATGTAAATGTAAATGGTAAAATTCTGCAAAGAAAGCATAGAACATAATAGGAAAATAAGATAGCAGGTGGTTTTGGTAAAATCCAACATATTTCATGCTAACCAAAATAGGGGAGTGGGATAGAATGAAGCATAATTGCGCCAATCTTCTTTCCACCGAAAATTACACCATCGCAAATTGGATGCGTCAAAATTGATAGCGCTTTGAAGTTCTTTGCTGTGTATTTCAGAATGGCTTTGTGATTTGACACTTAGGGTGAAGTGAGGCGTATTCCTTCGTCAATCGAAGCCTACTTCTACAGAAGGTTGTCAATGTGAGTGAGTTAACATTGCGGACCCAACAACGAATAAGACTCTAGTTTCATTGAAGGACACTTACATGTCTTGCTTATCTACCCACATTTCTACGCATATTTCTGCATTGACCACGTTACGACGTTGATACTGAAAGAAATTTTGCAAGTGTACTTGTCTAGGCGCATTTTTTGCTGGAAATTATCCATTATCAAGCATCAATTTTCCACCTCCTTTTCCCCGGACATCATTTATTTCTCGCATAAATGCGAGATCTACTAGACGCGACGATGGAGCCAGAAAGGCAGTCAGTCAGTCAGTCCTCAATCGGTACTACAGGGACTTTTGGCTGTGATTTGGCCTCGCTGAACTAGCTTTATATCTCAAGGCTGCCTAGCTGCATCAATTCGCCCTCTGTTGACACGAAATACAACTTGAGACCAATGGCGTCATTGAGCCTTGTACTTTATTTCAGCCTTTGCCTCTGCGCACCTTCATGATAAGTCATGTGGTAGCAGACCACTGATTTCAGAGCAGAAAGCAACACATTATTTCACGATCAACTACTTTGCGCATGTAGGAGTTGCCTTGTAGTTCAAGAACACGCATTTTATAGGCTGGTATAGTGGTGCCCAATCTTATAAATGCACCATAATTTAGACTTGTAATCCAATTCTTCGTAGTCAATGTCGTTTCGCTTGTATCTTATGCTGCTGACACTTTCGCACTTTGCGAGGAGCCGCATAGAACTGGGTGGTGAGTTTCAATCTACTGTATAATATTGATCAGCATTTGTACACATTTCTCACCGGTTAATTGCTTCCGTTCTTCTTAGGCGAGGCACTATGTGTGTTTACGTTTTAGTTGCTGCATTCGCTTGATTTTACCTCGTCATCTTCCATCCACTCATACAGATAACTGCGTTTGTACCACTTGGCGGTGGCATTTGTGTGCGAATGACAATCATGTCACACGAATTAAATGCCGCACTTCTTATCTCTGCTGCGTTCCACTTAAATTATTAGCGTGATTCTCGGTACATACGTTTCGTTTCAATTCAAGCTCATACGTCATAGGCTAATGCTTATAAACACCTGTCCCACAGATCAAGCATGCTGATTGTCGTATTTTAAAGGTAACTTGCAAGGAGTCATACCTCTTACTGCCGGTGCTTTCATTTGGGAAGCACAAGCTTCTTAGTATTCCTGCTTCGAGGTGATTCACAATGTCCGCAGCAGTTCTCCTAAGCAGGACACTTTTTCATTTTACAGAAGAGGCGATAGAAGTAAAACCACCGCTTCCAAAGCACTTCCACTGGTGCTGCGTGAGCGCACACACCATTACGCTACTTTGGGATGTGAAAAAGTTGGGTGAGCACTACGCGAACCAAATTAGACTGACTGCATTTTCACCTTCGAACCCTTTTTACTCGAGAGCAAAAAGAAGACTTTTCGGAGGGAATGTTCATTCTTTACGGGATGGAGTCCGACACACGATACCATGTGTTAGTAAACGCAATTACAAATGAGAGCTCTGATGTTTTATTCGACGGATTCATTAAAACATTGCCCACTGGTAAGCTGGCAAGTGTGATTATGATATGCATCATCATGCCGAAGACTGGCATGCCTCTTTACATAAGGAAGGTCATGATGTTGTGCTAATGCCCCATTTGTTCATTTAATTATAAGCATATTGTGAGCAAGTGGATATTGGATAAAAAGTATGCGCCAAGTGCCTATTGCCCGTCCCAAAGGCATGAGATGCGTAGCCCAAAAATGTCTGCTATAAAATCCGGACTATACTCACGCATCAATAATGAACGTCTCCCTCACAGCACGCCCGTAATTATGCTGCACACCCACGAATCTTAAATTAGCGTCCGCTTTGAGCAAGTGTTTGTTTCGGCTTAGGGGTAAACATATTTGCTTCAAGCTGCTTGCTGTCATCATCGTAAATAGCTTGGTATTAACCGTCCCTCATTTTTCTTCCTAATGGAGTCCGAATGTCTGCATAATTGCTATTACGCATTAAATATTTTTTCCATTTTGCAGACGAGGCAAAGGAAGGGTTAAAACCGCTTCCAGCACACTTCCAATGGAGTTTCACGACGTCACAAAGCATTACTTTAACTTGGGATGTGAGAGCGTTGGGTGGACACTACGCCAACCAGATTAGACTGACTGTGGTTTCTACTCATCGACCTTACTTTTCCAGGAGTAAAACGGTAAATTATTCACAGGGTAGGATCACTCATGATGGGTTGGATGCCAAAACTCGATACCGAGTGTTGGTGGACACAGAGGCGGCTGAACTATACGATGGATTTGTTACAACACCACCTCCAGGCAAGCTGGCAAGTGCGGTTGCTATATGCTCTAATACACCGAGAGATGACTTGTCTGTTTGCATAGGAAGGACAAGGGTATTATGGCGACCAACTGATCTGGCCCCCTCTGGCACGGCAATGAGGCGTGCTTGAGCTTACTTGTGGTGAAGTGCAAATCGCCAACAGTTCGACCATGCCTGCAACCACGGTCTATTTCGCAAAATTACCAGACTCCTCTTTTCTCAACATACGATTTCACAGTGTGTGCAATGAAGCAGTGTTACTCACTTATGTTTAATTATTTCCGGTGTGACCCCTTTGATTGGACAGCTGCTAAAAATACAGGCATCTTATGCTCACCTTATTCTCTTTTGAGGTTAACATTTCCGCCAACTCGAAACTGAGCTTACACTGTGATGCGAATTGGGCAACTGTCTTATGCTTCAAATCCCTACATTTTTGATGATGCTCTACATTTTGTGCAAAAGGGATGCAATATTAGGGCACAAAATCAGTTCCGCTAGCAAATTTGTGGCAGTGTATTTAAACTGAACATGTACTTACTGTCCACGACGAATTATGCTGGGAGTACGCCAATGCAAGGAAATTTGGACAGAGCTCTTTCTAACGCAATTGTCATGCATGACGTCCAATGCTTATCGCGAGAGAGGAAACTTACTCAGACGACATGAAATTGTTTGTGCCTATTTTGGGTCTCACAGCAGACTTGGCATAACTACCTTTCACGTCAAATGAGAAAGGGTATGCCCAGCATGTCCAATCAACATGTTAGCGTGCACCATGAGCAACGGAACCCTTTCCGCTCTTGACTTTAGCATTACCGTCACGTTCCGCTGGAATTTTCTTTAATGTTAATTGTGCATTAAAAATGCTGAAATGATGCGACCATAAAATCAGGCGACTGTAGTTGGTATATAAGTACCACCTCTAGAGGGCATGGCAAGAAGACCCAGATTCCTTTGACATGGACTAAATATATTTCGTCTTAAGATCTTTGTCTCACTTCGTACAATCTGCCCTGAATTTGGTTTAAGTAGGACCCTACAATACAATGAAAGCGTAATGTGGTTGTAGATGTGATGAGCTACTGTGGTGCCACGTCCACACATCATGAAACACACGGAACCACCTCACGATTTGAGTCTGATAGTGTGCGCAATTTGCTCTTCGTCAATTCCACTTATGCTGCACACATCACATACACAGTCCGCCAACATGCTGTGCATGACGTGGTCTCAAGCGCTGTGCTGCCACGGATTTCCGGCAACAGGGTCCAATTTAAATGAACTGCAGTTTGTGAGCTGTCGCTTCGATTAGTGCAGTTTTTGCCGGCCTCAGACCCTCCCCATGGCATTCAAACAGGATTCAGACATGGGAGTGGCCTTACACTTTGATGGGCGGCAAAACATTATGTTGAGAAAATAATCACGAAAATTCACGGGAAAGAACGGACTTTAACATTACCACAGCATTATTTTGACTGATATTATCTGGAAAATTTACTGTTAAGTAGACTCAAAGCTGACACAGTTTTGTCCGCATTCTTCTTTCTCCACGATTATCACTTCTGTTGGTATAAATTAATTGGGTTCATCTGAGAAGCAATAACTCAAGCTAGCCTTGCGAACTGGAATGCAAATATGGCTATCCGTTTCCAATCGGATCGTGCCCAGTTCTCCGTGGCTTTGAATTGAATCAGAGAGAGGCCAAGGAATTTGAATATTTCGAAGCAGGTGGCCGATAAACCTAGTTGTAACTGATGGTCAAGGCAACACTCATGTTCATTATGGGTCTTCCATGGTTGCATGAGTGAGATCGCATCGCAGACACCGGTTTGTCACTAGGATTGCCCATTGAAATGTTGAGTCCACTATGGTGCTAAGAGACACTATCTAGCATGCCTTTACTTCACCTCTATGTTCGAAATCCGCATTAGCGACAAGATTTAATTTTATTTGATGCAGTTCTGTTAAAGAATAAATTATTTGCAAATAAAATGCGTGATGCGCGGTCCAGTAATTCTAGAGCAGATGGTCCTCAATTTCCTCTAATCAGGCACCGAGAATGCAATCAAAATTCACTGGACGCTTAGCTAACTGAAGTCAAATAAATGCTTGCGATTGTTAGTTTTTACCATAATGATGCACAGAGTAGAAGGCATCACTTCACCACGGAAATCCTCTGTCATACACTCCATTTTAAAACTTGCTCTCACAATTAAGTTTTATGACTGAGGCCAAGTAAGGTTAAAGCGAATGATTGGTCGTCGCGAATAAACCATTCCACTGAGTCAGAAGGAATCATTTAGCCTTGCGCAAAAACCGGTGGACTCATTTTTGTAATCAATCGCATACTGCGGGCCGTACTGTATGCTCGATTTATCCTTCACCATTCAACCTTTATGTTCGATCAGTTATATTCTGTCACATGTCAGTGGAAGGAGGTCAAAATGCTCCTCCTGCAACGTCTGCATCAGAAAGTTCAAATTAAAGTAACATTTTAACCGTCATCTTTGTTTTTCTCCTTCTAAGCTAGGGATTTTGACAAGCAAGCAGTACGTCGCCAAAACTGCATGGATTGAGATTTGCGACGAGCATAGAGGATATGAGCGCAGCCTTTCGGTAAGGGAGAAAGACTGAAGCAGTAATATGGGTATTGGCCTCACCGTTTGCACGACAACACTACCAGCTTTCACTTCACACCTTAGTCGTTGCCTTCTGTTTTCTCCACTCCCCCCTCGTTTCATTGAGAAATGTGTAAATGTCAGCTTTGACTTAGCAAGGAATGGACGCTATTTATATCGTGTCATTTCATGGATTCGCCCCTGCATTGGTGTCCGGTGCGAATTCGATTTCTGGCATGATTAGAACTTCTAGCACTTGCCAGTGCCGAGCTCGCCGCATTGCAGACCATTGGTTCCATGTTTTGTTGTTCTGTTTAAGCTTGATTTTCATCCTTGCCTCTAGCAGTGCTTAAGCAGTGCTTTCATCCATCCGAAAACGGGGATATTTGGCTGTGTTATTACTGGTGACTCACCGATGTGCACTAATTGATCGACTCGATTGGGAAGGCTTTAGCTTTGCTCTCTAATCCTTAAACCTTAGGCTTTAAGACTGGCTGAGTGTGCTTTTATTGCTAGCAAAACTCAGAACAACTAACCCGACTTTGCCATACTTCGGGTTTCTTAGGTGCGTCATCTGGCGTTGGGTTTGACGGGCCTCGCTTCTCTACTTGGGGTTATCTTGTTCTATTTCAATTAAATTTTGAATGAATTGTGAGATTGGTTGCCCGCTGGCACAGCTGGACCGATAGCGGGAAGTGATGAAGCCTCTTTGCCTACCATGCACCAGACATTAGCAATGTACTCATTATCTATGAGCCGGACAACATCAGCAGTGCATGCGGACGGCAAAGGCATCAAATCTGAGCATGTTGACAATCGCTTTAAGCGCAGCGTTGCAATAAAGCATATTCTGCACAGACATATCATTAAACGGATGCACTAGTGTAAATTTATGCCTTGGCCGTTTCCTATTCAGCAGGATAAGCATTTCCATGTTTGAATGTGTGATTTACATAGTTGATGTGTAAACTAAACCGTTAGTAGGGTGCGTGCAAAACCATTCCTCATGTTAAGGAAGAAAACAACATCTCTTTTTTGGAAGCAAATCTTTTGAATCATGAAAAGTGGGTGTAAATTTGCATTCAAATTGTATGGTTGCACTGACACACCTCCCAATACTAAATGCCTCTAGATTGTGAATCACATGGCTAGGTGTAAAGAGATTTATTTAAGAGAAAAATAATATGTTTTTACTTTTGATAAAGTCTTTCCTTTTCTTCTTTTACTCACATGGCTTTCTATTTCTGTTTTGGAACAGGATTGAATATATTTTGCTACAGCTTCACCATTGTCTTCCAATTTTCTTCTCACTTTAGCTAGCATTGCGTAAATAGGTGGAGTTTTGTCTAAAAAATAAATTAAGAATGCTTTTCAAATTGTCCCGTTCTTGCCTTAGCAATCAAAATTTGGGGTTAATAAATCTAATTTTTTGCCAAAAGGATATTTATCGAAGGCCTAAAGTCGCACAACAGGATAGAAATGTGGTTTTGCACTTATTGAGCAGCTGTGGATAAGCTAATCCACGGTGCCCAATAATTATGTCTTTCCTGGATGTTCTCTTGGTGAAATTGGAATACAATTATTGGCTCGCTTTCTTTGTCTTCTACGTCGTTGCATGCAGTTACTACAAGAGCTAGACGAGGCACTCAACATTCTGTCGCCACCGCCGAATTTTCTCAGCGCGAAAAGCTATGCGTCTGCCTTGGATCCGCGTGTATTCATTTGCCAAGGATCTAGCTTAAGGCCTTGTCGACACCCGGTGAGTTTGCACGATGGTAATTACTTTATCAACAGCCTCTCTGCATCCATTTCAGCGTTTACCATGTCCGCACATCTGCTTTGTTTGCAATGGATCCTTACACAGTTTGCAATTACCGACAAGTCCACATCTTTGGAACTTACCTGATGGTCAGGTAAGCTCTAGGAGAGTAAAAGGAATCCCTGAATTTCGCGTTTTCTATGCAGAACAAACGGAAAAGTAATTACCATGTTCTTAGACCTTAGAATCGTGCTTCAAAGTGAGCCGTAATTCTTGCAACAGTTCTGCTAAGCAGAACATACGTTTCTTGTTTTGCAAAAGAGGCAATAGAAGTAGTCGAACGACTTCTGGATCACTTTCGGTGGTGTTGCATGGGACATATGCCATTGCGTTACCTTGAAATGTGAGCCAGATTAGACTAACTGAATTTTCACCTTGGAGCCCTCTTTTACTCTAGAGCAAATAAGTGAGATTTTTTTGCAAGGAATGCTTATTCTTTACTGACTGGAGGCCGAAACACGATACCATGCGTTTACAAACGTAATTACAAATGAAAGCTTCGCTTGCGTATTCTGTGGATTTTATCAAAACAATGCCCACTGGTAGGCTGGTAAGCGTGATTATAATGTTCATAAGGAGGGTTGCAGGTAGTGTTGTAGGGATGTTCCACTTTTCCATATAATTTTAGTGTGTCGCAAATAGGATTGTATTGGGTGGGAAAACAAGTGACGGGCTCCTATTGCCTGATCGAATGGCAGGAGAAACGTATCCGGGGAAGTGTTTTAAATGAAACACCAGCTAAACTAGCGCACTAATAAGAAGGCATTTTCCGCTGCTTATGCTCATCACTATATTGCACACCCTCGAGTCGAAGGTTAAAGTTTATGATGAACGAGTGCAATTCAAGCTGCTTGCTGCCATCGCCATAAATATCTTAGCGCTAAACGTCCCACATTTCACTCCACGTAGAGTCGGACTGCTTGCATGTCTTCTATTATGCATTAAATATTTTCATGCTTTGCAGGCGAGACAAAGGAATAAGAAAAACCGTTTTCGGCACACTTGAGATGGAGTTTTGCGACGCCAAACAGCATTACTCCAACTTGGGACATGAAAGCGTTGGGCGAACACTACGCGAATTAGAATAGACTGACTGCGGCTTCTATTTCTCGATCTTACTTCTATAGGATTTAGAATGAAATTTTTCAGTGAAGATGGTTACTCATGATGGGATGGTGGCCAAGACACGGTACAAGGTGCTAATGGACATAGAAGCAGATCGCAACTCACCACTCAGTCCTATGTGGCTCTTCCCTAAGTGGGAATTCGCCAACAACATAAGGCGCAAGCCGAACGACATCGCTAACAAGGACATGGGTCACAAGTGTGTATCATGGAGCATTTATAAGAATGGAAATAAGTGCATCAGCTTTTAGACGTGTGTCCTTGAACTGCACGACGACTTCTCCGTGCACAGCGTTTCTGACCGTAATATGGTGCATTGCTTTGTGGTCTGGTGTCAAATGGGTTATTGGTAAGATGCACAGAGGAGAGAGCTGAAACAAAGTGCAACACCTAATCACGCCTTATATCTCAAGTTAAAATTTGTGGCAACAGAGTGCGAGATTTTGTGGCTAGGTAGCTTTGAGATGCAAAGTCAGTTCAGAAAACCCGCTGTGAAGCCGAGCATCCCTGCGGTACTGATTGAGAAATATGATTACCTTTTTAACTTATTCAAAACAAATAAAAAATCTCGTATTTATACGAAAAATTGACCTCTGCATTATGAGAAACAAGGCGACAACGCTTGAATTGAAGGATTTCAACAGGACTCGCTATCATGGATGCGCACTTGATACAGTCCCATAGTTGTCGACGGAATAACATTGGAAATGCGGAAATAAGAGCGGAAATGGTGGTTGATTGACAACATATGCAAATGTAAATCAAAGAAATGGAAATATTATTTGCTGATGGATCCACAACTTTGACTCGCTCATATTGACGTTGTTCTATGGAAGTGGACTTTAAATAACAGGGAAGTACGCCTCATTTCACCTTAATTGTGTAATCACCATGCCATTTTGAAATGCAATGCATGGACCTTAATGCTGTAGCACAAATTGCTCTTCACCAACAGACGGTCATATTGTTTGGCAAGAGATATGGTTTTCTCATTTGCCTTTTGTACTGTCTCGATGCATGTCACCGTATCATGTGCTGTGGGTTGAAATCGGGCAAAGCCACACTTCGGCTATCCAAAAAAGCGCCATATCCTCAAAATCCTACAAAGCGACATGCAATTTAAAACTTAAACATAAAAGCAGGCGCGATCGTTTGCTACAGTGATCTAATCCAATTTTTATGGGATTTAAATGCATGGGAGTGCTGGCAAGTCTGAAGAAGCCAAGTTGCAACAGCGCTTTTTCAAGTGGAAGATAAATTATCACAAACAGGCTTAAAAGCTCTCTACATAAGCGGAATCCCATCCCGTCCTCCCAATAAAGCCCAGAGAGGAATATGCTTCATTCCTGGAAAGCACACTAAAGATTAATGTCTCAAAGATGCCATATACAAGCAATGCTGAACTTTGCTATTTATTTGTATTATCAACCTCGCACGGGTCTGCTGGTGGTGGTTGTGGGTGTCAGAAATGCCACTGCTTTTACCGCCAATAAGTGTGGAAGCGTATTGTTTACCTCGTAGATGGCATGCGATAGCCCTGCGGCATTCATCTGCCCACTCGTATCATCAACTTTGCGTCGGTCTGTAGGTGGTGGGCTTAAGTGACATCAATGCCACAACTCGTGTGTGGCCAATCAGTGTGAAGGAGTAAGTGTCAAACAGATGGCATGCTACAGCCATGCAGAATTGCCAAACTACTTACATCCTTGCCCTCACATCGGTCTGTCGATGGTGGGTGTGTCAGCAATGCCTCTACTTGTGTACTGCCAATTAGCTTAGAGTGATGAACTGGAACGCATGGGTCGCATCTGATGCCTATGCGTTCTAGCCCCAAGCTTCTTACCCACCCCTTTATATTTCGTTTCATTTTGTCAAATTTCGTTGAGATTGGATTCAAATGTTTTTTTATTACTAGATTACCCTCTACGTGTTTGTTTTTGATTTATGATTATGTACGAAGTTGAATGCTACGTCTGCTTTCTAAATCCACTACGTTCATTGATATATCCGAATCCCACTATTTCCTAATTCAGTAGTGTAGCCGTACGCAAGCATTGTCACAACTTGTGTGCTAAAAATCAATGCAGAACGATAATCTAGAACACATAAATGGCATGTTACGGACGTACAGAATTCAACTACATACTCTCGACGTTAAAAACATACCAGATGCTAGTGGTGCTTATAAGCTGCAGCAATGTCACAACTTATGTGCCAACCATCAGAATGAAAGGAAAATCCGGACCCCAGAGATGACATTAAAGACACCTGCAGAATTGACTCATATACATTCGATATCAGTCTCACACCGGCCCGTCAGTGGTAGGTGTAGGTGTCAGAAATGCCACGCTTTATTTTTAATAGTGTGTAGGGATAACTTAGACCCATTTATTAAAATGCCAGATAAGTGCAGAATTCACTCATTCACTCTCGACATTAAATTCACATTGGTATGTGAGTGTTGGGTGTAAGTGTTAGCAATGCTAAAACCTGTGTGCCACAAATCATTAAGGACGGTTAATCGAGATGCCATAGGCAGCGTATGCGACATCTGCAGAACTTACCGGCCGTTCAGTGGTGCGTGTAAGTATCAGAAATGCCACTGCTTTTGTGCCAACAATTAGTGTAGAAGGGTCATCTTGACCCCATAGGTAGCATGTGAGACCTGCAAAACTAACCCACATATTCGCACCATCAATATTACACCGGTCTGTCGGTGTTGGGTGCAAGATTTAGCAATGCAAATCTTGTGTGTCACAAATCAGTGTGGAGGGATATTTTAAGGCGCTTAGCTGGCAATCGATAGAACTGCGGAACATGCACATATTTGCCTCTTCCATTTCACACAGGTCGGTCGATGGTGGGATTAAGCGTTAGCAATGCTACACTACATGTTCCGTCAATAAATGTGGATAGATTATCTAGACTCCATAGATGGCATGTGAGAGATCCTCGAAACTGACACATATTCCCTGGACATTGATCTCAAACCGGTGTGTCGGTGGTGGGCTTAAGTGTTTGCAATGCTCATCTTGTGTACCATTTATCAACGTGGAGGTTTAATCGAATCCGCATAGATGGCATTTGACAGAACTGCATATTTTAAGCATATTTGCCTCTTCTATTTCCAACAGGTCACAAATAGTGTGCCACCAATCGGTGGGGAGGGCTAATCTATAACGCCTTGTAGTTCTGTGGAGGACCTGCGAAATTTACTCACATTCTTGGGACCTTAAACTCACACCCGTCTGTCATTGGTAGGCGGCAATGTCAGTATTTTCATATCTTGTGTGCCACCCATCGGTGTGTTGGGACTATCCAGACCCCATCGACAGCATGTGAGAGACCTTCAGAATTTACTCACATTCTTGCGTCTTTAACATCACACGGGTTTGTCAGTGGTGGGTTAGTGTTATCAATGCGTCAACTTGTGTACATTACAATTAATGCGGAGTGATAATCTAGGCCGTCTTAATGGCATGCGATTCGCCTTTAGAATTCCTGCACTTAGTTCCTTGTTTAAAGTCGCACTCCCCTGATGATTGTAGAAATACGTGTCAGAATTGCAGCAACTTATGGGCAACCATGCACTCTGGTGAATATATAAGATCGCTTAGGTGGCATGTGACATGCCTTCATCTTTGCCCTAATTACTTGCATCTACTACCCCGCACCGGTCTGCCAGTGTTGGGTTGAAGTGTCAGCAATGACACTTCTTTTGTGATACGCTTGAATTTGTATTAACTCTTTGATCAGGCGGCTCCACTCTGCAGGCTTCTACTGGCATCATTATTTTCTCATGTTTATTATCGTTCTCAAATGTGCCCATTAAGACTTGATGGACCATGTATGTTGCATTAAACCCGACTTAATTTTTTTGGTGACTCGTCCTAGGCTCAGTTTGCTAACACAGTCTGTGCCATATTTTCAGTCAATGCTCTTTTTCGGATTTTCACGTATTCTTTGTAGACTTGCACTTCTCTTATTGCAATGCCGTACCCATTTGAGGCGTAGCATTTCATAGATCTCTTCTTGTTGATTCCACCTCCAACTTCCACGCTCTTAAGTGGCGAGCGGCGTTGATTGTGTTAGTGATCAATATGGGGTCAAGATCAAGCAAATGCGAGGGACTGTGAAGCGATCTGTGTCTCCGCCACGTCTCATTGTCTACTCTGCTCATACGCACGCAGCCCACTTTCGTGTGCGCTCCTTCGTCCCGTCAATCATGTGAGGCGGTCGTGTGACTCTCTGTCTGCTAATCAATCTGACAGGAGAAACCGAACTGCTTCAAGTTTTCGTGAATACTATTCGCCTATGTTGAAGTTCTACTGCTCTTTTACTGTCCTCCACGATGCTTGACTAACTGGTTAAAATTCCTCTCATCTCAAGGCATGCAGCGAGATGTGGATTAAGTTTCCACTGATTTGCCGTGAAGTAGCCATAGGATAACAATTTCGTCTGGTGTTTCTGGGGAGCAGCGTCAGCATTTCGTTTTTCAAACCATAGAGCAAGTGTTGTTTCGCAAATTTTGCACATTTTGATTCAGTGCAGTTTGAATCTTTAGGATTTAATCAGCTGCTTTGAAGATAAAAGACTCTAAGGCTGCTCAATGCTCAATGTACCGTAAGTCTACAAACACATGCTTGCCTTCACTACAACATCGGATGAGCATGCCATGCTTCCTTACTACATTTGGGAATTGCTGCGTTTGTTTTAAAGAAGGGTTACACTTAATTGTAGATACAGGCTCTGCAGCGCATTACAACACTTTGAAATACAATTGCTGAGATGTCGTTGCAGCTTAAACTCTTCGCACTTGATCGGCAGCTAATCAATCCACACAAGTCTCACCTGTTTAGCGGCATACTCACATTTTTCCCGCAGGTGGTCCGCAGGATTAAGGATAGCGCTGTCTTACTAATAGGATTGCCAATCAAATTCGCTAGAATTTTATTTGCTTCCTTCCTTTGTCAACAGCATACCATTTCACAGCCTTGAGCGCGCGTTTCACGCATCGCTTCAACAATCGTGGTAGAGTTGATGCCACACTGCTAATCAGTTAAACGTGAATGAAGCATGCGTAGCGAAATTCATCACCGAAGGGTTGTTTTAAATGCTCCTGCTGTGGTTATGACTCCCAATGCTTTCAAATCTCGTAATTAAGCATTCACAACTTGGAATTACATTTCGCTGACGTGTCACTCAGCGTGTCACGCGCACTAGCGTAGAAATAGGAAAACACAGATGCTAGCATAAAGCTCCCACAACCTGTGTGAGACTCAGCTTGACCTCTATTCCAGCACACGAGAACACACAAGCACTGGGATTGTATGTGACAAACTACGAAGATCTCATGTCATTGCCATTGATTGAGGAATTGCATTGGTATTCAGCTATAGACTTGAGCGTAATGTAGTGATACAACGTTCCCTATGTAATGCTAAATGCCTGTAAATGAATATGCGAATGGGAAGTCCTTAAACATTTCACCCTTATATAACTTGACTTTCGGTTTTATTGGTGTTTGGGACAGTTTTTTTATTTTATTGCAAAAATAATTAGGATTCTTCTCTTTCTGCAAGTTAGTCTGAAATTTAATGATTCTGATGGCTTTTGTCACGTGTGCATTGAAACTTCGATTTCAAGATAAATCAACGATTCACCTGCTATTTGTTTCGATTAGCAAAGATCGCTAATGAAACTGCTTACAACAATGATTCACAAGTTATTCGACAATTATTTCAACTGAGCGCAATCCTTGCAATTCGTTCATTTTATTTTGATGTTTGAGTACCACATCATACAACAGCGCATAGTTACCTAGCTGGTTTTTGACGCATCCATCCTGCAAAATTTATTGGCATCCTTGCGAGCAACCTTTGACCAAATATTATTTGGACGCGGCTCAGCCTTGATTCTTTCTATGACAGTCGAGGTCTATTTTATCTATGTACGACGTTAAATGTTGAGGCGCAAGATTTGCAGTACTTCAATTTTCTCCTAACATTAAATTCTAAGCGACTAAAACGATTGCCCGTTCGACAAATTTCTGCTCTTTTTGTTATGATTTTAGTTTCGCTTTACATTTTTTGCATTTTACCACATTGTCGCACAAATGTGACCAAGCGCATAATCCCAATATGCCAGTTTTTTCTAGAATTTACTACTTTCACTGTTTTATTTTGGTCTCGTGCGCATTCATACTCGTCGGAGCACGTGACTGCCTCCTCTCCTGAATCCCATCCTGCAACAATTTACACATCCCTGCCACTGACAAATCTACCAGCCCCAACTCCCTTATTTTCGTAATCAAATTATGACAAAATTTGTTTGACTAATCGCTAAACATAAATTTTTTGTTATAGGGTCATCTTGGGCTTCATCAAGTCTTTTTCTCCATTTTATCTTCCCGTCATGCATAATTTACACACACGAATACGCCCTTGGTCAGTGTATTTCCTTATCTCCGATCAGGCTGCAGCAATCATTAGGGTTCACATACGAGCCTCGTATTTTCAGGTAGAGGTTTTGTTAAACTGCAAGATGGTGGAGTTTTCTTGACTATCCATTCAATCTAATCAATGCTTGCACCAAATTATGTAAGTTATATTTAGAAAGCAGTCTTTGATAAGGCGTTGATGATAAGAAGTCCCACTTTAAAACGGTTTCTTTTCTCATCCTACATTGGCGTTGCAAAAGAATGACATTCCAATGCACACACTCGACTGCAATCGAGTGGGTTTGAATGACGTCAGACACTGGTAATATCCGAGAGATTCTCATCACCACGTGCATATCTTCCGCCACCGGTGGGGTGAATCCCATGCAATTTTCTCCTCATCGAGTAGTAGCAAAACATCCTCCATTTAGCACAATTACCACAAGCATTGATTAGCACAAGCCTACATCACTTGTCAATCATTCCATATGCACTAAGATTTGAGAGATTGAGACGATGGTATGGTGAAGATTAATATCGACTTTATTTTCACAGCAAAACGGTGCTTTTGGAAGAGGAAAAGGAGAATTAATGCAAGCGCTTGTAAGGACTTTGTATCCCTGAATATGGTATAAAATACATCTGCCTTACAGGCAACGTTATGCATGGGGTGATTGCAGTTAGGCAATTACGGTCGGGAGCTAAATGATTCCAATGCTGCAGCGACTGCTGTAATTTGCAGTCGACTCATTTCCGAAAATCGTCTCCACACTCAGACGTCCCGAGTAATGCTTTAGAGCAAATTAACTACTTACTCAGTTGCCGTATTTGGGTAGGTTGGCCCGGTTCCATATCGTATATGTCTTAAGGGATCAAAATGTAACCTAATTTATGAGAGATGATGTAGCGCGTTGCATGTTTGAAAGCCAACATTAAAGTTTCGGAAGGGACCTCTACCTTTTTACTTAACAGAATGGCAAAATTCCCAACAAGACACTTTGAAAAGGTAGCTACTGCACTTGCATGAAAAGCGCAATTTCACATTACTTGAAAACCTTAAATGCCGACGTGGAATGCGATATTTGGGTGTAGTTTTGAGAAGGAGTGAGTTTAACCGCTACAAAATATTAAAGATGAGGGTATTATACTCAATCAAAACGAAGCGATGAACTCAAACTAATGCTGCATTACTCTGATTTGTATCGCCGGCTTGACAGTAAATGAATGAGCAATCGCAACAAGCGACACCTGCAGATCTCGCGTAGCGCATCCCAAAATGACAGTTGCAACACTCATAAAAACCCAGCCGACTAGCAGCATCATGCTGCTACCTTTATATTAAAATTATGAGATGCAATGTTTGATGAAAAATTAAATCCTTACACACCGGACTTACTAGCCACACTAATTAAGCTGTGTTATGAACAACTCAAAGGGGCACGATTTCCACATCGGGACGTCTACTCCTCAAAATAGACCCTGAAATACTACAGGTTGCGTTGATACAGCCTGTGCTCTCAAAAGGAATCAAAATTCCAAGCCAGACTCTGCGGATTTCAGTCGACGCCCCATTCAGTCGGGAGGCACTCTTAAATAAACTGGAATTATCGTGAATGCAAACGATGCTAAACAGCGTGAAACAGATCTATGCATAAAACGCATGCAGGATTCTTACTTATTCAACTATGTCAACATCTAATGTGCCTATGCTAACAAACTAATCTGCGCATCAAAGCTTATGTGCAGTTCAGCATCAAAGGTCTCTATCTGTCTCATAGGCACGATTGAATTGACGATCTGGAATATAATTTGCCCACGATTTCGGCTGTTCTCTACAAGGCGTAGCTTTATCATCCAGCAAACTAGGCGTTTTAATAGGTGCGCCACCTATTAATCTGGGTCCCTCACGACTCCTTCTTTGGCATAAATAGGTCTAAGATTTCGTTGAAGATCAGCAAGTGTTTGATAAAATGAGCATGGTGTAGAAATCAAGCTGTTAACCATGTGCTATTGCGAAAGTAGGGGGTTAGGTCTTTTCTGAGGCAAATGAACAATTGAGGAATTAAAGTACGGCTATTTGGTAGAGATTTGTATGAAGTAGAGGTTGGAAAATAGACTTATGAGAAAAGCGCGTCACCCTCGCGGACCATCGTCTTGTCTTAACTTATGTGTTTAACGTTTTGAACTGTAGTCAGCGAATCCCAAACACATTTGATGATGTAGAATTCGCCAAAATGCCTGCGATCCTAGAATGCCTTACTCTTTTAGCTTCCAAAGAGTTGCTACTATCGCAGCAGCACTCAAGTGAATTCTAGGACTCGGTGCCATTACACAGCGGTCATGATTTGCCGGCACCAAATACAGATGTGTGTAGAGTGCTAGCGATCAGTATAGGATTAGGGTCAACCAAATGCGTGAAACCGTGAAGCTTTCTGTGCTTCCATCACTTCTCATTAGCCACTCTACTACCATACACCCACGCACTCAACTTTCACACACGGTTTTATGGTATCTGTCCGCCATTCAGTCTGTCATAGGCGAAGATATTACATCAAATTCTTCGTTGAAACCGCCATACCCCAATTCCCATCATTTCTCTGATGTGACTGACTAGTTAAAATCTGCCTTTCTTCTGTAAACGTGCAGTCCATTATGGATTGCACCCTCCCTGATCTACCTTTTCAATTAAGGGATGACAATAACTTGATCGTTACTCAATTCAAGAGGAAGCCTGAGCAGTTTGCTTTCTTTAAGGCCACGTAGCAAGTGCTGTTTAGCGAATCATAGAGGTTTTCTTCTGCTTTGGACTGAAAATACGACCAGCAAAAGTTAAATAATTGCAGGGAGTATTCAAAGCTTGCATCGTAACAAAGGTGGCAGGGATTCCCACGCACCCTCAACATCTAGGTGCATACCCAATTTCACTGAGGAAATAAATGTGTCAAAGCAAGAACCTAGTAAGATCGGGGCTTCAAGAAGACTGAGTAAAAGATTAATAGGTATCGAGACGAGAAGTCCCGTTCTAATCCAACTGCCTTAGGAGGCGAATGACTTTTGATGGTGACTGACCGGGAAATGAAGTTCGTCTGGTTTTGTCCACGTAAGTATTTGCTACATTATTTTGCAAAGTAAACGGAAGAAAGTGGCTGCTTCATCCCATCGCATTCTAATTCTTAATTCCGGTTTTCGATTCTCTTCCTTGTAGTAAAACGAACAACGCAATCCATGCCTTTGCGAAGTCGTCTTTGTAGCATGAAGGTGATCCTTGAATCCACTGACTGTTTTCCAAAACCAAGTGGCATCAACGAAGAAAATCGGGGTTCTGAGTGAGCCTTCTAGGAAACTAAACTTCAGCGTTTTATGGTTCTGAGACCCAAATTGTGTTAAATTTCTACGCATGGCGCTGCATCCAAAAGGTATTTGCCTTGATCTAGGTTCCCAGACGGTTTAGACAGTCACGTGTTTTTAAGCCAATAAATTAATCAGCTTTTAGCGATCGCCTATTTGGATTAGTAGCGGTTATTCGATTCTGGTAAAATCAAAGGCGCTCTTAATTGGAAGAGGGGCCAGTGTTGTTGCACTAATTCTTACCATCCTGAGAGTCAAATGCATCGATATTCAAAAAATGGAACAACGCCATGTTGGGGCGTTTCATGCCGAACTTGACAGACATTTTCCGCCATTTCGTCTCACAGCAATACTGACTGACTAAAAATGGCGATTAAATGGGACATGTTTGGCTTCCAATCACCACCCTCGGCGTGATCTACGGCGCTACCGATTGTAACTGAGCAATTCTGTACTGTGCTTTCAAAAACGGTAGTACCTGCAACAGTAGTCGATAAAGATAGTTTGATTTCTCGTTTACCTGCAAAACGAATGCGTGGAAGATCTGTTCTAGGTTCTCTTATGGCAGCAGCATTACCGACCATTATCCGTCTAGGGCGCTATTGTAGCAGTGATAATATTTTTGCATTCCATTCAGCAATAGTCCTCTCTTAGTGCTAGTAACTTCCTCGCAGACAGCGCACATAAGCACGATCGTACTCCTTAACATAGACTATTTATCCAGGTCAGTGGTTACATGTCACTACCATTAACCAAAATAAACTCCGTCGCGATGTGCGTTTGCTTCGATTTTAATGTGATGGCGGACAGTACCCTTACCTAAACGGCGGAGATGCCCTCATCTCGCTAAGATCTTTGATCCAAGTGTGCTATTTTATCTGTTCAGTTTCCCACTTGAGACCTAAATTGCCAAGAGAAATATAGACCAGGAGAAATGAGTAGACGTGGTGAAGGGAGGCGCTTATTTTTTCCACTCTGAGTGTCTTTATTACAATTCAATGTGTAAAATGACCATGAAAAAATGAAGGCGCTAAAAAATCACCTTTTTGGGATCAAAGGTGCGTCGCTAAGTATATAAGTCATAAAAGGCAAAGTATTGCGCGTCCGTACAAGTTGTCCTGTTCTAATGACTAATGGTCAGTAAAACGCTCCACTACTTTGGCGTACACTCCGATAATAGTGGCGTATTACTCGCGGCTATATGGCACCGTGGAAGGGGCGCCACAAGTTGTTCAGCCTCTTTCTCTCAGAACTGTCAGCATATGTGGAACTCGAATGTGCGCATTGACGAGGAGCTCCGTGACAAATTGTTCGCTGACCAGCTCTGTTGGTTAAACCAACTCACTCAGTAGTGGTGTTCAGTTCATACGATTCCACTTTGAGCTGGTCTTTACGGACCTCTTTATTTTTGATGGAAGTAGGAGTAGATGCGGGATCTGTATCATTTTAATGGCTCTAGGGAGAGATATGCATCCACGCGAGGAACAAATTAGTTTTAGCAAAATGTTGCCATGCCTGCACCGGCAAGGGTGGTAGGCATTAGTGATTCTGGCTAAATGAAGCATGTATTTCTTTGAATCTTACATGAAGACACGCTGCCTACTTAAGGAAGGGAACCAATTAATTTAGAGCCATGGATGTCCATGCAAAAGGCACAGATTTCCATCGGCAAATTCTTCGAAGATAATTATGACTCAGTATGCGAGTGTTAGACCAATACTATGTTTCTAGAAACGAATTGCATTATAAAATAAGAAGCCGTAAGTTGATCCCTCCACAAGGCCAATAGATTGCAATTGTGGCCGTTTCGCCAAACATATTAGTTGACAAGCAAATTGATTAATGCAGAAATTACAACATAAGAACCGAGAACCACATTTCAGTGGCAAGCATCATCCACTACAATAATGACAACATGTTCCTTCTTTACATCCAGTAAGGCAAGGCAGCGTGGTTGCCCACTAGCCAAGAGCGGTGTGACATAGTTGACCGAGTGACTTGCACAAACGGCCGATTTTACCAGTCTATCACTTTTATGCGAATTGAAGGGAAATTGGGGCACCCTTAGAATATGCGGGTTATACTTCTAGAAAACTGGCAACACAAGTCAGTCCAAAATAACAGCATAGCTAGCTCTGCTCGCATAACTTATCAAAATCATGAGTTGTGTAAGACTCGAGCAGCCTATACGAGTAAACATATAAGAAAATCCACCTTTTATTGTGCATTTTCAGCAAGGAATCTTGTCGCCTTGCCGGTATTCAGCCCTGCCATGGAATAGTGCTCGCATCACCTATGCCGCCAGCACCCACCGTCTTAGTCGAAATATAGCGTTTTTGTTGCAACTTTAGTCTGAGCTTAGCAAAAGGTTAGGTTTTTCGAGTCAGGTTTTTGCCTACACAGAGCAACTCAAGGGATGAGGTGTTAAATTAAGCCTGTCAAAGGGGTCTGCATGCATTTGGGTTTATCTGGTTTCCTCGTGAACCGCCTCAAGCGGATTTTTTGCCCTAATTCAGCGATAAGTCATTTTCTCAGCTGCAAAAGAAGTTAATTAAATCGCGACTTGAAATGCGCACATTTATGACTTGAGAAACTTACTTGGCCAATAAGTTCATAACCCACTCAAAACGTATGATCCGAACAACCGGCACAAACCCCAACTTCTGTCGCAAATATTGGAAATGTTGACTCGTTTTCAACAAACTGGTCTGTGATGTGCGCTCTACTCACATTCACCCCTTTATTGTACAGCTGCTAGAGAGTGGTTATCTTTTTCGACATCATGGTTCGTTGGGAGCCGCGAATCATCGAAAATGCGTTCCACTGATGTGGGTCACCATAACAGATCGTGCTGAGAATGTACGCTTCAACTAGAGGAAGGCAGGGAATCCGATTTAACACGTGTAGTAGGCTAATGCCTCAAATTCTTAAATGCGTGGCTAATCCGTTGGCTGTTATTTGGTCTGCAAAGCTGCTCAATTTAAATATTTTGCTTGCAGAGACTTCCAATCAGAGCAATGGTGACACATTGCTTCCATAAAGCAACAGGAATATTGTGAGCTTTCTTTAAGGGCAGATTGGGGGACAGTTATATGCGGAATTTCGAAGGGCTATGTCATCGGATCATGCGATCTCAATCTTTGCCTTACCGATGGGACGCACAAAATTACTTAATGAAAATTTTGTCAATCATCGTCTCAAGGATCTTTAATGGAGTCCCAACCATAATTCTGAGTAGGCTTGTAATAATTACTCTTGCATAACTTAAAGGATTTTCAAGGTTGGGAAGTATTTGCAAAATATCGACAATTTAACCTGGTCAAATAGGTAGAAATTGCTAATAACACCAAACTATGGAGCAGACGTGGAAAAAATATAGGAATCACGCTGCTCCGCAACTTAGGCTAAAAGTAGGGACCCAAGTCGCCGTTGATACTCAGGTGATGCGTGCGTTGGTAAAAGTGCTCTTCAAGTGAGAAGCATGTAGCGAACAAAAAGCTGGCAATGAGGGCATCGTTAGCTCTCCTT
Source organism: Taenia hydatigena (assembly GCA_036345935.2). NCBI lineage: Eukaryota > Metazoa > Platyhelminthes > Cestoda > Cyclophyllidea > Taeniidae > Taenia > Taenia hydatigena. Next base: position 8,894,222 of record JADWOT020000002.1, on the reverse strand, counting down.
GAGGTAGACTAGAGTTCAAAACGTAAGCACCCAGAATTGCATTCACCAAGTTAAGGATTACCAAATAAATCT
>JADWOT020000002.1:8771765-8894050 GCA_036345935.2 Taenia hydatigena | reverse complement strand
CTGCAAAACCGTATCGGTAAAGGCATATTTGACCGCACCAACAAATGCTTACGTACTTCTTGAGAGTTAGGTCTGGCCAACCTTATGATATCAAACCGGTGCATGCGCCGCGCCTTCACACAGCTGACCCACAGCTTCGGTTCCCAAATAAAAACAAGTAGTGATAAACACGGGGATGGCTGTATGTATTTTCTTCTGGACACCTAACGGGGCCAGCGTATCATTCTTTGAGATTTCGATGGTGGACGCGCCTGAGGCTAACCTGGTTTCACTGCATCCATTCTTGCCAGTAACAGTTAAATGCCGACTGCAACAGTGGGTGGAGTTGTTTTCGGATAAGCCATTCCCCTCTGCCTCTAACACCGTTTCTCCATTTTCATCTAAAAATGTCACTGTATCAAGTCAACCATCTTACCGCTGTCCATGATTGGAGCATTCGTTGTCTTAAATGAGCACTAATCGAGGCTCTCATTTAAATCAAAGAAAAGGAACTCACTGATTATCGCTTCTTCACACTTAAAGCAAAATTCACAAGGGCCAGTAAATTTTGCGTTTTCTATAAAAAACTCTTTTTGGCAGGAAAGGTGGACCTGATCAATCTCTAGATTCGTCCTAGCGTTAATTGTAATGCATGTAAACACTTGCCAATGTGGTGCTTGTAACTTATAAGCAAAAAACAATGATTGACAGTCTACAGATCACTTTTCTTTTGTTTGACTCACCCAGGGGAGGATGGGTGAGTAGCAGCTAAACAAGGTGAGAGGGACATGTTTCTTTTTGTTCCTTTTCTAATGCGCTTACAGTTTGCTCAGTAAAAACCGCCATTTATAAATCTGGTTAGAACTGTGCCATGAAACGCTTAAAGCGGTGCATAAATGCGGGGGTTTCGAGGAAGCCTTCTGCTCTGATGGCGCAAAAAGGCTCGTTCCCAGACCCTATGAAGGATGGATAGCTATGCTACGTTTGCTCAAAATTAAGAACGATCGTTCGGTCGAAACTTAGTGCCACTGTTGAATAACGATGTCACGCTAGCACACCAGTGTCTTCAAAGTCTCATAAGGGACCCGGTTGAGAAGAATGTCAACACTGGGTAAGCGTTTAGTCCACGAGTCATAAAATTAATATCGTGAGGGCTAAATTCTGATTAGTGGCATCTTAATACTATGAATGTCTTATTGCGGTTAACCACTCCATCAACGTCTTACGGTTAAATCCTTCTAAATGGGTTGATATCCAACAGTTCTATCCATCAGGTAACCAGGAGTTTTTTTTAGTTATCACACATTGGCCCATTGACAAGTGCCCGCGAACCGTTATTGGCAGCTTTATTAATATCGCCTTGGCCGTTTTGAGGTGAAATGTGTTAGCCGGGCAGGCTATTCTTTCACTTAGCACGGTGTGATTTACCACTATAACAGCATCCGTCGCCTTGAATGTCAATGTCAATGTCTTTAAAAGTATTTAGCTACTATATTTAATGGTTTTCGCCGCGTCTATTTAACTTTCGATCGAATTCGACCATCACATTATATCCGTGGTAGATGAGTGCGATGCACCACCGTATGTAATTGTTGCTGGAGTACTGTATCAGGCAAAAAACCAATTATATGGCACCTTTGTCTTAGTCTCGTTGGCATACCATGCAGAGAATTAAGTCGTCGCTTCACTACACTGTCAGTGGTGTGATAGTACACCAAATCTCTGAGTTTTTCTTTAAAGACTGTAGCGTGGATCAAACTTGCATCCTATTGCCTTCGATTTTGGTGGCAGGGCGCCTAATCTAGTCTCATCTGACCTCTTCCTGTGTGAATCCCAGAGTGTGACAGTCTGGTAAATATTATTGTGACTGTAGCCATCTAGCCCTCACGCCAAATCAATTTACAGGTATCGCTTGAAAAAGTATGGGAAATTTTGTCATTGAAAAAGTCAGAGGATTCTTCTGGGCAGCATTTTAAATACCAGCCGATCGCTGAGATAGGTATTTGTTTAAGAGCTAACATAGCAGTGGAGCATGTGTTTAATAGGGATAGGCATGACTGCTAGAAATCCGGTTTTAGCGACATTTGGCAGAGCAAACGATAAGGCATTGTGGTTAACAATGGACTGATGAGTAGCAAACCGTTTAATTCGGTTTGATGTAGTCTGCCGAAGTAAGCATCGCTGGACATCCTATCCGGTGCATGCTAAATGGTTTAATAAGGATGTTTGCACAGGACATTGAAAAGCATATTCCAGTAGATTTCAAGGATATGGAAACGTCATAAGTGTCAAGGATTTTATCATGAAAATCAATGGAAGTGGACGTATGATGTATGCTTTAACCAAATAACTTATTAATACACTTAGCAAATCTTGTAAATTATGCCACTTCAAGGAGCCCGTGAAGTGCGATTAAGATTGCGCACGGCTTATTGGCAAACAAGAAAAGGTCGAATGTGATGCAAGCTAGATTTACGGGTGGATTTTACGCAAATGTGAAGGATTGTGCCAACCTCCTTCGGGCTCAAATACCAGCCTGCTACTATTGTACCCGAGTAAGCTAACACCCATTCGATGCAGCTATGCAATGCATGCCTCGATTGAAAGTTGAAAGATAAACAATGAGTGGAGAATGGATATAGGTGACCACACTGCGCAGATATCCTTGGTTATCGTCATGTCATCAAGAATGCGCTGCTTCAACCCAGGTTATTGCAGGCATGGGCGACGGTTCTCCACCTCACCTTACCATCTTCCTCAGGTAACCACCCATTCATCACATTGCATTGCATCGCTTTGTTCTAATGTGATAGACCAGCTCAGAATTATGTTGCTATATCCGATTAAGCAGCTTTGATCAAAGCGAGAGTGAGTTTTGTGTCAATAGAGAAATCTATGATGTGGGTTTTGATAACAAAACAATCTAACAGTACATAAATACAGCCGCACAGATAGTTTCCATAATGCAGCTGCAGAATATGCACAATTGCAAAATGCAACCTATGCAAGTCGCCATAACGGGGAGGTTAGATAGGAGTGGTGCTGTCGACTGTGCCATGGCATCTGTTTTCCAATCTGCCAAAATAGGGGCAGTCGAGAGGAATAGACATTGGCACTGCCTTCTTCCACCTTCTTCTTCATACAGGGCCCCCATTTCCAGCTCTTTCGTTTGCACGTAAGTTAGTCACCGCCAACAATCCATTCACTTACCTCACCTAATTCGTGTACACATCGCTTTGCTCACCTCTCACGTGATTTATTTTACTGCACATAATGATTTACCACCGAAACGGTTATCGGCTGTGCTCATATCCACGCGAGGTGATGCACAAGATTCTTGTGCTGTAAAAAATTTAATATATATAACCAGTCGACTGATACGACGCGTAATTGCATGCAAAATATGAAATGAAACTCCACATCGACAGAAGGTTTGTCATGTTTTGGGGTGCCATGGCTATCCCGCTCAACTTCACAGTCCTTACACTAAAGACAACTCACAACTTTCAGCCAGTCATTCTCCACCCCATCAGTACATCAGCCGGTCAACATTCATGTTTGTGGCGGCCCTCGAGGGAATCGGTGTCACATTCACGTGTTCAGATCGACCACTCGCTCCTTCATTTTCTTGGGTGGCAGCACCACTTGGGTGTTGGAAGACACGCATTTTTGCATAATGCTCACTACTGCTAAAAATTTTGGGCTTTTCTGACGATTTCCGATGGTTAGAATTTGCAGTACTTACTTAATCCAGCTGCCTCCAATCCATAACACAGCCAAACAAACTAACCTTTAAAATGGCAAAGAGGCTTTCTAAGCCTCAATATAGCTGAGTGCCATCCACCTGTGCACTGCTTAGCCTTGTGGAAGTTTGACAGGCTAGAAACGGTCTCTACACTCGCCGCAATCCCTCAACTTGCATTAGTAGGAGGGAAGTAGTAGAATTCTACTATAAATTTCTCTTCCTTATGATGGCATTATATCACTCTCAACATAAAATATCTGTTCCCTTCTAATCGCATCATTCATTCGTCTGGCTTGAAACCCTTCTCACTCGCCACCTATTGGGTTATATAAGACTGAATTTGGATTAATCGAATTTTTTTAACGGGATGTATTAAGCTAGCTTACAATCCGTCATCAAAACTTTATGGTTATACAAAGAAACAGGATTGCGTTTGAGTGATGAATCTAGAGGTTGCAGCGGACGTGGCATTAGTTAAACGGTAGCATTAGTCATCCCAAAACGCCCTTCTAACATCAGCAAAGTATTTGGTTAATCACCTCGTTGCGCACGCAAGACATAACAAACACTGGTCTGCTATTCTAGAAGCGGGGATAAGTGTGAAGCTCGAAGAGGTGCATCAAAGAATTGCGCGTATGTCCCCTTTATCATAGGTGGCTGCCTTCCTGTACTTACAAACTGCATCACTACACTTGATCGTCACTCTAATTTCTGCCTTTCCTATTTGATTTTCTCGAACTCTGCTCACAGTTAGAAGCAGTAAAACTTGATTCTACTCAAAGGCGAAATTGAGCGTAGCCATTTTTGAACCCGTCAATCAAACAGAGAAGCGTCAGCATTGATTCCGCTGCATTCGCTAATATCAAAGCTTGGCATCGTAGCAGCTATTATATTATTTTGAGGACGTTTCCATGGACGCATCAATATCTGCTCGTTATACTCCACTCTCCAAGAATAGTCGTGGCTTTTCATTAGTTGAAAATGGGTATCTCGCAGATGACGTTGCTTCTTCTAAACTGTGCCAACACGAGAACATTCTCTTTACAGACAAAATATTTAAGGCAAAAGTAAGTGTTCGGTCCACAAGTAGCGTTGTGAAACACTATGTTTTTGCAAGTCTTCCAACTACGCAATGCGACGGGAGTAGGATCGCTGCAATTTTTAGCCACTGGGAAGGCTTTCTACTGGTAGCAAATGGTGGGATTTTCTTTGCATACCTGTTTTCCGCCTTTAGTTATTGTACATCGCGTGTTAGCCTTACATTCTCGTAAAGGAATTATAGAAGGCGAAAGATGGACCTCACGTTCCCCCTTTTTAAAACTACACTGCCTGTAAAGTCACAGCACTTGACATACTCTAAAATGCAGATGATTTCACTAGTCTCAAATTTGAATTGACCAAGAATTTCAATAGCAAAAAACAGATAAAACATAAGAGCGTAACTCTAAACGCAGAGAAAATGTTGTCGCGCATAGTCGCTGATATAACCGCATGGGACATTGGAGGGACCCACCACCTACTTACTGCTTTAGCCGTGCCAATGACGCAGCCATCAAAGCAAGGAAATTGGCAAAAAAACACTGACAATAGCATTGACATTCACAAGAGTCATTAATTAGACCCCTGCTGTCGTCACCACATTTGAAAATGGTCACGATCGTTCACTTACGGACATTTACAGTCGTTGCTATGACGCTCGAGCAGTGATCTGCTGACTTCGAGCATATACGACTTGTCAAGCGCGAAGTTGGTACAAAAATTGCATGAGAGAAATGCAGTGAATATTCAGCATTGGAGGGCAGAGGCGTCAATCTCGTCAGATGATGGTTAAATTAAAACAAATACGTTTTTGAGGAATTCAATGTTAAAGCATAAGCGCTGAAGAATAGGGCCCAAAATTTATTTAAGTTTCCCTTTTATAAAGCGCACGCTCTCTCTTTTGCATTATGTTAGGGTTAGTAAAATTAAGCGAAATTCGTCGAACTTGTTGAGTCATTGAAACATGTAATAATATACTTTCTCCTATGGAGCAGAAGTTGACCAAAATAGGCATCCGCATTTTCATGACTGGCCTCAGCAGGACAGGCTATAAAAATAGATAAACAGAAAAATCCCTTTATATTTTGCTCTCTAGGAGTTAAAATAATTGAAATTGCCATTGGATAATAGTCATAAAATAAAATAAAAGGAATATTATGCTTAAAAATTCGGAGGCATAGAATAAGGTCTTGCAAATAATAGCAGCAGGCATAAAAGTTGTAAAGTCGCCTGACAGGACGCTGGCGATGGTACGGCGTAGAGATTTTTGGTATCCGTCCAGCCATCAGGGTAGTGCTACGTCGGTGGGAATTAGTAGATGCGCCCTTGACCATAGTAGAGATCCCGCGAGCAGTTGCTGGCTTACTTGATTGCTCTGTACTTATTTACTTCCCGCCCAGCATTACCCTCCTCCTCATTCATCCGCTTTCTTCCCCACTCACTAGACTATCGATGCGGTATGATATGACATAATGCAATACATTGCATCTCGAAGGTCCTGTAAGATAATGAGCAAATCAGACAACGCAGATCCAAGATTGCTGATACAGGTTAGGCATAAGTAATATAAGGTTCTAAAGTCGTGACGCATTTTATTTGAGGCGACTAATAGTTGCCTGAGTTTTCGTCATTTGGACTACAACAGAAGTTGTCCTGCTTAAGACGCCTCGTTTATTCTCAGGCCGCCAAAAATTCTATGCGTGAATACATTTGTACACAAGTACAAGCTCTTAATTATGTACGAAAACATGTGTGCGGAAAGTGATGCACACATAGAAGCGTGTTTATAAATGAACAGCATTTACAAACATATTTGGGAGTCAATGGCACGAGTATTGGGATGACGCTTCTAAATAAAGCGAAGCACACTGTGCATCTATGGACATGCGTTTTTGTGAAGAGAATATTGAGTTTCGAGAAACCCTGTAAAGGAGCTTAAGATGAATTCAATGGGTAAGCAAGGGTATCTTCCATATCTGCTGTCAGCATTATATGTGGTTAATGCGCAGAAGGGCAGTGGTTGCGTGCAGGGCCAAAGCTTTGTACTTTGCAGGCAAGATATGCTTGTTATTTGGCATGCCCTTGCCTTAGCGATTTTCAAAGCTTCTAGCCAATAATCATGTCGACGAGATAGCTTTAACAGCAGAAGGGCATTTATTGATCATTAGCAAATGCAGCAACGTGAGTTCACATAAGTGAATTTCGCGACCGCGCATTGGTCGAAAGGATGAAAACCTGACTAGTGACCCAAGGCTCCAAACTGACTGGCAAGATTATCGGCAATGCAAGTGCTACGTGTCTGGCGTATCGAATGCAGCGCCCTCTTCAACCCAATGCGAAACGCTGGATGCTGAACTACGCTGGCCAGGAAATGTGTAGTCAGAATCCAGTGTCAAGAGCGATTGCTATCAAGTTCGATGTAAAGCCTGGTAAAGCTGGTCCTCACATACTGAAAGGGAGAGAAAGGAATTTACTATGCTAGGACTCCAATGTAGGAGAATCATGTTTGATCCTTTCTAACAGTGACTTCACTCAAATGAACTTTTCAGCTAAAATGTGCTAGGTAAAAGTTCACCAGGCCGGTTACGGTGAGAGGAGGAAGAGGTGGAGACGTAGGGGCTAGTCATGGTTGTCTCGCCATCAGTGCTGGTGATGCTTCAAGTGGGAGTAATGGTGGTATGACTGGGAGACTTCCACATCCGCTTGCTCCTGCAAAGAAATCTGCGGAGAGGAGGTGTTTAAACCGCGGATATATAGCACAACCTTTGTAAGTGATAAGACATGTAAGTCGGTGTAAAACCCGAATACGCATGAGTAGACCACATCCTGCAAACTGACACCCTCGAAGGTGGTACTGTCTGTTGAAGAATGGAACGGAGGTGATTCGGTGGACAATTGCACACTGATACATCACTTCTTACTGTGCAAGCAAATTATTGATGAGTCAAAGTGAGTTGTTGATCAGTCCGTCAAGAGCGGATTACGACCGCAAAATAGGAAAGATGACGCGAATCGCGGGGCTGTGTGCGGTCACAGCTGTGTGCGCGAGCGTGATATGTATTTGTAGATACAATGCAGAATCATTTAGGAGTGGTTTTCAGGGTGCGTGGTGAGGTGGTGGGCAAAAGGAAGTAAACTTAAGGGCGGCTTCGCTGCCTCACTGAGCTTCTTGCCACATCACATGATGGTCACTCCAGTGACAGTAAATTTGCTTATGGGTTAGAAGGGAGGAGTAGGGAATAAGGTAGGGTAGAATGAAATAGAGAATATGAAAACAGTACAGATGGTAACAAAGTAAGCAAAGGGGCAAACGGTTGCAGTCATTATTTGTTAATGCTGAGTGATATGGGCTTTTATTTGTGCACCAGACTTTCCGTATTTTGACGTAGTGCTGCATTGAAACGTGTGCAAGTCTCCTCAGTCAACGCCATGATTTCTCTGTCCATTCACCAGCATTTCTGAAGGCACTGATTAAATGAAATTCAGTCTGTGTTCTACTTCGCATTAACCTGCTCTCGGTATAGGGTGGGGAGTGCTTCCACTAAGCCTTCTTCATGCACTTTTAGCCTCATGTGCATCAGCAAATAGGATCGTACACATTGAGGAGTTCTTCGCTATTAGTTCGGTATTCCTACGAATAAAGATGGTGACGCTTGGTAACACACACACCCTCTCGGCTTTTTAGTGCGTCAGATGAAGCCAAATCGCCAAGAATGAGTACTCAAGCTAAGATTAGGCATCTATTCCTTTGTATACATTTTAATTGGCTGAGCGTTGGCTTGTGGGTGTTATTCTCACACAGTCGACTATTATGCAATAGCCAACCTCATGAGTTGATTAGAAGGGAGGTCATGGAAGCAGCTCGAGGTAAGATGGAGACCATGCTTAGCTCTCGATGTTTAGAAAGCTCTCGGCGCATTTTTCTGAATTCTGCACACGCATATCAGCTTATGGACTCTCCTTGTCTTGCGTGGCGTCTTCTGATTGGTGCGATGAGGTGGTTAAGTGCATATTTGTCATCATGTTGTCATATCTTTTCACCCGCAATACATGTTATGGGGTTCACTTTGACCTTCTCTTTTCTTGCATGTGGAAACGCCTTGTACATGCGCGATGACATTTAAGCATCGCAGTGCTCTTTATGATATTTATAAGTTCTAACTAGGCGTGCATAAACGTTCATTTACGTGAAAGCTGTTTACTTATTTATTTTATCCTTTCGCCTCCATGGAGTCCATTTTTAATGGATTTTGCTGGTATCGATATCACTGCTTTATTTTGTTGCCGTGCATGGTTAGGGTTTTACTTTCCTTCATGCTTTTGACAACTCCCTGAGGAAGGAGTGTGGAACCGAATCCTATAGCTGTCTCAGTTCCACAGCTTAGGCTCTTATTTTTAGGGATGCTGACAATCGTCTTTGCATCCCATTGCAGGCTGAAGTGGATACGAATGAGGTAAACAACTTCCCCTTCGATTGCAGCATCAGCAATGCTATATTTGAGTGCGTTTAAACTCAGGATGAGGGAAGGCCACGGAAAATCCTACACACTGTTTTAGGGTGAATAGGTGCAGCTCCATGCGTAAAACATCCTTTTCAACGTCTAATCAAATGTTTGATCAAGACGCACTATCATCAAGCTTGCTTGTCTTTAAAGCGAAATGCTCGGGAAACCATGCATACTTCGTGATTGTGAACGTATTATGCTCTGTGCGTGCAACTGTTCCTAACGGTCGAACGCCATGCAACGCCTAAAATCCAAATATTCTATAAATGACTTCACGACTTGGAGAAGCTCAAGAGAAGGCATTTCGAGGGGAAGAGGCAGGATTGGTGAGTCTAGAGAAAGAGAGTGGAGGCCTTACTCAAACGCAGCCACCTACCTGACAAATTCAAATGAGCAGATCAGCCGGATATTAAACGCCTGGTGTATTTACCGAAAATAGAAGTCACGTTTGCACTTAGAGCTGTCAAAATGGGGAATATCTTTTCAATTAATGGATCACGGTTTGGAGATATCAGAATGAATGATTAAATCAGAAGTAGTAGCGTGCACTTAAATTGGCTAGTTTGTTTAGCAGTACCACCAATCTAACTCTTAAGCGTTCCGCTATACATTAAGGTTTTTCCTTCCCTACAGTAATTGTCAGTAACCACTTAGGAGATCACCGCATTTTTAAATTTTTCAGAACAACTTCAAGGTGGCTTTTGCAACTGTTATGTTTGTCTTACTTTTATAAAAATTGGAAAAAGTTTATGGCCTCAAGCCACTTGACTAGTAAATCACGTAGCTACATATTCGACCTAGATAGAACGACATTCATTATTACCAGTCGCCTTTTATCACTCTGACACCAACTGCTTTCGTGCATGTTGGTAAGGAAAAGGTGAATTACCTGAATGCTGCATTGCTGCTCAGCAGTCATTGCGCATGGTGAAATGGGCAAACGATTTAAGGTGTGGGTCTTTGAAGACGTGATTAGAGAAGAGGAGTAGGAGGAAGTCGGATTGTGTGCCCTCGAAAAAGGTAAATGGCAGAGGGTCACGTATTGTTCTGAAACAACGCTGGTTAAAGGCTAGCCGCTTAAGTGACCGTAGGCCATACCGAGGAGAAAGCAAGCAACAGTAAAGCGTGTTACAAGTGGAGGAAGCAAGGGGATGCCTGGAGTTGGGTAGATCGCTAACGAATGCCAAAACGCAGAATGCTTTTTGCGAGCACATGACTGCAACGTTTCACAAATGAATGAAGAAAAGTCAGCAGTGTTGAGAAAAAAAATCATGCTACAGAATGAGTAAATTGTAAGAAAAACAGTTGAAAAATCTGTGTATTTCACACATATGTGATGAGAAAACGCAATGAAGAATAAGATTCTACGAAGAGCATGGCACCATTTTTATTTGATAATTGCATTATTTTTAAAGCGAAACAAGATAAAAAGAAAAACTTGGGGCTGTTAAGCGATGGTAATTTTTGTGGCGAAGATATATTAAAAAGGCACTAGATAGAATTATAAAAAGAAGCACTGATGCACGTCTATGTGCATCAATGCATGCATAAGACAAAGATAATGGTAGTAGCGGTAAAATATGTGCTACGTGTGTGATGGGGAGATGAAATGCGAAAATTGAAGTAAAACGATATCAGTATAAGGGGGATGCAATTGATCAAACAAAGAATCGTTTAACTTGTTTGAAAACCTAACCATAGTCACGGAAATTAGAGGAAAAGTGGATAAAAGGAATGTGCGAGTGAAAGAAGGAGAGAAGTGCTTTTTCTAATAGGCTATGTTGGCGGTGGCGGTGGTAGTGTTGTGGCCTAATGGTGTACCTGATAGATGCATGCGAATGAGTGGATAGGTCAGTGGGGAGAAGGGGAAAGGCAATAGTTTTTTTACAGAAAAATTTCCGTTGGCTGTAAATGCTGCGGATTTTGTGCAACTGTAGCTTCACACCATTTGTGAATTCAGTGCCAAGTGTACCACACCCAAAGGACATCATTGTGCCCAAGCAATTGGAGGATATTAATTGTATTTAAGCACGGTTGTGCAAAGCCAAGCTTTCAAGGCGATGCCAGGCTCCGGCAATGACGATGCTTTGTCCAACGATATTTTCAGATCAAATTTTAAACACATACGTATGTGAAGGCTAATGGTTCATTTGACGGCTTCTAAAGACGTAGACAAATGTGCAAGTTTGTTTTCGCCCTTATTGCGGTGTACTAGAACGCATTTGCTTGCTTGTTTACTTGCACGTACTTCCCTCTCAGTTTGAGCGGCTATCGGTCCAGTATTAACTGAAGTGGATTGACACAATAGGGCGTACAATTCTGCTTATTTTGCTCGTTGACCTTCCTACTTTGTTATTTATGTCTACCGACATCTCTAATAGTTGCTCTCTTGTCTGCCTAACCCACTACTACCCTGCCTATTCTCTCTGCTAACAACATAGAAGAAAACGCAACTGACACTTCCTACGAATTCCCGATTTTTCCTTATCTCGAAAGTCACACCTTTGAATGGCGGTTATCGCCAGAGAAAACGAATATTTTCTTCCTGCGATTTATGACACTTCCACAGTCTCTAATGCGGAGACGTCTGCCCGTTTGACGCCCAAAGGCACGTTCAAAGAACCACATAGTGCTAATTTAAATGAAAGTTTATTAAAGTCCTGCATGTACATCATGCAATGTATGCAGGCATGTCTGTGTGATTTGTTTTAATGAGCCGAACAGGAGGTGGGCCTTGAACGCTGCACAAACAACTTACGACTTATCAATCCCTTAAGCATCTTTAGCCACCTTTCACTGATATTAAATACCGCTATGCAATATAGCAGCCGGTTTTGCACTTAAAAATATTTCAGCGTGGCACATAATCTTAAAGTCTACACGAATTTGCATAAAGCGTCAACTTGAACAAACGGGATATCACTTACATCCCTGTTAGTAAAACGCGGCTCAAGTTTATACACATCTATGGTGCAAAATTATATTACTGCGTGACAAGTCTTACCATTAAAACACTTTTGAAATTCACTAGATTTGCATCTTTACAGCACCATCACTAATCAGCGTCGAGTCACCATTAATGCGCGAAGGACAGCCAAATTCAATGACCGCAAGTGCTAAGTTCTCAGTTCAGTTGGTTCAAACGCTGTATTGACGCATACACACGTAGAAATCTGAATGCCGACAGAAGAAATAACGAGGATGCTAATGCATGCAAAGTGTGCAATAACAAACAGCGAGAGTCACGTTTGCCTCAAGTCATCAGTAGATCTATCACCCTACCCTAATCAGCTGACGCCACAATGTATTAATGTTTAGCAGCCCCCTTTGCTCCAACATGCAGGAAGTGACCTAATAAATCATTCTATTGTGCACATATTCAGGCATTTTACGAGCCCGTGCAACTATAAAATTGGTAAAGACTAAATAGATCGCTATAGTTCTTTCCCGAAACCTTCATGCAAACGCACAGGGAACTAAAAGCAACCAAGCCATCCAAGCAAGTTCAAAGTCTGATTCCCTTCATTTATCACTAGCTCTACCTTTAACCTAACCGTCGCATAAAGGCTCTTTGCGCTCGGAATTCTTCCTTGAATCTGTTATTGATATTTAGGTCCCACCAAATAAAAGCACTATCCCACTTTGGCTCTACAAAATGCATGCTGGTCAGTTTAATAAAGTTGGTCGTTAGTTTGCTCGCAGTTGGCGATGGTAAATGCACTCCCAAGGTTGTTTCCTGGGTCTTGCAAAGGAAGCGAAATAGCGACGCATAAGACTGCGATCCATAACTCTTTTAGTTTGATGGATTATTCCATTAATGTTACTGGCGAAGGCGACATGTATTCAGTTAAGTTGTTTGTGTACTTTAAGCCGTCAAAGGACAAGGGAATGAGTGGTACTTTTAACGAAGTTGACTAAAGCACAGTAGTGAAGAACTTAAGGGAGTCGTGATAGTATAGAGATAGAAAAAGGAAGGAGAATGGTTGTAACAACACCTGTAAAGGAAGATGTAGGGGTAGTAGGTGCAGGAAAGTGCTAGTCATTGTGCCTTAACCACGCAGCTAAATACACCAATGATGATAAAAGAAGACGATCTCTTAACTTTGAAGGATTGATCGCACCTAGGTTTTACGGAATCAGTATAGATAGGAAAGAATACGTTTGAGCTGCTCTAAATAGATTTATGTTCATGCGTACAAAAGTTGAAGTAAGGACTACTTTTAAATGCCACCCTAGCAGTGCAGAAGTGCAACTGAAATGATAGAGGTTGTGATTCTAAACGATGATGCAATCGATGCAAGCCTAATGCTATCACAGAACTCATAGTTCAGTTGTAGCCCCTTTGCGCAGCATTCTAAGAAGACGTAACTTGCGGCAGCAATGTTGAACAGCCCAAAACGTGGTTCCATGATTTGAATTTGATGACTAAATACCCAAAATTTGCGGGTTTTGAAAGCTTTTCAAGCCCAGTGGTGTAGAATACTGACCAGCCATTCAATGCAAGAACCCAAAAAACGCATATTAAACGGCATTGCGTGATATCACCTTGAGTAGTCACCACCGCATATCCAGGAATCGCACTCCGAGGTTACGCATTCGCTTGGCCCAGAAGACTAATCATCCTTTTCATGCATTTGTGCGCTGCATTGACAAAGAGCGAATAAGCACCCGTAACTCCTCCCTGGTCAAGTTTCGATGATAAAAGTAGGTTTGAAGATACGCGAAAAACGTTTTGTAGGACAAACTTTTATTTGTAGCCCGATTCGCACAGTTTTCATACCAAACACTGCGAGGTCTCATGCTATTGCAAATGCAGCTTACCCAGGATTTTTCAAAGGCAGTCACGAGGATCAGCAGCATGTCTATCGTTCAAAAGCAAAACTTACCCAGAACGGAAACAGAAATTAGTAAAAACAGATCAAATTACTGCTATATGAAAATTAAATTATGTTTTGTGCAACATTTTCTGCATAAGCAATCGGCAGTTCATGTTGGTTTATGGATACCTGGCTGCCAAACAGAACAGAGGCTTAGCAAACTAAGGTCGGATGTCGAAAGAGGCATCCAGACGACGCAGGCCCATTGATTTGAGCGCTGATTCCGATTTTGACAAAGGAACAATGCAGTCGCACCATAAAAAATTGTTGCAGAGGGGTGCAGTGACCTTGCTGGAAATGAATTAAATGGTTTTTATTCTGTTTTTATAATTACGCCAAATGATATTCGAGGCCGTTATGTGGCATCTGAATCACCGTTGCTCTGCACGATTAAAGCCTGGTGGTCAGCGGTTCCTAATGTAACCGCATGTAGATACGTCATGCTAGCTTGTTTTATTTTAGAATTTGTGAGGTCACTTAGCAACGCGTCTTAAGCGATTGAATCTTTGACCATTTCGTCCATGAGGGCAATTCAGCAAGTGTTGGCGGCTCTAGAATGCATGCGAATCCTCCTTTCTGAACATAGGCTACTTTGGTATTTGTTACAGCACTGCTTTAGTGGCGACAACCATATTTAATAAACAATGTTGCATTAAGTCCAAAAGTTTACTACCGCAAATTTAATTTGGTGTGGTATTATTCGAGCAAGAATTGGTGCCTCATCTGTTTTCACGGTTGTTGACTCTGCCCAAACCTCCTGACCTAGATACCGATTCATTTCTTCCTCTTCCAGAAGTCGCAAATGGTAGCTGGTCCTTCAGGCGGTGATACTACCCCAATTACTCTGTCTCAAGCAGTAGACTCCAATATGCTCCAAGTTGCTGGACAACTGCTGGAAAAAGGCGTGAGTTGTTCTTAGGCCCATCATTGTTTCTTTTGTATGATGAGACGTGCAGAGAACATGTTGTTCACTGCAATTTAACAGCTAGCCAAGCGCTTCGATTGCTAAGCAATAGCACTTGCAACCATAAGTCTGGGTTTCAACATTTGTATGAAAACGTTACCGTTTTGACGCGAGCAACACTAAAAATACATCACATTCGACTGTACTTCACCTTCCCAGGCCGATCCCAACGTCCATCTAAAAGACCCTACGACGACTCCACTCATAAACGCTGCGGCAGTGGGTTATATAGAAATGATGCAGCTCCTCCTTG
Organism: Taenia hydatigena; assembly: GCA_036345935.2. Classification (NCBI taxonomy): domain Eukaryota; kingdom Metazoa; phylum Platyhelminthes; class Cestoda; order Cyclophyllidea; family Taeniidae; genus Taenia; species Taenia hydatigena. Next base: position 8,878,689 of record JADWOT020000002.1, on the reverse strand, counting down.
ATAATGGGGCTTACAATTATCTGTGTGATCATCATGGCAACACTCCTCTTCACTGGGCGGCAAGGAAAGGTGATTTAGTTGCCATCACTCCGCTGTGTGAATCAGTCAGCACTGCTGATGTGACAAACACGAACCACCAAACACCGCTAATGGAAGCCCGTCGACATGGTCACCCTGATTTCGTGTAATACTTGCTTCGGCACGAGGCCGATAGACAAGTTCAGTCAGATGATTTAAATACCCCTGCATTTGTTGCTACTAGTTACATGGCGTATGACACCTCCGACTTTGTGCCTAGTTGTTTCATTATGCATGGCTAGGACATTGTTTGATTCCGTTACTTGCAAAAAGGATGCTCCCAAAATTAATATTTTATGCATCGATGTCAGATAATACCTATTATTCTTAACTGCCTGTGCTGCAGCACTTCCCAATTCCATGAATTTTATATAGCATAGCATTAGAATAAACATTTTACTGAGCTATCATTTGCGTCACTGCCAGTTATACAGGAGCATCAAACTGAAATCATCTATTATATCGTCGAGCTAAAAACGAATTTTGATGTTGTAGGAAACGCAGAGACCAGAAGATGTAATAAGTGAGGGAAGTAAAAGTGTTGTGACCTCAAGCATCTCTACTGGGGGTAAGAATATTATCCGAATGCACTGTACACCAGCTTCAGAATCAGTCGATTAATGGCATGTAAGTCAGCCGCTGAAGATGCTGCTACGCTGCAGATTAAAAGGAACGTTAGCTTAATTTCTAGCAGCCTTTCGATACTAAAAGGTCGACGATTCTCTGTCGTATTTGCTACCCCTGCTTGTCAGAATTCTGAAATAGATTTAATGAAAAGTAGCCAATTTGTCCTATCAAAGAAAATTAGCAAACCGTAGTTGTATAACGAGGGTCGACATCTTTGTCTGTAACTGCACTCAACTTCCTACAGTCGACACAGTCATTGTCTTCTGTCAATTATATATTTCTTAGTAAATCTGGCTTCATAAGTTAGCCATAAGCAACCCTGATTAGACGCTTGGCTTATCTTTGCTGATATTAGCAGCATCTTCCTTCAGCAGTGAGATGGTTGTGCTGATCTCAGAAGCCTAGTAGTAGAGGACGAAACCTTCTGCAAAAGTAGCGACAGCTTTGGTACCAGGCAAAACATCAGCACTAAGCATCGCATCTCAAGGCAATCCTCAAGACAACTAATTTCATTTGCTAGCATTTTTGGCTATACGCACCTGTAATAACAGCATTCATTCTGCTACTGTTTTCTATCTCTTCACCGAACTTGATTTTGTCAAGCGCAAATTGACCCCGGCCATGTGAGTAAGGACGAAGAGGGCCAGAAGAATGGGCTTCGAGTTGGCAGCTATGAAGTTAAAGACGTAACTTTATGAACTGTCCATTTTACATGGAGTCTGAGCACATGTGTTGGAACCGAAGAGAGGCAAACAAGATCTACGAAAAGGAGTCGTCACTTGATGTTGAGGCATAGCTTAAATAGGTGCTATCCGATCGTCAGTTTGGGATGCTTTGTGCGAGATCGCAAGTAGCTCTTGGTGTTTTATGGCCGCAAAGTTGACCGGCTGTCAGAGCAATTCGCTCTTCATGCGACAAGGCTCCTCGACTGCATTGCGTGCTGAGGCTGCACGTCTTCTTTGGACAATACCTATTTGGCGAACCCGTTTATGGAGGATCCGCAAATGACCCATTTTGCTAGAAGTTAGAGCTTTGGCTTATTTACAGTGAGCTCTAAGCACTCCTGCTCCTTAAAAACGAGTCAAGATAAGGTGCGGTATGTGGTGTAGGCTTGTGTTTGGAACGATTCCTACGATCATCGCGGAAGACAATAGACTTCGCTACACAGCACGGACGTCATGGGGCCTTTTTGGCACTGTGACCAGAAATGAAGGATCAATTATATGGGCAAGGCTGTTCTTTAATATCTTCATCATCATTAATAGAGGATATGCTGATGCGCGCTATTGTAAATATAACAATCTCCTCGTTTATCTTCCCCTTTGACCCCCAGCCTTTATGAAGGAATGGAGTGATCTAGTAATGACATTTTTATCAACGATCGTAATTGGACTGAGGTGCATTTCCAGCTCTCGTCTATCTTGAGTAGATCTGACCACGTCTTCGTCCTTAGATTTGCACTCAATAAAAGCTTCTCGCTGATGAAATGCAAGTCAACAAGGTGTGCATCCCTTCAGTGTCAGGTTTTGAATCCAGTTGGTTTGCCTTGGAATGCACGACATACAATCATTCTCTGACAACTGTTCAGCCCTTAGGCGGTAGTTATTGTCGCGTATATGGCTGAGTTTCTTTGTTGCTTTTTAATAGGCACATCTCGAACCCTATAAATTCCGCATTGATGCGAATGCCGTCATTTCAACACCATTTAGACTGAATGCTGTGTGTTTTTGGCATCGTTTCGCCTAGACTTCTTCTGCTCTGCATTCGCCAAGCGATTAAGCCTCCGAGTCATACTGGTGTTCCCTGAGTTCCTTCCTTATTTTAACAGTGCACATTATGCTCGAGCATTGAAGCATGTTTCGGCAGTCAAGAACTCCCGACACTATTCACTGCCATGGCGAATCTAGTGACTTTTGTCTGCTAAATTGCACTCAGAATATAAATGCAGATTGTAATGCTTATATTATTTTTCCCTTTTAGAGCTTTTGTAGGCACCCGGTGCGCTTCCATATAAGGACATTAATTCCAGTTGACAGGTTTGTTCAGAATTGCGAAGCATTAATGAATCGACCCAAAATATGACCTGTTAATCAATGAAAAATAAAAAAATCTGGGGCTGTTTAAATGAAACGAAAATGTTGCGCTCCCAAAGCAGGCTCTACTGTGAATTATGACATGCCGGAATGACAGCTTTGTTTGGAAGATTCGTAGTTAGCTAAATTTAAGGCATGCTAAGAATAACAACATTTTGAAATCCCTAGATAGCCATGAACTTAAAACAACAGATGCTTCCCAATATAAATTCTCATGGAAGGCCTTGGTTTAAAGCGGAATGTTTTGATGGTGCATGGAGTATGAGACAGATTTTGACAGAGAGACTTTGATTTTTCCTTGGTTTGAAATAGGCGTTATAGGTGTAAGGTTCTGCTTGCCTCCTACTCTTGCAGCTACTCCGAGTGCATGGTGCGTACGATGATTGACACAGTCATGTGTCTGCTCGGAACTTGTTTTTTGCCGGCAAGCGAAATAAAAGTGGGCTATTCTGTCTACTGCTTGCAAACTGGAAAAAGATTAGACTGGCGTAACAAGTCCTCTAGGCTTGGAAGCGTCGTTATTAATAACAGAGGCAACGAGTCATCAGAATTGCAAGCCTATTGTCACCTATTTTTGTAGGCTGAGGAATTGATAACCGCGATGGAGAGGCGATACCTAGTTTAACTCCATAGCGTCAGCAGCGTTTCACAGCAAAGCAGCATGTAAGTCTGTCGTAATCGCCAGTCGGTTCTTTTATATTTGACGATGTGAAGAGAGTGACAATTTCTCTTTCACTTGACTCTGTTTCGGAAAGGTGGTTACCTACAAATTCAGGCTGATGTCCTCATTTTACTGTGAAGAAGTGAGATGGACATTTACCGTCACAACTCTGCTCTACCACGCTTGCCTTCCTTCAGCACCTTAGTTATGTTAAAATTTTTGGGCTGAATACGACACCACGGAAACGCTGCTTAGCAGTCACTGCATGGCAAACCCAGAAACGGGTTTTATATTCCTAGAACTGTATGAGGACTAGGGCCTGGCAGATTCACAACAGGGGTGGGTGGGTCCCTTGTGAAGGTGCGATTTCGCCAGTCCACACAATAGGAGTAGTGGTTCCAAACGATGGATTGCCTAAGCAAGGCCTCGCTTTTATGCTCCTTTACTGCTGAGCTGCGCTGCATACATTCCACCTGAATGCTTCGACCACGTTCATCTCAACTGCATTTAGGAGGATTGTGGTACTCATTCAAATTAATTATTTTAAGAACCAACAAATCCGAAAACAAATTTTAAATCATCATAACCATGAAATTAATCTTTTACGTAAAGAAAAAGACGAGTTAAGTAGGTCATAGCACCATTTGCAATTTTTGCTCTAGGTGAAACATACTGCGAGAGTGGTCTATTCCCTCCGCCTCTGGCACTTTAGGTACCATCGTCAACCTCGGGCCTGGCTTGAAGCAGCACACACAGACGCTTGCTCCTTGCCTACCTCACATTCCGACCTTCATTTCTTTGAAGAATTTTAGTGACCTGATCGAGCTTTTTCTGCATCTTTACATGTCGTCGAGGTTGAACTCATTTGATTGTTTTCGAAAGCAATTCCTCCAACTTCTTGCAAAAAGGGAAATACTTTATGTGCGATTCCTGTCAAAGCAGCTACTAGTTTTGTGTCACCGCCATAGTTACAGAGGGACCCTACACGATGAGAAGTCGTCCCACATTTCGCACTTTTATTAATGCTCCATAATTTTGAACGATGCATAAAACTCTATCCAGCTGGACATTTCATGTAGTGCTTTGAAAGTTGCATGAATTATTAAGGTAGGTAAACAGCTTACTTCGCCACCATTTAGGACTTACGATGTCAGAGCATGGTGAAAGACGGTAAGTTTTTGCCTTTTTAGGGAAGCCAATGTAATCAAATGGAGGATTTATAGTAAAAGACAGTTGCTTCATTCTGTTCTTAAAGTCATGGCAGATGAGAGCATTGATCTGCGCTTTATATGTGGTTGCAGCTTGCGAGGTAAAATTTTGTCTAGGTGCATTCATGTTTAGATTTTTTTTCCTTTCTTGCAGACATTAGCGGCTTCTTTGCTTTCTTCATTAAGCCCAGATTGGCCGTTCTTTATGCTTGTACTTTTAAATGCCTAGGTAGAAATGGCATTCCATTGTATTTCACGTAGAGTAAGCTAACTCAATCACTTATGTAGCCTACATTGTTTTAAGCAAGATGGAATTTTTGATTTTTCTTTGCAAAAGTTGATGAATCGACATATTCCTCCCTTCACGTCATAGATGCTCGGTACCGCAACGTTCAAAGTGGTTATGCCTAGTGGATCCAGCTTTGAGAGCGCAACATTTTAGTTTCATTTAAACAGTCCCTGATTTTTTTATTTTTCATTGATTAACAGGTCATATTTTGGGTCGATCCATTAATGCTTCGTAATTCTGAACAAACCCACTAGAACAATCAAATGCAAAAAATCTAAATTTCTATTCAATTGACTGAGCTTTGTTAAGAGTATATTTTCAGATGTTGATTTATTTGCGCCGTAACTTACCTTCCATCTGACGCACCCATCCACCGGTATCTCTAGTCGGAATTCCAGATTTTATTGATTGCACCAGGAAATTCACTGCATGTGCGTGCCGAAAACGGCAGCAAATTACATTGAAAACATAAAATAAATCTAACTGCCCTGAAAATTTTTTAAACCATAAGCGGTGGCGATTACTTTTAAGCCTGCGATACACTCGTTCGACTTGGTTTTTATGCAACGCATAGCAAATGATGCCAAAGTGATAATCTTAAGATAAAATTTTGCGCTTATGCACAGAGATATGCCAACTTCTAACAAAGGGTCAAAATTTTTACGGCTGCAGTACAGTTGCATATTAAATAAATACGTATTTACAGACAACTAGCTAATCTAAATTAATTTGAGCAAAATTTTACTTGTGATTTTCAAATTCAAAAGCAGCTCTTTATGTTAGGTTGGATCGGCTTTAGGATCATGCCTTAACGGCACGATTAACTAGCCCGTTTGCTCATTTCCTAGTGCCATGGCGGGTTTTCTAACCGTTGAAATTTTGATGTTATTGCCAAACATTGGATTAATTTATCAAATATAATGACTTTTTACCACTTTGGGTGGCAAGGAAGTTGGATCACAAATTTGTCTTCTTGGTGCACTACAAGTAGCTTCCGATTTCATGAATAAATCGCGAGCTGAAATGTCAATTCATTGTTCGAAGCCATAGGTGATTTAATCCTTCGTTTTCACTCCATTCTCTTTTATCACACAAATAATTTTTTAAATGCAGTGCTCATTATAAAGGCGAATTTCTTTAACCTAGCTCCTTTATGTAATATTCTTAAGTGTGTGCAGAACTGCCACTTCCAAACGAATCACAACCAGTTTACTTGATGACTTTGGACTACCTCGAGATTTACATTTTTAGCCGCACTTAATGCCTATGTCATTTATCTGGCGGTCAATCTGTGGATATTGTCTGGACTTGGAGATCTCCGTGAGGGCTGAAGTATCGCATCTAGAAGGTTAAGCGCCCTGTACTTAAGTTGAATCCCCACTATTAGTATTCATTATTGGTAATTTGATGATTCTTCCGGCAAAATAGGCATGCACAGCTACAAGTTGGATGCCAAAACTGCTTGCCTGCTTCCCAAATTTGCGCCTGGAGATGTTCAATTGGACTACGGATTTATCGCATTGTTCATGTGAGTACTTCTTTATTTTCTCAATTTCGAAAATATTTCTTATTAAAGTTGTCGTACCAAGGAACCACTTTTCATAAGTACTTGATTGTTGCATAGCATTTATGAGTTGTTGTTAGTGTGTTATGACAACTGGATTTGTATTGAATCGTGTGTTGCTACAAAAAACTGCCCATTCAGAACAGTGAGGTTGATGCAGAGTCAATGCGCTTCTAGGCTTTGAGCGGGAAGTGTCATTTTTTAAACACTGCAATGGGCGGAATGTAGCGATGGATGTTCTTGTTAGACAGACTGTGGGTTTGAGTGTATTTAGCAGTGGCTCTGCACCTGCTGTTTCGGATGTTGCTTTTTGTTGCCTTTGATATGGCATCCCTACAATTCAGGTCCTGGCCGCTAGAATCATTCTTCCATTTGGTTACATCGTCGCGGCTGACTGACCAAGGTTACAAAACAGGTTGACTTAGATTTGTCTAGTGGGACGTATTAAGTCCTATCCTGCGATATTTAAATCGTTTGTTGCAAAATGGTTTGGTCGGCACTGCCATGCTGGTCGAAGTTTAAGAGTCGTCTATTTTGTTGTTGCAAAGTGCAGCACCCCACCCATTGCGTCATTAGAGGATGGCCTATTGCGGCCCTGGATTTCTGGCTGGCTGTTATTTTGTTTCATCTCGCGAATTTCGTCCTCTGTATTTAGTAGTTATATGCTTCAGATGCAGTACGAATGGAAAGTTGGTGCAGGGACATTAATGGAGATGTTTTCATTTCTATCTGTTAAAATGCACTTCTTCACCATTGATGCCGATTGCGGAAGGGTTATAATGACACGAATAGGCGCCTTTTGGCAGTAAGCAACTGTCTTTTTGAGTCCATCCTTTAAATGCTCTCCCGTTTTTTTGCCATGAAGATCGTTCTGTGCAGCTATTTTAACCAGATCGGACCAATTCATCGCCTTTAATTTGGTTTTCAAGTAGAAACACAAGTACCCGAGTCAATGTGGGACGGTACAATCTTCAGTGCAGTTCCTTATTAAGTTAGCCGTCCAAAGCGAAGTTAGCTTCTCCCGATTCTGTAATGTTCGTTCACGTCTTTCACGTCTCCCTCTCTAACAACAGTTACGGTTCCAGCCGTGGGAAGGTAACACCTTGTTAATTCCGCCTCAAAATTGCCAAAGCGTGGACGTTCTCATTGCAGACATGCTGCTTTCTTTTTGGGTGATTTTTGTCTACGGATTGGGGCGAGATTGCCTTCAAGCGTACCAGAACCACTGGGAAGTTAATGTCCAATCCGCAAGTAACTTTTGGTAAGGACCCCAAAACCGCAGTAATAACATAGTGCGTGTAGCTTCCTGATAGAGAACTATTTGTAGGATTTTCGGAAGAAAGAAAATGTGGTTGCATTCATTCAACGATGTCGTAATAAATTACTAGAAACATAAAATTGGCCAAAGGAAATTTAATCTTTGCCGTAGATTCACCCACAATCATGGGTGTTATGTGCACGCCGTTCTCTAGAGTGCCGGCAGGTATTAAAACTATTCATGCAGCTTTTCAAAATAAGAGGAATAGAGGGGGTCGACCTTTGAAAAGAGGAGAGACTCAAAATTCCTTACCATGACATAGTGTCAAGAACTACAATAATAGAGGAGGTTCTCTACAGTGTAAGTAACACCTGTAATCACCTGATGCCTTATTTTGCGCTGAACAAATTCAAGTATCGGGGAGTATCTTACCACGATCTCCTGAGGGTCCTTTAGCCAAAGAGGGGGCAGCCAACAGGATGAGACAGATGTGAAGCCCCATCGTTAATCCACGAATGCTTTACGCTCACAAGTCATAACACATTTACGAAACTAGTCTGCACTTATACCAACCTATCAGGCATGTTGAACCTGACCTAAAAAGAATTTCTCCGTTCATAAGAAAAAGATGTTAGGTGTTAATGCATGGGGCGATTCCATATACAATGCTCACATTTGCCAGATTTACAGCGCCTAGTGGTGAACCATGAGGCGAGGTGAAGATCAGTATCTCGCTGTAGCATCCCGAATTAACTTCTATGGCGCCTAAAATTTAAAAGCTGCGTGCAAGACATGCTTTCTAATCTACATCACAGCAGCAGTATCTTTGACTGCGATTGCGGTTCCTTCACCGCGTCTAGCCATGTTTTCCTATGGTCCTCAAATTTGCAGTGTCTAATTTAAAAGAGCAGGAGTTGTGATCTCTGTGAGGGTTGCTGCTTTTGATTAGCGAACGCTTTGTTAATGCCCAGTAATGCCTCTGGCATGGTTATCAACACAGTCTCAATGCTAAAAAGGGTATTAAATTTGTGTGCTGATGTCGCTAATTAATCATCTTGTAACTACCACTGTTAGCTTCACGATACTTACTCGACTGCATCAGCGGTCGCATTTGGAACTGAACTGGTGCATGTAATATCCCCTTACTTGCCCACTCACAACATTTTTATGCGGTGAGCCTCAATGCATCGCAGTGTGACATGATGATCCGCACCTCATTTAACGACACCTAGAGGCGCGCGTAACTGCCCGTAGGCAAATATTGTTGCTCGAATAAGTCGAACATTCGGCTCGCCCACTTGTTCTCCGATCGTATAACTCCACCAGAAGAGGCGATAGTGTTAAACTGCATCGCAAAGATACCATTCTATCTTTTTAAATAGATTTGTAGTTAATTAACAAGCCCATAGTCATCAAATGGCAGATAGCGGCTTACGATGGATGGTTTTGCTTTTATCTGGCCCTTCATTTTAGTGTCTTACGATACTGCTATTCACGTTTGCTTCAAACAAAATGCAATTTGAACCTATTTTCTGAACATTTACGACAGATGTTGGAAACTAGCACTGCACTACTCTACACTAAACCTTTTGGGATTTTATGTAAGAGCATGGGCATCTCAGGCTTTGAGTTATTCAGGCAGAGTGAATCAAGAGCAGCCTCTACACACCTTTATTTAGTAAGTCACATTTTATTCAGCCGAACCTTCGCTGACAATCTTATCTTTAAATTAAAAAATGTGCAAAAATTAGCATGACTTCTCGTAGTGGCTAAGGTCAGTGAGCCATACCCCACATTAATACTATTTAAAAGAGAAGAATTTGCCATTTAGAAGCGGATACAATTCTTTGTGGAAAAAAAAACAACACTTTTAAGAATGGCATTGTTATAATCACTTTTAGGTCATTTTATTGCGCTGTTTCACTTTAAATGATGGAAGGCCTAAGAGAAGTATGCCTTGCGGCGTAAATAGTCTTCCCACAAATAAACGCCACCTTAGCAACAAAGTCGTGGCCAAATTATGGATTAGTTTAATCATGTATTTTAAACTTTTGATTGACGTCACCATTCCGATGATCGCTCTCACCTGACAGAGGATATTTGCCTGTCTGTCTGATTGTCAGGGCGTCCGAAGATACTTGGCCAACGATATCCAAAACTGCCTCAAAACCTACTCATAAAGCCATTTTCAATGAGAGACATAACTGCACAACATTCACTAAGACTCCATAATTTAAGCATATTTTTGAACAACTGATTAGGCTGCACTTACTTCTCACTGTTAATCAATGTAATCGACGGACTAGAATCACTTTTTGAGTAGTAATATTACACTAGCATCAAAACTTCTTCTAACATTGTAAAGGAAGTAGTATGCGAAGCTTCTACAACTCTGAAACCAAGCAAAACGCGACTTGTAGAGGCGATAACCTCCACCACAGACGGACTGCTTCCATGTCACCCTTTGCACCCACCATATAGGACCACAAAGCTGCAGCCAGGTATTACAACAAACTGTTGGGAAAACTGCACCAGCTTACCTATAGGCAGTGTTCTTTTGTTCCCACTGTAAAGCCACACGCTGACTTCATCTTTAAATGCTTCGATACGAACATTATACGGCTTGTCAGGCTGCAGAGAGCCGAGGGTGATCCTTCCAGTAAGATATTGGAAATTCTCATGAACGGATCGCCAAATAGATCGGCCGCTATTGCATTTAGGTAGATTTGGTTGGCACCGAGTTCAGTTAGATTGGGAATGTCCCACCTTAGCCGGTAGATCTGAGGGCCTACGAGGTTCCAGTGAAAGAATCGAGATATTGGGATCCCTCCGGCATCGGTTGCTTTTGTCGCAGTTAATTCCAAAATTTAAGAAATAGTACGCGTCTTCAACATAATTTGTTCTGTCATTTTTATTTTACTAGCTAAAAAACACAGAGATAGTACTCTTAGCATTAGGGCAGTAGTAGTGCCTAAAAGGCCTCACAATGGGTAACAGTCACTAAGCACTATCTTTCAAACCGGAGTTTAACACTTCTGGTTGCACGCATATGTGCAATGCACAGTGGAAAGCAAACTTCTTGTGCATGTGACAATGCAGCCTAATTGATTCCAGTCCGGTTTCATTGGTAAAGTTCCACACAATTCAAATTTGTCAGCGTTACTTGTAGTGGACCTCCACATAAATCATCCATTTGGGTAGTGTGCACTAAGGGGTTGAATGAGAAAGAGTGAGCAGAGATATCACACGCACGCCAGAACCAACGTGATCAGAAATGCACGACTCGAACTACAAAATTAATCTCCACTCTACAACTCATTTGTGAGTTGTAACGTACCTTTCCATGGTATAAGGGAATCTGTTCAGCATCAGTGCCTACACTGAAGTACGCCAGTAGTGGAGCCATCTACTATTTGCTACAAAGTACGCGGATGGCGGGCAACCGTATCATCTAGATGCAGTACGTGTGTCTGGAGTCATCTTAAACAATCAACAGAAGGTGTGAAAAAATAGGGAGACATAAATCACCCACTGCTCTCAGTATTTTTGTTCCGCAGTTGACTGATATGTCGCAGCAAACAATAGGAGATGTCAAATCATTTTTGGAGATTTTTAACTTCCCACCGTGTATTCCATGTTTACAGTATATTTGCCCACTTTTTTGGTTAGTGGAAATAAATGTAAGCAACATTACAGGAATAATGAAAACAACAAAATCTAAATGCTTAAATCATCGTATCAGGTTAAGCACTTGAGTAATAAATGATCCCTGATGTAGCAAGCACTAATGTTCGTCAGGCGCTTCTGCATGTATATTGATTAACTTAAATGTAAGATGGCACCTTACCACCATCTTCTCTGGATCCTTTGGCCAAAGCGGAGGTAACAAGCAAGATGAGGTAGAAGTGGATACCATTTCCAATCCACAAATTCTTTTCCATTTACAACCCATTTTGTATCTATCATAATGGTCTGCACTTATATTAGCCTATCAGGCGTGTTCTTATTGGCCCACCTAGCGACCTCCACATTCCTGCGGTAAAAGACATAAATGTTGATAAGCTTTGACGATTCCATCAAAATGATTAAGCTTAGCACCAAGGTACTCGGAGATAAATAGTGGAACAGTGTGAATAGCGGATTCTTGTTGACATCCCTGTTGTTTAAATTTAGTTAATGTGATTGGGTCATGTTCTAAAATCAGCAAAATTTCAAAAGAGCTTCATTTTATTTAAGAAATTAGTGTGACTATGGACCAGTTTTGACTGCCGTTGCGACTTCCTTACCACGTCTAGCATGCCTCTTTATTGTTCTCAAAGGTGAAATGTTTGGTTTTGGAGAACGACGCGTTACGATTCTTTGTACGCGATAGTTTTTGCCAATACTCCACCACGACACTAATGTAGATTCCAGCACAATATTTCCGAAGTTAAAGGGGATATTAACGGTGCATGCCTGTGTTGCAAAATTGTATTGGCAGCATAATCATCTCTATTAGCTTCACAATGCTTACTTGAATGCGTCTACGTTCACACAGAAATAGGCTCTTATTCGCAAAAGTGACAAGCTTGATTCCGCATTATTTGTCGATGCATCGCATTTTTATGCGGTGGATTGCAATGCATCACAACGCAAAATAACAATCTACATTTCGTTTAGTGTCACTCTGTACGCAGCCTTCGTTGTAAGGAATAGGCAGAGCTTTTGGCACGCCTAACGATGCAGTGTATGTTGGTAGGAGAGCCGTGGTCTATCTAAGCCTGATGGCCTCCTTCCTCCTAGACTTATTCCATGCTATTTAGAATCCCATTTCAAAACACGCCATGTGAACGCAATATTTGGTTTACGCGATTCGGTCCATGTCACGGGAGCTGTTGATGTGGAAAAGCTGTTGAATTTGACATGTCCAAATGGCATTGTTTTATTACTTTGAGTAACACAAGAAGGACAAATGTACAATTCTCCTACTTGTCGATCGTAACCTTCTACCTACCTAATATCTCTGGTAGACGGCACGACAATTCTAAACTGATTCAGTGGAAATATTGAGTACTCGAAGCCACTAACCAGGCAAACGAACACGCTAAAATCCGTTAAGTAGTGTTGTGTCAAATTTTTTTTCATTTAAGATGCTATGTACATTTGCCGCATTTTACGCCTAGAGTATGCAAAAGTCACTCATCGTAACAAAGTGAGGTCAAGGATGGGTCGTTATGCTGGCATTCTTCGAAGCATGACTGTAAATATGCATCGCAGGCTTAGCTGCAATTGCTCTTCAATGGTCTTCTCTCTTTTTAGCAATAGACTGGGAGCTCCGAGCCGTCAGAAATCTCAAACTTCCCTCCACAAAGAATAGCAAATTTAATGTGACATGTCACTTAACATTCCATCTCTGTGCGACTCAACACCTGCAGGTGTGAATTCGTTCGTCTGATTTAACAAATTATATTTTTACTGTGCAAATTCAAAGTTGCTAAGTGGGTCTAGAAGGTGCAATGTTTTCTAATCAATGCATCACTTCTATCCATTTTGTTGGCTACCTTACATTATGACGAGAGATAAGCACACAGCGTGCCTACACGGTTAAGCATTTGCCTAATATCAGAATCTTCATATTCAGAATTCCCACTTTGTAATGATTCTTTTACAGTCACGATAAGCCGTTTCCATTTAACCACATTTGCTGAGCCCGATTTCGCCATGTTTCCACAGTTTAAACGGCCGCATTAATCCATGATCCCGCTCACTATTATCCTATAGAGAAAGACATGCTCATTGCACACACAGATATTTCAATAATCAGTAAGTATAAGGTGCGTGGCAGATAGCTAAAATCGTGGACGAAAATTTAATGCTGGCGTTTATTCGTCACAAAGTTATAGACTTCATATTTTACTTGCCCTCCTCCTTCTTTCACGCGTGATGATGGTTTTTGAGATGCCTAAATGTGAAACCTCAGAACATTAAAATTTTGCTCGAATTATGCTATGAGGCTTGAAACTAATGAAACGATTTGCAAGCTGACCATATCAATCAAATGTGCAACTGAATTCAAAATGACTATTCAAAACTTCCGATGGAATGCTAGAGGGAAGAATACCATCGCGATACTTTTGCAGCTAGGCCAACATTGCATGCTTCCACATGCTCTTCACTGATTTGCAGCGTAGCCAGACATGCTTGATTTGATACGATTTACGGTGGTTGACTTGCAGATATAGCAACGTGAATTAAAAAGTACAAATTAAAGCACTGGAATCTAAACAGGAAATTCGGTGTTAGTGACAGAATGCCGCGTGCCTTGTCCACGACAGTATGGTGTACCTGTTGAGTGCAACGAATGTGAATCAGTTGGGGTCATATGACTTATTCATTTGATTGGCAGTTTTGATGCAAATGAGAGATTTCTACCAGCTAAGCGGTGCATTGTGCACAAACGGACTTTGACTGGTAGGTGGAGGGAAGTTTCAAATTTAGAATGACTCCTACGTCGAAGAATGAAGTTGACTAGCATTTATCTGCAGTAGAGTAAGCAAATTTATCATTGCATCCCGCGAGTATACAGTGAAGCCACGTCTGTCACTACTGCAGCTACGACAGTGAGTGACCGGCATTGTCATTTCCAGTTAATGAAAACCCTAGCTGGTTTCGATGAATTATAACAACGCACTATTCGCTGGTGGTGGATATCAATGCACGACATTGTCATTATTGAAAGGCAGTAAGATAATCTTTACACTAGCGAAACTCGAGGAAATGAGGGACCAGCCAACCAGACATGTAGTGTATTTATGGGTTCAGGCAGAGTTTTTCTTTATTGGCTATATGGGTGTACAGATGTGTGTGTGTGTAGCCACCTCAAAATTACCACAAAATTCAAGACGGCATCTGATGAATGCGATGCTTGTGGTAAGTAGCGGTCAGCAAGCCATATTATCAGTTGAAGTGAGAATGTTGATGAGGTTTGATTGTCAACGTACTCTGCAGCTATCAGTAACAAAGCTTAATGCCTTTTCCTTATGTTTGGTAGCCTTGAGTGCATTGTTTCTCCCCGGTCATGTCTATCACACCATCACCCATCACATCAGCCGCATACATGGATGCAGTCAACTACGAATAAGTAGACGTGATTGCGATGTAATTCCAGCCTGGGATACTTGTCTTTCTGGCAAAGAACACTCAGGACGTGCAACCAACGAGCTAAACAGGACAGAATTATAAAATTAAACTATACATATCCAGTCCTTAGATTTGCCGTCCTCTCCTACACGTATGATCTACCAATCACACCTCGCTAGCACTCCCGCTTCTACACAGTCATCGCCATGAGGCCCAATTTGCAGACCTCGTACGTATTCTCAGCCAATGATCATCCCACTCTTTAATATTCTACGCTGATCTCATCCAACATCGTCTACGAACCTGTTAACTCACTTGGGAGCATCTTTGCTCCTCTCCTTGCAAGCCAACTCGAATGAGTACGTGTCTATCCTCTGGTTCACTATGTTCGCTACCCCCGTAATATCACATTCACCGTCACCGTCATTAGCATGGAAAGTTAGCTTCTGCTCCAATCATGGGGTTCTGGGTGACCGATATACGATAAGCATTCGTTTCTTCGCTGTTCACATTACTATAATCGAAAGGAAGAAACATTTGGCAAGCAAAAACGCCAGCAACAAACAGCACTGTTTCGTGCTACAGATCCCCATGTATCACAAAATTGCTGCCATCCCTAAATGCATTTTGCAGGATCCAGCTCCATTCTCTAGCAAATGGAGAATTTTATAAAGGTGATACTTGTTAATGGAAATTGTGCACGAATGCTTTCTTGGGATTTGTAAGCTAGCACAAGCGCTAAAGACCAGCGAGTCGTTAACAAACTGTGTGCAGTGTAAAAACTAAGCTCTTTTAAATTACGTATCCTTACGAAAAACCTGTGTCCAGGTCTGTCTCAAAACAATGGATCAGTGGAGAGAGAACAAAAAGACCGTGTGTTAGGTTATGGAATACGGGCATAGAGGCCAACGATTGGGCGTGAGATGAAGGCCAATCATGCTCACGCATCATCGGCTAGTCCTGACAAATGGGTGCGTCGTGATGAATATCAAACTCGTAGCATGTTTGATGCCATGAAACCCTCTGTTATGCCTGCATTCCCATAATATCTTACTCTAACTCACTTTTAGGAATTCACCAGCATTGCGGCAAAATCCTATAAAATTTGAGGTCTTGGCGTCTAGCACAACCTCTTTTGATTGGTCAGCATTACGCATAATTGTGTGTTGGTGTGATAGTGATCAATACAGGGTCATGGTCAACCAAATGCGTGGGGCTCTGATGCACTTTGTGCTTGCGCCTCCTCTTATTGGCCACTCTGCTACCACGCACGCATTCGACATTTAGACACGGTCGTTCGCCCTTGTCACTCAGGTAAGGCGGTTTTGTGATGTCTGTTTGCTAATCAATCTGACAAAGTGGATAAACCTACTTCATATCTCTCATCAAAACATCTCCACTCTTACTATTTGCTATAAAGCCACAATGGCTGGCTAAAACCTGCCCTTCTTCTACAGATGTATAAGCAAGATCCAATTTCACTGCCGTCAATTTGCTTTAAAGCTTGTCAGATGGCAAACACTGTGTGATTACCTTTGACGAAGCAAATCGTAGGCCTTTTGCAATGAAACAACAAAGCGAATATCATTTAATGAAGCAAAACCGGTTCCAATCTACCAAAACCAGATCCCTAATCCTTTCGTTAGATGCCATGATGGCGAAAAGTTAGGCGAGTTTTCGCAATTATTAGTTCGAAAATTTGTTAATCATCCCTGACGTCGGCGCCTGAAGAACCCACACTCGTTGGCCACTTTCCTGTTAGTCAATGCACATTCCACACTCACTTCGTTGTGCACAGTCGAACAATTAGAAGAAACAGGAATTGTGCCAAGTAAGTGTTTCAAGCTCAATTATCCTTAATCCATCTTAAGTTGTCGACTCCAAAGTTTAGTGATGTAAATTCGAGGATAGGACAGTCAGTGTGAAATTTGCATAAAACCTGCTTGTTCAACGAGATATTTGCGTCTTTTTCACAGGTTGCCGTTGGAATTGAATGCGGCGCTGCCCTTTGCTACTGGAATTGCCATCAACATCTGCTCAAATACTATTTTGCCTCTTTTGCAGCAGTGTACCAGTTCACTATACTAGACTTACGTTTCACCCGTCTTTTCAGTGATCGCAGTGGTAATGCGTCCGAGTAGGTGATGCAGCAGTAATATTCAGTAAGTCGTATACAAAGCACTTGTAGTGGAATTAAGTGAGATTGATATTAATGATCTGTAGTCTGTCTTCCTCACTAAACAGCCTCATTTATCTCCCCTGCAATAATCTTTTACGACCCCCGGAAAAGAAAAGGAAAAACAAAGATGATGTCTAAAAGACCGCCCCAAATCGACCGTCTCCAATGCTGATGGTGTGGAAGAGTCAGCCTAGACCCCTTTTGCCAGCATCAAATGACACACAATTATGCAATCATATATGATAAATGCTGTAAATCAGGGAGAACCCATGCATTTGCAATCAGTTGAGGGATCAAACTGGTGTTTGATCTAGTCTGAATTTTGCGTTTAATTGCAAAAATGAGCCTGTTCTTTTCCATGTGAGAGGCTACAGAAATCATCTTAAAACAGTAATGGCTTTATTTTCCTTGACCGGCAATTCAATTAAATATTAGACCAAATTCATCGATGGCAATTGAGAGAAGCAAGTTATCAAATGGGGCACATGATATTGATATGGAAAAAATCTGACAAGCGGAAGCATTGTTTTAAGCGCAACGCGTCGAAAGTTCGGTGAAATTTGAGAAAATTCTCTCGCAGTAACTGATTTGGGGAACTTTAGCAACGCGTACTCCTACTTTACTTGCATCGCAGACCAACTGGAAATAACTTTGTTCTTTATTAAAAACACAATAATCCAAACCAAATTTCGCTACGAATACGGATTTCAAGCATTGAAATCCAGTTAAGGCACGCTAGATGATGCCGCTTTCATCATAGTGGATCCAGCATTTCATTGGTCAATTCTGATGACAAATCGATGTCATCGAGACAATCCTGCCTATGCTGAGCTACTGCTTCACTTTGTAATAGTAGCTACGGTTTCCGGCCACCAACCTCGGCATTGTCCAGTTCCTCGGTCTCGTTCCTACCCCATCTAAATGTCACGGAGAACTAGACATAGTCAGACTAGGAATGGACAGTCGTGTGTGCGTGACAGTTTGGAAGTGATGATCGTGGGGATTAAAGAAGGACGCGGATGCATTAAAATTAGGACAAATTAAGTGTGGATTATTTTGATAATGCCGATAGGCCAGCGCAGTTGCTACAAGCGATACAAAAATTTTATTTTGAGGCCTGCACTCTTAGTCATGCTTGCTGGCGCTGCGCAACCTTTGCATTTGCTTAATATTTTCATCATAAGCACCTATCTTGCAACAAAGTGCAGCACTTATGCCACAAACTAGTAAAATGCGAATCTTCAAAGGATTTAAGCCATTCAGGCAGGCAACGTGGAACATCTACATGTGTATGCATTTGAGGGACACAGTCAACTAGACACACTTAGGCACCAGCATCAATAAAGCAATACAGAGGTGTGGTAAACTGGAACATCACTTAAGAAGCTCTCCATGGTTATTTTATCAGCATGATGCTTATAGCGCCCATCGGTGTGTTTGACCACATCCACGCCAAAACCTTGCTCAAATGTCAAAGAAAACGGCAAATAGGGGTGGGACTATATTGGTTGAAGCGACATCTCACAAACAGTTCTTGGTTCAAGCTGGATCTCGATGTGGAAAATCCGTAATAACGTGGGATCGAAAACTTGGCATACACAGCATTTTAGCGGACTGTGGTTGCAGCGAGTCATCAACCGAATTGCAGCACACTTCAGCAGAGTACAACTGAGCTGTCAATTTTTCCCAAGTTACTAAGATACCAGTCGGCCCAGTAGAAGCCTGTATAGTGCAGCCGTCTAGCTGGACAATGAAGTAACGATTTTGCTCATGGTTGATTGATTTAGCCGTTGTAAAATACCGAATGTGAAATATTCCATGAATGGATTGAGTGGACGGGTAGTGCGACTAATCTGTTTTTTTTTGTACGAAAGTAACTAGCTTCATTATACAACGATACGCAAACCCCAGATTATGCTGGATAAAGTGTGATCCCTTAATTAATGGCGGATGCATGAGATCACCGTAATTTCTGGCAAATTATCCTAATGCTTGTGTGGTATCATATGTTGGAAAAGAGGTCAAGCTGAGTGTCCCACAAGTTCCGAGAGGTTTAATGCCAGCAACTGTGTTTTATACTTTCGATGCTAGGGCCCGTGACGCGCTAAGTGACACACCGACGAGAATGCAATTCCCAGTTGTGAATGCTTAACTACGAGGTGTGAAACCACCGGGAGTAGCAACTATCGCAGGGGAGTTTAACACATCCCTTTGAAGTGATTTAAAGTTCGCTGAGTATTAGTGTGCCATCAACTCTACTACGACAGCTTAAGCGATGCGTGAGGAGCGCACCCAAAGTTGCGCGATGATACGCTGTTGGCAAAAGAATAAATAAAATAGAATCCTGGCAGTATTATTGACAAATTTTGTTGGTATTAAATAGAGCTATCTTCAGTTGTGCAAAAGACTTGCAGGAGAAATATAAGTATCTCGCTGCACGGGTGGGTTTTTGTGTGCGTATTGATTGGCCGACAATCAAGTGCAGAGGCTTCAAGTCTCAACGACATTTCAGCAATTAGAGTTCAAAGTATCAAAATGCAAAGCAAAGTCTGTACTTGCAATCGAAATATTCCCTTATTTTCAAACGAATCGCGGTATTTTCTAAATATTGCACGTAAATAAAGGCATGCTCTTCCTATGTTGTAATGAAAGCAAGTCGTTGCCTGCGGGCTGACGATATATTGAATATTGAGTATCTTTAGTCTTTCGTCTTCAAGGCAGTAGACCAACTGTTAAAAATCAAACTTATGGTGAACCGAAACAAACAAAATTCGTCGGACAACATTTGCTACGTGATTTAAAATAACGAAATGCACACATTGCTCATTTTGAAAACTAGGCAAAAATGATTGTCAAGTGATTGCTTCATAATAAATTAGGGACACTTCAATTCACATCTCACTGCACGCCTTTGGATGAGAGGAAAACTCTAAGCAGTCAGCGAAGCATCGTGATAAGCATTAGAAGCGGTGTAGAATTTTTAACATGGCCGAACATTTTCACGAAGACTTTGAAGTAGTTTTGTCTCTTTGGTCAGACTGATTACTACAAAATCGCCTTATTTGATTGACGGGGACGAAGGGGCGTACACAAAAGTGGGGTGCGTGCGTGGTAGTAGGATGGATAATGAGGGGTGGCGGAGACAGAGCACTTCACAGCCCCTCGCATTTGTTTGAACTTGGCCCCATACTGATCACTAACGCAATCAACGCACCTCGCAGTATAATGCCGATTGATAAGGAGGGACGGTGTAAGTGTGCCAGGACACAGAGTCATCTTGAATGTTGTTGCGATGATAGTAAATTAAGGCAATCTATGATGGCAAGCATTCTAGTCGTGTTCTAGACCATTAAGTGTGCTCAGCATATGAGATTTATACCACACAGCATCTGCGATTCAAAACCAGGCGAGAGTACGTGGGTTTAACGTGCCTTTCCCCTCGCAAAATTGCTGATGCTCTTGCTGTTTGTCAATCTAGATGAAGCAGCGCATGTCTATTGAGGACTTGTTTTAGACTTCGCTTAGATGAAATTGTTATGGACTTACACCTGCACATCACGACGCATACGCGATCTCACCTCAAGGCGTGTGTCTGTTAGTGGATACTGCTTGTAGTTTTTCCAAATTCATCCACGCGGATCTCGCCATAACTGCATTCTACTAACATTTGATGCGCATGTCATGCATCGCGGGTCACTTCGAATGGACTATTCGTTGTTAACTATCGCCCCAGTTCGAGTGATTACATTTGGCGTTAGAAGGTCTTTGTGACATTTAAACAAGGCGCAATGTGGAATATGAAGGTTGCTGCATCTGCTTCATAGTGAGTTTCAACTATGCACCATTCCTGATGAGCAAACTAGGGAAACAGTAACTGATAGAATGACGCAATGTCAAGGGTGTTAATAAAATACGCACGGATGCTTTGCGCGCATTAGGAAATTTAACGGCATGCACTTGAGTGTAAGGTTTTCATTTAACTATTCAGTTTTCCGACTTCATGAGTCAGGAGTATAAGCTGATCTAAATGACAGCGTGAATGATGGTCAGTGTTGTCGTACAAGAGGTGAGGCTAAATCACATGTCATTGCCCCAGTCTAGTGTGACTAGCTTTTTAAACAACCGCAGTTAATTAAGGACCTTAAGTTATGGGTTTGTAACAACTCAAATGCAATCAAATGGAAAACAAACACACTGCAACAGGCTTTTTCTTGTCAAAAACGCTTTGGCAAAGCTTACTTAGTCACAATCGAGTTGTATGAATGTAGGCAAGCAAAGGGTAGATGAGGCTTGGTGACGATCCAAATTTTACTAACGCATGTTTAACAGGATCCATTTAGCATTTTGTCCATGCTTGCTGGAATTCATCCTTACACTTAAATGCAAAATGACAGGCAGAGTAAAGAGTCAGTCTCTTAGTGGAGAATAAGTAGAAGGGCTGCCCCTCATCATCAGCAATTACATTTCATTTTTGATTCTTGTATGCTGTCACATGCCAGAGATCAAGCCAAGCCTCCTGCACACGCTTTGCATCAGGTGGGGCCAAATACGCTATGGTGACATTGTTACCGCCAACCCCTCATGTTTTGCATTTCATACCAAAGTCTGTAGCAAAAACAGACCAATTCGTGAACGAAAACTCATTTTAGATGAGGAATGTTTACCCTCGGGATTTGAAAGTATTGAGATAGGAGTACATTACAGCCGAGCTTAACGAACTCCTCCAGTAAAGAAGATGGGTTAAACACACTGTTAGCAGCTGCACTTATGTCCGTTACAAATGTTCTTGGAAACGCTTTACTGAATATTGTTGTCACAGCACGCGCTTAAAGTCATCAACTTTACGGTGGTTGAAGCGATGCATACTAGTAGTACACTGGTATCCCGTTGACGTGCGCTGCTCACAGCTCCATTGCTTTCACATTTATTTACGTTGACTTAACATCCCAAAATTTATGGAGCCTTGACAAGTCGAGAGTGCGGCTTGTAATTCTTCCGTCCTTATCTTAAGAACGCGCTTCGAGCTCGGACACCGGAAGAAAGCTTGGCCAGTCTTGGTAAGAAAGGTACTAATGCCATCGCGTTCCTTACATAGTGACGATGACTTCCCAAACAACGGGAAGGCACTTCAAACGTGATGTCAATTTTATGAATTGGCTTGCTCGCAATAATTGACCCGAGGTCTGATTTTATGGATCTTGCGCCACATCCAGCCTTAAATTGTTTCTCGGTGCACCTGACTGCCTACGATTGTAGAGGTTGGAAGTGTAATCGCTAACACGAGATCTCTTCAAAGTTATAAGCCAAAGGGAACGCCAAACACAGGTGGAATTGCATTCCTCAAGGCAACAGTTCACAAAGAGTACTCTATTAAAAATATGCTTGACATAGAGAATTCGTAACGAGGCAATGATTAAAACATGACATAAACAGCATGTTAGGAATTGTGTTTATGCGGAGCCACCAATCCACTTAAAGCCCGCTGCAATGAAGCACACCCAGGATGCCAAGACTTTATAAGTACATCTAAGAATGTTGTTTTTTGAGATATTAGCCAGACAAGTGGAGGTTTGCAGAATGCAGCCGTCTTCATAGGCAAAGAACTCAATTTATTCACTACTTATCTAATTGGTTTAGCCGCCAAGATTTAAGTGCTCAAGTGCAATACACCGAAAGAGTACTTTTCGTACTCAATTAAAATTAGGAAATGCTGGGCTTCGGGAACGTTAATGCGTGTAGTGGATCTTGAAAATAGATGTGACATTCAGCTATGTACATAATTGTACATTAAAAACGAAAGAGTGCGAAGGATAGTCTACAGGTAAAACATTTGTATTCACTTGCGGAAGAATATGACAAAATCATGTGAAAATAAAAAGAGATGGGTTAGCAGTTTATTGCCGAAACGAGTAGATATCACATGCAATTTATGCGGTCAAGTTTACTGCTCTAAACACGTTGACGGCGCACAAGTAGTGGCATTTCAGACACGCCAACCACCGATAGACCAGCGCAAAGTTGATGATTCAAGAGTGTTGGCGAATGCTGCAGGGTTATCATATGCCATCGATGCGGCAAAGATCATCACTCCACATTTATTGGTGGCACTAGAGTAGTGAAATTGCTGACACGCCCACCATCGACACAGCAGTGGAAAGTTAAAGGTGAAAGTGGGTGAAATTCCACAGGGATATTACACGCAAGTTATGCGGAAAGGTTTACTGGTTGTAGTAATGGTGACACTTAAACCCGCCATAGACAGAGCAGTGCCAGTTTGCTAATGCAAGTAAATGAGCTAACGCTGCGGGACTGTCACATGCCAGCTAAGTGATAAACAATAACCATCCACACTTATTGGTAGCGAAAAGCAGTGACAATACTGACACACAAAACCAACACCCAGATGCGCATAATTAAGGAAAATCTGCACAGCTGCCATATGCCATCTATGTGGCAAAGTTAACTTCTTTACATTGATTTTTCTTAAAAATGCATTGGCATTTCTGGCAATTGCACCCGCAACCGACAAACCACTGCAAAGTTAAAGTATAAACGACTATCACATGCCATCTGTGAGGCATTACTTATAACTCCACCCCTTTTTAGTGGCACAAGAGTAGTGGTATTGCTAGCACATACAATTATCATAGAAGTAAATGTTCGTGGTGTAAGATGCAATTAATTGTGGAAAATCTGCACATTTGTCACATGCTGTCTCTGCAACAAAATTATTCCTTCCCACTGATTGGTTGTACGCAAGTAATAATGTTTCTGACATACGCACCACCAGCAGACCAACGCGAGGTTAATGATGCTAGTAATTGCGCTAGTGATTCAGGCCTATCACATGCTATCGATGCGATAAGCAATACCGCTTTACAGTTATCAGTGGCAAAATGTTGCCTGAGCTAGTTTCCCTTCGCAATAAACACTAAATATCAGCATGACAATTACGTTTAAAGGCCTTCGCCTTAATTTTTTCTTGTATTGGCGTACCTCTGAAATAATTCATCGCGAACAGTAATTACGCATTCAGCTTATATAAAATGCATTCATTTGTTAGTAGAACTAAACTTGTGTCTTGAACTCATATCCGTTTTTCATGAAATGTAGAATGACTTTAAAAATGTGAGGATTTCAAGCATAAGGCATTTGAATTAGCTCGCAACACAGCGCGAACTCATTTTTGAATGGTCGGAAGTGGCAACCATAAGTAAATGAAGTAAGCGCAGAAAGGCTTGCATTTGTCAATAGCTTTCTAGTTGAAGAAGTTATGTCGGAAACAATTAAACACGAATGAGTGTCGCTGTTTCATCGCACGCACCATAAAGGCCTGTGTTGGAAAAGGAGAGGTCTGGTAATTTTGCATAATAGACCGTGGTCGTACGTGTGCTTAAACTGTTGTTAATTTACGCTTACGCACAGGTAAGCTCAAGCAAGCCTCATTGCCACGCCAGACGGCGCCAGACTGAATGGACCACGAGGCAGATTAGTTGGTCGCAATGGCACTCTCCTCCTCTCTATGCAAACAGACAAGTCATTCTTCGGTATGGCAAAGTACATTACAATCACACTTGGTAGCTTACCGGGGGGCGGTGTTTTAATGAATCCATCGTATATGTCAGTTGTATCCGTGAACGCCAAAACTCGGTATCGTGTGTTGGCCTCCAACCCGTCAAGATTTATGCTCCCTTGTATAAATTTTACTCCTTTACTCTTGGCCAAGAAGGGTTTAGTGGTAGAAACCGCAATCAGCTTAATCTGGTCCTCATAGTGCTCACCCAACGCTTTCACATTCCAAGTCAACGTAATGGAGTTAGGCTTCGGGATTTACCATTGAAAGTGTGCTGGAAGCGGTTTCTTCACTTCCTTTCTCTCTTCTGCAAAAAAAGTATTTGCTTTATAATGTTAATCATGCAGGCACCCCGAATCAACTAGGCAGGGAAATGTGGCACACTTACTGCTAAGATGTTTACAGTAATGTCAGAAGGCAGCATGATTAACTGCATTTGCCTTTAAGACGCAACAAAGCACTTGCTCACTGTGAACGTTAACTTTTGACTCAAGGGTGCAATACGATAATAACTTGAGTAGCAGAAGACGTTCCTTATTAATGCGTGAGTATGGCCCGTGTATTGTACAGTCATTTACTCGGCGATGTGTCTCATGCTATATGATCAGGTAATCTAAGTTCCACTTATTTTAACAATGCACAACGAGTGAATTGGAGAAAATGGCTCACGAGTGTATTATCATACTCCCTTCTTCCCCGTGTATGCAGATATGCTATCCTTTGGTGTGGTGATGCGCGTCATAATCACAATTGCCAACTTACCAAGGGCATGGTTTTAATGAATCCATAGAATACAACAGAAAAGCTCTCATTTGTTAGTGCGTGTATCAACACATGGTATCTTGTGTTGGGTTCCAACACGCCAAGGGTGATGATCCCCGCGAAAAATCCTCCAAAGCCCGAGGATATACATTTTGTAAATCAAGTGAAGTTTCGTTCACAAATTCATATTTTTTGCCACGCGCTTTAGCAAAATGCAAAAAATGAGGAGTTGGTGGTAATAACCTCACCGTAGCGTATTTGGCGTCACCCGTTGCAAGGCGTGTGCAGGAGTTTTTACTTGATCTCGAGCGCGTGACAGCATACAAGAATCAAAAATAAAGTGCAATTGCTGATAATAAGGGACAGACCTTTCACTCGTTTTCCACTAAGGAGTTGACTCTACTCTGTCCCGCAGTTTACATTTAGGTGCAATGATGTATTCCGACAATCCTGACAAAATGCTAA
This sequence comes from Taenia hydatigena, assembly GCA_036345935.2. Taxonomy (NCBI): domain Eukaryota; kingdom Metazoa; phylum Platyhelminthes; class Cestoda; order Cyclophyllidea; family Taeniidae; genus Taenia; species Taenia hydatigena. The sequence goes on along the minus strand of JADWOT020000002.1, from coordinate 8,852,813 downwards.
ATGCATCCTATTAATCAAGCGATCGAAGAAATTCAGACTGTTAGTGTACTTCATCCACCCTTTGCTTGGCCACACTTATGCAACTCGATTTTGATCACGTGGATTTTGCTAAGGCGTTCTTGACAAGAGAAGGCCTGTTACAGTATGTTTGCCTTCCACTTGATTGTATTTAGGTTGAATCAAACTCACATTTGAAGGCTCTTAATTGACTGCGGTTGTTTAAGAAGCTATTCACACTAGACTGGAGCGATGACATGTGAGTTAGCCTCACCGCTTGCCCGACAACACTGACCATCATTCACGCTGTCATTTAGATCGGCTTATACTCCTGACTCATGAAGTCGGAAAACTGAATATTAAATAAAACCTTACACTCAAGTGCATGCCGTTAAATTTCCTAATGCGCGCAAAGCATCCGTGCGTATTTTATTAACACCCTTAACATTGCGTCATTTTATCAGTTACTGTTTCCCTAGTTTGCTCATCAGGAATGGTGCATAGTTGGAACTCACTATGAAGCAGATGCAGTTTAGAACCACGGAGTGGTGTGGTGGTGTGATACGTGATATCAACTCCACTCTCACAGCGATGAATAAAATGCGATCTTCATATTCCACATTACGCCTTGATTAAGTGCCGCGAAGGCCTCCTAACACCGAGTACGATTACTTGGGATGGGGCAATAGATAACAATGGAAAGTCCACTCGAATTGACCCACGATGCATGACACCTTGAGATGGATTAAGAATAATTAAAATTGAAACATTTACTTGGCACAATTACTAGGTGTTCTAAATATTCGACCGTACGCAACGTAGAGTGCGAAATGTGGATTGACTAACAGGAATGTGGCCAACGAGTGTAAGTTCTTCAAGCGCTGACATCAAGTATGTGCCCGCGTGCTTACGGTAAATCCACTATTCTAATTAACAAATTTTCGGGCTAACAATTGCGAAAACACGCCCAACTTTTCGCCATCATGGCATCTAACGAAACGATTAGGGATCTAATTTTTGGTGGATTGGGACCGGTTTTGCCTCACCAAATGACATTCGCTCTGTCGTTTTATAGCAGAAGGCCAAAAATTTGCTTCGTCGAAGGTAATCACATAGTGATTGCCATCCGACAAGCTTTAAAGTAAATTAACGGCAATGAAATTGGCGTTCGCCTAGATGCCTGAAAAAGAAGGGCTGATTTTCACCAGTCATTGTGGCATTATAGCAAATAGTGAAAGTGGAGATGTAATGATGAGAAATATAAAGTATTATCATCTCCTTTGCCAGATTGATAAGCAGCCAGAGACATCGCAAAACCGCCTTACTTGAGTGACGGGGGCGAATGACCGTGTCTAGAAGTCGAGTGCGTGCGTGCGTGATAGCAGAGTGGCCAATGAGAGGAGGCGCAGGCACGAAGTGCATCGGAGTCTCACGCATTTGGTTGACTATGACTTTGTATTGATCCCTATCACACTCAACGCACACCTATGCGTGATGCTGGCCAATCAGAAGGGGTTGTGCTAGACGCCAAGACCTCAAATTTTATAGGATTTTGCCGCGATGATTGCGAATTCCTAAAAGTGAATTGGAGTGGGATATTTTGAGAATGCAAGCATAACAGAGGATTTCATGGCATCAAACGTGCTACGAGTTTGATAATCACCACGACGCACCCACTAATCTGGACTAGCCGATAGTGCGTGAGTATGATTTGCCTTCATCCCATGCCCAATCGTCGGCCTCTATGTCTGCATGCCATACCCTACCACACGGTCCCTTTGTTCTCTGCCCCAATAATCCATTGTCTCAGGACAGACCTGGACACCGGCTTTTCCTAAGGATTCATATTTTAAAAGATCTTCGGTTTTACATCGTGCACAGTTTGTCAACCACTTGCTGGTGGTTTGCGCTTGTACTAGCCTCCTTATCCAAAGAAGGCATTCGTGCACGATTCCCGTTAACAAGTATCACCTTTACAGCATTCTCTATTTGCTAGAGAATGGAGCTGGATCATGTAAATGCATCCAGACATGACAGCAATTTTTGTCCTGGATCATCAATTCCAGAGTACATGCGATACACGGAGGGTCTGTAGCACAAAATAGTGTTGTTTGCAGCTGTTGTTCTTGCTTGTCAAATGTTCCTTCCTTTAGAGTATAGTAATGTAAACAGAGAAGAAACGATTGCTTATCGCTTAGCTGTCACTTGGGACGCCGCGGTTGGAGCATGAGCCAACTTTCCATGCTAATGAAAGTGAGTCCATTTTAAACAGAGGTGATGGTAAATGTGGTGTTACGGGAGTAGCGAACGCAGTGAATTAGAGGATGAAAACGTACTCATTCGAGGTGGCTTACAAGGGGAGAAGTAAAGTTGCTTTCAAGTGGGTTGACAGATTCGCAGACGATGTTGGATGAGGTCAGCATGAAAAATATTGGGCAGTTGTATGATCACTGGTTGAGGGTGCGTATGAGGTCTGCAAATTGGGCCTCATGTCGATGACTGTGTAGAAGCGGGAGCACGAGTGAGGTGTGATTAGCCGGCCATGCGTGCAGGGAGAGGACGGCAAATCCAAGGACCGGATAGGTTTAGTTCTGTCCTGTCTTGGCTTGTTGATTGCACGTCCTGAGTGTTCTTTGCTATTAAAACAAGACAAGTGTCCTAGACTAGAATTACATCGCAATCACGCCTACTCATTCGTAATTGACTGCATCCATGTATGTGGCTGATGTGATGGGTGATGATGTGATAAACATGGCCGGAGAGAAACAATGCACACGAGGCTACCAAACATAAGGAAAGGCATCAAGCTTTGTTACTGATAGCTGGTAAGTACGTCGGCAATCAAACTCCATCCATCATCCTCACTTACTTCAATTAATAATATCGTTTGATGGACGCTGCTTACTACAAGCATCGCATTCTTGGATACCGTCTTGAATTTTGTGGCAATTATGAGATGGCTAAACAAACACACAGCTATGCTTTCATATAGCCGAGGAAGGAACACTCTGCCCGAACACATAAGTACACTCCATGTCTGATTGGCTAGTCTCCTCATTTCCTTACGTTTCGCTAGTGAAAGGATTGTCCCACTGCCCTTCAACAAGGCCACTGTCATGCATCGATATCCACCAACAGCGAATAGTAAGTTATTAGAACTTATCAAAAACAGCTGGATTCTTAATAACCAGAAATGACAATGCCGGTCACTCGCTGCCGTTATTCTGACGGCAGCAGCTGCAGTGGTGTGAGACGTGTATTCACTGTGTGCCCACAGGATGAAATGATTAATTTACTTGCTCTAACGCAAATAGATATTGGTCAATGGCATACTTCGACGTAGGAGTTTGATTAGTGGTGTCATAGTTTGATCCCTTAGTATCAATACCACACGGAACACTGGTAGCCATTGAGGAACTAGTGTGTGTGACCACTAATAGCGTTAGTCACAGATATGTACATAAGACTTGAATAACTGTCTTTTTGGAACATTCAAAGAAAATCGAAAGTTCGCATGTGATAGGCCGCATAACTAGTGCGATGCGAATTTTAATTTAGTGGGTAAAAGCACAATAATTTGTAGGGTTGAAAAGTTGGCTGCAATATGCTCTGCCTTCGTTTGTTTCCGTGGCATTGCTTGCGGTCACTTCGGTGGCCATCTTGTAGGCAGTGCCGTCTCGGCACCAAACGTGACCCATAGTTCACTCTGTGAAAACTACCTATTCGAGGACACTCAATCCGACCCCTTCCACCTCCTCTTCGTTTGTCACTTTTACAAAGGTTTTACCTTCGATCTCAGCCGTATGTCCTATTCGCCTTGCAAATGATTGCTGAGCATCGGAGCAGATCACTGGCTATTTCCCTTCCGACATACGCGAAAGCATTTGGCGTCATAGGCCGACTATGCAACCTGAGCACACATGTACGTAAAGCCGTACTGGCACAAGCCTTGCCACCCACCACCTACTTTGCCTCTCCTATAAAGCATCATTTGATGTATTGCACAAATCATGTAGGCAGGAACAGAATAGTTTTCGAAAGCCTGGTCGAGGGTATGAAGGCGAAAACTGTTTTCTCTGCAAGTGATTTTAACTTGTTCGTCGCAAACGCCCATCCACACCTCCATGCTTGTGCAATATGGCTAAATTTTTGAATCACCCATCTGTCCGAACTGCACCGGATTCGTTGGTTTGACGGGCTGCCAAACAATTAAAGTCGAGATAGAACAGCTGTCAGGTAAAAGGGAGAAGAAAATGCTTTGCGCTGCTAGGTGCATGGCGATGGCTGATGACTTCGAATTGACAAAGTCGACGTGACGCTGAGTGCGACAGCTACAGTCAACGGTGTTGGACCCTCACTGGATGCGAATCTTGTCCTCTAGCGGAGGCATTGCGACCCTACCCTAATCTGACGCAATGGTTGAGGTGGATTTGTGGAGCTATTTACAAGCAGAATAACACGCAAAGCTTCACATAGTAATGGGGAAGTGAATCACTAATGCGACGTACGCTGTAAAGAAATGCACGAAACTGAGTACATAGTTTGTTTTCAGACATGGAAACGTTTTGTAATATGAACTCAAGGGAGGCCTAATTTGATAGCGCTTCTTCATACGGTAAATCTTTACTTCTGCATGAGTCAATAGGCCAGCTTTAGAATTGACATGCACAACTTCAGCTGTGAATGGATTCGTGGCCAAAATACTCGGACGACTGTGAGCAAAGCACACTTGCGACGACAATAGTTGACAAACGCAGAAGATGCATGTGCGCTGCTCAGGATGTCGCAGACCCTCACGTCACCACTGAGCATGATAAGAAGCCGCGCTGCATTGAATGAGAAGGAGCGATGATCAACAACGACAACGGTAACCGAAAATGGTTCTTGACGCACCATAGCGAATGGAGAGACGCTTCGCTCTTCCGAGCGCCTCAAAACAAATGACCGTAGGAGACACTAATGTCGCGATGCAAAATGTGTCCTCGCGACATGGACACAGGGTCCATTGATGTTATGGCGGACAAGAGCTACAGGCAAAAATATCGCAATGAACCTTGGTTTTTCATGCCCTCAACGACTGTCAAACAGAAATCAACCACCACACCAAAGTTGGGTGGCAACTCAAGCTTAATAACACAAGGCTTATTATAATTTGGACTGAAGGGAAAGTGGCAACCACCTAAACTCACGCTAGACAGGGCAAAACCAACGTTCTGGCACCATGTCTTGTGCCGTCGTAAATGCGAAGTAGAGAATAGTGAGTTCAATAACTAGCTGGATCGATGGAAGGTTGGATGTCCAGGCTAGTGGGTAGATCAAAAGACAACATGGAGGAGACCTCCGAGCGTTTGCCTGCTATTGACCCGGTACCTTACCAGCCACATTTCTAAACAAAAAAGCAGGTGGAGCGTTTAAGTAGACAACCAAAATCCCACTGTTTGCCAGTAGGCCAAAATGTGGTGAGGAAAACACGCACACTTGTCAATGCTCTTGTAGCCTTCAAATTAAGCATTAACCGCACGACGAAATACTGCTGGTAATAAAATCAAATGGAATTGCTGCTACGCCTGAAGGGGCAGTGGAACTACCACATTGACGCAACGGTTGAGCGTTGTCCACAAAGTAATAAACATGGGACTACTTCTCCGAGGGACACTTCCCCCAAGGCTCCTTCGGAGGCAATCATCCCATGCGGTCTTCTTCAATGCACAAAAAAAAGACTCTTTGGTAACTTAGCCAAGCCAAAGATAGTTACACTAGGCCACAATTGTGGCTATATTCCTCTTGGACTAGAAGCAAGCACTGCATATTTCACAGCACGCATGTGACTAGTAACAAGCTTGGCATCCCGTACACGAGTCACGAATTGTCTCCCCTCAAACTCAAACATGACACATCTGTTAATCATAGGGATGCATGGCCAGACGTAGTGGTGATTCGCAATTGCAGTCACACTAGTCCCCTAGTACCTGAGTAAGTCGAGGATGCTCTACGGCTGACGCAGCTTTCGAATTACGCTTCACACGCAATAGATGAGTGTAAAGTGACCCGAAGTTCTACCCAGGGTCTCACACGACTCCACTTTGTACGCGGCCCATATTTCGACTCTTAGCAACTCAGTGTTGACTGCATTCCAACAATGATCACCTGATTATTTGGTCGCATTATTTCGACATTCTCAATGTGCATTAAACATGGAGGCGAATTTGGATGGACTGTAGCGGCAATGCCAAAAACAGGAACAGAAAAGGAATTCTTTGTTCCCGGCACGTGCGAACATTTTTAAGATGTGAGAATTTGGATAATGATGATACTAAATACTAATAATGGCAATCCCTTAATCAGGAGGTTTATGTGTGCCGACAGTATCCAACCTAAAAGTAAAGTTATGCAAACATTACTGCTACTTACATAGTGCTTAAGCGCCAATCTGATATTCTACTAATAAAAGACTTGTGCAAATACCGTTCGCTCTTGACATTTCCTGCTGATACACAGAGCCCATCCCTGCATTTAATCAAACATGTGGCCCTGTATAGACGCATTTTGTTAAAGTGAAGGGCATCCGGATGGTTGAGAATCTGTATATTACAGACGGAGTTCTTGATGTTAAGATGACTCTAATGACTTAGGAGGCATATTTGCTTCGCTGGTGGCAGTTTTGGCAGTTTACTCCTATTTCTAGTACTAGTTCCTCTTTTCATCGGTGGTCCGTCTGCCTATTTGGTAACATCTCTATTGCCTCCTATATGGCAGCCACTAGGTAAAAAAAAATCTGCTGGTAATCTGACTTCTAAAATTGTGAGCACACGCAACCATGATATGTCTTTGAAACCTAAACCGCAGTGCTACGCACAAATAGGCGTCTTCTATGCATGAGTTCTAGCTTTGTAAGTGTTCATGCCTAGCAATTACCTTTAGCGATCCACGCTGTTGATGGCTTAGCTTTTCTCCCCTACGCTAATTTTCCACATCAAAAAGAGTGCAATGGGTAGGTAATCCCACATTTCATGGTCTTAGAAGCACGCACTGTCACAGATGTCGTCGGTCAACTGGTTGCCAGGACACATCTGTTCGTTATAGAGCAAGCCCCGCCCAAATCATCCGCTCTACCCGAAAGTACGGAGGCCAAGGATGTATGAATATCACTAAGCATATTACGCTAGTATCATTGACACCAGGCAATCCAGATTCTGAGTCTACTAAATGAATATCCTTTAGACAGTGTCCTTTCCCTCTGGGCCTAGTTTTGCCACCAGAGTGGATAGGATAACCCCATATATCGAGTTAGTAGAATTGTGTGCTGCCTGACTCAAATCCTTCATTGATCAAGAAAAGATAGCACCGACCAGGGAATCTTCTCATCTGTATGGCAAATTGTACAAAATCAAAGGAGCGACTGCAAGTGTTTCGATTGGCAAAACAAGCTTCCTATGACTTAGCTCGGACCGACTTAATCAGCTTGACATCCATTCAGTTTGAACACGGATTTCACTCACTATTTATCATTATGAATAAACACTGCAAGGATAGTAAGCCTCTTAGCCTGCCGCAAAACTTGCATTGAAATGTGCATTAGGAATCACCTGCAGTACGCGTAAACCAGCGACCGCAGTAGCCAGCAATACCTTTGCATCATTCCCAAAAATTGCGTGAACATCCAATTTTCTTGCTTCAAAATAACCAAGAGCCGTGTGGGCTAAACGAAAGAAACTGCATAGGTGGCTACTTGAGTAGGATATATGGCGGCTCTTACGATTCTCTTTCGTATGATTAGGCTCAACTCGTGGTCTAAAGGACTGCGATTGGCGGAGGAAGCGAAAAGAAATGGTTGATGAGATAGCACTGCATGTTAGTATGCACAGTCTGGGCGGTGAGTATTACATGCGATTCTCGAGATTATTTTCTACGACCTATAACTCGAGCTGTTAACTGTCATCATGACGCTTTGGCAACTCGGATACTACCGAACATAGTGAAGGTTCTTAATAGGAATGGACTGTCAGACACTGGCGGATCTGGTAAAAACGGTAGGTGAGTTAGTCTGTTGAGGTGTACAATGGTATGGGTAACTACAGCAATGTGATTTTGCAATGCGACGTAGGAGTACGAATGCACATAGCAATGCGAACGTTCCGTCTGTCAGAATGATCCTGGCAGGCACAGGTGTTCTTGCGATGTATCACTTAATGTGGCGCAGATCCGCTAGGCATTGATTCAGAAATGCGCATGGTACCGACCCGGTATAGCCGCCATTGCTTTTTCCACCCTGCGTTCTAACGCTAGTGCAGCTACTCCGCCGGCGCGAGAAGAGAAGGCTTTATCAGAGTTCTGCATAAATATTGGGATCAGAACAGTAAAATGCATTGAGCGCCTACAATTGGCTTGGTTCGCGGTCATTGGTGTCGATATTTTGCACACTCTTCTCGTTGGGCACCGGTTCTCGCCATTCTTTTATTGCGCCCAAACGCTGACCTCTTATCGTGACTCCTGATCTGCGAAATCGCTATTGCTACATTCCATGACCCTTAAGGAAAACAAGCAGCCATTCATTATAATTAAAGTATTGTGCATAATGGTGCGAGCTCTGCGAAAATTTAATGGGAATAACACGTCTTATCAGTATGATAAATAGCGTTTTATGCTTTTCTCATTGTTGCTGCACTTTAAGTAAGTTAGTTCCATTTCAAGCGATGTTTCTAGGCCTCAAATAGATCTAATACACTCGGGTGTAAAACTGAATGCTGCTCTTTATACCCTGTTGATCACCGCATCGTCCTAGGTAAATATTTTTGCTTTGCCGTAACCAGTGCAGTAATCAGTGGAATTTGCAGTGCAACTACTAGCCTTATGGCCCTGGATTGTATTTAAGTTTAAAATTTAGGTGCTTGTCCAACTGAACAATCGATTTGGTTATTTCTACACGTAGAACAGTGTCCATGCGAATTTTCCAAAACATGACATGTAAGAGAATTGAAATGCTGATATCTCTTTGGCCGCTACAAAAACGATACACCACGGCAGCCGCTAAAATAGGGATTCTTTCAATTCCTTCATCCGTCACACCAACCATCGTCATTCATATCAAGGAATAGGGTCTCACACTTCATACGTTTCTTTCAGCAATAATCTGATCCGAAAATTTTTACACGCAGCCATCCAAGCCTATGCACACTAACATATGTATGTACTCATGTGTATGTGCACACGTATACGCAGTGGTGTGCGTGAATAGAAGAGTGCATCTCAACTGTAAAGGCGCAGACACTGATGCTAAGAAGGTAGGTGTGCGTGACATGAGGCGACGATCTTGAATGGCACGAAGCAAATCGCGCGTTTACAGGAAACCGTTTCGATGGGTGCGGAAGCAATGGCACTGACCAAACCATTCGTTGTCTAGCGATTGCTAAAAATTTTTGAACGTAAGCTTGTTTTCAGAGGCCAAGATGAGGTATGTCTGTAGAGACCTTAGAATATGCTAAGTATTTTCGTAGGCATTGTTTTAATACACTGAAGGTGAATTCATATATTTTGTCGTAAACGAGGAGAGATGACTAATTAACACCTTTTGCATGGGATCGGCATAAAAAGAAAAAAAAGGCGCCGAACTCTTAACTTAATTATGCGGCACATGAGTGGGCGCTTCGAGTACTTGGTTGGTCGTGACTAATTATTTGTGGTGGAACTTAAACAGGTACGAAGTTGCGTACGAGTGGTAATCATACTTACTGTTGTACCATGGCTGTTGACGACTTTACATTTACTTGACGAGACTGGTCTGCTGGTTGGCAGCAAAGGCTTAATTAAAAAGTCTGCCTTAGTACAGTGTGCTTATTGGCAGTGAAAAATGCGCTTTAAACGATAGGAATAGATTCCGTGTCCCGCCGCTTGCAATGTGTCAGTCTCGCCTATAATTCCTGGGTAAAATTTTGCTCTCGTAATTAATGACAATTGCTTAAGTTGAAGCAGCCATTCTCCACGACTATTGTGGGTGCACCGCTTACCCACTGGATGAACAAAACCTTGGAGGCTTCTAGCATTGAAGCCCAAATCACCTGGTAAGCGTTATAAGCGTCATGTTAATAAAATAACCATGGAGACGCCTTAACTAATATCCATGTTTGCCACACCTCTCTACTGCTTTATTGATGCTGGTGCCCAAGTGCGTCTAGTTGGCTGTGCCTCTTAAATGCATGCACATGTAGATGCTCCATGTTGACTGTCTGAATGGCTTAGGTCCTTTAAAACTTGCGTTTTGCCAGTTTATGGCGTGACTGCTGTATTTTGCCTCACGGTGGGAGCTTACGATGAAAAAAATGAGCAAATGCAAATTTTATGTAGCGCTAGCGAGCATGATGAAGAGGACAGTGCGGACCTCAAACTAGAATTTTTGTACGCTTGTGGTAATTGCGCTGGCCTATCAGCATTATCCAAATAATGCACATTAAAGTCTCACTGACTTCGATGCATCTAAGTCAACCTTCTTCTCTTCACACGATTTTCACCTCCGAACTGCAGGCCAGCCTTGTAAACTGTCATGTTATTCTGACTGTGTCTAGTTCTCCGTGGCTTTTAGTTGGAACAGGCACGAGGCCGAGGAACTTGGCTGTGTCGAAGTTAATGGCCGGAAACCGTAGTTGCAAGTAAAAGATAAAACGATAGCTCATGCCCAATCTTGGCTTTCTAAAATTGCATTGGCAGGATTGCCTCGTAGGTACCGATTTGCCACCGGGATTAACCAATGAAATGTTGGCTCCACTGTGATGCAAACAGCATCATCTAGCATGCCTTAACTGAATTTTCACGTTCAAAGACCGTATTCGCAGCAAAATTTATTTGGATATACGCGTCTCTGCCAAAGAACAAATTTATCCCACAAAGAGGCAAACAACCACCTCTTAAAACAGTTGCTTTTCTCCCATAATGATGCTGGTCCACCTCATAATTTGCGTGCTCTATCCTGTCGTCACGCATATGTGACACACAAATATTTCCAGTTTACAATTTCCCTTCTAGAATCCTACCACTTCTGCTGTTATTTGTGCCTCACAAATACGCTAATGCATATACGCCTACATGGCTGCCTTTTTTTCCCCATTTTGTTTAGTACCTAATTTAATACACCGTCAATCAGCTGCCAAATCTCGATCCTTTTATTCCACTTTGGTGAAAACCAAACGTCTATCGAACAAGTTCTTGTGTTTTCAATTTTTATAATGCTCTTAGCTTCATAAAATCATATTTCTCATTCCGTCTCTCTTTGCTCCTGCTGCAGCTAGTTACTTTGTTCATTTTCCAAAATAGCTTGCCTTCGTCCTTTCCGCTAGGGTATGCTGCAGTTAGATGCTCGCAATTGACATGCTTACCTGACTATTAAAGGTGGCAAAGAAGACATTCGAATCCCGCTAGCTTAACTTGTAAATTGGGGTTATAAGGGTGTTAAAGGACAAGTGTGTTTCAGTGGGGCTCTCACTAGATCCGGTATACCAAACTGCATGCGCCGGTCCGGTAACGAGTCTATTAGGACAAAAGATAGTTTGCTACCACTTGGATAGCGTTTATAGCATGAGTCAAACGAATGGGCCAGATTGCGCGGTGGTTACGACTTTACACTGCCTTTAAGATATTTAGTGTCGATTTGGAGTGGGGACAAGCAGACAAATTTTCTATCCAACACTACGTTGGCGCTAGGCCTAGAAAGTGCTCAATTTGGCGCGAAGGCAAAGACATTTGCTTAATTCTCTGCACAAGGCAGGGCCAGCTAACAATAATTGATGAATTTAGACATCGTTAACATTCTGACGATGGAAGCACAGCGATAATTTTGACTACAGGAACAAAATACTTTCCGGCAGTGACTTTTGCTTAGATTAACAATCATTTTGGGCAAACACATCTCACTATCCGTTCTGCCTTACTGTTCCTGTTTAAAAAAATTAGAGGCTCTAAAATGACAATAAGCGCTCCAATGTAGTTTATTTGTGCTTAGGTAGTGTGACAGTTTTCTGAAGACGATGGGCTGCGTAGTGAAGAGCAAAGAAGGTCTCGAGAGCCACCATTATGTCCGGGAGGCCAGGCCATCCTGCTGAGGCTGAAGTCTCCAGCAGCCAAAACGGGGTGTTAAATGAATCAATCAAGGCCTTGCGAACTCAGGTGGCTATTTTGAGAACAGTTGCAGCATGAAAAATGCATCCGAAACAGTCAATCGAGCGTTTTACTATTAGCAGCAGATAAGGCACAAGAACGTTGAGCAATTATTTGAGCTTGATTTCGATTTATAAACGCTCTTAGAAAATGGGTTAGTGCGATTCTTGTGTGACTGAAGATCTGAATTTCCTTTGAAATCTTTGCACTTTGCACTTCTCTCCATTTCGCATTAACTTACGTACAATTTTTGGGCTGAACCAGCAGGGTCTGTTAAAATGCGCCTTACTTCTCAAAAATTTTAAGACTGCGTGTAGGCAACGGTGTTATAAAAAGCTGAAACGAACGAAGCACTTAGCTATAATTATTCCATCTTCGTAAATTTTTATAGTTCTCATTTGCATATGATTCACACGTCAAAAGTAATGCAACGGTTGATTCATGTGTTCTACTGATCTGTCTGCAGCGAAAATGGGAAATAATGTAGCTACTACGGCGTCTACTTATCCGACCCAAACATCAAGCCTCTTCTTGGCAAACCAGCATTTAAGCTACCATATTCATATCATAAACAAGCACACCAATGAGCGGTAGGACGCTTAAGCGTGCGGGTGCTTCACGAAGCACTTAGGGAAATGAATTCTGTTGCAATCATCTTGCACGGGTCAACTTGCAGTGATTCCTGATTTAACACACCCTTAAGCATTGGAACTGCAAATCGCTGCATTATAGGCTAAGCTAGGCAGACACTTTAGAGAGCCTAGGACTTTGTGTAGACCAATGCAAGCTGATCAATCGACTCGGTTATTAATGTGCCCATTGTGCTGCACGTGCTTGAGAGTATGACAGCTTTTGCATGTTATGGAAAATAAGCGCAATGATTGCTTACAAAGTGGTTCTGCGACAAGCATTTCCGGCTCCAGCACATACGTCTTACTTCACTCAGCCTCTCATATTATTCAGCATTAAAGATACCTCTACTGAAGTCTACTCCTACCGATATCGTGGATAGGAACTCAAAGGATTTAAATCACTGCAAATGTAAATACCGGCATCTGGTGGCTATTACCTATCTCAAAATACATTCAATTATGAAGGAATCCTTCCCTAAATGGTCGGGTCGCATAGTGGGTAGTTCCACATTCCTTCCCTGATCGGCCATGACTGCGTATTTGACTGCAGCGGTTTCACTTCAAAATCGTGACTGATAAAATTCTGCCTCAAAGTGACGGCCTGACCATATTTTCTTCGTTATTGAACCACCTGATTTGCATGTAGGCGTCCCTAACTTTGAGCAACGCTTGGAAGGCCGTATGCGTTGCCAATACATGGTTGCTGCACATATGAGCAGATTTAGTAATATGAATGGTAAGAGATGAAATGCCAAGTTAACAAGACCATCTCCACCAAGATTTGCGCAGGCTTTGTTTTTAGAAATGGCATGCTTATACGTGAACTGGGAAGGGGTTAACTCTGTGCTCACGGATCCGATGCCAACATTTTAACAAAGATGTGTTTATTAGTGGCCTTAAAACGCAGGTGCATTTAATCAGCCATATTAAGTTTGAGTAGAAATTTCTGATTCTTAAAGTTAACTGCAAAATGTTTCGTTTATAAGATGACAAGAATTCGCATTGGACCATACCAAGCCAGCGCCACCGATTTACCCGGCTTACGTATTCAGCCTATGTGAAAGGGCATCATATGTGAAATCGCATCAGAAGCCACTGTTCAATGCAACTGTAGAAGCACTACTCGCACAGCACCACATGCTGTGCAGCACGGGCACGTTGCACTGCAATAGATACATCCGCCCTCGGGTGGGCTCGAACCACCAACCTTTCGGTTAACAGCCGAACGCGCTAACCGATTGCGCTACGAAGGCTCACACACTGCCATGCCACCAAACTGGACACCGCATCTCATTGTAGCGCACTGCCAACCACAGGCCTACTCTTGCCACCACCTCCAGCACATCTCTCACTATCGTCACTGCTCCACAGTCTCCATCCTCATTTCCAGCGCGTTGGTGCACTCATGTCCAGTGGATGCCGGGTGCACGTGCTTGTAAAAGTGCTGATGAGGCGCGAGCAGCAGCAGCAGCAGCAAGAGTTCAATGAGAGAGAGAGCGTTGCCTTCGCAGTAGCTGGACTGCGTTGCCGATGCTGCACATGTTGAGACGCAGCCAATTGCTTTCCACCCCTCATTTCAAATCCACGCGCAACACAGGCGGACAGTACATGGGCATGCAAACGTGTGGCATGGTAGCCAATAGCCAGCTGCCAGCTTTGGCAAGGCAGAAGCATGGAATAAGTGTGTAGGCAGAAAGAAGAGTGCTGTCTTGGCAGCGGTGGAATTCCATCCCACGCCCATTCGGGCCGGTGCCTTAGACCGGCGCCTTAAACAGCCACCAATGCTTTTTCGCCCGACCGCGTGACACCACCTTCCTTCGCCTGCACCCTTCAGTTCCTAAGCCTCTATTCACTGCACGTCCCACCTATAACATCCGCACTGCGCACTCCAGAGACCACTACTCAATTCGACTGCAACCCACATCACTCGCAAACCGTCGCTTGCATCGCAGAGCAGGCAAGCTGCCCTCGCCCTCGGATGGACTCGAACCACAAACCTTACAGTTAACAGTCGAATACGCTAACTAGCTGCATCAGGGAGGCCCACACACATCGTCTGCCATGTCACTTAACTAGGCACCGCACCTCGGTGCTTTGTACGTTGCCTCTATCATTAAGAATTAAAAAAGGGAAAGGCGTACGTGTTAGGTGAGGGAGAGTGGGAGAGCCTTATGAATGGAGAGAGAGAGAGTATACTGCAAGACATGTACTGGTATGGCTTTACGCAGATGCACGCTCCTTTCTTCAGTGCCCTTAAGATAGCAAAAGTTGCATAGTCGGCCCAAGCGGAAGAGCATTCACCATTACTAGTCGCATTTATTACTCTGGCGCCAATTGCCTTTGAGCATGTTGAAAGGGACGAGTAGGCGAATTATCTAGATTGCAGTTCAGCATTCACCACGTATGCTGAAATGGCATGCACTTTTGGCTCCAGCGTAAGCGCCATGCCCTACGTGACCTTTCACATTCGTCGACATTAAAGATATCTCTATCGGATCCATTTCCACCTATCTTATAAATGAGAACTCGATGGCACTCAAATCAATGTATGCGTAAGAACTGGCTTATAGCGATTATTACCAAGTTAAGAAGTATTCTTAAGTATTGAAACATTCCTTACACGATTGGTCGGATCGCATAATCAGCACATCCGTATTCCTTCCCAGATCAGCCGCAAACAATTTATTGTAGGGCTGCATGAGTTGCCAAAACAGGGTTACTACATATTTAGCAATAAAAATCGTAAAAGATAAAGTCCTACATTAGCAAAACTAACTCCACTAGAATTTAAGTCGGTTTTGTCCTCAGACAAGGCATGCCTATGCATGATTCGGGAAGGGGTTAACTCTGTACTGACTGATCGGATGTCAGCAGTTCACCAATGATGTGTATGCTAATGAGCATACAAATGCAATTGCGTTTAATCAACCGTATTCAGTTTTAATAGTAAGCCTTTAGGACTTAAAAAATGCATTAAGCCATGATGAGTCAGCGCCACCGATTTGCATTGCGAAGGCGGACACTGATTCCCACATAAAATTGCGATGACTTACAAACCACTTCCAGTACTACACAACTGCAAATGCCTTCCTTTGATCGGTATTTCCCATTAGTAAGTCTAACGATGATAGCAGAAGTAAAAAAACAAATGAGGTGCACGGCGACCATTTAGCTGTCAATAAGCAAGAGCCAAATTTTGAGGCAACGCATGCGTAATGGTCCCTCTATCCCACCTGCTTGATCTAAAGTATACCGAAATGAATCTCACTGCAACGCTAAATTTTATTTGGCTGGTGTGTGCTTGCCTTTTTAATCCCTTAAATGTCACCGTTTGTAGAATTACATTTAAATGCGCTAAAATAACAGCATACAAATAAAGCACTTGCTACCGAAACCTCTTTTAAAGAATCATGGGACAACGGATTTTGCAGATGCTACACAAAATTTGCACTAGTTCGGCTTCTTGTTTCTGTCACATGCTTAAGTTTCTTAAATTAGCAGGATTGGTTAACAAAAGTCAACTCGTATTACTCAGTATGGGGTTTCCGATTGGTGGAAGGGTAGGTGCTCGTATCCGCCTTTAGAAGCGATGTCATGCGCTCACCTGGTAGCGGACATCCGCTGACCGCCAGCCACCAAGAGTGCATTCGTAAGGCATGCATTTCATAAAATAAAGCGCTAGTTATAAGCTTTCAAGGACGAGGTCAATTTCGCCAAAATTTCCATGCTACAGCGCTAAACCATCACACTCACGAAAGCTTAAAGGCATAAGTTTGCATGTCTTATAAGCTAGGATTGTGATGTGCTTGCTAAATCACAAAATTTGAAAACGCGATTGAAATGATATGACGATTCTTTGAATCACATGGGCAGCTCACAGCAAATACAAGGTCAATGAGGGGCATAAACGATATCCCGATGTAAAGTAGTGTAATCATTTAATCTCTCAGCCTTTTGCAAAATGATTGCAAGCTCTGTAAGTTACAATGCTGTGAACACTCAAAATTTCCTGTAATATGATTTGTATGCCTTTTCAAACAGAAGTTTAGATTCCTTTGGAGAGGTCTAAAGTGTTGTCACCTTGATATCTGCAGCAACAGTGGATATGGCTACTAATAGAATTTTTTATGTTAAACACTCATTTTTCTAATCTCTTAGCTTTTTTCTCTTGCCTTAAGCCTTATAGCGCTTTGTGGGAATGGTAATGGCGTTAATAGAGCAATCGTTTGTTTTCGACTGTTGTTCTATGGCCGACCGTGCATTTGGATTGCTGAAAATGCAGGAAGACGACCACTAACAGTAATTCGCAATAGCAAAGAACGTGCAAGTTAAAGTTATTGATAATATCGCAGACTTATTGCCAACTATAAGTCCCCTTATATTTCCTGATAAGAAGCTTTCCCTTGGACGAGATGTGACGGGTGGGGTCTAATGCGTGTTTGCCACTCACTCGGCTCTACACTGGCGCTAAAGGCGTTGCGCTCCCAAAGTACGACGAGGATGATTTTTTCTGCACGATGTCTTTTGTGATGGCCATGGAGACATGAGTGAACAGCACAGGGTGCTAGCTTTGCACGCTAGCCTTGTCACTCAGCACAGTAGCCCTCGCCACTGCCTCCACAATGCGCAAGTCCTGGTTGTGGGAGGCTCTTTAATGCCATCAGCAGGTTGCTATCGCTACTTACCAACGGTAGCAATAATGACGCAGCAGAAGGGACCTGTAGATCGCGTCGCCAAATGGTTAATGAGAGGTGTTGTGTGCAATACATCCTCGCTCCACGACTTAGACTTTATTTTTGCCGCTGCACTCCTTCGGACATATCGACTGTTGCGTCATCTTCTCAGAAGTGGTGGTTTTTGAGCCATTTCATGTGATCCACCTCTTAATTTACCATTTTAGCGTTAGATGTATCGCTGACAAATATTGGATGGTGCGCTTGTCAATTGCGAACATCTGACTCCAGGATATCACCAGCTGAAAGGACGAAGGCAAGCTGTTTTGGAAAATGAACAAAGTAACCAGTTGCAGCGTAAGCAAAGGCAGACGAAATGGGGAATATGAATTAAGAAGCTGAGAGTATTATTAAAATTGAAAATATAAGAAATTGTTTAATAGACGTTTGGTTCTCACCAAGGTGGAATAAAAGGAACGAGATTTGGCAGCTGGTTGACGGTATATTAAATTGGGTGTTGGACAAAATGGGAAGAAGAGACAGCCACGTAGGCATATATGCATCAGCGTATTTATGAGGCAACAATAACAGCAGCAGTGTTAGGATTCTAGAAAGGAAATGGTAAATTAGCACTATATGCATGCCGCATACGTGTGACGACAAGATGGAACACGCAAATTATGAGGTGGACCAGCATCATTATGGGAGAAAAGCAACTGTTTTAACAGGTAGTTGTTTGACCTGTTGAGCGATTTAACTTTAGTAGAAAAAGTAGAAGTGGATAAAATGATGAATGAATGCGCGATTGAATGAAGGATGGAGAGGAGGGATTTTGCTAACAGTCCATTAGTGGTGGCGGTGGGATTGAAGATGTGATTGGATTTTCGGCGACTGAAATTCGCACTCTGGAGGTGCATGCGGATGAGTGGGTGGATGGAGGATAGAAGAGAGGGAATGGCAATGGCACAGGGAACCTACTGCTAATACTACTACTTAAAGAAGGGAGAAATGAGAATGCAGGAATAAAATTTGTGCAAGATATGCGCAACGAGGGGTGAATGTGGAAGGAAGGCAAAGAATAAGTGATAATGGAAACCGTAGGTCGAAAAGCTTGCGTAGGCAGGTGAGATGAGCGGACGGGAATTAATCGACTTCGCCCATTGGACGAGAACTGTGAATTATGATATGCCGAGGTGACAGCTTTGTTTGGAAGAATTGAAGCCAGCTTACATAAAGTCATATTAAGAATAGCAGACTTTTGAAATCCTCAGATATCCATGGACTTAAAATAACAGATGCTTCGCAACATGGATTCCATGGAAGGCTATGATTTAAGATGGAATGTCTTGATGGTGCATGGAGTATGAGGCAGCTTCATGAAGTCCAACTGTGGTCCTAAATGGAACCACCTATTAAGTTTACATTGTGCTTACTAAGGCTTCAAAAGCAGGGGTAATTGCCGCACTGAGTTTATGATTGCTCTGGATTAAATGTTATCTCCGGACTGCGAGTTCTACGATTATTTGCACCATAGGAACGATGCACCTTGTGATGCACGTGACTGATGCGTTAAAACCTTTTGTAGAAGAGATGACGCCTGCGATCGGACTAACTCGATTCCACAGGGAATTACGGAGTGCGCAAATGTTGCGGAATGAGAGTGGCAATGAGTTGGAAGTGGGAATTGAATCAAATTATTACTTGAACGATTTCAGTATGAAGTTGCTATGATTAAGTACGATAAGAAGATGGGCGTGTTTTCAGAGATATAGGGTTAATCTCTAGGCTTGCTTCTTAAAGCAATTTCCAGCTTCACACTTGCTTCGATGCTTAGTTTGTTTGATGAATGCTCGGAAGGCTTCGGTGTAGAACAATTCTTCAACACTTCTGAAATATTTCATGGCAGTCTAAATCAACGACCGCTAGTAGCCTCGACGCCTAGCGCAGACAACTTTTCATCCCTGCAAATGATTGTGCTTTTAGCCGCTAAATTTAAATTTGCATTGCGCTGGTTATACCGCTTCTCACCTGCGGACTTACGATTAACTTTGGATGTTCCGAAAAGACAGTCATTGAAGTCTTTTGCACATATCTGTGACTAGTGCTATTAATGGCCACACGCACGAGTTCTTCAATGGTTACCAGTGTTCCGTGTGGTGTTGACACTAAGAGATCAAACAGCAGTATTTGTCCAGCAACCTGGAGCTATTGGAGTCTACTGCTTGAGACAGAGTAACTGGGGTAGTATCACCGCCCGAAGAACCAGCTACCATTTGCAACTTCTATAAGATGGAGAAGTGAATCGGCATCTAGGTCGGGAGGTTTGAGCAGGGTTACAACCATTAAAACAGATGCGGCAAATTTCGTTCGAATAATACCATGCCAAATTTTAATTTGCGTTAGTAAACTTTTGGACTCAATGCAACATTGTTTATTAAATATGGTTGTCGCCACCAAAGCAGGGCTGTGACAAATACCAAAGTAGCCTATGTACAGAAAGGAGGATTCGCATGCATTCTAGAGTCGCCAACACTTGCTGAATTGCCCTCATGGACGAAATGATTGAAGATTCAATCATTTAAGACGCGTTGCTAAGTGACCTCACAAATGCTAAAATAAAACAAGCTAGCATGAAAACTTTTAGAGTGAAACGAATATAAGCCGAGCGAAAAATGATGTTGTGATCGAGGCAACAGTTCTCATTCGCGTGTTTAGGATGCCGATCTATCTACTGTTTCAGAGTACTGTTTCAGAGCATCCTTAAAAAGGCAATGCTGCGATTTTTCCAATCCATTTTGCCACCTGCCTGGGCTCGAGTAAGTCGAATTCGCCATGTATGAAGAAATAATTAATTTGCTTAGCTCCAAAATGTGCTCAAGATGAACAATTGACTTACGAATACAGATTTTTATCGTTCAGATTATACCTAATTTAAACTCACACCCTCCATCTAACTAATGCCTGTACATTCGTGCAGCTGAACATTCATGTATTCAGTTGCTTCTATATGTGTGTCAGTGTGTTGCATAGTTTAGTGAGCACCGACTTCTAGGATTAGAGGAGAGTAAATACTTCTGGCATTTCAAAATGAGATTGTTTTCCACCTCAACTTTGTCTGATGTGTCTTTGGCATTAAATCACCAAAAGGAATGCATAAGTTTACAAACGACGACATGATCCAATGAGGTCTCAAACGTCCTTGGAGGTCTTATATTTTTATGGATTGCCCCTAAAGACGTGATTTTGCTCGCTCTCCCGTGGTTAAGTTTGGTGTAGTGTTGACTAAAAGCGCTAACATTACCGCACACTCTTCGGTTATCATGCGTAATATATGCTTGTTTTTCTTGCCCTACACATAGTCGTCAGCGCGTTGATTTTGTAAACAGTTTATTACAAATAACCTCGTAGCATTTTTCCTGCAATGAAGTCGTTCCAGTCTATTTGGTAGTGCACAAGCTTTAATCCTGTAGAGCAACGATGTTTCAGATGCCACATAACAGCCTCGAATGTCATTTGGCGTAATTATAAAAGCAGAATAAAACCGTTTACTTTATCCCCGGCAAGGTCACTTCACCCCTCTGCAACAATTTTTATGATGCAACTGCATTGTTCCTTTGTCAAAATCGGAATCTGCGCTCAAATCAGTGTGTCTGCGTCGTTTAGATACCTCTTTCGACATCCGACCTTAGTTTGCTAAGCCTCTGTTCTGTTTGGCAGCCAGGTACCCATAACCAACATGAACTACCGATTGCTTATGCAGAAATTGTTGCACAAAACATAATTTAATTTTCATATAGCAGTTATTTGATCTGTTTTTACTAATTTTTGTTTTTGTTCTGGGTAAGTTCTGCTTTTAAACGAAAGACATGCTGCTGATCCTCGTGACCGCCTTCGAAAAAGTCCTGGGTAAGCTGCATTTGCAATAGCATGAGACCTCGCAGTGTTTGGTATGAAAACTGTGCGAATCGAGCTACTAATAAAAACTTGTCCTACAAAACGTTTTTTGCGTATCTTCAAACTTTTATCATCGAATCTTGATCAGGGAGGGGCTACGAGTGCTTATTCGCTTTTTGTTAGTGCAGCGCACAAATGCATGCAAAGCATGATTAGTCTTCTGGGCCAAACGAATGCGTAACCTCGGAGTGCATTCCTGGATATGCGGTGGTGACTACTTAAGGTGATATCATGCGATGCCACTTAATATACGTTTGCTTTGGGTTCTTGCATTGAATGGCTAGTCAGTATTCCACGCCACTGGGCTTGAAAAGCTTTCAAAACATGCAAATTTTTCGGCATTTAGTCATCGAATTCAAATCATGGAAACCACGTTTTGGGCTGTTCAACATTGCCGCCGTAAGTTACGTCTTCTTAGAATGCTGAGCAAAGGGGTTAAAACTAAACTATGAGTTCTGCGATATGATTAGGCTTGATTCGATTGCGTCATCGTTTAGAATCATAACCTCTATCATTTCATTTGCACTTCTGCATTGCTAAGATGGCATTTAAAACTAGCTCTTACTTCAACGTTTGTACGCATCAACGAAAATATATTTAGAGCAGCTCAAATTATTCTTTCCTATTAATACTGATTTCGTAAAACCTAGGTACAATCAATCTTTCAGTGTTGAGGTGTCGTCTTTTATCATCATTGGCATATTTAGCTGCGTGGTTAAGGCATAATGACCAGCACTTTCCTGCACCTACAATCTCTTCATTTTCTCTTACAAGAGTTATTGCGATCCCTCTCCTTCCTTTTCCTAGCCCCTTAAGTTCATCACTCATCTCTAGCGATACCACCTTCCCAGCACAAAGAATGCTTATCACTTTGTTTCCAAACATCTGAGGTTAAAAACAATTTGACTTTATGAGCAAATATTTATTAAGGCAAGAATTTCAGCATGGGCTGCGTAGCGATGGTAAGGAAACGTAATGGCAGATAATACTGCCTTCAGATATGTGAAAGATCTGTTCTTTCTTTGGATTCCTCAGAGATGGGTGAGGCGGAATGCTATGAGGAAAGACTTACCACCAATGACAACTGAGATATATCCTCCGTCTAAATACTTCATCAAACTGTACGACCTGTCTGTTGTAATTCCTATCTCAATATCGGCCATGATGCATAGCTGCAGGCCCAATAAGCAAAGCTTTTACTAACGAGGTAACATCGCTACAATCCTAAGGAAATTATGCTAAGCGAAGGAACAAAACGCAAGTACATTTCTAATCGTGCAAATTCTCACAGCTACTGGCAGAGGTTGGGCACAATGGGCATACACCATGCGGTCGCACGCAGCAGTAAGTCAACTCTTACCTTATACGACCATGACTTCACTCAGTAGGAAGGGTAGCTATCAGAAACGTAATAGCAATTTTATTATTGGCACTCCACAGTAGTTCAAAGAGGAGAAATCGCTCGTCCGAAAGCAGCAATTATGCATTAGAACTAAAGCAAAATGTGGTTCTAATGCTATATACCACCAAGGTTTTGCTGAACAAGTGAGTAAGTTGTGCAGTGGCACGAGTCTTGAAGCTGCCTTGAATGCCCCGCTTCGACTTAAGCAGACCTTATTCATTACGAGAACATAATTCCCGCCCAGAACTGATGCGCAGGCCTAAGACACAGCATAGGCGGTACACGGAGTCTATTTGCGCTGCATATAGTGCTGTTTACACTCATAATATGTGCAACGTACCGAGGTGGATATCTTAATCAAAGCTCCCGCTGTCAACCAGCCGGCCAGTCTTGCCAAGCAAAAACCAGCTCCACAATGGCTGCCGTATAGCAGTGCTTATGCGAAGAAGGAGATTGATCTCATAAGTAGGTCGTCACACCACCTTTATGAGGCGTCGTACCTGTCCAACTGCCATCACAAATGATTGGTCATGACCAAACACGTACTCGAAATATCCTTCGTATAATGGCTAAAAATTTGAGAGGAAGTGGATAAAATGAATGAATGATTGTATGGATGAGGGGGGAAGGGCTTCTATCAAAAGATTATAAGTGGTGGTGGCAGTGAGATAGAAGAATTGGTAGGAAGTGGGTTGACTAAAAGGTGTACTTAGTAAGTGCATGCAAATGCGTGGATAGGTAGATGAGAAGGAGGAGAATGGCAATGGCATCGCTACAAAACGAAATTTTTCTCTCATTGTAATTGCTACAGATTTTCGTAGGAATATGGTCTCCCACCATTTGTTAATTTAACGTGACGAGGAGTAGTGACAATAGCAAAACCACTCCTAAAATTGTCACTGTGCCTACGCAGTTGAAGAAGAGTACTCATGCTTGGGCGCAGTTGTGTGCAGAGAATCATAATTTTGAGAGAGAAATAGGCTATCACGCTAACGATGCTGCGTCAAAGGGAACATTTTCGGGTCGAATTATAAATAAATGCATGTGTGCACACACCTTATTCCAGATTCATTAAGGATCGCAAAATCAATTGGATCTTGTCTCGCCCTGACAGTCTGACCTTATGAAGTGCTAGAGTTACCAGCCCTATGCTTTTCCCCACTCCTTCACAGAATCGCCTTCATATCTCTTTTGCAATTTATTTGAAAGCTATCAGGCGGTCTAATCCAGTGATGTTTGTACGAGGAATGATGCGCACGACAACAACTAATACGCAGGCGTTGAATGATGAGTGGGTAGATTCAAGATCAGAGGCCTACTACCAAAACACATCTGCCTCCACAACACATCAACGCTTCAAGTGTCGAGCGTGTGTGCACACCAATAGGCCGAAACCCCCGCAATGCTGAAGAACCAGTTTAAAGTGGTGGACAGCGTATTCGCAAGTGTATCCACACTTACCTTTCATTGCGACTCATCAGTGCATTTAAGCTTGAATTGGCAAACCAAGGGACGGATAGCATACTATAACTTACAAAACTGATTCTAAATATAAGGAGAAAAACTCCTCACCCGATCCGTCTCGATGACGAAGCGGGCTATTCAGCATCTCTCATAAACTAAATTGTGTCAAGATATACAACCCCACTCCTCCTTGCCATCATTTCTACCGTCAGAAAGCAACCGTTACAGGCTGGCGATGACGTTGAAAATTCTCCTGCAACTAGGAGTTGCACGCCGACTAATTCAACTCACAGAAGCACTGTGCTAAGTGACAAGGCTAGCCTACAAAACTGGTGCCCTGTGCCGTTCACTCATTTCTCCATGATAAGCAAAGAATGCTCCGTGGAGAACAAATCACCCTCATCGTACTTTAAGCGCGCAACGCCTTTGGCAATATATAGAGCCAATCGGGTGGCAGGCCATCGTCCTCACCACTTCCACCGCATTGGACCGCACCCCACATCTCTTCCACTCCTCCTCCTCTTTTTCTCCAAATGTTGAGTGATTTTTATGAAGCAACCAATTAATAGTTGGCACGTCACATACTTCACATCATTACTGGAATACTTATTGCTGACATTACCCCCGAGGTGTCACCATAATGTTATACTTTATCGGCATGATTAATCTACATACGTAGCTATTTTCTTGCAGGGGTTATTTTCGATACTCATTTGCCTTGATGTACTTTTGTACTGACCATTGTAATGAAACCGGTAGTCGGTACCGGTGAATCTCCCTAATAAAAAGGTTTTGCTAAAGCGTAAAGAGCTGCTAACAACGACTATGGCTGAGTTCTTGCTTTACACATGCAAAAACTGGTTTCTAGATCCATTTTTGATTGCGATGTTGGTATGTTTGGAAGGCTAGCGAATGGAGGGTCATATGAATGCGAACCTTATTTTGGTTTAAAGAGTTTTACATAACTCATAAAAAACTGTGGGTTTTGATTTTAATCTATCGTTTTCAGCTGATCTATAAAGAAGCTGGCTATAGTGGTTTTCTTTAGGTCATAGAAAGGGTGTAGGAGCCGTATTAATAACTTTCCTGGTCCCAGAGCCTCGAGAGTTTATATTTGGTGGATTAATCTGCTTGTTGCTGTAACTTAAATGAATGGGGATACAGAAATGCACCTCTACTGCAGAGAATGCTTTGTAGAATGCTTTGCGCGGGAGGAAGTAAGCGGCGAATCAATAAGGCTTAAGAAATCCCATGACTTTGTTGCTACTGCGAGCATGTTACGCAGCCATCAACAGATAAATATTTGCATCAGTTAGGGCATTCATAGCCTGACCAACAAATGCTTATGTGCTTCGTGAGAGGGAGGTCTGGCCAACTCTATGATATCAGATCGGTGCATGCGCTACGCCTTCACACATTTGCTCCACAGTTTCGGTTCCTAAATAAAAGCAAGTATGGATAAAAGTGAGGACAGCTGCATGTATTTTCTTCTAAGCACTTAACGGGGCCGGTGTATCATTCTTTGGGATTTCAATAGTGAATGCGTCTGAGCCTAACCCGATTTCGCTGTATCCATTCTTGCTAGTGACAGTTGAACCCCAGCTGCAACAGTGGATGAAGTTGCCTTCGGATAAACCATTCCCCTCTGCCTCCGACACCATTTCTCCATTTTTATCCAAAAAGTGTTACTACATCACGACCACCGCTTTACCGCTATTCATGATTAAAGCGTTTGTTGTCTTTAATGAACACTGGTTAAGGCTCTCATTTAAAAATCAAAGAGGAACTCATTTCCGCACACTTAAAGCAAAATTCACGAAGGCCAGTAAATTTTGCTGTTTTTTGTAAAACGCTCATTTTGGAAGAGAAGGTGGACCTTATTTTTTGAAACGACTAATCTCTAGATTCATCATTAGTATAATTGCAGAGAAAAACCCTTCTGACGTCATTGGTATTGCATGTAAACTTTCACCGACATAATGCTTATAACTTATAATTGAAACAAATGATTGACAGTCCACAGGTCAATCATGACCCACCTAGAGAAGGATGGGCGGGTAGCAGCTACACAAGGCTAGAGAAACATGTTTATTTCTAATCATTTTCTAATGCGTTCATATTATGTTACGTAAAAAAATCAGCCAGTTATAAATCCGGTGAGAACTATGCTTTAAAATGCTATAACTGGTACATAAATCTGGCGGATTCGTGAAAGCCTTCTTCCCTGATGGTGCAAAATTCTCGTTCCTAGACCCTACATGGGATGGGTAGCATACCACATTTGCCTAAAATAAGGAATGATTGTTTGGTTAAACCTAATGTTGCTGTTGCATAAGATGTCACGCCAGCTCACCAGCGTCTGCAAAGGCTCACACGGCAAATGTTTGAGAAAAGCGTCGACACTGAACAGGTGTCCAGTGCCATGAGTTGCAGAATTAATATAATGAGAGTTAAATCCTAATTATTGATATCTTGATACTTTGAATTTCTTATTGCGGATAACCATTTCATCAACGCCCTACGGCTGAATCCTTCCAAACGAGCAGATACCCAACAGTTTTGTTCATCATCTAACGAGAATTTTGTTAATTATCGCACGATGATCTATTAACAAATGCACGAGACCCGTTATTGGCAATTTTATAAATAGCGCCCTAGCTGCTTTGAGGTAAAACGTGTTAGCCGGGTAGGTTAGTCTTTCGCTTAGCATGGTATGATTTGCTACGATAACAGCACCTGCCACCTTGAACGTCAATGGCTTCAAATGTCATGCTTGTATTTAGCTATTATACTTAACGGTTTCCAGCACATCTATCTAACCTTCGATAGAATTTGATCATCGCACTTTATCCATGGTAGATGAGTGCGATGCATCACCGTATGTAAGCGTTGTTGAGGTACTGTACCAGCTAAAACAACCAATTTTATAGCGCCTTTATCATAGGCTCGTTGGCAAACTGCGCCGTGAATTGAATCATTGCTTTACTGCACTGCCGGTGGTGTAATAGCATACGGATTCCTTGAGTTTCTCTTTAGAAACCACATTGTGGATCAAACGTGCATCCCATTTCCATCAATTTTAGTGCCAGAACGCCTAGCCTAGTCTCATCTGACATCTTCCTGGGTAAATCTTAGTGTAATGGTTATTGCGCTTCTGATAAATATTGTGGTGCCCGTAGCCCATCTGGCTCTCTCGCCCAATCAATTTACAGGTATCGCTTGATGATCGGCACAATTTATAAACAAAGTACTGGAAATCAGTATGACAAACCTTGTCATCGATAAAGACGAAAGATTCTTCTGAGCAGCATTTTAAATATTATCCGATCGCTGGGATAGGTAGCTGTATACGGACTGACATAACAGTGAAGCATGTGTTAAATACGGGTGGGCATGACTGCCAAAGCTCTACTTTTAGCGCCATTTAGCAGAACATGTGATGAGACATTATGCTTGGAACTGGATTGATGAGTGGCAAATTGTTTAACCTTAGCTTGATGCAGTCATTGCCACTCATGCTACAGCACGCATCGCATTCTTGGATAAAAGGTTTTATGGAACTGTGGGATGGTGGGGAATCTCTGACCGTCCATTCAATCCAATTATTGCATGTCCCAAATCATGCTATGTATTTTTGGGCGGTAGTTTCTGATAAGGCGTAGTGATGAGAAAGGTTCTAACATAACATTATTTCTAATTTCACACTACGTTAGCAGCTTGCAAGATAAATGACGTCTGAGTGTGCACGTGCGACGGAAATCGAGCAAGGTTTGGTGACGCTGGGCATTAGTAATGTCTGACAGATTTTCATCACCTCGTGCATATCATCCGCTACTAGTGAGGCATATGCCATGTAATCTCCTCCTCCTCCTCAAGCAGTGACGAAAAATCCTTCACACATGCATCACAATTGCTACGGGCATTGATTGTCACGAGCATTTATCATTTCTCGGTCATTCCACATGCACCAGGGTTTGGAAGATATCAGGCGACAATATGGTGGGGTTATATACGGACTTCATTTCATACAGCAAACAAATAACTTTGGAAGGGGAAACGAAAAACAACGCAAGCATTTGTAATGATCGCCTTACAGGCAGCATCTTACTCAGAGGATGATTCCGGTCGGACAATTATGGTCACCATCTAAATGGATTCCAATTCTGCAGCGTGGTTAGACACTAAGTAATCTGCAATCGACCCAATTCCAATAACCGCCTTTGCACTTAGACGTGCCAGGCAGTGATTGGAAGCAAATAACCACGTACTCAGTTGTCAATCCGGCTCCATCACACAGAGTTTTCGCACAATCGAGGTGCAACCTAATTTATGAGTAATGGATTAGCTTATTGGATATTGAAGACTATCATCTCAAATTACCAAAGGAATCTTTGCCTTATTACTTAACCAGCACGTCCACATAACCTACCAAAACATCCTAAGAAGCCAACCATTACACTTGCATTGAAAGTGCAACAACGTATTACTTGGCAGCGTCAAATGCCAGTGGGCTGCGTCAAAATTGAATGCAAGTGCAACGAGCTTTGAAATCCAATCCTCTACTATTCTTGATTAACATAATTTGCGGAATGGTATCGCGTTGCGACACATTAGCGAAGTGTTGAATGGCAGTGAGACCGACCACTAATTCATTGAAGATGAGGGCATTATACTTAGCGAAAACAAAGCAACGACCTCAAAGTAGTGCTGCACCACCCTGATTTGTTCCGCCAGTTAGACAACGAACGGAAGAGCGATAGTAGAATTTAGCACCTGCAGAACTCGTGCAGTGCTTCCCAACATGAGAGTTATAATGCTCATACAAACCCAGCCGGCTAAAACCATCATGCCACTACCTTTTACATAAGGTTGAAAGATGCGGTGCCACCTGGGAGGGAAACCTCATAACAATGGATGTGCTAGCCACACCAATCAAGCTGAGTTATTTACAGCTCAAAGGAGCTCAATTTCTACATCGGCACATCTGCCCTTTAAAATACACATTGAATTACTGCCGAATGGATCGATACAGCTTGTGTTCTTCTAATGTAGCGAAATGCTGAAACTGACGCTGCGAATCGTAGTCGGCACCTCCTTCAGCCAGGAGGTACATGATGTAGTCACACGCACTCTTAAGAAGCACAAACTCTCATGTCATCATGAATATAAACAGTGGTGCACACCACGAAAAGCGGTCTCGTGGTATATGGCTGCCGTCCGATCTGTCAAAACAGACGAAATTGCATCAAATGATTCATTTAAACCACCATATCCCACTTTCCACTATTACCCTGATGTGACTGACCGAGTAAAATCTGCCTTCCTTCTGTGAATGTGTAGTCTATTGTGAATTGCATCCAACCCGACTCACTTTAACGCTTAGCAGATGAAAATGTCCTGGTCGTTAATTAATTCAAGAGAAAGTGTGAACAGTTTGCTTCCTTTATGACCACGAAGCAAGTGTTGCATAACAAATTATAGTAGTTCTGATCTACTTTAAACTGGCTGTGCAACCAGCAAGAATTAAATGATTGTAGGGAGCATTTCGAAGAATTCCTCGTGACAAGGTTAGCAGGATTCAAAATTCGCTCTCATCAACTAGGCGCGTACCTGACTTCAGTGGGGATATGAGTGTGGCAAAGTAAGAGTAGAACAGCATGTATTGAGTTCGTGCAACAATATAGAAAAAACTTCTTCTTCATTAGAATCAAAATGGCAAGCTTAAGCACGAGTACAATCTCTACCGTGGATTGTGCTATTTTGGATAATGTCTACTGAAATGTCGAATCGATGTTTCATGGCACTGCAGCTTGGTTTTTCACGTTTGTGTTTAAAAACTTAGGTAAATCACTACAAATTTCCGAATCACAGTGATAACGGATGCGGAAATGTTGTTGGAGGTAGTACATTGAAAGTAACATTGTGTAGGACCGCAATAAAGTACGTCTAGAACAAGCATATGCAACTCCCTATTGCTTAATGGGACATTTACTTCTTCCGTCGTGGTCATCAGTAAGCAAGGAAATGGCATTGTCCTAAATTATTCGCCACTAGTGATTAGCGATCCTTTGGGATTTCCCATGTACTGATGGGATTGCATTTTCCTGCTTTACCAATGGAATGCAAGTAAGCGAGTTGGGTTCATTCTAACCCAGCATTTCAACTACATAGGTGAGGAAGATATCGAACAGAAGATGTCACACTACTATTCAGTGATCGCTGTCCATGGTCATTCTCCTTCATCAAGGGGCAGTGCGTAAACCCTCTGCAATCCTAAAATGTCTTGATCTTTGCACACCTCGAAGGTAAGCACTTGTGTTTGCATGCACTTTTTTCGGCGTTTCGGTCAGTCTATCACAAGCACTAGCGCCATAACTAGTTGTTCGGTCTGACATCCCTCAACTGTCAAGTGATAGCAATCAGGTGAAAAATCGGTATTCAGATCTACTTTGAAGCACCCACACATCATCAGTTAGTCTTGATTTATCGATGCATCGCGATGACTTGCAAACTCTTGGCACGAAAATTTCTGGGATGCCTTCATTCCGCCTTCAAAGAGTGACATTCATCGCGGCAGCATTCTTGAAAACTTTATACCTTGGCACCTAGCGCATTCCCTTTTAATTGGTCAGCACCACACTGCGGTGTGTGTTGGGTGCCTTAGTGATCAACACATGGACACGATCAGCTCTGCCTCCGAATTCCAGACATGTTTGTTCGTCTGCGGCACTCAAGTAGAATGATTTTGTGGTGTTTCTGTCTGCTACTTAATCTGGCAAAGGAAAAAATAGAGCTTTGCATATTTTTTAAAACCACTCCACTTTTTGCTGCTTTTTATGGTGCCCCACTGACTCGTTAAAATCGGCCTCTCTTCCATGGACTTCCAAACGAATTTCGATCTTGTTGCCATCGATCTTCTTCAAATTTCATCAGATGACAATCATTTTGTAAGTGGCTTTAGCTGAGCAAGTTGTACGCTGTTTACATTCGGCTCCGATCCATTACAGTTTAGATTCCTAAAATGTTGGTCGTCTGTCTCGAGGGCAAGAAAGTGATGAGTGCATTTCATGATCTATAGTACGAAAAAAATATTAATCAGGACGTCCTATGCTTTTGGAAGAACATGGGTACGTACTTGTCCGCGACATATAAATAAATAAACTGTTGCAGCATTAGAAAAGCATGCTCTATGTTCTTAAAGCAGTCTTAAAATGATACACTTAGTGTCTGATTAGAGGGATTATTAGACTGTCTGATTTCAAATGAGTAAAGCGCACATGATGCACTTTTTGCATCACAGACGAACTGGCATCAGAATGTCTTCTTCTCCAGCAGAACTGCATTAATTTATGCCAAATACTGAGCATCAAAATGCAGTTAAGGCATGCAATTAGATGAAGCCTGTTTGCTTCATAGTGAACTTACTATGGGCGATTCCGCCTATGCAATCCTAAAAGATCTGTCATGGGAATGATCTACTGCTTCGGCTTTTAATTGCATTTATGATTTTCGTCCACCAACTTCGGCAATTTTATGATTCCTCGACCTCATTCCTAACCCAACTAAAAGCCAAGGGGAACCAGTTGCACTCCAACTAAGAGTGGACAGTCGTGTGCGCATGACAGTTCACCTGACAATTGTGTTCCAATTTCACCAAGAGGGCGTCCAAAAGAGACCCAGTTATTGTGCACCGTGAACGAGCTTACCTAGGACTTCTTAAAAGGCAAAAAGCCATGTTTCCATCCTGCTCTTCGACTTCAGGACTTAATCAAACATCCTCTATAAAAAAAGAAAAAACAAATTTATTAACCTTAAATTTTGATCGCTAAGGCAAGAACGGGAACGACTAAAAATCATTCTCCACTTATTTTTAGGTGAAAACGCCACCTATTCACGCAACGTGAGCTAAAGTGAGAAAATCGTTGGAAGACAATGGCGAGGCTGTGGCGATGTATATTCCACCTGGCTCCAAAAATGGGAATAGAAAGCTACGTAAACAAAAGACAAAATAAAAGAGCTTTTCCAAAAGTGAGAACTGCGTTGTTATTTTTCTTTTAATTAAACCTCTCCACATCTTGCCATGTGATTCCCAACCTAAAGGCATTTAACACCAAGAGGCGTGTCAGTGCAACCACACAATTTGAATGCAACTTTGCACCCACTTTTCATAAACCGAAAAATTTGCTTCCGAAAAAAGATGCTGTTTTCCTCCTTTGCATGAGGAATGGTTTTGCACGCACACTAATAAACCTATAGTTTACCCATCGGCAATGCACACTACACATTCGAACATGAAGATGCCTATCCTGCAGAATAGAGAACTATCATGGCATAAATTTACACTACTGCATCCGTTCAATGATAGGTAAGTGCAAAATATGCTTTATTGTCACACTGCGCTTAAAGTGATCGTGAACAGCCTTAGATATAGTGCCTTCGCCGCACGTATGCACTGCTAGTGTCGTCTGGCTTATGGATCAGTAGTACATTGCTAATGTCTAGGAATCCTGATGCATGGTAAGGAAAGAGACCTCACCACTTCCCACTATTGACCCAGTTGTGTCAGTAGGCAACTCATCTCACAGTTCATTCAAGAATTTAGTGCGATAAAACAGGATAATCCCAAGTTAAGAAGCAAAGCCCGTCAAATCCAACGTCAGGCAACGCATCTGAGAAAACCGAAACATAGCGAAAGCAGGTTAGATGTTCTAAGTTTGCTAGCAATTAAAATACACCCAGTCAGTCTTGAAGTTTAAGATTTCAGAATTAGAAGGCGAATCTAAAGACCTCCCATTTCAACAAAATCAAACCGATCGATTAGTGCACATCAGTATGTCATCAGTAAAAGTATAGACGAATAAGAGCCTGGTTCAGCGAACAGGGCCGGTAAAGGCAAATTGCAGTGTAGACCCCAACATCATCCTAAAGCGCAAATTGCAATAAAAGTGGCGCTTAGCGTTACAAAGCTTCTGAGCGGGTGAAATAGCATTGCGCAACAAACCATATTCTCATCCAATGATGAATAAAAGCCTAGCTTAAGCACTGCTGGAGGCAAGGATAAAAATCAAGCTCAATACGATATAGCGAAGCATGAAATTAACTGTCAGCAATGTTACGGGTTCGACGCCCGCAAGTGTTGGGAATTACAATAATGCTAGAAATCGAATTCACGCCGGGCACTAATGAAGAAGCGAATCCGTGACATGACACGACATTAATAGCATCCATCCCTTGCTAGGTCAAAGCTGACTTCTGAATATTTCTCAACAAAACGATGAAGGGTGGAAAAGCAGAAGCCAACGCCTGAGATGTGAAGTGACAGCCGGTATTGTTGATGTGCAAAAGGTGGGTCAGTTCCAATATTATTACTTCGGTCTTTCCTTGTCACCAAAGGGCTGTGCTCATCTCTTCCGTAGTCGTCGCATACCTCAATCTTTGCATTTTCAGGGGCGTGCTGATTATTTTGTCAAAACCCCCAGTGAAGAGAGTGAAGAACGAAGATAACGGTTAAAATGCTGCCATAATTTGACCTTTTCTAATACAAACAGTGTAAGAGGCTCAGTTCGATCTCCTTCCGCTGGCATGTAATAAAATGTAATTAATCGAGCATTAAGATTGAATGCCGAGGGATCAAACTGGTATGCAGTGTAGCCCACAATTTGCGACTGATTGCAAAAGTGAGTCTGTTGGTTTTTGCGCAAGTCTGAACAAATCCTCCTGAAACAGTGGGATGGTCTTATTCTCGATGACCATCCACTCACTTCAGTCTTACTTGGCCTGAGCCGTAAAACCCAGTTGTGAAAGCAAGTTTTAAAATGGGGTGCATGACATAGAGTTTCCTTGGTAAATTGACGCCTAATCACTCTGCACATTATTATGGTAAGTATCTGACAATCCCAGACATTTATTTGACTTCGGTAAGTTAAGAGTTTGGTGATTGGAAGAAATTCAGGACCATCTGCTTTCGAATTATTGGAGCGCACATCACACATCCCATTTGCATCATAGTCCAATTCGCAAATAGTTTATTATTTAACAAAACTGCATCAATCAAAATTAAATTTTGCTTCAAATGCAGATCTGGACATGGATTGCAGCAAAGGAATGCTAGATGATGCCTCTTGACATCATAGTGGACCTAATATCTCAATGGGCAATCATAGTGACAAATCGGTGCCTGCGACGCAGTCTTGCCCACGCGACCCTAAAAGACCCATGGTAAACATGAGCTGTCGCTTTAGCTTTCAGTTGCAGCTAGGTATTTTGGCAATCTGCTTCGGAATTTTCTGATTCTTTGTCCTCTTTCTGGCTCAACTCAAAGCCACGCAGAACTGAGCATGGTCAGATTGGGGATGGACAGCTATATTTGCATGCCAGATCACAAGGCTAGCTTTAGTTACTAATATTTTGATAAAATCGTTCAACTTATGCCACCAGAGGTGACAATCGTGGAGAAAGAAGAATGCGGACAAAACTGTCAGGTTTGAGTCCACTTAAACGCGAATTTTCCAGATAATGCTGGTAGGCCAGCGTAATTACCACAAGCGGTATAGAAATCTTTGTCTGATGTCCGTGCCTTTCTTCCAATCTTGCCCGCTAGCACTTCATAATCCTTAAATCTGCAAAACATTTTTATGTTTATATACCAGTCTTGAGCTAAAATGCAGACAACACGAAACAGCTGCATGTATTCGCATTTGCGAAACGCAGCCAACTAGGCACTCTTGAGCACCAGCATTAATATAACAATGCGTAGATGTGCTAAACTTAAAGCATCCACCAAAATGCTGGGGCCCAATGTTAAGGTCTGTTATTTCTGGTAATTATGCAACCATTTGTTAACATGATGTTTCACCGCCCACCAAAGTGCGCAACCACTTCCATGCTTAAACCTTGTTTGAATGCCGTAAAGAAGGCCTGACCAAAATGACAGCTCGCAAACTGTAGCTCATTTGAATTGGACGTCGTTGCAGAAGATCCGTGATAGCACATTGTTT
Source organism: Taenia hydatigena (assembly GCA_036345935.2). NCBI lineage: Eukaryota > Metazoa > Platyhelminthes > Cestoda > Cyclophyllidea > Taeniidae > Taenia > Taenia hydatigena. The sequence continues at coordinate 8,817,550 of JADWOT020000002.1, read as the reverse complement.
GAGACCACGTCATGCACAGTATGTTAGCGGGCTGCGCTTTTGATGAGTCTAGCATAAGCAAATTGGCAAAGAGCAAACTGCACATATTACCAGTCCCAAATCGCGAGGTGGTCCCATGCATGTGTCATGATGTTTGGGCGGGGCACCACAACACCACGTCACATCAACAGCTGTAAGGCGCTTTAATTATATTGTAACAACCTTCTCCAACCAAATGGTAGGCAGATTTTACAAGGTGGAACAAAGATCGTAAGACAAAATGGATAAAGTCCATGTCATGGAATCCAAATCTTCTCGCTCTGCCCTCTAGAGATGATGATTGTATTCCAACTACGGTGACCTGATTTTATGATCGCATTATTTTAGCATATCTAATGCACAATTAACATCGAAGGAAATTCGAGCGGAATGTAACATTAATGCTAAAATCAAGAGCGAAAGGAGTTTCGTTGTTCACTGTGCTTGCAAACATGCTGACTGGACATATCGGGCGTGAGAAGTAATTATACCGATTCTGCTGTGACACTCAAAATAGGCTTGGGTGATTTCATGTCTCCTAAGTGAGTGTCCTCTCTCTCGATAAGCATAGGACATCGTGCATGGCAATTGCGTTTAAAAGAGCTTTGTCCGAATTTGCTTGCATTGGAGTACGTTTAGCATAATTCGTTGTGGACATTAAGCACGCATTTAGTTAAAATGCATCGACATCGATATGCAAGCGGAATTGAACTTGTGCCCAAATACCGTGACCCCTTTGCGTAAGATGTAGGACAACATCAAAAATACACGAATTTGAAGTATAAGGCATTTGTTTAATTCGCAGTACAGCGTGAACTCAGTTTTGAGTTGGCGGAAATGGTAAACTCAAGAAAATGAGGTGAACATAAAAAAACTTGTAGTTTCAGTAGCTGTCAAATCAAAGAGGTTGCACTGGAAATAAATAAGCATAAGTGAGCAGCATTGCTTCATTACACGCACCATGAAAGCCTATGTTGATAAAAGAGAGGTCTGGTAATTTTGCATGATTGACCGTGGTTGTAGGCATGCACAAACTGTTGGCAATTTGCACTTACGCACAAGTAAGCTCAAGTACGCCTCAATGCCGTGCCAGACGGGACCAGACGGAATGGACCCCTGGGCAGATCAGTTGGTCGCCATACCTCCCTCGTCCTCCCTATGCAAACAGACAAGTCATCTCGCAGTTTGGTAGAGCACATTGCAATCACACTTGCCAGCTTACCGGGGGGTGGTGTTATAACAAATCCATCGTATAGTTCACCCGCCTCTGTGACCACCAACACTCGGTATCGAGTTTTGGCCTCCAACCCGTCATGAGTGACTCTCCCCTGTGATTAATTTGCCGCTTTACTCTTAAAGAAGTAAGGCCGATGAGTAGAAACCACAGTCAGCCTAATCCGGTTCGCGCAGCGCACACCCAACGCTCTCACATCCAAATTTAACGTAATGCTTTGTGGCGTCGCGAAACTCCATCGGAAATGTGCTGGAAGTGGCTTATTTGCTTCCCTTGTCTCGTCTGGAAGATAAAATAACTTCAATGCATGATAGCAATCACGCAAGCATTCCGACCCTAATAGGAACGAAAATGTGGAACGTTTAATGCTAAGCCATTTGCAATGATGACAGCAAGCCGCATGAATTAAATATGTCTACCCCTAAGTCGCAACAAATTCTTGCTTAATGTGAACGCCAATTTACGATTGAAGGGTGCGCAGCATAAATACGAGCATACTTTGTGGGAGATGTTCATCATTAATTCGTGAGTTCAGTCCGTCTTTTACTAAAGACATTTTTGGACTCTTTATCTCATGCCATTGGGACGGGTAGTGGACACTTGGCACATGCCTTTCCATCCAGTATCCACTTACAATTTGCTACCAATTAAACGGAAAATGAGGCATTAGCACATCACGATGTTCCTTATGCAAATAGACATGCCATGCTTTGGCATGGTGATGCACATCGTAATCGCACTTGCCAGCTTACCAGTGGGCAGTGTTTTAATGAATCCGTAGAATATAACATCAGAGCTCTCATTTGCAATTGCGTTCACAAACACATGGTATCGTGTGTTGGACTCCAACCCGTAGAGAATGAATATCCCATTCGAGAAATTTCCTTTTTTGCTCTCGAGTAAAAAGGGGTTTGAAGGTGAAAATGCGGTCACTCTAATTTGGTTCGCGTAGTCATCGCCCAACTCCTTCACATCCTAAAGAAGCGTAATGGTGTGTGCGCCCACGCAACACCAGTAGAAGTGATTTGGAAGCGGTGTGTTTACTTCTATTGCCTCTTCTGCAAAAAAACAATGCGCTCTGCTTAGCAGAACTGTTACTTATATTGTGGATTGCTTTAAGACAAGGATGTCAGATTTTTCTGCTTTGATAATGAAAATGCTATTGTTAAAAGACATAACTATTTGCTGGTCACCTTTAAAATGCAACAATTGACACGCTTGATCCATAGGGGACAGGCGTTTGTAAGTAGTTGCATGTGACGTGTGAGTTTGAGTTACGAGGAAACGCATGTCTTGAAAAATATACTAATAGCTTGAGTAAAATACAGTAGAGATAGAAATGTGGCATGCAATTAGTGTGACTTGCTAGCCATTCGCAAACAAATGCCGCCGTCAACCGGTACAAATGCAGCTATCTGTGTGAGTGGATGGAAAATGAGGAGTTAGGGTCAAGTGAATGTAACACGTGAAGCGGAAGCAATTAATAGGTGGGAAATGTGCACAAATGCCGATCAGTGTTACTCAGTTGATAAAAACTCACCACCCAGTTCTACGCGGCTCTTCGCCAAGTGCGAAATTGCCAGCAGCATAAGGTGCAAGCGAAGTGACATCGTCAAGGAAGAATTGGATTACAAGCATAAATCATGGGGTATTTATAGGAGCAGGCACTGTTGTATCAGCCTATCAAACGTGTGTTCTTGAACTACAAGGCGACTCCCACATGCGCAGAGTAGTTGATTGTGAAATAGGGTGTTGCTATCTGCTCGTGAATCAGTGGTCTGCTGCCACATGACCTGTCATGAAGGTGAGTAGACGCGGAAGGTGAAATCAAGCACAAGACCTAATAACGCTATAGATCTCAAGATGACTTTCGTATCAACAGCGAGCAAATTGATGCGGTTGAGCAGCCTTGAGATATAAAGCTAATTTAGCAGGACCAAATCACAATCAAGCGTCCCTGTAGTACCGATTAAGGACTGACTGTGACTGCCTGTTGGCTCCATCATCACGTCTAGTAGATCCCGCATTCATGCGGGAAGAAAATGATGCCTAGGAGGAAGGAGACAAAAAAGCGATGTTTGATAATAGACGAGTTCCAATAAAAATTGTGCTCATAGAACTACACTTGCGAAATTTCTTTAGACGTCAACGCTGTAACGTGGTCAATGGAGGAATATGCACGGAAATGTGGGTAGATATGCAAGACATGTAAATGTCCTTCAATGTACCGGGATTCTTATCCGTTGTTGAGTCCGCAATTTTAACTCGCTCTCGCTGACGATCTCCAGCATAAGTGGAACTTGATTGACGAATGGAAGCATCTAAAGTGCATGAATGGCAACTGACAGAGCTGTAGGATTTACACATATCTTCCTCTTCCATTTTGCATGGGTTAGCCTGTGGTGGGAGCAACTATCAGAAATGCCGCGCCTTGTGTACCACCAATCGGTGTGGAGGGATAGACTAGAACGCATTGCAGTCATGTGAGAGATCTGCAAAATTTGCCTACATTTTACGTCAGTAGTGCAGCCGTGTGTATGCATTGCCACAACTTGTGAGCAAGAAATCAGTGTCGAAGGATAATTAAGCATACATAAATGGCAAGTTAGAGACGTATAGAATTCACCCATGTACGCGCGACATTAAAAACGCACCGGGTGCCAGTGGTGATTACAAGCTACAGCAATGCCACTACTTGTGTGCCAACCATCAATTTGGAAGGAAAATCTGCACCTCAAACGATGACATTAAAGACACTTGCAGAATTGACTCATATACAATCGAAATCAATCTCACACCAGCCCGTCAGTGGTGGGTGGGTGTGTCATAAATGCCACACCTTATTTTCCAATGGTGTGTGGGGATAATTTAGAACCAATTATTGGAATGATCGATGAGTCCACAATTCACTCATTTTACTCCCGACGTTAATATCACATCAGCATGTGGGTGGTAGAGGTAAATGCTAGCGATGCCACAGCTTGTGTGCCACCAATGAACGTGAGGGGATAACCTAGAAAGCAATGTATTCACGTGGCAGATCTGCAGTATTCCTTACATTATTGCGACTTGAAAAGCACAACGGTGTGTCGGATGTTTGAGTAGGTGTCAGCAATCCCAAAACTTGTGCGCCGAAAGTCAGTAAGGTAAGCTAATCTAGGCCGGTCCATAGCATTCGAGACACCTGCAGAATTGACTCATGTACAAACGAAATCAATCGCACACCATCCCGTCAGTGGTGGGTGTAAGTATCAGAAATGCCACTACTTGTGTGCTAACAATTAGTGTGGAAGGGTAATCTTGACCCCATAAACAGCATGTGACACCTGCAAAACTAATCCACATATTCTCGCCATCAATATTACACTAGTCAGCCGGTGTCGAGTGTAAGATTTAGCAGTGCAAGTCTTGTGTGTCATAAGTCAAAGTGGAGGGATATTTTAAGGCGCTTAGCTGGCAACTGATAGAACTGCGGAACTTATACACATTTGCCTCATCCATTTCACACTGGTCAGTTGGTGGTGGGATTAAGCGTTAGCAATGCCACACCACGTGTTCTATTAGTTATTGTGGAGGGATAATATAGACTCGATGATGTAAGCAAATTCTGAAGGTCTTTTACATGCCATCTATGGGACTGGACAATCCCAACACACCGATTGGTGTGACAGACGTATGGGGTTTAATGTCGCAAGAATGTGAGTAAATTCTGCAGGTTTCCCACTTAACTACAGGGCGTTATAGATTAACCCTTCAAACGATTGGTGGCACACAATTTGTGTCACAGCGGACACCTGCACAACTACCGACTGACCCGTGGGAAATGGGAGAGGCAAATATGCCTAAATTATGCAGTTCTGTCATGAGCCATCTATGTGGATTAGACTAAACCTCTACAGTGAAAATTAAACAAAATTTGAGCAATGCAAACACAAGCTCACCACCGACAGATCGCTTTACGATTAATGCGTAGGGAATGTGGGCTAATTCCGCGGTTCTCTCACATGCCATCAATGAAGTTTAGATTATCTCTCCGCACTGATTAATAGAGCATGTGGTGCGTCATTGCTAGGGCTAAATCCCACCGCTGACTGATCTGTGTGACATAGAAGAGGCAAATATATGCAAATTAAGCAGTTCTGTCCATTGCCAGCTATAGACCTTAAAATATCCCTCCACCCTGATTTGTGGCACAAAAGATATGCATTGCTAAATCTTACAGCCAACACCGACAGGCTGGTGTAATATTAATGGCGAGAATATATGAAGCAGTTTTACAGGCATAACACGCTTGCGTCTTAACTTGAGCATGTCAGGGTAACAGCTAATTCATCGGATCATACAATATCCTCAAGGTCTTCTCGTCTGCAAAACAACGATGCGCTCGGGTCATTGCACTTCTTCACAGCACACGTGACCTCGCATCGCATCAGCCCTTCATTTCTCCATTGCTGCATAGAGCTTCACACGTTGCTCTGTTTTGTAAAGAATTTTAGGAATTATCCTCAACTACATCATCATATTTGAGCAGGGTCGCAACACCTTTTGCTAAAAGACATGATTCAAATTCGAAGCAGATCCAATACTGTCAAATATTGCGACTGCATCCAGTCTCGCACCGGTTCCTCCGATTAGGAGCCACTGACCAATGTCATGCGCTTATCGGTGCACAGTAATGTCTTCTCTCTTCCACTTGGCAGCTGTTCCAGTTCGAACTGAAATGCATGACAGTCTGTTATGAACAGACCTGAAGCAATCCGAATACGAGAGCGATTTAAAAGTTCGGCCACTATACGCAAGCATTTTCTCACTTTGTATGTGGCCCTGCGACTTCTGCTACTAAAATGACGCTGATTAAGCACATATTTCTAGTGATCGAACACATTTCTCAGTTGGACGAATTTATACACAATGGTCGCGTTAGAAAAGCTGCGCACCTACGATTTTGCGCAAAAAATGATCTGAGTGATTGCAGGCTCGGAACGTCCTTAGAAGTATTGGCAGGCTAATGGCAATGACTCAACTGGCAAACTGACGCAGTAGAGCAATGAAAGAATGGTGTCAGTCTAGCAGTCTAGGAGGCAATTTTAGACAACAGAAAGTGAGTGTTTTGCCATTAGCAACTTATTCCGAATTGGCACTACTATCCGTTGCAACTCATGTGCGAGAAAAGATTCCCTGTTGTTTTCTGATCCACGTAAATAAAAGAGGCAGCCGATGAAGGTGAGGACTGAATAACTTATATCAGCGGGATGTTGTTCGAGGATCTAGCTCAGGTAAACAAGTCTGGCTCTCCAAGCTGGAAATGAACCGATTTCAGTGTTGTGAAAACGTTTCCGAAAAACGCACAGTTACATGCACTTTGCATGGAAACGCGAGGGAACTTCTGGAGATGGGGAATGAAAGAGAGACTTACAAATTTTTAATNGGGTGGTAGAGGTAAATGCTAGCAATGCCACAGCTTGTGTGCCACCAATGAACGTGAGGGGATAACCTAGAAAGCAATGTATTCACGTGGCAGATCTGCAGTATTCCTTACATTATTGCGACTTCAAAAGCACAACGGTGTGTCGGATGTTTGAGTAGGTGTCAGCAATTCCAAAACTTGTGCGCCGAAAGTCAGTAAGGTAAGCTAATCTAGGCCGGTCCATAGCATTCGAGACACCTGCAGAATTGACTCATGTACAAACGAAATCAATCGCACACCATCCCGTCAGTGGTGGGTGTAAGTATCAGAAATGCCACTACTTGTGTGCTAACAATTAGTGTGGAAGGGTAATCTTGACCCCATAAACAGCACGTGACACCTGCAAAACTAATCCACATATTCTCGCCATCGATATTGCACTAGTCAGCCGGTGTCGAGTGTAAGACTTAGCAGTGCAAGTCTTGTGTGTCATAAGTCAAAGTGGAGGGATATTTTAAGGCGCTTAGCTGGCAACTGATAGAACTGCGGAACTTATACACATTTGCCTCATCCATTTCACACTGGTCAGTTGGTGGTGGGATTAAGCGTTAGCAGTGCCACACCACGTGTTCTATTAGTTATTGTGAAGGGATAATATAGACTCGATGATGTAAGCAAATTCTGAAGGTCTTTTACATGCCATCTATGGGACTGGACAATCCCAACACACCGATTGGTGTGACAGACGTATGGGGCTTAATGTCGCAAGAATGTGAGTAAATTCTGCAGGTTTCCCACTTAACTACAGGGCTTTATAGATTAACCCTTCAAACGATTGGTGGCACACAATTTGTGTCACAGCGGACACCTGCACAACTACCGACTGACCCGTGGGAAATGGGAGAGGCAAATATGCATAAATTATGCAGTTCTGTCATGAGCCATCTATGTGGATTAGACTAAACCTCTACAGTGACAATTAAACAAAATTTGAGCAATGCAAACACAAGCTCACCACCGACAGATCGCTTTACGATTAATGCGTAGGGAATGTGGGCTAATTCCGCGGTTCTCTCACATGCCATCAATGAAGTTTAGATTATCTCTCCGCACTGATTAATAGAGCATGTGGTGCGTCATTGCTAGCGCTAAATCCCACCGCTGACTGATCTGGGTGACATAAAAGAGGCAAATATATGCAAATTAAGCAGTTCTGTCCATTGCCAGCTATAGACCTTAAAATATCCCTCCACCCTGATTTGTGGCACAAAAGATATGCATTGCTAAATCTTACAGCCAACACCGACAGGCTGGTGTAATATTAATGGCGAGAATATATGAAGCAGTTTTACAGGCATAACACGCTTGCGTCTTAACTTGAGCATGTCAGGGTAACGGCTAATTCATCGGATCATGCAATGTCCTCGAGGTCTCCTCGCCTGCAAAACAACGATGCGCTCGGGTCATTGCACTTCTTCACAGCACACGTGACCTCGCATCGCATCAGCTCTTCATTTCTCCATCGCTGCATTAAGCTTCACACGTTGCTCTGTTTTGTAAAGAATTTTAGGAATTATCCTCAAATATATCATCATATCTGAGCAGGGTCGCAACACCTTCTGCTGGAAGACATGATTCAATTTCGAAGCAGATCCAATGCTGCCAAATATTGCGACTGCATCCAGTCTCGCACCGGTTCCTCCGATTAGGAGCCACTGACCAATGTCATGCGCTTATCGGTGTACAGTAATGTCTTCTCTCTTCCACTTGGCAGCTGTTCCAGTTCGAACTGAAATGCATGACAGTCTGTTATGAACAGACCTGAAGCAATCCGAATACGAGAGCGATTTAAAAGTTCGGCCACTATACGCAAGCATTTTCCCACTTTGTATGTGGCCCTACAGCTTCTGCAACTAAAATGACGCTGATTAAACACATGCTTCTAGTGATCAAACACATTTCTCAGTTGGACGAATTTATACACAATAGTCGCGATAGAAAGGCTGCGCTCCTACGATTTTGCGCAAAAAGTGATCTGAGTGATTGCAGGCTCGGAACGTCCTTAGAAGTATTGGCAGGCTAATGGCAATGACTCAACTGGCAAACTTACGCAGTAGGAGAATGAAAGAATGGTGTCAGTCTAGCCTAGGAGGCAATTTTCGACAACAGAAAGTGAGAGTTTTACCATTAGCAACTTATTCCGAGTTGGCACTACCATCTGGTGCAACTCATGTGCGAGAAAAGATTCCCTGTTGTTTTCTGATCCACGTAAATAAAAGAGGTAGCCGATGAAGGTGAGGACTGAATAACTTATATCAGCGGGATGTTGTTCGAGGATCTAGCTCAAGTGAACAAGTCTGGCTCTACAAGCTGGAAATGAACCGACTTCCTTGTTGTGAAAACGTTTCCGAAAAACGCACAGTTACATGCACTTTGCATGGAAACGCGAGGGAACTTCTGGAGATGGGGAATGAAAGAGAGACTTACAAATTTTTCATTTACAAAGTGTAGCAAAATCATAGCTAAGAAGGATTGTTCAATATAGAACCGACTTTAGGTGTGCATTTCCGTAGTCCAAGCCTGTACCACGGATTCAAGCAAATGGCCATCTTCATGCAAGTATCAAAGCATCTCTGCAACGAGCATTCCCGATTGGATCGCGATCATATGTGGTGTTGCTATGGAAGTGAAATCCGAAAGTTGTTTCCTATTCTTTTGTTAAAATAACCGCAAATTATCTCATCCTTATCATATTCCTCTTCTAAGTCTTGTCAAAGCCCACTGCTTAAAGGCGAAGACCAGGATGGGTCTCATTTAGGGCTGATTTAGTTTTCGCTGTCAAGATAATATTTTATTGGCTAAAGTAGATGAACTACTGCCCGAGCGCATTAGCTCTGAGGCTATCAGCGTGGCCTTTAGTCAATGCTAGTCAGCAAAAGCACAAAAGCGGAGGCATTTATGGTGCAGTTCTTCGCCATTTGTACTGCATAAAAGATGTGAAATTCAAGGATTCCGATTACCCCACAGAGTTTGCCTGACCACCAGGTGCGAACCCATCCTATCATCTTCGATCTTAGTTTGTCAGTGATAGCAGACTGTAGAAAGGTCCGTCGCAAGCAAAGCAGATGTGCTAACATGGCAAACGCTGAAATAGACGAGAAGAAGCAGAAGATAAAGTGATTACCGTCGCGCAAACTCACCAGGTGTAGACAAGGCTTTAGGCCGGATCCTAAGTAAATGAATACACGCGGGTCCAAGGCAGAGATATAGGTAACTTACGCTGGGAAAATTCGGTAATGGCGACAGAGCATCGCGCGAAACATCTAGGACGAATTGTAATTGCTTGCAACGACGTAGAAGGCAAAGGAAATGGCTTGATAATTGTGTTAAATTTTACGAAGGGGGCATCCAGAAGAGACTCAATTATTGTGCACCGTGAATGAGCTTACCTAGGACCGCTTAATAGCAAAAAGCCATGTCTCATCCCGTTGTTCGACTTCAGGACTTAAGCAAACATCCTCTTTGAAAAAACAAATTTGTCAACCCTAAATTTTGATCGCTTAGGCAAGAACGAGAAAGATTAAAAGTCATTTCCAACTCAATTATTAGGCGAAGACGCCACCTATTCACACAATGCGAGCTAAAGTGAGAAAATCACTGGAAGACAATGGCGAGGCTGTGGCGAAATATATTTCACCCGGCTCCAAAATCGGGAGTAGGAAGCGATGTAAACAAGAGACGAAATAGAAGAGCTTTTCCAAAAGCGAGAACTGCATTGATTTTCTTTTAATTAAACCTCCCCACAACTTGCCATGTGATTCCCAACCTAAAGGCATTTAACACTAAGAGGCGTGTCAGTGCAACCACATAATTAGAGTGCAGATTTACACCCACATCTATAAATCAAAAAATTTGCTTCCAGGATTAGAGATGTTGTTTTCTTCCTTTGCATGAGAAATGGCTTTGAGCATACTCTAATTAGCGTTTAGTTTACACATCGGCAATGCAAACCACACATTCATACATGCAGATTCTTATCTCGCAGAATGGAAAACCGTCTCGGCATAAATTTGCACTAGTGCGTCCATTTAATGATATGTCAGTGCAAAATAAGCTTTATTGTCACACTACGCTTAAAGCGATTGTCAACATGCTCAAATTTGATGCCCTCGCCGTCCATATGCACTGCTAATATTGCCCGGCTCATAGATTATGAGTACATTGTTAATGTTTGGAGGATTCTGGTGCATGGTAAGCAAGGCGACTTCACCACTTCCCGCTTTTGGTCCAACTGTGTCAGTGGGCAACCAACCTCACATTTTACTCAAGAATTCAGTGAGATGAAACAGGACAACCTCAAGTAAGGAAGCAAAGGCCGTCAAGTCCAATGTCAGGTGATGTATCTAAGAAACCCGAAGTATAGCAAAAGCAGGTTAGCTGTTTTAAGTTTTGCTAGCAATAAAAGTACACCCAGTCAGTCTCAAAGCCCAAGACTTAAGTATTAGATAGCAAAGCTTAAGACTTCCTTTTTAACAAAATTAAGTCGATCAATTAGTGCACATCAGTGTGTCACCAGTAATAATATAGCCAAATAAGAGAGTGATTCAGCGAACAGGGCCAGTGAAGTCAAAGTGTTGTGAGAACTGCCAACATGAATTCAAAGCGCAGGTTGCAATAAGAGTAGCGCCTCGCGTTACAAAGCTTTCGAGCGGATGGTTTAGTATGGCACACCAGTCCGTCAGTGGTGGGTGTAAGTGCAAAAATGCCACACCTTATTTTCCAATAGTGTGTGGGGATAATTTGGACCCAATTATTGGAATGTCAGATAAGTGCAGAATCCACCCACTCACTCTCAACATTAAATTCACATCGGTATGTGAGTGGTGGGTGTAGGTGTTAGAAACGCTACAACTTGTGTGCCACCGATCATTAAGGACGGCTAATGTAGACGTCATAGACAGCATTTGGGACGTCTGCAGAATTTACTTATGTGCTTCCAACATCAATCTCATACCGGTCGTTCAGTGGTGCGTGTATCAGAAATACCACAAATTGCTTGAAGCATCTTCAAAACGGGAGTGCAGTACAGTGAGTGCCAGAAATGCATTCTCAAAATTTTTGTATCTTTCTTATGGAAGTCACAAATTCCATTGTATCCCTTACTTAGTAATGATGACTTCCTGAACATATCAAAGCACCTATGAGCTGATGCTGATTTTGTAAGTTGATCCACTCGCAATAACTGACCATAGATTTAGCCACAGAAATTCTTGCGTATTTAGTCTCTAAATGCTTCTCAGTGCACCCGATTGCTAATGAGCGTGGAAGTTGGAGGTGAAATCAGCAAAAAGAGATCCATGGAAGATTACACCCCAAATGGGTACGACATTGCGATAAGAGAAGTGCAAGTCTACAAAGAATGCGTGGAAAATCCGATAAAGAGCATTGACTGAAAATATGGCACAGACTGTGCTAGCAAACTGAGCTTAGGACGAGTCACCAATAAAGGCAAGTCGAGCTTAATGAAACATACATGATCTATCAAGTCGTAATGGGCACATTTGAAAAGGCTGATAAACATGAGAAAATAATGGCGCTAGTAGAAGCCTGCAGAGAGGAGTCGTCTAATCATAGTTAATACGAAATTTAAGCATATCACATAAGAAGTGTCATTGCCGACAGTTCACCCCAACACTGGCAGTCCGGTGCGGGGTAGTAGATGCGAGTAATTAGGGCAAAGATGAAGGCATATCATATGCCACCTAAGCAATCTTATATATTCACCAGACTGCTTGGTTGCCCATAAGTTGCTGCAATTATGACACGTATTTCTACAATCAGCAGGGAAGTGCGACTTTAAACAAGGAATTAAGTGCAGGAATTCTAAAGGCCAATCGCATGCCATTAAGGCGGTCTAGATTTTCACTCCACACTGGTCTGAGGCGCACAAGTTGATGAAATGATAACACTTTAACCCACCACTGACAAACCCGTGTGATGTTAAAAACGCAAGAATGCAAGTAAATTCTGAAGGTCTCTCACATGCTATCGATGGGGTCTGGATAATCCCAACACACCGATGGGTGGCACACAAGATGTGAAACTACTGACATCACCGCCTACCAATGACAGACGGGTGTGAGTTTAAAGTCCCAAGAGTGTGAGTAAATTCCGCAGGTCCTCCACAGAACTACAAGGCGTTATAGATTAGCCCTCCACACCGATTGGTGGCACACAATTTGTGACGCTGTGGACACTGACTAAACTGCCGATTGACCTGTGGGAAATGGAAGAGGCAAATACGCTTAAATTATGCGGTTCCGTCAAATGCCATCTATGCGGGCTCGATTAAACCTCCACGCTGATAAATGGCACACAAGTTGAGCATTGTGAACACTTAAGCCCACCGCCGACACACCGGTTTGAGATTAATGTCCAGAGAATATAGGTCAGTTTCGAGGGTCTCTTACATGCCATCTATGGGGTCTAGATTATTCTCCTACACTGACTGATGGAACACGTAGTGTAGCATTGCTAACGCTTAATAGAAGAGGCAAATATGTGCAAGTTCTGCAGTTCTATCGATTGCCAGCTAAGCGCCTTCAAATATCCCTCCACACTAATTGGAAATGGAGAGCCATGTCTGCATACCAGTTCACAAGACTAACTTGAGTTATTGATATTCAGATGAACTCGATTAACTCATGCCAACAGAAGTGGTAATCGTGGAGAAAGAGGAAGGGGAACGAAGCCGTGTCTGCTTTGAGTTTACTTAAATATTAATTTTCTAGATAATGCTGGTAGGCTGGCGTAATTACCACAAGCAGTTCAGAAATCTTGGTCTAATATCTGCGCCTTCCTTTTTATCTTGCTCGCCAGCGCTAAATGATCTTTGAATCCGCTAAGTATTTTTACATTTATGCACCAATCTGAAGCCAAAACACAGTCAACGCGAAACAGCTGCTTGTGCGTGCATTTGCGAAAGGCAGTTAACTAGGCAATCTTGAGCACCACCATCAATATAACAACGTGGAGGTATGTCAAACTTAAACCACCAATCGAAATGCTGGGGTGACAATGTCAAAATCTGTTATTTCCCGTAATTATGTGGTTATTTTGTCACCATGATGTATTGCCGCCCATCAAAGTGTGCAACCACTCCCATGTTTAAACCTTGTTTGAATGCCATGGAGAAGGCCTAAGACAGTTAAAACTGCACTGATCGAAGCAACAGTTCACAAACTGTGGTTCATTTAGATTGGACCACGGTACGAAAAACCCGTGACAACAGTGTTTAAGACCATGTCATGTTAGTGGACTGCGTTTGTGGTGAGTCCAGCATAGGTGAAATTGACAGAGAGCGAACTGCGCATACTATCAGACCCAAATCGCAAGGTGGTCCCATGCATGTGTCATGATGTGTGGACGTAGCACCACAACGTCGCATCATATCAACAGGAGCAAGGCGCTTTAATTATATTGTAACAACCTTCTCCAACCAAATGATGGGCAGATTTTACAAAGTAGAACAAGGATCTTAATACGAAATGAATTTTGTCCATGTCATAGGAGTCCGGATTTCCTCCCCTGCTCTCTAGAGATGATAATCGTATTCCAAATACGGTCACTTGATTTTATGATAGCATCAATTCAACATATTTGATGCACAATAAACGGCGAGGAAAATTGGAGCGGAGTGTAACAGCAATGCTAAAACCAAGAACAAAAGGGTTCCGTTGTTCACGGTGTATGCTAACATGCTGAATGGGCATGCTGGGCAAAACCTTTCTCATTTAACGCGAGAAGTAATGATGCCAATTCTGCTGTGAGACTCAAAATTGACGTGAGTGATTTCATGTCGTCAAAGTGAGCAATTTTTCTCTCTCACGACAAGCTTAGGACGTCATGCGTGACAATTGCGTTAGAAAGAGATCTGTCCAAATTTTTCTGTATTGGCGTACTTAGTTTAAATGCATTGACACCGATTTGTTAGCGGAACTGGACTTGGGCCCTAATGTTGTGTCGCCTTTTCGTGGAATGCAGGACATCGTGAAAAATGTAAGAACTGGAGGCATAAGACATTTGTTTAATTCGCAGCACAGCGTGAACTCAGTTCCGAGTTGGCGGAAATGTTAAACCCAAGAGAATAAGGCGAGCATAAAGAAGTAAGCTAGAGCAAAGCCACAACTTGTGTGCCAGCCATCAGTTTGAAGGGCAAATGTAGACCCCAAAGATGACGTTAAAGACACCTGCAGAATTGATCCATATGCAATCGAAATCAATCTTACACCGGCTCGCCAGTGGTAGGTGTGGGGTCAGAAATGCCACAACTTGTTTTTCAGTAATATGTGGGGATAATTTAGACCCGATTATTGGAATGCTAGATAAGTGCAGAATTCGCGCATTCCCTCTTGACGTTAAATTCACATCAGCATGTGGGTGGTGGGTGTAAGTGTTAGCAATGCCACATCTTGTGTGCCACCAATCCGTGTGGGCGATAACTTAGAACGCAATGTAGTCATGTGGCAGAACTGCAGCATTTATCCACATTATTGCGACTTGAAAAAAAGACAATGGTGTGACAGAGGTGTGAGTAGGTGTCAGCAATGTCAGAACTTGTGTGCCGAAAGTCAGTGTGGAGGGATAATCTAGACCCATCTATAGCCCTCGATACATCTGCAGAATTGATCCATATACAATCGAAATCAATATCACACCGGCCCGTCAGTGGTGGGTGCCACACCTTATTTTCCAATAGTATGTAGGGCTAACATAGACCCATTATTGGAATGCTAGATAAGTGCAGAATTCTCCCATTTGCTCTCGATATTAAATTCCCATCAGTATGTGGGTAGTGGGTGTAAGTGTTTGCAATGCCACAACTTGTGTGCCACCAATCGTTAAGGACGGCTAATCTAGACGCCATGGATATCATTTAGGACATCTACAGAATTTACCTATGTACTTCCGACACCAATCTCATACCGGTCGTTCAGTGGCGGGTGTAAGCATCAGAAATGCCGCGCCTTGTGTGCTAAGTATTATTATGTAAGTGTTATTTTGATTCCATCAATAGCATGTAACACCTGTAAAAATGACCCATGTATTCTCTACATCAATATTTCATCAGTCTGTCGGTGTTGGACGCAAGATTCAGCAATGCGAATCTTATGCGTCACAAATCGGCGTGGAGGGTTATTTTAGGGCGCATAGCTGGCAATTGACAGAACTGCAGAATTTACATGTGTTTGATCTTCTATTTTACACAGATCGGTCGGTGGTGGGATTAAGTGATAGCAATGCTACATTGCGTGTGATTTCCGGATCAATGCTGAATGCAATATTAATGATTGTTCGCTGTCACATGCTGAAAAAGAGGTCTAGCTGAGCCCCTCACAAGTTGTGGGCCTTTTACCAGCATCTATGCTTTCCGATATCTATGCTAGGACTCGTGACAGACCTACTGACACGCGGACGGGAGTGCAATCCTAAATTATGACTATCGTGGAAGGTAATAACATGGCTTTTAGATGATGAAGTTTGCTACATATGTTTTATTCATTAAGCAGCTCAATAGCTAAAAAACACTTGCGGAGTTAAGGACTCGAGAATGTAAGGGAATTTTGAAGGTCTCTCACATGCTATCGATAGGGTCTGGATAATCCTAACATCCCGATCGGTGGTGCACAATTTGTGGCACAGTAAACACCTATTAAACTACCGACTGAACTGTGGGAAATGGGGGAGGTGAATGTGCTTAAATTATGCAGATCTGTCATGAGCAATCTGTGTGTGGATTAAATTAAAACCCCACACTAATAAATGGAGCAAAAGTTTAGCATCGCGAACACTTAAGCTCGCCACCGACAGACCGGTGTGAGATTAAATTGCAGGGAGTGTGGGTCAATTCCGCGGACCCCTCACATGCCACCTATGGAGTCTAGATTATCCCTCCACACTGATTAATAGAACACGCAATGTAGCATTGCTATCGCTTAATCCCACCACCGACCGATCTGTGTAAAATAGAAGATCAAACACATGTAAATTCTGCAGTTCTGTCAATTGCCAGCTATGCGCCCTAAAATAACCCTCCACACCGATTTGTGACACATAAGATTCGCATTGCTGAATCTTGCGTCCAACACCGACAGACTGATGAAATATTGATGTAGAGAATACATGGGTCATTTTTACAGGTGTTACATGCTATTGATGGAATCAAAATAACACTTACATAATAATACTTAGCACACAAGGCGCGGCATTTCTGATGCTTACACCCGCCACTGAACGACCGGTATGAGATTGGTGTCGGAAGTACATAGGTAAATTCTGTAGATGTCCTAAATGATATCCATGGCGTCTAGATTAGCCGTCCTTAACGATTGGTGGCACACAAGTTGTGGCATTGCAAACACTTACACCCACTACCCACATACTGATGGGAATTTAATATCGAGAGCAAATGGGAGAATTCTGCACTTATCTAGCATTCCAATAATGGGTCTATGTTAGCCCTACATACTATTGGAAAATAAGGTGTGGCACCCACCACTGACGGGCCGGTGTGATATTGATTTCGATTGTATATGGATCAATTCTGCAGATGTATCGAGTGCTATAGATGGGTCTAGATTATCCCTCCACACTGACTTTCGGCACACAAGTTCTGACATTGCTGACACCTACTCACACCTCTGTCACACCATTGTCTTTTTTTTCAAGTCGCAATAATGTGGATAAATGCTGCAGTTCTGCCACATGACTACATTGCGTTCTAAGTTATCGCCCACACGGATTGGTGGCACACAAGATGTGGCATTGCTAACACTTACACCCACCACCCACATGCTGATGTGAATTTAACGTCAAGAGGGAATGCGCGAATTCTGCACTTATCTAGCATTCCAATAATCGGGTCTAAATTATCCCCACATATTACTGAAAAACAAGTTGTGGCATTTCTGACCCCACACCTACCACTGGCGAGCCGGTGTAAGATTGATTTCGATTGCATATGGATCAATTCTGCAGGTGTCTTTAACGTCATCTTTGGGGTCTACATTTGCCCTTCAAACTGATGGCTGGCACACAAGTTGTGGCTTTGCTCTAGCTTACTTCTTTATGCTCGCCTTATTCTCTTGGGTTTAACATTTCCGCCAACTCGGAACTGAGTTCACGCTGTGCTGCGAATTAAACAAATGTCTTATGCCTCCAGTTCTTACATTTTTCACGATGTCCTGCATTCCACGAAAAGGCGACACAACATTAGGGCCCAAGTCCAGTTCCGCTAACAAATCGGTGTCAATGCATTTAAACTAAGTACGCCAATACAGAAAAATTTGGACAGATCTCTTTCTAACGCAATTGTCACGCATGACGTCCTAAGCTTGTCGTGAGAGAGAAAAATTGCTCACTTTGACGACATGAAATCACTCACGTCAATTTTGAGTCTCACAGCAGAATTGGCATCATTACTTCTCGCGTTAAATGAGAAAGGTTTTGCCCAGCATGCCCATTCAGCATGTTAGCATACACCGTGAACAACGGAACCCTTTTGTTCTTGGTTTTAGCATTGCTGTTACACTCCGCTCCAATTTTCCTCGCCGTTTATTGTGCATCAAATATGTTGAATTGATGCTATCATAAAATCAAGTGACCGTATTTGGAATACGATTATCATCTCTAGAGAGCAGGGGAGGAAATCCGGACTCCTATGACATGGACAAAATTCATTTCGTATTAAGATCCTTGTTCTACTTTGTAAAATCTGCCCATCATTTGGTTGGAGAAGGTTGTTACAATATAATTAAGGCGCCTTGCTCCTGTTGATATGATGCGACGTTGTGGTGCTACGTCCACACATCATGACACATGCATGGGACCACCTTGCGATTTGGGTCTGATAGTATGCGCAGTTCGCTCTCTGTCAATTTCACCTATGCTGGACTCACCACAAACGCAGTCCACTAACATGACATGGTCTTAAACACTGTTGTCACGGGTTTTTCGTACCGTGGTCCAATCTAAATGAACCACAGTTTGTGAACTGTTGCTTCGATCAGTGCAGTTTTAACTGTCTTAGGCCTTCTCCATGGCATTCAAACAAGGTTTAAACGTGGGAGTGGTTGCACACTTTGATGGGCGGCAATACATCATGGTGACAAAATAACCACATAATTACGGGAAATAACAGATTTTGACATTGTCACCCCAGCATTTCGATTGGTGGTTTAAGTTTGACATACCTCCACGTTGTTATATTGATGGTGGTGCTCAAGATTGCCTAGTTAACTGCCTTTCGCAAATGCACGCACAAGCAGCTGTTTCGCGTTGACTGTGTTTTGGCTTCAGATTGGTGCATAAATGTAAAAATACTTAGCGGATTCAAAGATCATTTAGCGCTGGCGAGCAAGATAAAAAGGAAGGCGCAGATATTAGACCAAGATTTCTGAACTGCTTGTGGTAATTACGCCAGCCTACCAGCATTATCTAGAAAATTAATATTTAAGTAAACTCAAAGCAGACACGGCTTCGTTCCCCTTCCTCTTTCTCCACGATTACCACTTCTGTTGGCATGAGTTAATCGAGTTCATCTGAATATCAATAACTCAAGTTAGTCTTGTGAACTGGTATGCAGACATGGCTCTCCATTTCCAATTAGTGTGGAGGGATATTTGAAGGCGCTTAGCTGGCAATCGATAGAACTGCAGAACTTGCACATATTTGCCTCTTCTATTAAGCGTTAGCAATGCTACACTACGTGTTCCATCAGTCAGTGTAGGAGAATAATCTAGACCCCATAGATGGCATGTAAGAGACCCTCGAAACTGACCTATATTCTCTGGACATTAATCTCAAACCGGTGTGTCGGCGGTGGGCTTAAGTGTTCACAATGCTCAACTTGTGTGCCATTTATCAGCGTGGAGGTTTAATCGAGCCCGCATAGATGGCATTTGACGGAACCGCATAATTTAAGCGTATTTGCCTCTTCCATTTCCCACAGGTCAATCGGCAGTTTAGTCAGTGTCCACAGCGTCACAAATTGTGTGCCACCAATCGGTGTGGAGGGCTAATCTATAACGCCTTGTAGTTCTGTGGAGGACCTGCGGAATTTACTCACACTCTTGGGACTTTAAACTCACACCCGTCTGTCATTGGTAGGCGGTGATGTCAGTAGTTTCACATCTTGTGTGCCACCCATCGGTGTGTTGGGATTATCCAGACCCCATCGATAGCATGTGAGAGACCTTCAGAATTTACTTGCATTCTTGCGTTTTTAACATCACACGGGTTTGTCAGTGGTGGGTTAAAGTGTTATCATTTCATCAACTTGTGCGCCTCAGACCAGTGTGGAGTGAAAATCTAGACCGCCTTAATGGCATGCGATTGGCCTTTAGAATTCCTGCACTTAATTCCTTGTTTAAAGTCGCACTTCCCTGCTGATTGTAGAAATACGTGTCATAATTGCAGCAACTTATGGGCAACCAAGCAGTCTGGTGAATATATAAGATTGCTTAGGTGGCATATGATATGCCTTCATCTTTGCCCTAATTACTCGCATCTACTACCCCGCACCGGACTGCCAGTGTTGGGGTGAACTGTCGGCAATGACACTTCTTATGTGATATGCTTAAATTTCGTATTAACTATGATTAGACGACTCCTCTCTGCAGGCTTCTACTAGCGCCATTATTTTCTCATGTTTATCAGCCTTTTCAAATGTGCCCATTACGACTTGATAGATCATGTATGTTTCATTAAGCTCGACTTGCCTTTATTGGTGACTCGTCCTAAGCTCAGTTTGCTAGCACAGTCTGTGCCATATTTTCAGTCAATGCTCTTTATCGGATTTTCCACGCATTCTTTGTAGACTTGCACTTCTCTTATCGCAATGTCGTACCCATTTGGGGTGTAATCTTCCATGGATCTCTTTTTGCTGATTTCACCTCCAACTTCCACGCTCATTAGCAATCGGGTGCACTGAGAAGCATTTAGAGACTAAATACGCAAGAATTTCTGTGGCTAAATCTATGGTCAGTTATTGCGAGTGGATCAACTTACAAAATCAGCATCAGCTCATAGGTGCTTTGATATGTTCAGGAAGTCATCATTACTAAGTAAGGGATACAATGGAATTTGTGACTTCCATAAGAAAGATACAAAAATTTTGAGAATGCATTTCTGGCACTCACTGTACTGCACTCCCGTTTTGAAGATGCTTCAAGCAATTTGTGGTATTTCTGATACACGCACCACTGAACGACCGGTATGAGATTGATGTTGGAAGCACATAAGTAAATTCTGCAGACGTCCCAAATGCTGTCTATGACGTCTACATTAGCCGTCCTTAATGATCGGTGGCACACAAGTTGTAGCGTTTCTAACACCTACACCCACCACTCACATACCGATGTGAATTTAATGTTGAGAGTGAGTGGGTGGATTCTGCACTTATCTGACATTCCAATAATTGGGTCCAAATTATCCCCACACACTATTGGAAAATAAGGTGTGGCATTTTTGCACTTACACCCACCACTGACGGACTGGTGTGCCATACTAAACCATCCGCTCGAAAGCTTTGTAACGCGAGGCGCTACTCTTATTGCAACCTGCGCTTTGAATTCATGTTGGCAGTTCTCACAACACTTTGACTTCACTGGCCCTGTTCGCTGAATCACTCTCTTATTTGGCTATATTATTACTGGTGACACACTGATGTGCACTAATTGATCGACTTAATTTTGTTAAAAAGGAAGTCTTAAGCTTTGCTATCTAATACTTAAGTCTTGGGCTTTGAGACTGACTGGGTGTACTTTTATTGCTAGCAAAACTTAAAACAGCTAACCTGCTTTTGCTATACTTCGGGTTTCTTAGATACATCACCTGACATTGGACTTGACGGCCTTTGCTTCCTTACTTGAGGTTATCCTGTTTCATCTCACTGAATTCTTGAGTAAAATGTGAGGTTGGTTGCCCACTGACACAGTTGGACCAAAAGCGGGAAGTGGTGAAGTCGCCTTGCTTACCATGCACCAGAATCCTCCAAACATTAACAATGTACTCATAATCTATGAGCCGGGCAATATTAGCAGTGCATATGGACGGCGAGGGCATCAAATCTGAGCATGTTGACAATCGCTTTAAGCGTAGTGTGACAATAAAGCTTATTTTGCACTGACATATCATTAAATGGACGCACTAGTGCAAATTTATGCCGAGACGGTTTTCCATTCTGCGAGATAAGAATCTGCATGTATGAATGTGTGGTTTGCATTGCCGATGTGTAAACTAAACGCTAATTAGAGTATGCTCAAAGCCATTTCTCATGCAAAGGAAGAAAACAACATCTCTAATCCTGGAAGCAAATTTTTTGATTTATAGATGTGGGTGTAAATCTGCACTCTAATTATGTGGTTGCACTGACACGCCTCTTAGTGTTAAATGCCTTTAGGTTGGGAATCACATGGCAAGTTGTGGGGAGGTTTAATTAAAAGAAAATCAATGCAGTTCTCGCTTTTGGAAAAGCTCTTCTATTTCGTCTCTTGTTTACATCGCTTCCTACTCCCGATTTTGGAGCCGGGTGAAATATATTTCGCCACAGCCTCGCCATTGTCTTCCAGTGATTTTCTCACTTTAGCTCGCATTGTGTGAATAGGTGGCGTCTTCGCCTAATAATTGAGTTGGAAATGACTTTTAATCTTTCTTGTTCTTGCCTAAGCGATCAAAATTTAGGGTTGACAAATTTGTTTTTTCAAAGAGGATGTTTGCTTAAGTCCTGAAGTCGAACAACGGGATGAGACATGGCTTTTTGCTATTAAGCGGTCCTAGGTAAGCTCATTCACGGTGCACAATAATTGAGTCTCTTCTGGATGCCCCCTTCGTAAAATTTAACACAATTATCAAGCCATTTCCTTTGCCTTCTACGTCGTTGCAAGCAATTACAATTCGTCCTAGATGTTTCGCGCGATGCTCTGTCGCCATTACCGAATTTTCCCAGCGTAAGTTACCTATATCTCTGCCTTGGACCCGCGTGTATTCATTTACTTAGGATCTGGCTTAAAGCCTTGTCTACACCTAATGAGTTTGCTTGAAGGTAATCACTTTATCTTCTGCTTCTTCTCGTCTATTTCAGCGTTTGCCATGTTAGCACATCTGCTTTGCTTGCGACGGACCTTTCTACAGTCTGCTATCACTGACAAACTGAAATCGAAGATGATAGGATGAGTTCGCACCTGGTGGTCAGGCAAACTCTGTGGGGTAATCGGAATCCTTGAATTTCACATCTTTTATGCAGTACAAATGGCGAAGAACTGCACCATAAATGCCTCCGCTTTTGTGCTTTTGCTGACTAGCATTGACTAAAGGCCACGCTGATAGCCTCAGAGCTAATGCACTCGGGCAGTAGTTCACCTACTTTAGCCAATAAAATATTATCTTGACAGCGAAAACTAAATCAGCCCTAAATGAGACCCATCCTGGTCTTCGCCTTTAAGCAGTGGGCTTTGACAAGACTTAGAAGAGGAATATGATAAGGATGAGATAATTTGCGATTATTTTGACAAAAGAATAGGAAACAATTTTCGGATTTCACTTCCATAGCAACACCACATATGATCGCGATCCAATCGGGAATGCTCGTTGCAGAGATGCTTTTATACTTGCATGAAGATGGCCATTTGCTTGAATCCGTGGTACAGGCTTGGACTACGGAAATGCACACCTAAAGTCGGTTCTATATTGAACAATCCTTCTTAGCTATGATTTTGCTACACTTCGTAAATGAAAAATTTTAACTCTCTCTTTCATTCCCCATCCTTAGAGGTTTTCTCGCGTTTCCATGCAAAGTGCATGTAACTGTGCGTTTTTCGGAAACGTTTTCACAACAAGGAAGTCGGTTCATTTCCAGCTTGGAGAGCCAGACTTGTTCACTTGAGCTAGATCCTCGGACAACATCCCGCTGATATAAGTTATTCAGTCCTCACCTTCATCGGCTGCCTCTTTTATTTACGTGGATCAGAAAACATCAGGGAATCTTTTCTCGTATATGCGTTGCAACAGATAGTAGTGCCAATTCGGAATAAGTTGCTAATGGCAAAACTGTCTCATTTTCTGTTGTCAAAAATTGCCTCCTAGACTGCTAGACTAACACCATTCTTTCATTTTCCTACTGCGTAAGTTTGCCGGTTGAGTCATTGCCATTAGCCTGTCAATACTTTTGCGCAAAATCATAGATACGCAGCTTTTCTAGCGCGACTATTGTGCATAAATTCGTCCAACTGAGAAATGTGTTTGATCGCTAGAAATATGTGCTTAATTAGCGTCATTTTAGTAGCAGAAGTCGTAGGGCCACCTACAAGGTGAGAAAATGCTTGCGTATCGTAGCCGAACTTTTAAATTGCTCTCGTATTCGGATTGCTTCAGGTCTGTTCATAACAGACTGTCAGAAATTTCAGTTCGAACTGGAACAGCTGCGAAGTGGAAGGGAAAAGACATTACTGTGCACCGATAAGCGCGTGACATGGATCAGTGACTCCCAATCGGAGGAACCGGTGCGAGACTGGATGTAGTCGCAATATTTGACAGTATTAGACCTGCCTCGAATTTGAATCATGTCTTCCAGCGAAAGGTGTTGCGACCCTGCTCAGATATGATGCTATAGTTGAGGCTAATTTCTAAAATTCGTGTGAAGCTTTATGCAGCGATGGAGAAATGAAGAGCTGATGCGATGCGAGGTCAGGTGTGCTGTAAAGAAGTGCCATGACTCGAGCGCATCGTTGTTTTGCAGACGAGAAGACCTTGAGGACATTGCATGGTCCGATGAATTAGCTGTTACTCTGACATGCTCAAGTTAAGACGCAAGCCATTGGAACGTGCGACCACCCTCTTCATTTGCGTTAGATCGCGATGACCTATCCCGAGTTTGGTGAAGTGAAGTCATGGCTGCATTAATGAGCTTGCCTATGAAGAACGGACTAACTCGCTGCTGCTTCTTCATTTAAAGTTGATTGCAGAAGGAGGTAGGATTAGAAACCCTCTTCGTGTCAACCCCTTTGACAAACGATGGGATCGCATTGCACATCCTGCGTGATTTCGAAACGCAAATGATGGTACGTCGCCTTCATTTCGATCGCTTCAGCTGACCTGTTATGATCTCTTTTTTAGCACACAAGTGGGACAGTGAGTCAATGCGTTGCAAACTTGAAAAGGAGATAGACTAGGCGTAAACTCCAACTGTGTCAAAGAACTTAGGTGTCGTCTGAATTTCACACTAATTGTGCGTTGAAGTGACTGCTAGAAGGAAAGACAGTTTGACAGCTGACGGTTCAAGATCATTAAGGACGAGTCACTAGAGGAGGAGCCGACGCGATTTTGTTGTTGAGGGTAATGCTCTTGGGTTCTGGAGGTTTGTTTGCTGTATTTGGCGATTATTGTACAAAACATGGTTGGAATAGTAATTTAGGTTCATCTAACGTCAAGGGATTGACAAAAGGAGTTAAGAAGGTTCATGCATTTAGTGACCTCACGCACGCTGGTCGTCCTTTAACGGGTTCCTTAGGATAAAGCTTCGAATCAGTTCATGAGGCTGTTGCTAAGATCCCAAGAACATCGATTCGGCACTGCGATCAAGAAATAGACATTCGACGGTGCTCTTTTCAGTTCATTAAAGCGAAAGTTTTTCTGCATCATTGCTATCAGAAGTGAACTTAGTGAAGAACTGAATCCTGCTAACCACATACATTGTGCGAAGTTGGTTGAATGGATTATGGAAGAATAATAATTAAATCCAGATTTCGCAAGCACCATTAAATTTAGCGACGAGACTCAGTATCATCATGATGGCTTCGTCGGTTGACACGATTGTCAAGTTGAAGATCGAAACATACATGAGGGATAGTTAAGAAGCATCTGTATCCAAAAGTGTCACTGTTAGGTGCGAGTTGTGAGTTGAAGGCATCATATGGCCATCCTTAAAGAATGCTGCCAGTGTTGCATCGGAGTAAGTGTCTCTACTCGGATCTCGTAAGATGATTTCGTGGGAAATGTTCGTCAGTCAGCAGCCTCCGAAATCCTTCAACCCTTCTTTTCGCAGAGCGTGCAGCTGGTCGCCAAGGGCTATCGAAGTAGAAGGTGGTCCGTGAAGGCAACGCATTACCCAATTTGATCTCATTTTCCCTTAATTTTATCCTACTTCCATTCGTATATACCTTCCACAAAACTCACTAATGTGAGTAGGCTCTGCGTTGCTTAAAAATGTGCACAAGAGGGTGAAGTCCGTGTCCCTTTTAAATCAGTAGATTGGAGGGCGACGGTGGTAAATCGGGACTAATTAGGACCTTTTAACAACGCCTGCCCTCCCATTTATTCCAAGGCATGGGATGCTAAAAGTAATTACTTTTCTAAGCAACCGTAAAGATACTTCTTAGAGCAAAGTTTTTCGCGATTTATGTTTGTATGAATGCAAAGTGTGTATTCAGCATTTTCTGTAAAGGAAATTGTTGGGCCTATAGGGCACACGCCGTTCAAACTAACTCTCAATGTATGTTTCTCCGCGGTAGCGCGATGGTGAGACCTGATGCATCTCTCCTTGAGATTTCCTTCTGCCTTCTTAATCTGCGTATTCCGCTCTTTGTTTTGTAGTGCCTTTATTAAAATAATTTTGGCTACCGCTGTTCCTAGCATAACTTTCTTGGCTCCAACCAAGGTGCGTGTGTGTACAAATTATTTATTTTTCTAATTTTTCGTTCTCTTTCTCCGCGCTTTTTTTAAAATTCTTGCTAAATTTGTCACCGGCGCCTTATTTTATAAGACATTTAGCATATTCTGCAAGTTTATCACTATTGCTGCCGCATTCTCATAAGCCAATCGACAGGCTGGATGCATTGTTTCTGCCCCTCGCAAAATAATAAGAAGGCTTGACTAAATTTATTTATGACTGGTTTGAATAAAGGAAGGCTAGGAACCGCAAACCATATTGCTGTGTTATAATATATTTAATATGTATGATTTACTAGCTTAGCAGCAGGTAATGATATCTGCGAAGAAATCTGCACCACGGGTCTCAATAGCTCATATGACATTATTCAGTTTGGCAGTGTGGGAGAATCACTTTTGGCCTAGTCAGCATTGCCCTAAACTCCTGCGTACAATTCCTGCAAATAGCATCGGTTCCATGTTTGCCGATTGACCAGTCTGCGGCGTTGCTCATGCAAATTTGGTCATAATTTGAAACTCAAAGTAGGAACACGATTCAGGTATGGCTGATTTCTGCCAGCCTCGTAGGCGCAATGATCATTTTATTCTCTTTTTTGCGAAATCGTGCTAATTTAGAGATTGCTTTCAGGATTTTGGAATCCTCGACGTTAGACATGGTATGGAATGTCTCAAGAGCAATTAAGGGTTGTAAAGGGCCTTTTTGATTAGCGAGGCATTATCACGTACCATTTGAGTGCACTTACTGTTGTATGCCGGCGAGTGATATTTTGACCGGTAAGCGAAGTAAAGATGTCCGACGGCCTACAGTCTAGACGAGATCGTCTATCGCATAACAAAGTCTTAAGGAAACTTAGCAGGATCACCAGTCGCACTAAACGCAACCAGTGACTGGAGCGTATTGATGCACAATTCATTACTTTGTTTCTCTAAGATTGCGTTCACAGTGTGTAACGTGCTTTCCGGAATTTAGACAGTAAACGCGTTACTTGCTGGTTTCATCAAACAAAATGTTCAAATTTATTTAGCGAATCACTGAAGCGATTTATCCGAGATAGATGAAAAAATTTGACTAGGAATTTGGATGGTGTTGTCTACATCAAGTAAAACAAGGCGCGGATATTTGGATCTCCACGTGTGGCAAATTAACAAAAGGGAGATCCCACAGCATGTTCGGTGTAGTTTCCACAAGCATCAAAGAAAAGTTTTCGCATATTTTCGCAACGAGGGGATCAATGTGCGCAAGTGTCGAAAGCATTTACCATAACTTCATTGAACCAATATTGATCAAGAGGGTGATTTTGAAGTGAATGATGAAATTAGGCCAAACACAAAACTGAACGTAAGGCACAGTTGACGAAATGTCATTCATTTTGGATGAGAATAATGAATATGTCAGCGAAGAGATGGAATTTGTCTTTGAATGATATCGTTACGTATGCAGTCTTCCACCCTTACTAATGAACCGTGTACTCATTAGGCATAGTAATGAAGGCATTAAGAATGAAATGACTGATGTGGAAGAGGACGCATACCTTACTGCAATGATAATAGCCACCACTTTACTCACTTCTTATGCCCGTGTGTGACGACGACGAATTAGAATAAAATACAATTAGCATTTCCCATGAGTTTTGACTCCCCCATCCATCTCTGAAATCATGCTTTTGGATTGAGGTTGCCGCCAAGAAGAAGGTTATTTTGTCTCTCGATTCATGGCATTTTCACGGTCTATACGGCGGCGAGGCCTGCCTGCTTGACACCCGAAGACACGTTCAAAGAAGCATTGTGCCTACTTAAGTGATAGTCTTTAATAAGGGTCTGCGTGCACATCTTGTAATATATGCAGACATGTTTGCGTAGTTTGTGTCAATGTGCCAAACGAGCAGTGAGCCCTGGAAATTTTACAAAATTATGTCGGCCAGGTCGTCCGATATGGATAAGAAGCATATGGGGACCGGTTTTAATATCACACGTACTGCACAAACAACCCACGAGTTATCAGCCCTTTAAGCATCTTTGACCATTTATTTGTAGATAGCTGGTACCGCTGCAAAACACTCCAGCCCATTCCTCACATGAAAAGAACATTCAACGCAACAAGTAAACTCAGGAGAATGTGCACAAGTTTGCTTAATATATGTCGACTTGAATCAAACCGAGTGTCTTTTACAATCCTTTTATTAACTCGTGATCCAATCAAACATGTACTGAGTTAATTGATTTGCTTTTTAAAAGATTCATTTGGCGAGGCAGCCATAATTATAATCCATTACCCTTTTCAACGAGACTGGCTTACAGATCTTTGTGTTATAATGTGTTTTCGATTTCGGAGCCAAAACCAATCCAGCACGCATCAATTATATGCCAGTCTCACTTTGTCTTCCAAATTTTAGTGTGTTTCACACGTGATAGTAAGATGCTGAAAACTGGTTATCCGTTCTATGTGAAGTGCAGAGGGTAAGAATGAGGTAATGCCGTCCTCCTATCCCTTCCTTTCTCCATGCCCTTACTTCCCCACATCTCACCCTATTTTCGTACGGTCTGGTTTCCCAGCATTCTGTGCGAAACATGTGGAAAGGGAACAGCAAGAGAAGGGGACATGATACTCGATTGGCGTGTTATTGGATTGCGAGATCGCGCCTATTAACTGTTGCATTACTCCTTTTTCAATGCCTTTTATTTTCCCGCTTTTTTCACCTGCATTTTGTTATATGACGCTTATGAAATTTCAAATAAATGATACCAATGCGCATTTCACTTTGCGTCTCGTGTATTAGAGGTTGATTGCCTAGAGTGGGTCTGGCGATTGTTGTCGTGATGTGCATTAACCATTGCAGGACTCATCTCACTTGCGGATCGTAAGTATTGCCTGTTGTTTCCAATGTACGGGGTGCAGTGGATTCGTAAGATAAACAATGAAGGGGTTCGCGTATGTTGTCCGTGTGGGTAATCGTACTGGGCCCAGTATATGCAGACATTTCTACTATTGCCTAAGCGTTGACTTGATTCAATAATATTGAATGAGGTTTAGTAATGACAGATAAGCTTATTATAACCCTGTTTCATTTGCAGTCAAATTAAGCATTCATCGTTGTTTGCTTGTTTTCAAAGCCGTATTTATGCTAGACTCCGTGCTTATGCAAAACGATATGATGTTTATTTTCATATTGTTTATTCGCACCCACTATGCAATGTGTTGATATTACGATGAAATGATGATGCTTGAGAAGAGGTACATAGTCGATTTTCGCCTATCTCTTTTCGACAGAGAGATAATGCCTCTTATCTAGTTGTGACGATACTTTCTAGATGCACTGTTAGATAAAAGCCATCATGGATTGCGCTTCGTGTTCGATGACAGTGACTCGCCTCGACTTGTGCTTGATGTCGAGGAAACGAAGGATTGCAAGTGCTATGGATTTAATCATGGTTTTAAATGAAGCTTCTTCTTCGTTCTGGCAGAGGCACTAAGAGTCAATCGATGAGCTACTGCAAGGTGGTCCCGCTGCTGTTGTTACGGCATATCCTATGCAGCTCTATTCATGCGTTTCATGATAAAACATAGACTTGCGGTGCAAAAGGGTTCATAAGAATGGTGTTGTGATTTGGGACATCAATCGTCATTTGATCAGCTTGATAGAAAACCGGCACTTTCCCATCCGCAACCTGTTGAACTATCACAATTGTGTTTATTTATTCAAACTCCAATGCTCAACAAAATGCTGATCGATTGCACACTATGCTTCGTTTGAACAGGACTAGCTTACAAATTCTTACTTTATCATGCATTTTGTTTCTCGAACACCACTTCCGTGTCTTTCACACCCTTGTCCCCCAAATTTTGATGTGTTCTGCATGTGATGGTTTAATGCCTGAAGGGGTCATTGACTTGCTAATGGGGAAGCAGGGATAAAAGAACTGAGAAAGGCGAACATGAGGTAGTATCTTTCTCCCTCTCCCTTCCTCCATTCTCTCCTATCCCCCTCATTCTTCCCTTCCTATCTCGCATCCCATTTTCCTACGATCTCATAACAACTCATGAGTCATAACCCACTGCTATCTGAACAAGCGACGACACAACAGATAAGTCCAGTTCCAAGCAATTCTCGGCAATTTTTCGAAACTTTTCAGATGACGCAATACTTAAATCAGAAACGTCATTATCCACTCTAGCTTTCGACCGCCATTAGTGTGAAGTAGGGCCTGATCACTGACAAGCTTTACCTTGCTTACAACTGCAATCCATTGCAACCAACAAAGCGCGCACTAGAAAGAGAGACATTCCCCTAAATTACAGCCAACAAGCTTCAGACAACAAATGAAATAAAAGTTGTCACTTCTGCCAAGGATAAATAAATCAACCTGCAGGCGAATTGTTATTCAAAAGTAAACTACATAAAAATACTGTGCAATAAAATGAATATTTTAAGCTGCTTTTATAAAACATAAACAGACAAAAACGCTCCTTTACTGACTCGTTAAACCGATTATGCACTGCATTCGCAAAGATGTGTTTCTGCTTTATCATAACAATTTAGGACAAAATGAATTAAAACTTCAATAAAATGAGTTCAATTAATTATTTGAAATCAGACCTTGTTGCATTAGTACCGTGGCAGGAGATGATGTCGAAAATAACCGATAACGAAAGATGCATGTCAGAAACAAAATCATGGCATTACCATTTCATTGTGTCAAATTCATCTTTAGTCTCTTATTCCTCGGCCCTAAGATTGTCAGGAAATTTAATGCGAACGTGTTTGGTGATAACCGCTGAAACCGGGAATTCTGGAGGGTGGTTGGTTTTTTTAGGATGCCGCCATCGAGAGGAGTCCCGATTGCGTCAAAGCTACGGGCCTAAAGATCTTTGGGCTCTTCCCACCCAAAAGCCGCTTTTAAACAATGCAAGGAGTTGCAGCAGTGCGCCGAGAATCCCTTAATACGAAGGGAAGGCTAATGCTAGTGCAATGCGTTTATCGTATGCGTGTCTCTCGGTTCCCGTTAAGAGTCACTTGGCTGGCCACCTTGTCTTTGCCAGATGGGCTGACTTCTGGACTGTGCTTGCAACCCCAACCCTTTCTCTCTGTAATACATGCACGTGTTCTGCCCGGGTGTTGCGTCTTCTTTTGTCTTCAAAAAGTCTCAGAGTGCTATAGCTAGAGCACTGTAATAGGTTTATTGTTTGACTATCGCTTTTGCATGTGGCCACTTTGTGTCTGGTGAGCTGGTCTCTAGGGCCGAACCAGTACCTTCAACACCTAACGCGTGATAGGGATATGCACTGTGTCCAAGTGCTAAATTTTTTGTTGTTCTAAAAAGGTTTCAGGCCTCTATATATTTATCCGTACATATAGAGAGAAATGCACGTATGACATGCAGAATGGGGCGGAGCTGCTGGCATGGTCTAGAGACCAGCCTTTCCTATGTTAGCACAATGGAGCGGACACCAAGAGTTAGGCAAGCACCTCATGTATTAAGGTGCATTATGCACATTGTTGGAAAGCAGCATTTGATTTTTGAGCAAATACGTGAAACACCATTGCTAAAACCACAACGTTGGCATTTATTGTTTACAAAATTTGTCAATAAAATATCGCCTTATGCTTACAGTTACACGGTTCGATAATTTGGCATCCTATTATTGCCGAACATTAATAACATTCATTGCTGTAGTTTATGGTTGAAAACACTCATCTCTTCATATCGTGTTGTTCTGCAACCAATCCAAGCATTGTTCAGAGTCTGCTTCCCCATCTGGCAGTTCAGCTGCGGATAAATTTACCGATCTACACACGGATCGAGCCAGATCTCAGGGTCTCACAGCTCTACCTCGGCGGATCGACAGATCTAGTTTCGTCTATTCCTATAGTCACAAACCAACGCATCACGCGAGTTTTGTATGCATCCAGAAGTGGATCAGTGGCTTAAGAACTAGGCAATATATGAGCTGTTATATTGAGGATCTTTCTTATGGAAATGCTGAGATGTAACTACACTGAAGACGGTGATTCCGCTGTCTTTTATTCTGTCGTCGACCTCTATTTTGGTTAAAGCCTTCTGCGACCGCCTTCGCAAGATGCCTTCTACTACTTGACTCTAACCAGCGTGCAAGACACAATCAGCAGACAGTGGTATGTGCAGCATTACTAATTCTTTTTCATTATTCTCATGCAGAGCTTTACGGCATGATGTCTGTAGCTTTATTCCTCTACATTCACTCTCATTTTAGACATTATGAAGAGTTGTGAGTGGTCACGCACATGTGCATGAACCAGCAGACTTGAATAAAAAGTGGTAGGAATGGGATCAAATTGGAAAAAATGTATATATTTGTGTTGTATTTATTTTTCACCACAAGATATTATATTGTAGTTGTCAAATGAGTTTCAATCGGTGGCACGTGATGTATTCCATTGCAAGTAAGGACCTGCAAGTGAATGAAATTTCCTCAGTAAGCGGGGGCTATTGTTCGTGGCATTCCGAATAAGTGATTTATTCGGCAATGTTCGCCAACTTACGCAATTTTAGGCAAGCACCAAGGTCACGCAAGCAAAGAGGAACTCAGAGTATACGAAAGCCGAGCCAGATCCGCTGGTAGTGGGACTGCTTTCCTCCCCTCCTCCGCTTTCCTCATCCCCTAGCCTCCCTCCGCCTTCTTCTCCTGTGATTTCTTCCTTCTCTCCACTTTCTTCAGCACCTAAGCCTTCTCCGTTTTCCATGCTTTCTTTGTCCCCCGTGCCTTCTACCTCTACCAAAAAATATTCTCCTAATAGAATTAAATTGCACACAAAAGATGCTGGACCTATATTGCATAGAAGTAAGTAATAACAACGGGTATAGGGCATTCAGCTTAGCATATACTTTGAAAATACCATTCAGAAAAGTAGCTTGAGAGAAGTACCTTAAGCACCAACTTACCAGTGGAGAGTGTTTTAATTGTTTCGACGTAATACAAAACTCTGTCATCTCCCTTAAGTCCTTCAAAAAGTATCGCGTATGGTTTGCCAGGATCCACTATCCTGAGAGTAGTTGATCCAAAAGAAAAATCTCCAGTTCGAAGAGTAAGGAGACGGGTGGATTCAACTGATATTGCATACAGATTGAATCCGTCTGCATGGACACCGGCCAGACCTCGTGTGTCCCAACTGAACTGGTAGGTCTGATGACCCACGTGGCTCCAATTGAAATGATGCGAATTCGGGAATCCCTCTGTTTCTTCTGCTTTTGTCATCGTTACTTCTAAAAAAGCTTTGGTAATCAAAGTTGCGCCAGCCATTTCTCAATTGGTTACAGAAATGCGGAAATCCACACTGTTTCCATAGTGCCCGTTTCTTATTTAAAGAACCCTGCATGTCTGTGATCTGATGTGACTACGTCTGGTCTAACTTCTCTAAATTCCGCAAACGCATAGCTCGTAGTCATGTAGGAGGCGGATGAACTACGACCATCGCAAGAGCTACCAATTTTGCTGCTGCGAAACCAACTTGTCAATGCGCCATCATAACTCTGATGTAGTCGTCAGCGAAATAACACTGAATTTGAAGGGAAACTGGTAGAGCTAGTAGTTATTTGAAAAAAAGCATATTCGGTATCAACTTCTTTGTGTACTTCAAATGTTGTCACGCCGTAAACAGTAAGACGATGCGATGTGATATGAGAGTTTACAATTCATTTAACTTTTGTGGCTGGTCGGTCTCTAGACACTCCCAAGATTACAACTTATGTTGGTGTGGAAATTATCGTTCATCCCTGTGGAACAGATACTTATTAGTTCTTTGTTTTAGAGCAAGTGCCACTTAAAGTCTATGAAGTCATTTTAAATTTCATTGGATTATTGCAGTCTAGCAGTTTGCTGTTATGTAAGACGCGACCCAATTAGAGTTTTGTGAATCTAATGCAAATGACAGACAACAACTCTATAAGGTCCATGCTATTTCCTTGGGTTAGCTCACAGCTCTGGCTGGAGAGTTGGCTGTGGTGAACTGCACCATTTGGAGAATCGTGTTTTCGAAGCCACTGTTGACCGATCGAAACAAGATCCGGTGAACTAAATCCTGCCGCATTTTCGCTTACCCCTTATGACGCAGCATTCTAGAGCACTGTTTTTATAATCTGCCACGTGTGTTTGATCTAACAATTCGATTTACTTCAACACCGATCTGCCTCTCATCACCCGAATCATTAAAATGTGTGCAAATAAGTAGCCGCACCGCATGGTACCTAGAGCACTGAAAAAAGTACAGCACGTTAAACTTGACCCACTCTCAGGCATGTAAAAGCAATGTACTCATAATCACAAGCCTTAACTTGCCTTTGAGTACTGTCCTTATTGTACCGTCGTAAAGCCAAACACTGACTCCATCCCTAAGTGCCTCAAGATGTACATTGTATGGTTTGTCAGTCCGCAGTTCCCCCACAGTGACTTTCCCTCGTGAGAAATTAGCAGTTTTTAGAAATGGATCGCCAGAGAGATCAGCTGCCATTGCACTTATTACGATTTGGTCAGCGCCGAGTTCAGTCAGGTTACGGACGTCCCAACTTAACCGGTAGGTATGATCGGCCATGAGAGTCCAATAAAAGTAGTTTGGAATCGGGATCCCACCAATCTCATTCTCCTTTGCCACCGTCAATTCTGAAAATAATAATAATAATAGGTGTTGTTATTCAAACTTGTTCCACTTTTGTCATTTAAGTATCTTGATTGTTTCTTTACTACAGATATGAGCCATTTTGTTTCATAGTTCAAAAAGAATTCTAACCATTTTAACTGTACATACGTGGGCAAATTGCATTAAGGAAGCAAGTTCCTAGTACTTTTGGCAATGCTAAAATCCGTATCAGTAAAAGCTGAATTCAGTTTAATTTAGTGATTCTTCCCTACAGTAGAACTCTACATTAGTTCTCAACTCAAGCGGTGAGTATTAAGGTGCTGAACTGTAACAGAGTAGGCAAAGATATCGCATTTATGCTAAAACTGGTATAATTTGAAAGATAGGTCTCAGGCAAACTAAAATTCGAGTAATAATCTTCGGTGCTGACTTATAAGGTGCACTTGAGATCGAGATGCAGAGAGCGATTATAGTTGGGGTTGCACTGCCACCTTCCTGCATTAACGCCCTGAGGTTAAATGTGGATGGTGGGTTTGTTCATTGTAAAGTCAACAACAGAGATGAGAAGACCAAAAACGCAACGTGAATGGGCTGATCCCTAAGTGCCAGTAAAGCCGTGGGCGTGACTTTCCAGAATTTACATTCTTCAAGCCTTTTGTGGAGTCATCACCTGTCTTTGTGGTATCAAAGGAAGCAGAGAAACCTAATCGCACACAGCAGAGTGTCAGCAGCTTGGCAATGTACTAGCTACTAAGATTACACAAGCTGTGCACACCTATGCCACTTGGGTGTAGTAATGCTAAAAACCAGAGTCAAGTGCAGATGAAAGGGAACGACAGGAAAGTATAAAATCACCAATTTCTCCCAGCATTTTTGATCCAATTGGACGACGGTATTGTAGTAAATCAATAAAAACATAGGATTGGCCAAAGAAAATTTAATATTTGCCGTAGGTTCACTCCAATCATGGGTGTTATGTGCACACCTTTCTCTAGAGTGCCGGCAGGTATTAGGGCTATAAATGAAGCTTTTTAAAGAGGAATAGAAGGGGTCGACCTTTGAAAAGAGGAGACTCAAAATTCCTGCACCATTACATGGCGTAAAGAACTACAGTAATAGGGGGAATTCTCTGCAATGTAAGTAACACTTGTAATCACCTGATGC
Organism: Taenia hydatigena; assembly: GCA_036345935.2. Classification (NCBI taxonomy): domain Eukaryota; kingdom Metazoa; phylum Platyhelminthes; class Cestoda; order Cyclophyllidea; family Taeniidae; genus Taenia; species Taenia hydatigena. The sequence goes on along the minus strand of JADWOT020000002.1, from coordinate 8,781,396 downwards.
CTTATTTTGCGCTGAACAAATTCAAGTATCGAAGAGTATCTTACCACGATCTCCTGAGGGCCCTTTAGCCAAAGAGGAGGCAGCCAACAAGATGAGACAGATGTGAAGCCTCATCGTTAATCCACAAATACTTTGCGTTCACCAGTCACAACACATTTATGAAACTAGCCTGCACTTATACCGACCTATCAGGTATGTTGGACTTGACCTGAAAAGAATTTCTCCGTTCACACGATAAAGATATTAGGTGTTAATGCTTGGGGGCGATTCCATATCCAATGCTCACATTTGCCATGAGGCGATGTGAAGATCAGTATCGCGCTGTAGCATCACAAATTAACTTCTATGGTGCCTAAAATTCAAACGCTGCGTGCATGACATGCTTTCTAATCTATATCACCTCAGCAGCATCTTTGACTGCGATCGCGGTTCCTTCACTGCGTCTAGCCATGCCTTCTTATGGTCCTCAAATTTGCAGTGTCTAATTTAAATGAGCACGAATTGTGATCCCTGTGAGGGTTGCTGCTTTTAATTTGCGAACGCTTTGTTAATGCCCAGTAATGCCTCCGGCATGGTTATCAACGCAGTCTCAATGTTGAAAAAGGTATTAACATTGTGGGATGATGTCGCTAAATAAGCATCGTCTTGTAACCACCACTGTTAGCTCCATGATAATTACTCGACAGCATCAGCGATTGCACTTGAAACTGAACCGGCGCATTTAATATCCCCTATTTGCCCACTCGCAGCATTAATATATGGTGAGCCTCAATGTATCACAATGCGACATGATGATTCGCATCTTATTTAACGACACTCAGAGGCGCGCGTAACTGTGCATAGGCAGATATTGTTGTGCGGATAAGTGGGACATTCAGCTCGCCTACTTGTTTCACAGGTTCTTCTATTTCTCCGATCGTATAGCTCCATGAGAAGGGGCGATAGCGTTAAACTGCATTGGTAAAGATATCATGCTATCGAATCACCATCATGCTCAATGAAGGGTAATGCGGAGGAACTTTGGCACAGTAGCCCCATCTACAATTTTACTACTAATTTACAGCCTCCGTTTGACGAATGGCAACGAGGCGACTCCTGCGCCACCTTCTCTGTATTACGGTGTCCAAAGCGGTGCGCAAAATCCGAGTGTTTTGCAATATAATTACAAAACAGTGTGTTGTGGCATTTTTGTGGAGTTCACTGCATTACTCTTTTCATTAGTGGCTTTGGGACCACGTGAGCCGCACCAATGCTGTCAAATATTGCATCCTCCTCTGTTAGTGGTGTGTAAATAGAAGGACGTAACAGCGTATCAGAAAACAGTGCTTATTTGGTTACACTGCTTGTTTTGAATTGCCAGATTTCGTGGCGTTTCCACTTGCTGTGCTGCCACAAAATATTCATAGTAGTCAACCGGGCGTCATCCGTTCTGGCATTTCCATGTGATTCGATTGCTCATTAGTTCAGCGTTGACATGGATTCTTAAAAGGCCGCAATCGAGACGCTTACAATGCTCCTCAATGCCGAAGATTTTTATGCCCAATGTTTACCATGATGTTTACAGAAAGTGTTTTTGCAGGCGCCTTATTGCGGGAGAGAATGATCAGACGATTGCATAAAAGTGTACCGGCTGTGAAACAAAGACTACTGAGAATCATTTTGGTAGATTTAATACTGCACCTCAAAATTCAGCAAGAAAGTGGGTTGCTCAAAGACGATGTCAAGGAATCCGAAAGAGTGCACCGCCACCCCTAAGTGCGTGTAACAAGAACACGATGCAACACAATAATTTAAACAATAATTTTAATTCTAGATACAGAATGGTCCGTTAACAGTCTATGAAATTCCCACATATCAAATTCTTTGTTAAGCGAACACTTACTCTACCAAGCCAATGCATGCATATATTTCAACAACGGCTGGAATTAAAACCCACAAATGTTGACTCTTCAGGCGTCTACTTTACAATAGCCACCACCCACTTCATAAAGGCAAAAGACCTGTGGCTGCCAAGCTCCCCACTACTCACCCAACAGTTTCGTTCCAGCTGTGTTTCCCATCGGCAAATTGGGAGCCGAGGCTCAGATAGACAGATTTTGATCTGCAAATACACGAGCACATCACGCAAACACGTCTGCATGCAGGCTGAGAGGGAGAAGAGAGTAGCTGGTTGGACCTTGTCGTCAAAAGTGCCGCAGTATGCCAAGTGAGACCTCTAGCTTTGGGCATCAGGAAGTACTACTGGGCAGACTTCGTTTTCCTAGTAGCGCTGTGCGATTTCCCATTAATAAAATCCCAGGATAGTGATAACAGTGGCCGCAGAAGAGCATCCGCTCTAGACACCGCCTTCACTTTCTTCGACGATGATGCCTCGGCCAAGCTTCTGTCACCTCCCTTCTCGATACTTTCGACATCTGTGATCATCGAAGTGACTTGATGGACAGCCATAGAGCTAAAATGGTTGGAAAGTAGGAAGGGAGACTGGCAAAAGGTTCCAGTGACAAATGCAGTTGCACGTTCTTTGTAAGCCATTGCAGACAAAATGATTTTCGTTTAGATAGAATGCATTTACTAGGAGATCGACAAATGCACCTTAACTGTGGTTGGGGAACAAAAGGAGTCAGCAGTGTAATTCGTTTCTTTCAATATCAGCGTCCGTTCAGCATCGAAACACTTTATACTGATTGCAGGGGTTTTTTCAACAATTAGCACATGCATCTTAGAGTACTAAACATGCGCAATAGTCCGAACCGGTACTTGAGACACCATTAAAAGAAACACTGAATTCAACGATTTTCATTTCCTGCACTATAAAATGGAAACGATTCTATATAGGATAAAAATAGATAAGGCACTGCAGAAACGTCATCGAGGAGCGCACGTCGGTAGTTTATTAAAAATCTAGCATGGAAACCCAATGTAATTGTAAGATATATGTGAAATGGACCTAAATGAAGGGAGGTAACAAAGTTGCGCACCCTGATCTGTCTTTAGGATTCATCAAGTCAAGGTCTACATCTTTGGTCCCACGACCTGTCAATCAACTCTTAACAATAAGCAGGAAAATTTTAATGCTAATTACTGCTACAACCAAAGGAAAGGCGATGATCACGCCAAAGCTACTACATCACTGCACCAGGAAAAGTAAGGAAGCCATGGTGATCATTGCTTTGCTTTCAAAGTCATCATCGCAACATCACATCGCCAATGAGCACTTTACTTAAGTAGTTAGGAGGCGATTGCCCCAGGAACCTTCTTTTGATCATTAAAAATACAAGCACCTCTGTTTTACTGCAGATATTCAAGAAAGCTGTGCCGTAGGCTGATGTATCTCACTTACAAACATGCAGCAAGCTTAATCCGAAAACAGCAGCTCCAGAATACTGTGACACAAACACCCTGCCAACTTGTCCCAAGCATGATTCCCTAAAAGCACACACACTCACACACCGAGCCATGCCAAACACCAACCTTCTCGGTTTGGGTGGAACAATGCAAGTAACAGGCTAAGGCAAGCCAGCCATTCCTTTGAAAGAAAGACGAAAACATGTGACATGGTCTATGACTCAAATACGTTGATTCAGTCAAAGGCATGATTAGATGACAATGAGCACCATAGTAGACACATGAAAAACGAATTGTATGTAATTAGGGCCTTTAGCCACGCAATTCAACTTACTCTTATGAGGACGATCTTCATTACCACTGACATTTGGACCTTTCTGCCAACTAAGTCAAGAGTGCAGGGATTGCAACACCGCAGCACACGGCAGATTTTTAGCGCTCTCAGTGAAGACCCGCCAGCGATCGCAAATCGTTGAAACGCCCGCACGAGCGGTACAGTCTCGGCGAAGTATGTGCCCTCCGAAGAAATTGGAGCTAACAGAGTTGGCACACCTCTTCACGTGGTTTAGCGTCTCCATTTTGAGTGTCGGCGTTCCAGGTTTACATCCTCCTATTGCTAGCGGCAACCAACTCCTATCCAGGAAGTGTATCCCATCTTTCATAGCGAAGGAAACGTAGATATGTAATCGCCATTGTGGCGAGGGTCTGAGATGACCCTACCAGTCAGATGGACAGATCAACACTTAATCTGAGGGCGGCGTAGACTGCATGTGGACGACTCTTCCAAAGCCAAATCGTCACTACCTCGATTTGGGTTAATTCAAAGTGCACCTGAGGGGCGACATAGTTCACCATTGCAGAAGAACACACTCGAATCCTTTGCCGTGTGCAATGAGCACATTTTGCCCCACTAAAATAGACAATATAGCAACTTGGATAGCACAGCATTGACAACACAATATTAAACACGCCAGGAAAGGAGAAGTGGCAAGTTCCCTAGCATAGCACTTAAGCGGGGTCCATCGAGATACGAGAACATCAAGACGACTCAGAAACCAGATACCATTCCTACCTGAGAAGAGTGAGGAGCAATAGCTGAATCAAATTTCGGCGAAATTGCTCTTAAGCAATTCTTTAAAATGCCGGTGGCATTATGCACAGCCTATCTGATAGAAATCCAACCGTCATCGCATACCACAGCGAATACCATACCGACAGAGAATATACTGAACCCAATGACCTTGAAATCGAAAAATTGACGCGCTTAAATTCAGAAATTCGTTGATTTCTGTAAGAATTAGGCAAGCACAAATCGTTTATAAGATTTTTTTACCATTAAAATTGGCGTAAGTCTCTACATGTTGCAACTTAAAGCATTTTGTTCCAAGAGATGTATTTAAATTAGAGCAACAAATTTGACTATAAGATATGGAAAGGTATAAGGTTCATTATATCCAACAATAGAATTTTCGTAATTTTACAACTTAAAATGTAAGATTGCCTGAGCAGTACAAAGTGTCCTGCATGAAATGCGCATTCGTCGGTGCCTCAAGTCGAAATCCCGATGTTAGTAGAGGTAAGGAGGATTCCACTACACCGGGATGACATGTATATAGTAAAAACCCAACAGAAAATGCAAAACTAATTATCTACTTAAAACATTGCATCCGATTGCGGGCTATCGAATTAAGCTTACGGCTTTGAAAAAAATGTCCTGAATTATTACTTGGCGATTTTACATTTAGTTGTGCAGAATTAGCACCACTTTGCACAAAATTGCGCATTTATACATGCGGATATGATTACAAACGAAAATGAACGTGTATAGTGAGGGCTAGTTTTTGACAAAGACTAGAAAATAGCATCGATTTTCCATCATTGCATTATAAATAAGTGAAAATCAGCATTAAAAATGTCAATAAATCAAGCGAAACAAATGCAACATATAGAACTTCCAAAAGTTATCATCTCATAATTTCATTTTTTTGGCGTTGCAACTTCATAGGTTAGATCGCACTAGCTTTTAAGGTCATGGACATGTTACATGCCTAACTAGCCTACTCGTTCACTTTCCTCTGCTACGGCAGATTTTCCAACTGACCAATTGCTTATATTATGGCGAAATAAGTTACATTAAATTATTAAACACGGGCTGCTTTTCGCCAGTTCGGCTGACGATGGAAATGAATTGCAGATTTGCCTGTTTCCTGGCCTACAATATGAACAGGGGCTAAGAGGTTAATGCGGGAAATGAAGAGGCCACATTCAACTTATGAGGCCATAGGTGAGTCATTCCGCATTTTTCGTTGCGAATTTTCATGTACGTACTTTTTGCCTATGCGGCGCTCTCTTGCAACGTGGGGACAAATTTCACCCATCTACATATTTATGTAGTGTTCTGGAATATGTTCATAACTGCCAAGCCCAAATGAACCACAGCCAGTCTACTGGATGGCTCTGAAATACCAAGGGACCTATATTTTCAGCGGGAGTTGGCGCTTGCGCCGTTTCCTAATCGTCATTCACGAGATATTGTCCGGACTTCAGAGAACTCCATGAAGACTGAAGCATCGTGACTAGAGAGTTTGTCACTTCTTAATAATGTTACGTTCTCTATCAATGGCATTCATTATGGTGACATAGCGATCCCTCGGCCGGAGAAAGCGTGCGGGTCCGCAGTTTGGAGTGCATAAACTGATCGTCTGCCTCCTTAATTTGCACCTGGTCTTGTTTAAATGGGCTATGGATTCACCGTTTTGTTGACGTAAGTGCTTCTGCATTTTCTCAATTTCAGTAGTTTATTCGATCAAAGTTGTCATTGTCAAGAAACCGCTACAAAAATCTGTGCATCCAAAACAATAAAGCCGATGTGGGGTTACCGTGCTTTGGATTTTTGAGCAGGAAGTATTATTATTTAAACAATGCAATGCTTGAGGTTGGGCATAATCTTAGTAGCCTAATGCCGAATTATTGTTCTTCAAACTTCCTTAACACGTCCCTTACTGCACAATTCGATGGCTGTTTAGGTCAATAGGACAACAAAAGGAGTTTATTTGGATGCTACGATCGTTAGTGTACTCCTTCATTAGGCCAGATATTCAAAGCGAAATAGGCTTACGCTGTCTGCGCAATGTCCGCTGAATTCGGAATTTCGCCTTTTAGTGGGTCCCTTTGAGTAGCAATTAAAGGCATTTTTAGACATTCGTTGGCCGCTTTTGTGTCGCCCTTTCCATCAACAGTTGCAGTCTCCAGCCGTAGGTTAATGACACCTTGATAATTCTGCCTCAAAAGTGTAGCTAGACGCGAATGTTTTCGTTGGAGATGTATTGCTTTCTTTTTGGGCGATTTTCGCCCAAGAATTGGGGCAGAATCGCCCATATACCTACTGGAACGACCAAGAAGTTAATTTTCAATCCACGAGTAGATTTTGGCATGAACCTCAAAACTATGGTAATTGGGTAGGAAATGTAGCTTTATTATATAAAACTGTTCGTAGGTTTTTTTGGTTAAAAGGGCACATGGTTAATCGCAGTCCTCCTTCACGGCTCAGTGATGTCTTTTTCGTAGAGACATGTAATCTGCATCCACTACGAAGGAGACGAAACCCTCGATAAGGGAAATGAGTCCGACTGTAGGCATCCGAACTCCTTTGATGGTGATGCGCATAATATTCGGATCTTACATGCTACTCGGTTCTGCCCAGTTTGGAAATTTTTGTCGCAGCTCTAGGTCATGCCCAGACAAGGTTTACTCTGTTATCGCTTGAACTAATTCTTTCCTTGGCAATTATTCTAGAACACTGGTCAACGTATTTTGCGGGTGCTTCAATGTTGCTTCAGGTTACATCAAGGTGGCAGACTTATTTGAAATAGTCGTTGCTACTCAGTGAAGCCTGTTTTCCGAAGGAATGGGATATACATCCATGAAGATGCAGTGAAAGCCCTCGGTTGATAGGATGGTTTGGCTGCAGGGCTGGGTCATCGGTAAGGTGGCAGGAATTCCTACTGGTGATGCACGCAGTGAATTGCATTCCTCTAGGTGTTCGCCCGTTTAAATTACTTGAAGTGCACATGCTCCATGACTTTGACAAGTCTGGGCACTTACCGTCACAACTCTATTCCATGCATTGTCACTACTTTGAGTGGGACAGATTATGCTTATATTTTCTAGATTGATTAGTGTTGTTGGTTCCTCTGGTGCCTAAATATTCCTTCAATTTAAAGGGAAGTTAGTTTGAAATTGGTCGTTAGCGCATCACGCTACTTCCTGGTAATAGGTGGCTATGGTACCATTTCTTTCCCAATTGTATGGTTGGAATATGTAATCACTCTGTAGTGAATGACGCATGCAACTAAAAGGAGGTTTTCTAATAGCCCGCTTAGCGAATTCGTCACAATCACAATCTATCCTCCTTTTAAATGAGACTAGCTTGCAAATCCTTATTTTACCATGCGTTTTGCTTCTAGAACCAAAAACTTAACCTTACCTGCGCCACTTCTGTGCCTGTCCTGCTCTTGTCTTCCAGCTTTTGATATGTTCTGAACGTGATGGTCTGATGCCTGGCAAGTTGCTGACCTACTTTTGGAGTAGTGGGAATAAAACGAGTACGAGGAATGAGTGCGAGGTGGCGTATTTCTGCCTCTCCCCTCTCTCCTCCTACAATTTTCTCTCCTTCCTTTCAGTCTTCCATCCCTTTCCATTGCCAAGTTTGGCAGCATGCCATACGAAATATTATATTTGAGGCCTTGAGGCTTGTTACGTTTCACTCATTTAGGGAGGTGTTTGTCCAGCCCACTGACTACTCATGATCGTTTCAGAAGAAGCATAGTGTCGAGTCCCCTTAGATAGTCAGGACTCGATAGTCATTGCTGATTAGCATGCGTTAAGTGCAAGGTAGTCTCCAATTTATTGCGAACAAGGTGGTAATGTGTTTGCTTAACGGTAAGATGCAAAAGCCAATTTTATTTCAAATTCGGAAGTCGAGGTGGAAATTTAGAAGCCGTGCTTGCTTTGTTTGTATCGTGTTCCCTAAACCTATACGTTATTCGGGCTCAAGCATAGTGTCAGAAAGAAAGCCGTGTTGCCGTTTTGATATACCAACGCATTTACTTGTTACATGTTGCATGGATGCGAGCAATCGTATGCGTCCCACGCACTCTGCAATTTGAAGCAAACCAAGGAGGTTGGTTCCGCTAAATCTGCTTTTGAGAGTCTCCTTATTAATTTTCTAAACGACTTTGGCAAATTTATTTATGGGTAAATATGGTGACACACAGAGCTCCAGAGAAATGAGCATGCTACTTGATTGACGTTTTAGTAGAGTGCGAGAACGCACCTTTTTGAGTGATTGGAATACACTAAAATATCTAATGCTTCATGTTCAAACAACATGATAAAACGCGGTTTTGACCTGGCATGTGTATTTTTGCACAAATGAATTGTCTCCTTTTGGCAAGCAGACGGCATCTGAACTTGTTGACAATTTTTGCAGCATACTTGCATATTTCCACCCTTTTTCGACCTTGAGCTCATTGGTAAAGTGCAGCTGTCACGATCTCTTAAATCAATGGAGACGAAAAGGCGACCGAGTTTGATCATATTTATTATAAAATACCCGTTTGTGTGAGTCTACGCTTGCGCGCATTCCAACCATTCCCTGGAATTTTTTGCCATGCTGTGCTAGTTTCTCTCCTAGCCTTGTTTGTAAGTTTCAGCATTTAAGTGTGAAAAATAGCAATCATATTTCACCTTACTCGCACTAGATTTGACCACCCTTGAGTGGTGGCGTCTTCACTTCCTATTCCGAAAGGCTTCTTTAAATTATATTTTGTTCAGCACTAATTATTCCCATTTTGTCATTCGCAAGTGCTCCCTTGCATTGGAGTTTGTAGCTCTTGAGCCACATGCCATAACTACACCTGCTCCTCAACCAGAAAGGAGAGATAGTGTCACCAACATACTAAATGAAAGCTTTACCGTGCTATTAATTCCGACTATAACATTAAAACTACCAAAGAGGGTATGGAATGCGAACAGATGAATAGCTAGTGATCAGGCAAGGGTGCGTATAACTTACTATGAAATAATTAAACGCCATTGCTTTGCCCCACCGACCGACAGACTGATCAATCCATAGCTCCATTTTCGTTAGGCGACCGCCTAACTACCATCTGTACCTCATGAGGTCCAGTGAGTGGTGATTGTCCTGAGGCTTACAAATGAGTCACTCTTACGGTCGGCTGCAACACAGACGAATCCAGGCAGTGGATTTGTGTGATATGGGGGA
>JADWOT020000002.1:8754665-8771665 GCA_036345935.2 Taenia hydatigena | reverse complement strand
ATTTTATTTCTAGATGCAGAAAGGTCCGTTAACAGTCTATGAAATTCCCACATATCAAATTCTTTGTTAAGCGAACACTTACTCTACCAAGCCAATGCATGCATATATTTCAACAACGGCTAGAATCAAAACCCACAAATGTTGACTCTTCAGGTGTCTACTTTACAATAGCCACCATCCACTTTACAAAGGTAAAAGACCTGTGGCTGCCAAGCCCCCACTACTCACCCAACAGTTTCGTTCCAGCTGTGTTTCCCATCGGCAAATTGGGAACCGAGGCTCAGATAGACAGATTTTGATCTGCAAATACACGAGCACATCACACAAACACGTCTACATGCAGGCTGAAAGGGAGAAGAGAGCAGCTGGTTGGGCCTTGTCGCCAAAAGTGCCGCAGTATGCCAAGTGAGACCTCTAGCTTTGGGCATCAGAAAGCACTGCTGGGCAGTCTTCGTTTTTCTAGTAGCACTGTGCGATTTCCCATGAATGAAATCCCAGGATAGTGATAACAGTGACCGCAGAAGAGCATTCGCTCTAGACACCGCCCTCACTTTCTTCGATGATGATGTCTCGGCCAAACTTCTGTCACCTCCCTTCTCGATAGTTTCGACGTCTGTGATCATCGAAGTGACTTGGTAGACCGCCGTCGAGCCGAAAATGATTGGAAAGCAGGAAGAGAGACTGGCAAAGGGTTCCAGTAACAAATGCAGTTGCACGGTCTATGCAAGCCATTACAGATTAAATAATTTTCGTTTAGCTAGAATGCATTTACTAGAAGATTGATAAATGCGCCTTAACGGTGGTTGGAGAACAAAAGGAGTTAGCAGTATGATTCGTTTCTTTCAATATCAACGTCCGTTCAGCATCGAAACACTTTATACTGATTGCAGGGTATTTTCAATAATTAGCACATGCATCTTAGAGCACTAAACGTGCGCAAAAGCCCGAACTGGTACTTGAGACACCATTAAAAGAAACACTGAATTCAACGATTTCCATTTCCTGCACTATGAAGTGGAAACGATTCTATATAGGATAAAACTAGATAAGGCACTGCAGAAACGTTATTGAGTCGCGCACTTCGGTAATTTATTAAAAACTTAGCATGGAAACCCAATGTAATTGTATGATATATGTAAAATGGACCTAAATGAAAGGAGGTAACAAAGTTACGCACCCTTATCTGTCTTTAGGATTCATCAAGTCAAGGCCTACATCTTTGGTCCCACGACCTCTCAATCAACTCTTAACAATGAGCAGGAAAATTTCAATGCTAATTACTGCTACAACCAAAGGAAAGGCGATGATCACGCCAGAGCTACTACATCACTGCACCAGAAAAAGTAAGGAGGCCATGGTGATCATTGCTTTGCTTTCAAAGTCATCATCGCAACATCACATCGCCAATGAGCACTTTACTTAAGTAGCCAGGAGGCGATTGCCCCAGGAACCTTCTTTTGATCATTAAAAATACAGGCACCTCTGTTTTACTGTAAACATTCAAGAAAGCTGTGCCGTAGGCCGCTGTATCTCACTCACAATCAAGCAGCAAGCTTAATCCGAAAACAGCAGCTCCAGAATACTGTGACACAAACACCCTGCCAAATTGTCCCAAGCATGATTCCCTAAAAGCACACACACTCACACACCAAACCATGCCATACACCAACCTTCTCGGTTTGGGTGGAACAATGCAAGTAACAGGCTAAGGCAAGCCAGCTATTCCTTTGAAAGAAAGACGAAAACATGTGACATGGTCTATGACTCAAATACGTTGATTCAGTCAAAGGCATGATTAGATGACAATGAGCACCATAGTAGACATATGAAAAATGAATTGTATATAATTAGGGCCTTTTGCCACGCGGATTAACTTACTCTTATGAGGACGTTCTTCATTACCACTGACATTTGGACCTTTCTGCCAACTAAGTCAAGAGTGCAGGGATTGCAACACCACAGCACACGGCAGATTTTTAGCGCTCTCAGTGAAGACCCGCCAGCGATCGCAAATCGTTGAAACGCCCGCACGAGCGGTACAGTCTAGGCGAAGTATGTGCCCTCCGAAGAAATTGGAGATAACAGAGTTGGCACACCTCTTCACGTGGTTTAGCGTCTCCATTTTGCGTGTCGGCGTTCCAGGTTTACATCCACCTATTGCTAACGTCAACCAACTCCTATCCGGGAAGTATATCGTTTATAAGATTTTTACCATTAAAATTGGCATAAGTGTCTGCATGTTGCAACTTAAAGCATTTTGTTGTAAGAGATGTATTTAAATTGGAGCAACAAATTTGACTATAAAGTATGGAAAGGTATAAGGTTCATTATATCAAGCAATAGAATTTTCGTAACTTTACAGTTTAAAATGTAAGATTGCTTGAGCAGTACAAAGTCTCCTGCATGAAATGCGCATTCGTCGGTGCCTCATGTCGAAATCCCGATGTTATTAAAGGTAAGGAAGAATCCACTACACCAGGATGACATGTATATGGTAAAAACCCAGCATAGAATGCAAAACTAATTATCTAGTTTAAACATTGCTTCCGACTGCGGGCTATCGAATTAAGTTTACGTATTTGAAAAAATGTTCTGAATTATTACTTAGCGATTTTACATTTAATTATGCAGAAGTAGCACCCTTTCGCACAAAATTGCGCATTTATACATGCAAATATGATGTATAAACGAAAATGAACGTGTATAGTGAGGGCTAGTTTTTGACAAAGTCTAGAAACTAGCATCGATTTCCCATCATTGCATAATAAATAAGTAAAAATCGGCATTAAAAATGTCAATAAATCAAGCGAAACAAATGCAACATATAGAACTTCCAAAAGTTATCATCTCATAATTTCCTTTTTTTTGGTTTTGCAACTTCATAGGTTAGATCGCACTAGCTTTTGAGGTCATGGTCATGTTACATGACTAACTAGCCTACTTGTTCACTTTCCTCTGCTGCGGCAGATTTTCCAACTGACCAATTGCTTATATTATAGCGAAATAAGTTACATTTAACATATCTTATTTCGCTTATATTATAGCGGGAAATGAAGAGGCCACGTTCAACTTTTGAGGCCATAGGTGGGTCATTCCGCATTTTTCGTTGTGAATTTTCATGTACGTACTTTTTGCTTATGCGGCGCTCTCTTGCAACTTGGGGACAAATTTCATCCATATACCTATTCATGTAGTGTTCTGGAATATGTTCATAACTGCCAAGCCCAAATGAACCACAGCCAGTCTACTGGATTGCTCTGAAATACCAAGAATCCTATATTTTCAGCGGGAGTTGGCGCTTGCGCCGTTTCCTAATCGTCATTCACGAGATATTGTCTGGACTTCAGGGAACCCCATGGAGACTGAAGCGTCGTGTCTAGAGAGTTTGGCACTTCTTAATAATGTTGCGTTCTCTATCAATGGCACTCATTATGGTGACATAGCAATCCCTCGGGCAGAGCAAACGTGTGGGTCCGCAGTTTGGAGTGCATAAACTGATCGTCTGCCTCCTTAATTTGCACCTGGTCTTGTTTAAATGGACTATGGAGTCACCGTTTTATTGACGTGAGTGCTTCTGCATTTTCTCAATTTTAGTAGGTTATTCGATCAAACTTGTCATTGGCAAGAAACCGCTACAAAAATCTGTACATCTAGAACAATAAGGTCGATGTGGGGTTACCGTGCTTTGGATTTTTGGGCAGGAAGTAGTATTATTTAAACAATGCAATGCTTGAGGTTGGGCATAGTCTTAGTAGCCTAATGCCGAATTATTGTCCTTCAAACTTCCTTAACACATACCTTACTACACAATTCGGTGGCTGTTTAGGTCATTAGGACAACAAAAGGAGTTTATTTGGATGTTACGATCGATAGTGTACTCCCCTATTAGGCCAGATATTCAAAGCGAAATAGGCTTATGCTGTCTGCGCAATGTCCGCTGAATTCGGAATTTCGCCTCTTAGTGGGTCCCTTTGAGTAGCAATTAAAGGCATTTTTCAGACATTCGTTGGCCGCTTTTGTGTCGCCCTTTCCATCAACAGTTGCAGTCTCCAGTCGTAGGTTAATGACACCTTGATAATTCTGCCTCAAATGTGTAGCTAGACGCAAATGTTTTCGTTGGAGATGTATTGCTTTCTTTTTGGGCGATTTTCGTCCAAGAATTGGGGCAGAATCGCCCATATACCTACTGGAACGACCAAGAAGTTAATTTTCAATCCACGAGTAGATTTTGGCATGAACCTCAAAACTACGGTATTTAGGTAGGAAATGTAGCTTTATTATATAAAACTGTTTGTAGGTTTTTTTGGTTAAGAGGGCATATGGTTAATCGCAGTCCTCCTTCACGGCTCAGTGATGTCTTTTTCGTAGAGACATGTAATCTGCATCCACTACGAAGGAGATGAAACCCTCGATAAGGGAAATGAGTCCGACTCTAGGCATCCGAACTCCTTTGATGGTGATGCGCATAATATTCGGATCTTACATGCTACTCGATTCTGCCCAGTTTGGAAATTTTTGTCGCAACTCTAGGTCATACCCAGACAAGGTTTACTCTGTTATCGCTTGAAATAATTCCTTCGTTGGTAGTTCTTCTAGAACACTGGTCAACGTGTTTTGCGGGTGCTTCAATGTTGCTTCAGGTTACAGCAAGGTGGCAGACTTATTTGAAATAGTCGTTGCTACTCAGTGAAGCCTGTTTTCCGAAGGAATGGGATATACATCCATGAAGATGCAGTGAAAGCCCTCGGTTGATAGGATGGTTTGGCTGCAGGGCTGGGTCATCGGTAAGGTGGCAGGAATCCCTACTGGTGATGCATGCAGTGAATTGCATTCCTCTAGGTGTTCGCCCGTTTAAATTACTTGAAGTGCACATGCTCCATGACTTTGACAAGTCTGGACACTTACCGTCACAACTCTATTCCATGCATTGTCACTACTTTGAGTGGGGCAGATTATGCTTATATTTTCTAGATTGATTAGTGTTGTTGGTTCCTCTGGTGCCTAAATATTCCTTCAATTTAAAGGGAAGTTAGTTTGAAATTGGTCGTTAGCGCATCGCGCTACTTCCTGGTAATAGGTGGCTGTGGTACCATTTCTTTCCCAATTGCATGGTTGGAATATGTAATCACTCTGTAGTGAATGACGCATGCAGCTAAAAGGAGGTTTTCTAATAGCCCGCTTAGCGAATTCGTCACAATCACAATCTATCCTCCTTTTAAATGAGACTAGCTTGCAAATCCTTATTTTACCATGCGTTTTGCTTCTAGAACCAAAAACTTAACCTTACCTGCGCCACTTCTGTGCCTGTCCTGCTCTTGTCTTCCAGCTTTTGATATGTTCTGAACGTGATGGTCTGATGCCTGGCAAGTTGCTGACCTGCTTTTGGAGTAGTGGGAATAAAACGATTACGAAGAATGAGTGCGAGGTGGCGTATTTCTGCCTCTCCCCTCTCTCCTCCTACAATTTTCTCTCCTTCCTTTCAGTCTTCCATCCCTTTCCATTGCCAAGTTTGGCAGCATGCCATACGAAATATTATATTTGAGGCCTTGAGGCTTGTTACGTTTCACTCATTTAGGGAGGTGTTTGTCCAGCCCACTGACTACTCATGATCGTTTCAGAAGAAGCATAGTGTCGAGTGCCCTTAGATAGTCAGGACTCGATAGTCATTGCTGATTAGCATGCGTTAAGTGCAAGGTAGTCTCCAATTTATTGCGAACAAGGTGGTAATGTGTTTGCTTAACGGTAAGATGCAAAAGCCAATTTTATTTCAAATTCGGAAGTCGATGTGGAAATTTAGAAGCCATGCTTGCTTTGTTTATATCGCGTCCTCTAAATCTATACGTTATTCGGGCTCAAGCATAGTGTCAGAAAGAAAGCCGTGTTGCCGTTTTGATATACCAACGCATTTACTTGTTGCATGTTGCATGGATGCGAGCAATCGTATGCGTCCCACGCACTCTGCAATTTGAAGCAAACCAAGGAGGTTGGTTCCGCTAAATCTGCTTTTGAGAGTCTCCTTATTAATTTTCTAAATGACTTTGGCAAATTTATTTATGGGTAAATATGGTGACACACAGAGCTCCAGAGAAATGAGCATGCTACTTGATTGACGTTTTAGTAGAGTGCGAGAACGCACCTTTTTAAGTGATTGGAATAGACTAAAATATCTAATGCTTCATGTTCAAACAACATGATAAAGCGCGGTTTTGACCTGGCATGTGTATTTTTGAACAAATGAATTGTCTCCTTTTGGCAAGCAGACGGCATCTGAACTTGTTGACAATTTTTGCAGCATACTTGCATATTTCCATCCTTTTCCGACCTCGAGCTCATTGGTAAAGTGCAGCTGTCACGATCTCTTAAATCAATGGAGACGAAAAGGCGACCGAGTTTGATCATATTTACTATAAAATACTCGTTTGTGTGAGTCTACGCTTGCGCGCATTCCAACCACTCCCTGGAATTTTTTGCCATGCTGTGCTAGTTTCTCTCCTAGCCTTGTTTGTAAGTTTCAGCATTTAAGTGTGAAAAATAGCAATCATATTTCACTTTACTCGCACTAGATTTGACCACCCTTGAGTGGTGGCGTCTTCACTTCCTATTCCGAAAGGCCTCTTCTTTAAATTATATTTTATTCAGTACTAATTATTCCCATTTTGTCATTCGCAAATGCTCTCTTGCGTTGGAGTTTGTAGCTCTTGAGCCACATGCCATAACTACACCTGCTCCTCAACCAGAAAGGAGAGATAGTGTCACCAACATACTAAATGAAAGCTCTACCGTGCTATTAATTCCGACAGTAACATTAAAACTACCAAAGAGGGTATGAAATGCGAACAGATGAATAGCTAGTGATCAGGCAAGGGTGCGTAAAACTTACTATGAAATAATTAAACGCCATTGCTTTGCCCCACCGACCGACCGACTGATCAATCCATAGCTCCATTTTCGTTAGGCGACCGCCTAACTACCATCTGCACCTCATGAGGTCCAGTGAGTGGTGATTGTCCTGAGCCTTACAAATGAGTCACTCTTACGGTCGGCTGTAACACAGGCGAATCCAGGCAGTGGATTTGTGTGATACGGGGGAATTGACAATCCATACATCTACACACAGTGGACGCACGTGACCGGGAGACACGGATATGAGTCAATATGTCTATGGGCAATCAGGTCACATGGTCATGCATATCAGCGTTGGGCACACGGCACGAAAACATAAGCTCATCTGATTATACCGATAGCAACCCATAGTTAGAGCGCTTTGCCAAATTCCGCTTGCATGATAGCGGGTTCCGTGACTCTGGAAGGAGACAGGTCGATGTGTAGATCTTTTGAGGGTGATTTACGTGGCCAGGGTTTATATATGGGGCTCATGTTGAAGAGTCACGTAGTCCTGATTGCAGTAACAGTCACTGCCGAGCAGATGAGAATCGTATGATGAAAATCCTCCTTTGATCGGCTAGGGGCTAGCTGCATTGCTTCTTGACCTCCCATCTCGTGCGTAGTTTACCTGTCTATGTAGAACTTGAATAGCTGTCCTACTGCCACCACTGTTGCGGCTAGTTACTTGGACGCGTCATATGCGCGTCAAGTGTTGGCAGGACTGATTTTGTGCTATTTGTCATCTAATCATGCCACTGACTGAATCTACGCATTTGCGCTGCAGACCATTTAGTATTTTTCGTTTCCCGTTTCGGGGAATAATTGGCTTGCTTTTTTCGTCTGTTACTTGCATTACTATTCAAACCTAGCCGAGAAGGTTGTCGTTGGCCTAAGTGAAGTGTACATGCATGCATTTTTAAAGGAATTATGACCAGAACGATTTTGTAGTGCTTGCGTCACAGTATTTTGAATCTACCTTACCGAAATGAGCTTACTATGCGTTGATAATTGAGATGCACTAATTCTCATCTTAGCTCGCGTGAGTATCAGCAATGGTATATACTTCGCATGTCCAAACAAGTTTTAGTGTTCTCAAGTTGGAACTATAGTGTGCACACTCCGCGTTGGCGCCTTAAATAAGCATACTAAAATTAAGCCGCTGCCTTACCTCCTCTCTCTGTTTTGAGAATTTGAGGGAAGCGATTTTGTCGGCTGTTTCTGCGGTTGCATTTGTTTATAAACTAACAAACGGGAAACAGGACAAAATCTGAGTACGACTGGCTTAACTTAGAGCTCTGTCTGAACCGCAGATTTGTGGGTATTTATTATGATCAAAATAAGGTTCTTGGAATGATCGTCCCCTAAATGCTCGTGAGCAATTTGCTCGTTGGCAACGCCATGTTACGATTTATGTCTGCGTTTACTTCCCCTCCTGAAATAATATAGTAGTCTCGGAGTGGGCATCGGCCTTCCTTTACTTGTAGCAGCAGTTAGCTCTGACTTTTTCTGCCGCATTGCTAAAAGCTGACTGACGGGCCGCAGAGATGGACGAAGGAGCAGGTTCGGACTAGTCTCAAGCTGGCCATATTAGTGAACATATTCGATGGATCTCAGAGGCAAACAAATGTGCCTGATTTTGCCCCTCACTTCTTGTGGATCCATTTTGCATTAGCCTTGGTCCTAGGCTTTCGCTATGATGCCCTCTTGCAACTGATTAGGCCTTCCATGCTAAGTTTTGAATACACCACCGAAGCACGCTACTTGGCATCGTTTCTTCAATGTGTAATCGCACTTTAATTCATTCGCAACTGTTCCGATTTCACAATGGACAAAATGAAACCACGAAAAATAGATGGAATTGGTGTTATTTTGAATGGTATCTCGCGTAGGAGTTCGTGTTTTACGCGTGTTTACTGCTTTGAGTTGTAAGCATACGTTAACTGCAGAATGAACCAAAGTTATGCTAATGCCTCTGCGACTGGTGTGGAATTCGATGATGTTGAATTGAATCCGTTGTTAAAACGGACGAATTATACCACTACCTTCTTTTGTTCCTTAACCGCCTTGGAATGTTTATCAATCTCCTATTGAACGTATTCTAGCCACATGGGAATCATTTGCACTGACTGTAAAACCATTCTTGTTGCTGAATCTATCCTATTCCTCAGTCACTTTTGGGGCGACAGTAGCCATCCAAGTCACTGTGCCGATCGTGAACGTCAAGAACATCGAGAAGGGCAAATGTGAGAGAAAAAGAGGTGTCAAAGTTCAGCTGGGCGATCATAATCGAGGAAAGTAGCGGCGGTCTTCAAAACGATTGTTCTGCCACAGACGCTTTTATGAATGCTCTGAGGTTTAATTCGTGCGGAACTGCACAGAACTACAAAGGAGGAGGTTAAGACTGCTCGGTGGTGCTTTCTGGCGCTCAATGCTTCAGATCTCACTCAACCCATTGCCGAATCTTTGACGACAAGGGCTGGTGAAATGCATTCTTCCCCATTTTGATTGCATATAGACGCGATTTTTTGATATATGAGCGTATTTGCAGATCAGAAGTTCCGTGCCTGAGTTTTAATTTCTTATTAGTCGGCAAAAATAGAGAAGAAATAGAATTGTTGGGTGGGTGATGGGAAGCCTGACAGCCATAGTTCCTTTTTCCTTCATGAAATGAGTGTTATGTGGTGCAAAGCGAGCATCTGAAGGATCGACCTCGGCGGGGTTCCAGTCTCTCTTGGCTTCGGAGCATATGCATGTATTGATTTGGCAGAGTAAAATTCTGCATAACTCGGGATCGTATGTGTGTAAATTCGCCGTGAATCATAGAGCCAAGCCAATGATAACGGACCCTTGCATTAAAAGTCGTTTATTGCACCCTTTTTTGTGCCGGCTGATTCTAGTCTTCCTGATTATTTGTAAAGCCCACTTTGGAAGAAAGAACTCCCAGAGAGAGGGACAGTAAAGGCTGATAAAGTTTGCCGAACCATGATAGACGCCACGTGTTGAGATTGTTCATTTTTTGAAATTATCCTTAACCACTTGAATATTCTACGATTGTACGCCTACATGTTTCCCATGAAGCAGTGTTCTCGTCGCTTATGCTGCATATACCTCCATCCCAATCTTAATATAACGTTTTGAAATTTAAAGTTAGTCTAGGCTTAGCCAGTCAGGTTCTGTCTGGGCAGGATAACTCATGGAAGGAAGGAATCC
The DNA here is from genome assembly GCA_036345935.2 of Taenia hydatigena. Lineage (NCBI taxonomy): Eukaryota > Metazoa > Platyhelminthes > Cestoda > Cyclophyllidea > Taeniidae > Taenia > Taenia hydatigena. The sequence goes on along the minus strand of JADWOT020000002.1, from coordinate 8,761,570 downwards.
ATATTGACTTAATTGCACTTAGTTCACTCGTAAGCCATCTCAAACAAAGATTTCATTTTTGTCTTCTGTGATAAGCCGCTCTTGTTAACCGCATTAATCATTAATTGGGTGGCGATTTAGCAAAGGCACATTTATGACTTGAGTGGGGTTCCTGGCGAGTAACTTTATGACCCCTCTCGTAAACGATGGAAAAGGTGAAGTGCTTCCGGTGAAATAGGCTGTAAGGTGAAAATCATTCTTATGTTATGCGGGGGCATATCATTAGGTGAATATGCCATAATGGTCACCCGCAGAGTGTCTCGTCTCGTTGACTTTTGTAAAGCAATCTAGCTGACTATGATTGAAGGTTGGTGAGGGCTTTGGGATCACTACTTTTCTGTCCGCGTCACATTCCAAGAGAAGACGACAACAAAGTTTTGCTAGATCGCGTTGGGATCTCAAGATTGAGCCGAAGCGTGTGAGGCAATGAAGATGGAGTACAAACTCTGTCAATTGATTGCTCTGAGACGCTACAATTTTAAATTTCGTGGTTATGCGTTAAAACGTCATCGTTTTCTGTTGATTGTTCTATTCCACAGAGAGAATTGTGGTTGCTACGATGGGTGAAGGCGAGTTTGCGAAGCATGTAATAGAACCTTAATCTGAAAACGCGGGTTACACATAGCCGTATGGCCATAGTGAGTTTATTGCCGCCATGACCTATGAATCCCAGGAAACGTGAGGAGAGCAATCTTGTGGAACAAACACGCAACCTTGATGCCGATATATTCTGCATTCATGAAGAGTACTGCTGCAAAGAAATGCATATTTCCTGCTTTACTAGACCGGCTGAAATTTCAGCGAAAGCACAAACAACAGGCGCACGCAGTATTTTGGATAAAGGTGATGCGCAGGGAATTGTAGCAAAATATTCGTGGGCAATCTACGTCGAAATGAATTCGTGAAGCAAAACCATTCACATTTTTCGTTTGCATAAATGCCGAACTATTTATTTTGCAGTGACAAGTTCACAGAGCATGCACCGAACATGCCCGCACTCAACGTTGATTTGATGCCTTTTGTAGGAATATGCGAGAATAGGCTGCAGTAAAGTTGACCCTAATTTCAAACAATCAAACTGTCATCTAATTACACTAGCAACCTTTGCGGTTTTCTTGTCATTTGCGCAGTTTTAAAATTTAGCAGCGTAGATCTGGTAAAGTTGGCGCTAAAATGTGCTTTCAATTTTGATATGCAGTTCATTGTGGAACAGGTGTAAGGCAGCAAAGTCTGCGTCCAACCACACTGGCATCGCTCTATTAAGAATGGCTTTAAGGGCCAGAAAAAGTTAAAACGAGGATGTTGTGGTGCATTTTCGCGCATTTTCGAGGAATACCGGCATGATCTGACATGCTTGGGACTTGTTTTGCTTGCACGGGACGTACTGAGGCCCAGGCAGCCACTGAGACAAATGTTGGCGCGACAAGATGCACCATTACCTCTATGATTCCGCGCATTACTCCTTCCGGTTAAAATCTTTGCTTCTAAACTATCCGTTGCATCTGCAAGGATCGCCTATCCGCATTATGATTTGGGACCAAAATTATTGAGCATGTCTCAGGTGACGCTAAACAATCGAATAAATGATCATTTATGATCATATGGTCTAAACAAAATTCGGCTTGACAGTTTACATTACTGAATGGTTTTTTTCTGATGCTTTCCCGCCATCCCGGCTATAAATCCTTGCAGCTCTTATTGTCACCCATGGTTATTTTGCCTCTTGCTGGCTGTTACTAAATTTCTTGTTCGTTATTTTCCGCATAAACAGCAATGATACCAAAGGCAGGGCTTTCTTCAAGGAGTTTTGTGTTTTGAGTACGAAAGAAGGTCACGTTTTCGTCGATCTGCATTGTTTACGCAGTCGGTTGCTTCTAAAGCAAAACCTAATTTTCTTTGCGCTGTTTTATCAAAGCATAGCCTTAATAAGATTACTTCTGCCTGATAAATATAAGGGTTCGCGGCAACCTTAGCGATTAAATAGGCAATATGAAGGTCGAAAACTTTGGCACAGAACGAACGACCACAGTTGGACTTAGTATTTATCAACCCTCTAGGTGGAACGCTTGGGTGGTGTGTTGTTAGGCAAGACGTGATAACTTATACTGCTTGCCTAAGTTCTTATTCTAAGGAATATTTTTACTATTGGCATCCATAGTTTGAGAGAGGCGCCGTTATCGATGCATTACCAGAAATTGGGCAGAATTCTGCTGGATTATGCCAATCCTGAACAGACTGAGCGAAAAACACTGGCTCGTCGACATGGTAATTAACAGCGGTGAGTAATGGAATCTCTTTAATGTCGGCAAAGATAAAAGTGTGCTTAATATAAATAAGAAAACATTCAAAATTAGTCGCGTATGAGATTTGGAGGAAGGCAACATAAGAAGAATTCAGAAAAGCTGCCAGCAAAAGTAAGAAGAAATATTAAGAAAAATGACAGACCTTAAGTCGGTGATAAAACTTGCTCAATTGTAGGCCAGAATCCCTCCTCAAATAAACGAAATAGGCACTTCATTTTGAGATGTCTGACGGTCAAGTTGATACCGCGTAACTCTAGGATCCAAGATGTTCAACGTCAATCATGTTGCTTGTAACTAAGGCATCATAGCTCGCATTTTTCTATCGTAGTCTAAATAATTTGGCGCTCTTGTCTTGCAAGAAAATTCATCCACATTGCAGCCGTTGCTAGTTATATTCCTGCTTTTGCGTTAATCTTCATAAAAGATGCCGAAGAAAGTTAACAACCTCTCAGGGCAAGGTTCCATGCAATCAACGCTCATAGTGTTAATGTAAGAGTTAAGGGTCCATTCGCTACAAATGTCTGTGGTCGTTGTCATCCGTGGGCCCATTTGCCACAATTTTATTCACGCTGATCCAAACACAACGTAGCGATAGTCTTTGAAAATCCATATTTCTTTTGCATGGTTATAAGGGCAGATTGCATTGTGATTTATTTTCCGATTTCTTTGAGAAGACCTTAAGCCTTGTCAACCTGCCATTCAGTGCAACCTCTCTGCTATCTACAGGTGCTACAATGGCACTCGCTTTGAGCTTGGATTCGTAAATAAGAGACGAGTGTTTTTGCTGGAAAACTGAGTGGCATTGTATTATCGCATAAAGTTTTGCGAATAAATTGCACAATTGTCTGTAACTTAAAAATCTGTTTTGCGGTAAGCTATAAGGCTTCGAAAGACCCGAGTTATTCAGATCAAAATGCTTGCAGTGAAGCATCTATATTTGTCGCGAATCCTTTCAAATGAGCTTTTATGCTCTGGTTACTTCTTCTCTCGTTCCCTTCACCTTGTATCGTTACTTTTCTTATAATCATTCCACAAACCATTCAAACGATCAATTAAACTGCTTCGCCAACTCGATTGTCTTGAAACACTGTGAGATGTAACAGAATATGGCCCTGTGGACGCCCTCAGTTGTGCTGGCCAACGAAAGCAAAACTCGGTGTTCACAGCAACAGTAAGTCCATCAATGTCAAACCGAAATCGTTTGAACCTGCAAACTAGTCGGTGCATCACAGCTGTTGTGTCATTTTCTAAGGGCATACTGCACCATTAACCAGTTGTCGCTTTTAATGTCAATCAGCATTGCCTGTCTCAGGAACTGCAGTTAAAAAGCAGCATGCGTTTATGGGTGGACACTGCGAGTTTATGTAAATGCTCCTGTAACCAATAAAATTGCTTTCAAGCATTTCTAGCATTTCTATAGCAGAATTTTAGTCACTCACAGTTATCACCTTAGATCAACTCACCAAATAGACCAATCACATCGCGAAAGTTGGAATGAATATCACATGGGAGCACCCAACGCATTTCGCGAGTCATATAAGAGTGCCTTTCTGAAGACCACAGCAATTCTTACTTCGTTGCCCAAGTTCCAGGTGTGTAGCCATTCCCTTAATTTTAATTTTCTTGATGACAATATCATTTGGCGCTATAACCAAGACATGAAAAGATTTAGCAATTTATGCAAGCTATGGACATGCAAGCATGGCTGCTAAGATTAAATTCATGTATTTCCCGAACACCATCTATCATGCTTCCACAAGTCTAATCGTCGCAACTTGATGTACATGAATCGCTTGCAACGAAGACCGTTCACAGCCGGCCCCCACAGCTTTCACGGAGGATGCGGTTCATTTAGCTGAGCTTAAATGAGCGTCAACGCCTTTTATAACGATAGTTCTGCATTTGTTAAAGATGTTGCAAGAAGGTACTTCTAAGTATACGGACTTGCTTGCTTTAAAGAGCAGAACCACCCAAAGTAATTGAAGCGCAAAGTGAATACATTTTGAACGTTCATTCGGCATTGCTTCATAGGTTGAATAAGCATTGTTCAATTTAATTGGTTTCTTTCCAGGATTCCTTTAGATTGATTTAAGTTAAAATACTGAAGCTTCTTTAATAACAAACTGGATTTTTCTCCCAAAATATGCTTATGTTTCTGACATGTATGCTGGGAATAACGTTTCGTAACTTGCCTCCACAAAAGTCTTATGTGTATTTAACGAATGCATGAATTGGGAATGTTTAACATCACACAAGATGCACTGCACAGCCCATGTTGTGTACCTTTCCCATCAACTACATTTGTTGATCATTTGTTACCCTCATTCTCTCGCATTAAATGTTCTTAATTTTGGCGCTACATCATAGCAGCAGAACGCGCACTTAATTAAAAGAGAGCAAGCCGTCGGGAACATTGGACGATGCGAAATATCGGTGGAGGGAACAATCGGTATGTCTAGCTGCCATCTTTGCTACACCATTCATGATGCAAATTAAGCAGTGCATATTTGTGACTTGACAGAATATATTTCAGACTGCAGTGAAATCCTAGCGCGAGAGATTACTGCGGTTTAAAGATTATGTTTGTCACCATTCACGAAGGGAGAGAGTTAGCTAAGTTGCAAGTTTCGAGTAGAAGGATATTTGAAGCAGCGAATTTTAGCTGCCTTCTTTTGAGTTTGCGTGCAGCTCTAATGATCAGAATGAAGGAAATTTATTGTTGCTTTACAAGTAGACCATGTATTGCGCTTATTACTCATGTTCCTTAGTTTCTTCCAATTTCAGATAATGCCGCTGCCATCATAAAGGACATGATGTGCAGAAGAGGCCTAACATTACTGAGAAAAGAGAGCTTAGCTCTTCGTCCTCAGTAAGACTTTTTAATTCATATTTCTATTTCCTGCCGCCCGCAACAAGCATGGAAGTGATTGGCTTTACTTGACACAAAGTAAGTTTAAAAGGCTTACTGTCGTCATGAGATACGAGGTACGATGAAGGAACTCTTGACATCCGAGATTTTTAAATAGACTTTGCCAACCACATTTTTATCGCCTATTTACTCTCGTATTCGCAGCCTTTTTAAAAAAGAATTGCAAAAGTGGAATTTTACAAACAAAATTTCTACTGATTCTACTTTGCTTAATTGCTCAGTGATTGTTTTAAATGGGCTATGTTTCGTGTGACTAAACATTTGCACGGTGAATAGAAGGATAATCGGCGTGGAAGTTGTACGTCTTTTTATTAAGCTTAAAGCACTTACACTTACAAAGTTTTGATGTGTTATAGCAATAATATTAGTTCATTTTGCCTGTCGAGACCATGTTAGTATTGCTCAATTTTGTGGCTGACAAGAAAACAAAGCCTGCATGCATAAAATTAGCATACAAAATGCATCAAACAGTTTAAAATGAATGAGCCAGATTTATTTATTTTATTTTTAGCAGTGTGCGTAGATCATGAATTTGATAAAGAGCAAACGCAAACTTGACGATTTTAATGTTAGGTGCAAAATGAAGAAAATGAATATAAATAAACATACCCTTTTCCTGTTGGCAAGAAGTACTCCAAAATACACTACTGACCACGTACTTACCACCTTTACTCAACCTGCATCCAAAGACTCGTTGTTCATTTGCAGAATACACTTGGTAAAAAGACGTGTAAACAAATAATTGTTTAATTTTTGTAACCGTTGTTTTCTATACGTCCATTTTAGAAATCGCACACGTATACGACCACCCTTGACAAGTGTTTACGAAACCGATAAGTCGATGCGTCCGATGGTCCTGACGCCTTTCCAACAATGCGAGAACCCCACAGTCCCTAACTTTGTTCTTCTTAGATTAAATGGGTTTCGTTACTATGGCATTAATTATAATAATCCACTGCTGAAAATAAGCACGCTTTATTAAACAATAGTTGGGGCAGCAGATAATTGAGAAACAGATTCATGCCATGCAGTATGCCACGCAGAGTAGAGCCACAATACCCTTTGGAATGTCCACTGTGCATTGCAAAAAGCTTGTCATTTATTTAGAGCATTTAAATGGAGGGTTTGTCACGCTTCACCTCCCACATATTTATGTTGGTTTTCCTTAGGCGGCGGTCAAGGTTGCAGAGTAGACTACACTACATAACTTTGTGTGCCACAAAGTAGACTCGAAATACTTTTACAAAAATGGTGCACATAAACAAGGAACCAAGGATTGCACCCTATCCTGTTATATCAATTGTTTCTTCACACACAACGAAGTCTCGTTTAGCGCTAAACTAGAACCACGTAAGTAACCTTGTTCTCCTTCACTCCAAATAACTGCTGCGTGAACAAAAACAATGAATTTTGCGTGTACGAGGGATTTTGCCATTAGAATATGTTTATTAAAACGTCAGCAGTTTACCTCGACCATTCGAATAGAACAAGTGACAACAACGTTTCCTGGAATAAGTTTGTGGAATTGTCTCAGAAACCTGCTATGACATTCATCACCGGCTAGCACAAGCGATTTGTTCAAACTTCAACACCAAATTGATAACATTTTTTAGAATGTACCCTAGCGGAGGAAA
>JADWOT020000002.1:8738611-8754565 GCA_036345935.2 Taenia hydatigena | reverse complement strand
ACTGCAGCAGCAACAAAGGCAAAGTTGTGGGGAGGGAAGATGCAGTGTCCTACACCTCTCATTACCCAAATAGCGAAACGATCTACAAGCCCATTCTTTCTCGCCATTATTGCCAGGCAGCAAGCAACGATGGCAACCTGCTGATGACAATAGAGAGCCCTTAACGACCATGACTTGCGCATTGTGGAGGCGACGATGGATGCGGCTGACTATTCCAACACAGAAGAACGGTGCTGAGCGACAAGGCTAGCGTGCAAAGCTAGTACCCAGTGCTGTTTACTCATGTGTCCATGGCTATCACGAAAGGCTTCGTAAGAAAAAATCACCCTTGTCGTACTTTGGGTGCGCAACGAATTTAGCACCATGCAGAGCCGAGTAAGTGGCGGGCTGACGTCCTCACTGCTTTCAACGCATTAGGCCTCACCCGCCACATCCGCTTCTTATCAGGGACCTTGAGGGGATTCGGAATCTCCTATGGGTCTAAGCATGAGCACAATGCTAAAAATAGCCTTAACTTGCACGTCTTTTGCTATTGTACATTAACTCTAGTGGTAGTGTTCCTGTAGTATCAGCGATCTGAACGCAGGATCCGCCATAAAACAGCGGTCAAGAGCAAACACTTGCTTTATTAACACCGTCACTATTCTTGCAGTGTTGTGAAGCTAAAAGCAAAAGAATACCATGAAGGGGATAAAAAAGACTAGGTGTTTAACTGACGAATTTCCGTAGTAGCCACATTTGGCTCAAGTATTGCTAAGCTAGCACGCATTCTGGCGCAGATATGCCTTTGGTACCATGGATTTGCAGTGTCGGCTGTATCTTGACTCCGAAAGCACAAGTATCCTTTGGATACGGCCGATCTGAGAAGAAAATGAAAGGACTGACCATGCGGATCGACCGTTTGGGAGGAGATCTTAGAATATTTAAAAATATTCTTGAGATTGTTAGTAACCACTATAAGCCGGTACTTACGGGTGCATTGATTTGAATATCATCGAGTTTGTATCCACGATATCTGTAGGAATGGGTCCAACATCGTCATCAATGTGGACGAGTATGAGAGGTCAAGTGGGGTATGGTGCATGTGCTGAAGCCAAAAATGCTTGTCGCAGAATCAATTTGCTAGTGGTCTTTGAATTTGCATTCCGTGCCATGTAGAACCGATCACTCCCTCAAGCCCACGCAGCACGATATGCACATTGATAACCGAATCGTTTAATCAGCTTACACTGGTCTGCACATAGTCTCAGATTCTCTAAAGTGTCTGCTTAGCCCAGCCTGAGGTACAGTGATTTCCTTCTTAGGGTAGTAGGAGTGTATCAAGTCAAGAATCACCACAAGGCCTGATGTGTGGACCGGATACGCAGACGCCGTAGTAGATATACTCTTTTCCATTTTCGCTTCAGAAAGATTGGTAGACCGTATATATTGATTGCTGTATTACTTTTGACATGTAAATCAAATGAAAATGAGAACTGACAAAACTTTATGAAGACGAAATAAATGTGGATAAGTGCTCCGCCGGTTGTAGCTTTTTGTCACACCGTTGTCTGTACGCAGTCTTGAAAATCCTGAGACGTTGAGGCGCATTTCTGAAAACTCTGCCAGTTCATCTAAGAAATGATGAGTAAGTTAATGCAAAATAGAAGACAAGACCTCGTCAGCCACCCTCGTGTTGGTTAAGACTTCTGGACGCAAACACCAAGACCCATGTTTACCTCTATCACGATTGTTAATAAAGTTACCCTCACCAAATCACTCCGTTCTTATAATGTATGAGAGCTAATGAGAGAGATAAGCGAGGATGCTTCTCGACCGGTAGCGGCACTAATTGGTCTATCCTCTATTAACGACGTAGGAACTTTGAACTGGCTCGAACCACTAGAACTCTCCATTTATTTACATTGCCAGGATAGGTCTAATAAGCCTTGCGCTTTGCAACCGAATTCGGTCTTTTCTGAAGTGGACATCAGCATTATCATATGCAATAAATTAGCACATTTCTGCTCAACGTATCTCTCTGCTCTTCATAGAAGATGGTGAGCAGACGCCTTAAAGGAATCCCATCCATAAGTACCAGAAATTGGTCAGGAGCCTTCACTATATAAAGGTCATATCGCCCGGGCACTTCATCAGGCTTACAACGATGTTGCATCAGGAGCTGATTTACGACGCCACAATTTAGCATTCCAAGTCAACGATCAAATCAGTTGACATCATCTTGTTCGAATCTTGTCTGACTCAAATCTGCTCAGATTCATTGTTCTTAGAATCACCAAAAGGTGTAAGAACGCTTAATCAGTGGACACTGAGTTGGATATGGACGGGCTAAAAGGCGTTCCAAGAAGAGGACAGAACATGCCGATGCGCATTTAACGCAAAAGCGAAGGCTTTGCTCTGCAACGATTGTATCATTACTGAATCGCGAACCGAGTACTCCATGAAAAAAAGAAAGGAGAGAAACACGTCACTTACGAGAGTGTCGGATTTTGCTGATAAAAGTCAGAGAAGTGCAACGCAGCGTGAGCTGTTTACTATCTTTAGAATAGCTGGATACTTCAAGCGTTAACTAATAGTGCGAGGATTCATATTAAGGGAAGAATAAAGATGACGAAATTATACATATCTTAAAAAAGGAGGTAAATTGTCAGAGTCGAATTCAGTGTCAGTCCAGCTAATGGTATGCATTCACGTGTGCTCTTTTTTACAGAAAATCCTCGAAAAGATACCAAAGCCCTTCGGCCATGATTATGTTTGAGGGTGGTTTCTGAAATCCTGAAATTGTTTAAAGGGGGTTAAGTTGTCCATTTTACCAACTTTATAATAAAACGCTGGGTTATAAGCACTAAATCCATGACACCGTCCCTGCATCACTTTGAGTACTAAAGAGCTGTACAGCGTGGTACAAGTTAGCCTAACGGCCAGCCGAAAATCAGCGTTAGAACCTACCAGTGTTGTTGATCCTGTTTTGCAGAAGAAGTAACGCATTAGTGCTAGAGTTCAAAGGGACCTTACCTGCTGTGATCACGAATTCAGACGGAAATCATAAACTTAGTGGCCCGACAACTGGTGGTCTGCACAATAAATGCATAAAATTGCGCTGATATGTGCAGTCAGGCGACTAATTTTTCACTCAAAATAAGGGTACTTTCTCTGCAAATCTTTATTTAGCAGCTATTTTTGCAAGGCATTTGCTATTTCAACTTCGTAAAACAAAAAAGGAAGACCTTAGTAAGATTGGAGCTTTAATGGAAATTGAGTAGAAGGTTCATGGGTATCAAAGCTTCAAGGTCCGTTCCAATCCAACTGCCTTGGGAGGCAATTGACGCTTGGTGGTGACTAACTGGGAAATGAGGTTTTTTGGTTTTGTCCACGTGAGTATATGCTACAATGTCTTGCAAAGTAAACGGGAGAAAATGGTTGCTTCATCCCAGCGCATTCTTATACTTAATCTCGGTTTCCCATTCGCTTTCTTATTAATGGCTGCACCTGTATGCGTAAGTGATAATTTAGGTGAATAGAGTACGGTCTCTGAAGAATTAACGATTTCGTTTTTGTCCTCCAACGGTATAATTTCCATTTGTTATTTGACACTCCAACAATAAACGCAACCATGTGGTAACTTGATGGAGTGGTGGTCGTCTGGAATAAGATCTTTGGCAAATATGCGCATTTAGTTTGAAGTCAGGCTACTTTCCATCACAGCATGTTTGCAGTCTGCTTCCTTGTAGTAAAACAAACAACGCAATCCATGCTTTGCGAAGTCATCTTTGTAGCATGTAGGTGATCCCTGAATCCGCTGAGTGTTTTCCAAAACCAAGTGGCATGAACGAAGAAAATCAGGGTTCTGAGTGGGTCTACCAGGAACCTAAACTTGAGCGTTTTATGGTTCCGAGACTCAAATTGCGTTAAATTTCTACGCATAGCGCTGCATCCGAAAGGTATTTGCCTTGATCTAGGTTGCCAGACAGTTTAGACAGTCACGTGTTTTTAAGCCAATAAACTAATCAGCTTTTAGCAATCGCCTATTTGGGTTAACAGCGGTTTTTCGATGCTGGTGAAATCAAACACGCTGTTAATTGGAAGAGGGGCCGGTGTTGTTGCACTAATTCTTACCGATCCGAGAGTCAAATGCATCGATATTTCAAAAAATGGAATGACGCCTAGTTAGGGCGTTTCATGTCAAAATTGGCAGACACTTTCCCGCCATTTGTCTGACAGTAATACTGACTGACTAAAAATGGCCATTAAATGGGCCACAGTTGGTTTCTGATCATCACCTCGGCATGATCTAGGGCGCTACCAATTGCAACTGAGCAATTCTGTACTGTACTATCAAAAACAGTAGTACCCGCAACAGTAGTCGATAAAGATAGTTTGATTTCTCGTTCACCTTCAAAACAAATGCAACCAGCATTATCGGCCATTATCCGTCTGGAGCGTTAGTGTAGCAGTGATAATATTTTTCACATTCCATTCAGCAATAGTCCTCTCTTAGTGCTAATAACTTCCTCTCAGACAGCACACATAAGCACGATCGTACTCCTCAACATAGACTATTTTATCTTAGTCAGTAGTTAAATGCCGCTGTCATTAACCAAAAAGAATCTCCATCGTAATGTGCACTTTCTTCGATTTCAATGTGATGGCGGACACTACCCTTACCTAAACGGCGGAGGTGTCCACACCTCCCTTAGAGCTTTGACCCAAATGTGTTATTCTATCTGCCCAGTTCCCCACTTGGGATCTAAACTGCTAAGAGAAGTATAGACCAGGAGAAATGAGTAGATGTGGTGAAGAGAGGTGCCATATATATGTAAATTATCCATGACAATAGACCTATAAATGATCGGGAATTGTCCGCGTATGTTTAATTGATGTAAACACATTAAACCTATCGAGTTCTGATCACGAAGCTCCGCCTGTTATGAAATACAGTTCCGAAGTCAGGAAACAGCCAGCGGGATTTCGAAACACAACCCGGAGAAGCGGGATCTAATCGTCCGTCTAGGAATTCTGAATTGTGACACCGTAAATCAGCTCCTGATGCAACATTATTGCGAACCTGATGAGTTGTCTGGACGATATGACATTCATACAGCATAGATTTTGGACCAAGTTCTAATGCTCATGAATGGGGTTCCCGAAAAGCGTCTACGCGTTGGTTTTTATGCGAAGTGGGAATATGTAGTGCGACAATATGCTAATCTAGTCTTCAGCATGATGCTGATGACTACTTCAGAAAAGACCGAGTTCGGCTGGAAAGCGCAAAGCTTGTGGGAAACAAAGAGTGAGTTCGGTGGTTCGAGCCAATCTTGAAGTTTCGTAGGACTTTAGCAGAGGATGGATCATCTAGCGCTGCCGATGATGCAGCAGATTTCTCGTTTATCTCTTTATTTTGACTCACACCCTATAAAATTAGGATAATTTCATGGGGATAAGTTTATAGGCAATCGTTCTTAAGGCAGATAAAGACCATGGCATTTTCATCCTGGAATCTTGATCACCACGAGGAGGGTTGATAAGGTCTCTACCCTCAGATCTACGGTCAGTAATCACTTTCCTCCGCTAGGGTACATTCTAAAAAATGTTATCAATTTGGTGTTGAAGTTTGAACAAATCGCTTGTGCTAGCCGGTGATGAATGTCATAGCAGGTTTCTGAGACAATTCCACAAACTTATTCCAGGAAACGTTGTTGTCACTTGTTCTATTCGAATGGTCGAGGTAAACTGCTGACGTTTTAATAAACATATTCTAATGGCAAAATCCCTCGTACACGCAAAATTCATTGTTTTTGTTCACGCAGCAGTTATTTGGAGTGAAGGAGAACAAGGTTACTTACGTGGTTCTAGTTTAGCGCTAAACGAGACTTCGTTGTGTGTGAAGAAACAATTGATATAACAGGATAGGGTGCAATCCTTGGTTCCTTGTTTATGTGCACCATTTTTGAAAAAGTATTTCGAGTCTACTTTGTGGCACACAAAGTTATGTAGTGTAGTCTACTCTGCAACCTTGACCGCCGCCTAAGGAAAACCAACATAAATATGTGGGAGGTGAAGCGTGACAAACCCTCCATTTAAATGCTCTAAATAAATGACAAGCTTTTTGCAATGCACAGTGGACATTCCAAAGGCAGAGGAATAGACCGTGTGGAGGGTATTGTGGCTCTACTCTGCGTGGCATACTGCATGGCATGAATCTGTTTCTCAATTATCTGCTGCCCCAACTATTGTTTAATAAAGCGTGCTTATTTTCAGCAGTGGATTATTATAATTAATGCCATAGTAACGAAACCCATTTAATCTAAGAAGAACAAAGTTAGGGACTGTGGGGTTCTCGCATTGTTGGAAAGGCGTCAGGACCATCGGACGCATCGACTTATCGGTTTCGTAAACACTTGTCAAGGGTGGTCGTATACGTGTGCGATTTCTAAAATGGACGTATAGAAAATAACGGTTACGAAAATTAAACAATTATTTGTTTACACGTCTTTTTACCAAGTGTATTCTGCAAATGAACAACGAGTCTTTGGATGCAGGTTGAGTAAAGGTGGTAAGTACGTGGTCAGTAGTGTATTTTGGAGTACTTCTTGCCAACAGGAAAAGGGTATGTTTATTTATATTCATTTTCTTCATTTTGCACCTAACATTAAAATCGTCAAGTTTGCGTTTGCTCTTTATCAAATTCATGATCTACGCACACTGCTAAAAATAAAATAAATAAATCTGGCTCATTCATTTTAAACTGTTTGATGCATTTTGTATGCTAATTTTATGCATGCAGGCTTTGTTTTCTTGTCAGCCACAAAATTGAGCAATACTAACATGGTCTCGACAGGCAAAATGAACTAATATTATTGCTATAACACATCAAAACTTTGTAAGTGTAAGTGCTTTAAGCTTAATAAAAAGACGTACAACTTCCACGCCGATTATCCTTCTATTCACCGTGCAAATGTTTAGTCACACGAAACATAGCCCATTTAAAACAATCACTGAGCAATTAAGCAAAGTAGAATCAGTAGAAATTTTGTTTGTAAAATTCCACTTTTGCAATTCTTTTTTAAAAAGGCTGCGAATACGAGAGTAAATAGGCGATAAAAATGTGGTTGGCAAAGTCTATTTAAAAATCTCGGATGTCAAGAGTTCCTTCATCGTACCTCGTATCTCATGACGACAGTAAGCCTTTTAAACTTACTTTGAGTCAAGTAAAGCCAATCACTTCCATGCTTGTTGCGGGCGGCAGGAAATAGAAATATGAATTAAAAAGTCTTACTGAGGACGAAGAGCTAAGCTCTCTTTTCTCAGTAATGTTAGGCCTCTTCTGCACATCATGTCCTTTATGATGGCAGCGGCATTATCTGAAATTGGAAGAAACTAAGGAACATGAGTAATAAGCGCAATACATGGTCTACTTGTAAAGCAACAATAAATTTCCTTCATTCTGATCATTAGAGCTGCACGCAAACTCAAAAGAAGGCAGCTAAAATTCGCTGCTTCAAATATCCTTCTACTCGAAACTTGCAACTTAGCTAACTCTCTCCCTTCGTGAATGGTGACAAACATAATCTTTAAACCGCAGTAATCTCTCGCGCTAGGATTTCACTGCAGTCTAAAATATATTCTGTCAAGTCACAAATATGCACTGCTTAATTTGCATCATGAATGGTGTAGCAAAGATGGCAGCTAGACATACCGATTGTTCCCTCCACCGATATTTCGCATCGTCCAATGTTCCCGACGGCTTGCTCTCTTTTAATTAAGTGCGCGTTCTGCTGCTATGATGTAGCGCCAAAATTAAGAACATTTAATGCGAGAGAATGAGGGTAACAAATGATCAACAAATGTAGTTGATGGGAAAGGTACACAACATGGGCTGTGCAGTGCATCTTGTGTGATGTTAAACATTCCCAATTCATGCATTCGTTAAATACACATAAGACTTTTGTGGAGGCAAGTTACGAAACGTTATTCCCAGCATACATGTCAGAAACATAAGCATATTTTGGGAGAAAAATCCAGTTTGTTATTAAAGAAGCTTCAGTATTTTAACTTAAATCAATCTAAAGGAATCCTGGAAAGAAACCAATTAAATTGAACAATGCTTATTCAACCTATGAAGCAATGCCGAATGAACGTTCAAAATGTATTCACTTTGCGCTTCAATTACTTTGGGTGGTTCTGCTCTTTAAAGCAAGCAAGTCCGTATACTTAGAAGTACCTTCTTGCAACATCTTTAACAAATGCAGAACTATCGTTATAAAAGGCGTTGACGCTCATTTAAGCTCAGCTAAATGAACCGCATCCTCCGTGAAAGCTGTGGGGGCCGGCTGTGAACGGTCTTCGTTGCAAGCGATTCATGTACATCAAGTTGCGACGATTAGACTTGTGGAAGCATGATAGATGGTGTTCGGGAAATACATGAATTTAATCTTAGCAGCCATGCTTGCATGTCCATAGCTTGCATAAATTGCTAAATCTTTTCATGTCTTGGTTATAGCGCCAAATGATATTGTCATCAAGAAAATTAAAATTAAGGGAATGGCTACACACCTGGAACTTGGGCAACGAAGTAAGAATTGCTGTGGTCTTCAGAAAGGCACTCTTATATGACTCGCGAAATGCGTTGGGTGCTCCCATGTGATATTCATTCCAACTTTCGCGATGTGATTGGTCTATTTGGTGAGTTGATCTAAGGTGATAACTGTGAGTGACTAAAATTCTGCTATAGAAATGCTAGAAATGCTTGAAAGCAATTTTATTGGTTACAGGAGCATTTACATAAACTCGCAGTGTCCACCCATAAACGCATGCTGCTTTTTAACTGCAGTTCCTGAGACAGGCAATGCTGATTGACATTAAAAGCGACAACTGGTTAATGGTGCAGTATGCCCTTAGAAAATGACACAACAGCTGTGATGCACCGACTAGTTTGCAGGTTCAAACGATTTCGGTTTGACATTGATGGACTTACTGTTGCTGTGAACACCGAGTTTTGCTTTCGTTGGCCAGCACAACTGAGGGCGTCCACAGGGCCATATTCTGTTACATCTCACAGTGTTTCAAGACAATCGAGTTGGCGAAGCAGTTTAATTGATCGTTTGAATGGTTTGTGGAATGATTATAAGAAAAGTAACGATACAAGGTGAAGGGAACGAGAGAAGAAGTAACCAGAGCATAAAAGCTCATTTGAAAGGATTCGCGACAAATATAGATGCTTCACTGCAAACATTTTGATCTGAATAACTCGGGTCTTTCGAAGCCTTATAGCTTACCGCAAAACAGATTTTTAAGTTACAGACAATTGTGCAATTTATTCGCAAAACTTTATGCGATAATACAATGCCACTCAGTTTTCCAGCAAAAACACTCGTCTCTTATTTACGAATCCAAGCTCAAAGCGAGTGCCATTGTAGCACCTGTAGATAGCAGAGAGGTTGCACTGAATGGCAGGTTGACAAGGCTTAAGGTCTTCTCAAAGAAATCGGAAAATAAATCACAATGCAATCTGCCCTTATAACCATGCAAAAGAAATATGGATTTTCAAAGACTATCGCTACGTTGTGTTTGGATCAGCGTGAATAAAATTGTGGCAAATGGGCCCACGGATGACAACGACCACAGACATTTGTAGCGAATGGACCCTTAACTCTTACATTAACACTATGAGCGTTGATTGCATGGAACCTTGCCCTGAGAGGTTGTTAACTTTCTTCGGCATCTTTTATGAAGATTAACGCAAAAGCAGGAATATAACTAGCAACGGCTGCAATGTGGATGAATTTTCTTGCAAGACAAGAGCGCCAAATTATTTAGACTACGATAGAAAAATGCGAGCTATGATGCCTTAGTTACAAGCAACATGATTGACGTTGAACATCTTGGATCCTAGAGTTACGCGGTATCAACTTGACCGTCAGACATCTCAAAATGAAGTGCCTATTTCGTTTATTTGAGGAGGGATTCTGGCCTACAATTGAGCAAGTTTTATCACCGACTTAAGGTCTGTCATTTTTCTTAATATTTCTTCTTACTTTTGCTGGCAGCTTTTCTGAATTCTTCTTATGTTACCTTCCTCCAAATCTCATACGCGACTAATTTTGAATGTTTTCTTATTTATATTAAGCACACTTTTATCTTTGCCGACATTAAAGAGATTCCATTACTCACCGCTGTTAATTACCATGTCGACGAGCCAGTGTTTTTCGCTCAGTCTGTTCAGGATTGGCATAATCCAGCAGAATTCTGCCCAATTTCTGGTAATGCATCGATAACGGCGCCTTTCTCAAACTATGGATGCCAATAGTAAAAATATTCCTTAGAATAAGAACTTAGGCAAGCAGTATAAGTTATCACGTCTTGCCTAACAACACACCACCCAAGCGTTCCACCTAGAGGGTTGATAAATACTAAGTCCAACTGTGGTCGTTCGTTCTGTGCAAAAGTTTTCGACCTTCATATTGCCTATTTAATCGCTAAGGTTGCCGCGAACCCTTATATTTATCAGGCAGAAGTAATCTTATTAAGGCTATGCTTTGATAAAACAGCGCAAAGAAAATTAGGTTTTGCTTTAGAAGCAACCGACTGCGTAAACAATGTAGATCGACGAAAACGTGACCTTCTTTCGTACTCAAAACACAAAACTCCTTGAAGAAAGCCCTGCCTTTGGTATCATTGCTGTTTATGCGGAAAATAACGAACAAGAAATTTAGCAACAGCCAGCAAGAGGCAAAATAACCATGGGTGACAATAAGAGCTGCAAGGATTTATAGCCGGGATGGCGGGAAAGCATCAGAAAAAAACCATTCAGTAATGTAAACTGTCAAGCCGAATTTTGTTTAGACCATATGATCATAAATGATCATTTATTCGATTGTTTAGCGTCACCTGAGACATGCTCAATAATTTTGGTCCCAAATCATAATGCGGATAGGCGATCCTTGCAGATGCAACGGATAGTTTAGAAGCAAAGATTTTAACCGGAAGGAGTAATGCGCGGAATCATAGAGGTAATGGTGCATCTTGTCGCGCCAACATTTGTCTCAGTGGCTGCCTGGGCCTCAGTACGTCCCGTGCAAGCAAAACAAGTCCCAAGCATGTCAGATCATGCCGGTATTCCTCGAAAATGCGCGAAAATGCACCACAACATCCTCGTTTTAACTTTTTCTGGCCCTTAAAGCCTTTCTTAATAGAGCGATGCCAGTGTGGTTGGACGCAGACTTTGCTGCCTTACACCTGTTCCACAATGAACTGCATATCAAAATTGAAAGCACATTTTAGCGCCAACTTTACCAGATCTACGCTGCTAAATTTTAAAACTGCGCAAATGACAAGAAAATCGCAAAGGTTGCTAGTGTAATTAGATGACAGTTTGATTGTTTGAAATTAGGGTCAACTTTACTGCAGCCTATTCTCGCATATTCCTACAAAAGGCATCAAATCAACGTTGAGTGCGGGCATGTTCGGTGCATGCTCTGTGAACTTGTCACTGCAAAATAAATAGTTCGGCATTTATGCAAACGAAAAATGTGAATGGTTTTGCTTCACGAATTCATTTCGACGTAGATTGCCCACGAATATGTTGCTACAATTCCCTGCGCATCACCTTTATCCAAAATACTGCGTGCGCCTGTTGTTTGTGCTTTCGCTGAAATTTCAGCCGGTCTAGTAAAGCAGGAAATATGCATTTCTTTGCAGCAGTACTCTTCATGAATGCAGAATATATCGGCATCAAGGTTGCGTGTTTGTTCCACAAGATTGCTCTCCTCACGTTTCCTGGGATTCATAGGTCATGGCGGCAATAAACTCACTATGGCCATACGGCTATGTGTAACCCGCGTTTTCAGATTAAGGGTCTATTACATGCCTCGCAAACTCGCCTTCACCCATCGTAGCAACCACAATTCTCTCTGTGGAATAGAACAATCAACAGAAAACGATGACGTTTTAACGCATAACCACGAAATTTAAAATTGTAGTGTCTCAGAGCAATCAATTGACAGAGTTTGTACTCCATCTTCATTGCCTCACACGCTTCGGCTCAATCTTGAGATCCCAATGCGATCTAGCAAAACTTTGTTGTCGTCTTCTCTTGGAATGTGACGCGGACAGAAAAGTAGTGATCCCAAAGCCCTCACCAACCTTCAATCATAGTCAGCTAGATTGCTTTACAAAAGTCAACGAGACGAGACACTCTGCGGGTGACCATTATGGCATATTCACCTAATGATATGCCCCCGCATAACATAAGAATGAGTTTCACCTTACAGCCTATTTCACCGGAAGCACTTCACCTTTTCCATCGTTTACGAGAGGGGTCATAAAGTTACTCGCCAGGAACCCCACTCAAGTCACAAATGTGCCTTTGCTAAATCGCCACCCAATTAATGATTAATGCGGTTAACAAGAGCGGCTTATCACAGAAGACAAAAATGAAATCTTTGTTTGAGATGGCTTACGAGTGAACTAAGTGCAATTAAGTCAATATGGATTCCTTCCTTCCATGAGTTATCCTGCCCAGACAGAACCTGACTGGCTAAGCCTAGACTAACTTTAAATTTGAAAACGTTATATTAAGATTGGGATGGAGGTATATGCAGCATAAGCGACGAGAACACTGCTTCATGGGAAACATGTAGGCGTACAATCGTAGAATATTCAAGTGGTTAAGGATAATTTCAAAAAATGAACAATCTCAACACGTGGCGTCTATCATGGTTCGGCAAACTTTTTCAGCCTTTACTGTCCCTCTCTCTGGGAGTTCTTTCTTCCAAAGTGGGCTTTACAAATAATCAGGAAGACTAGAATCAGCCGGCACAAAAAAGGGTGCAATAAACGACTTTTAATGCAAGGGTCCGTTATCATTGGCTTGGCTCTATGATTCACGGCGAATTTACACACATACGATCCCGAGTTATGCAGAATTTTACTCTGCCAAATCAATACATGCATATGCTCCGAAGCCAAGAGAGACTGGAACCCCGCCGAGGTCGATCCTTCAGATGCTCGCTTTGCACCACATAACACTCATTTCATGAAGGAAAAAGGAACTATGGCTGTCAGGCTTCCCATCACCCACCCAACAATTCTATTTCTTCTCTATTTTTGCCGACTAATAAGAAATTAAAACTCAGGCACGGAACTTCTGATCTGCAAATACGCTCATATATCAAAAAATCGCGTCTATATGCAATCAAAATGGGAAAGAATGCATTTCACCAGCCCTTGTCGTCAAAGATTCGGCAATGGGTTGAGTGAGATCTGAAGCATTGAGCGCCAGAAAGCACCACCGAGCAGTCTTAACCTCCTCCTTTGTAGTTCTGTGCAGTTCCGCACGAATTAAACCTCAGAGCATTCATAGAAGCGTCTGTGGCAGAACAATCGTTTTGAAGACCGCCGCTACTTTCCTCGATTATGATCGCCCAGCTGAACTTTGTCACCTCTTTTTCTCTCACATTTGCCCTTCTCGATGTTCTTGACGTTCACGATCGGCACAGTGACTTGGATGGCTACTGTCGCCCCAAAAGTGACTGAGGAATAGGATAGATTCAGCAACAAGAATGGTTTTACAGTCAGTGCAAATGATTCCCATGTGGCTAGAATACGTTCAATAGGAGATTGATAAACATTCCAAGGCGGTTAAGGAACAAAAGAAGGTAGTGGTATAATTCGTCCGTTTTAACAACGGATTCAATTCAACATCATCGAATTCCACACCAGTCGCAGAGGCATTAGCATAACTTTGGTTCATTCTGCAGTTAACGTATGCTTACAACTCAAAGCAGTAAACACGCGTAAAACACGAACTCCTACGCGAGATACCATTCAAAATAACACCAATTCCATCTATTTTTCGTGGTTTCATTTTGTCCATTGTGAAATCGGAACAGTTGCGAATGAATTAAAGTGCGATTACACATTGAAGAAACGATGCCAAGTAGCGTGCTTCGGTGGTCTATTCAAAACTTAGCATGGAAGGCCTAATCAGTTGCAAGAGGGCATCATAGCGAAAGCCTAGGACCAAGGCTAATGCAAAATGGATCCACAGGAAGTGAGGGGCGAAATCAGGCACAATTGTTTGCCTCTGAGATCCATCGAATATGTTCACTAATATGGCCAGCTTGAGACTAGTCCGAACCTGCTCCTTCGTCCATCTCTGCGGCCCGTCAGTCAGCTTTTAGCAATGCGGCAGAAAAAGTCAGAGCTAACTGCTGCTACAAGTAAAGGAAGGCCGATGCCCACTCCGAGACTACTATATTATTTCAGGAGGGGAAGTAAACGCAGACATAAATCGTAACATGGCGTTGCCAACGAGCAAATTGCTCACGAGCATTTAGGGGACGATCATTCCAAGAACCTTATTTTGATCATAATAAATACCCACAAATCTGCGGTTCAGACAGAGCTCTAAGTTAAGCCAGTCGTACTCAGATTTTGTCCTGTTTCCCGTTTGTTAGTTTATAAACAAATGCAACCGCAGAAACAGCCGACAAAATCGCTTCCCTCAAATTCTCAAAACAGAGAGAGGAGGTAAGGCAGCGGCTTAATTTTAGTATGCTTATTTAAGGCGCCAACGCGGAGTGTGCACACTATAGTTCCAACTTGAGAACACTAAAAATTGTTTGGACATGCGAAGTATATACCATTGCTGATACTCACGCGAGCTAAGATGAGAATTAGTGCATCTCAATTATCAACGCATAGTAAGCTCATTTCGGTAAGGTAGATTCAAAATACTGTGACGCAAGCACTACAAAATCGTTCTGGTCATAATTCCTTTAAAAATGCATGCATGTACACTTCACTTAGGCCAACGACAACCTTCTCGGCTAGGTTTGAATAGTAATGCAAGCAACAGACGAAAAAAAGCAAAACAATTATTCCCCGAAACGGAAAACGAAAAATACCAAATGGTCTGCAGCACAAATGCGCAGATTCAGTCAGTGGCATGATTAGATGACAAATAGCACAAAATCAGTCCTGCCAACACTTGACGCGCATATGACGCGTCCAAGTAACTAGCCGCAACAGTGGTGGCAGTAGGACAGCTATTCAAGTTCTACATAGACAGGTAAACTACGCACGAGATGGGAGGTCAAGAAGCAATGCAGCTAGCCCCTAGCCGATCAAAGGAGGATTTTCATCATACGATTCTCATCTGCTCGGCAGTGACTGTTACTGCAATCAGGACTACGTGACTCTTCAACATGAGCCCCATATATAAACCCTGGCCACGTAAATCACCCTCAAAAGATCTACACATCGATCTGTCTCCTTCCAGAGTCACGGAACCCGCTATCATGCAAGCGGAATTTGGCAAAGCGCTCTAACTATGGGTTGCTATCGGTATAATCAGATGAGCTTATGTTTTCGTGCCGTGTGCCCAACGCTGATATGCATGACCATGTGACCTGATTGCCCATAGACATATTGACTCATATCCGTGTCTCCCGGTCACGTGCGTCCACTGTGTGTAGATGTATGGATTGTCAATTCCCCCATATCACACAAATCCACTGCCTGGATTCGCCTGTGTTACAGCCGACCGTAAGAGTGACTCATTTGTAAGGCTCAGGACAGTCACCACTCACTGGACCTCATGAGGTGCAGATGGTAGTTAGGGGGTCGCCTAACGAAAATGGAGCTATGGATTGATCAGTCGGTCGGTCGGTGGGGCAAAGCAATGGCGTTTAATTATTTCATAGTAAGTTTTACGCACCCTTGCCTGATCACTAGCTATTCATCTGTTCGCATTTCATACCCTCTTTGGTAGTTTTAATGTTACTGTCGGAATTAATAGCACGGTAGAGCTTTCATTTAGTATGTTGGTGACACTATTTCTCCTTTCTGGTTGAGGAGCAGGTGTAGTTATGGCATGTGGCTCAAGAGCTACAAACTCCAACGCAAGAGAGCATTTGCGAATGACAAAATGGGAATAATTAGTACTGAACAAAA
>JADWOT020000002.1:8635511-8738511 GCA_036345935.2 Taenia hydatigena | reverse complement strand
TGCTGATTGTAGAAATACGTGTCATAATTGCAGCAACTTATGGGCAGCCAAGCAGTCTGGTGAATATATAAGATCGCTTAGGTGGCATGTGACATGCCTTCATCTTTGCCCTAATTACTCGCATCTACTACCCCGCACCGATCTGCCAATGTTGGGTTGAAGTGTCAGCAATGACACTTCTTTTGTGATACGCTTGAATTTTGTATCAACTGTTTGATTAGACGGCTCCCCCCTGCAGGCTTCTACTTGCACCATTATTTTCTCATGTTTATTATCCTTCTGAAATGTGCCAATTAAGACTTGATAGACCATGCATGCTTCATTAAACTCGACTTAACTTTTTTGGTGACTCGTCCTAAGCTCAGTTTGCTAGCACAGTCTGTGCCATATTTTCAGTCAATGCTCTTTTTCGGATTTTCCATGCATGCTTTGTAAACTTGCACTTCTTTTAATGCAAGGCCGTACTCATTTGGGGTGTAATATTTCATAGATTTCCTTTTGCTGATTTTGCCTCCAACTTTTACTCTCATTAGCAATCGAGTGCACTGCGAAGCATTTAGAGGCTAAATACGCACGAATTTCTGTGACTAAATCTATGGTCAGTTATTGCGAGTGGATCAACTTACAAAATCAGCATCAGCTTATATGTGCCTTTAGACGTTCAGAAAGTCATCATTACTAAGTAATGGATACGATGGAATTCGTGCCTTCTATAAGAAAGATAGCGAAATTCTCAGAATGCATTTCTGGCACTCACTGTACTGCACTCCCGTTTTGACGATGCCTTAAACAATTTGCGGCATTTCTGATACTTACACGCACCACTGAACGACCGGTATGAGATTGATGTCGGAAGCACATAAGTAAATTCTGCAGATGTCCCAAATGCTATCTATGGCATCTAGATTAGCCGTCCTTAATGATTGGCGGCACACAAGTTGTAGCATTTCTAACACTTACACCCACCACTCACATACCGATGTGAATTTAATGTCGAGAGTGAGTGGGTGGATTCTGCAATTATCTGACATTCCAATAATTGGGTCCAAATTATCTCCATACGCAATTGGAAAATAAGGTGTGGCACACTAAGCCATCCGCTCGAAAGCTTTGTAACGTTGGGCGCTACTCTTATTGCAACCCGCGCTTTGAATTCATGTTGGCAGTTCTCACAACACTTTGACTTCACTGGCCCTGTTCGCTGAATCACTCTTTTATTTGGCTATTTTATTACTGGTGACACACCGATGTGCACTAATTGATCGACTTGATTTTCTAGAAAAGGGAAGTCTTTAGCTTTGCTATCTAATACTTAAATCTTGGGCCTTAAGACTGACTGGGTGTACTTTTATTGCTAGCAAAACTTAAAACAACTAACCTACTTTTGCTTTACTTCGGGTTCCTTAGATACATCACCTGACATTGGACTTGACGGCCTTTGCTTCCTTACTTGAGGTTATCCTGTTTCATCTCACTAAATTCTTGAGTAGAATGTGAGGTTGGTTGCCCACTGACACAGCTGGACCAATAGCGGGAAGTGGTGAAGTCTCCTTGCTTACCATGCACCAGAATCCTCCAGACATTAGCAATGTACTCATAATCTATGATCCAGACGACAGTAGCAGTGCATACGGACGGCGAAGGCAATAAATCTGCGCATATTGACAATCTCTTTAAGCGTAGTGTGACAATAGAGCATATTTTGCACTGACATATCATTAAACGGACGCACTAGTGCAAATTCATGCCGTGACGGTTCTCCATTCTGCGAGATACGAATTTGCATGTTTGAACGTGTGGTTCACATTGCCGATGTGTAAACTAAACGCTTATTAGAGTAGCTGCAAAGCCATTTCTCATGCTAAGGAAGTAAATTTTCGATTTATAAAATGTGAGTGCAAATTTGCACTCTAATTATGTGGTTGTACTGACACGCCTCTTAGTGTTAAATGCCTTTAGGTTGGGAATCACATGGCAAGTTGTAAGGAGGTTTACTTAAAAGAAAAACAATGCAGTTCGCACTTTTGGAAAAGTTCTTCCATTTCGTCTCTTGTTTACATAGCTTACTATTCCCGATTTTGGAGCCGGGTGGAATATATTTCGTTAGAGCCTCGCCATTGTCTTCCAATGATTTTCTCACTTTAGCTCGCCTTGCATGAATAGGTGGCGTCTTCGCCTAAAAAAATAAGTTGAGAATGATTTTTAGTCGTTCTCGTTCTTGTCTAAGCGATCAAAATTTAAGGTTGACAAATTTGTTTTCTCAAAGAGGATTTTTGGCTAAGTCCTGAATACGAACAATGGGATGAGACATGGCTCATTGCTTTTAAGCGGTCCTAGGTAAGCTCATTCACGGTGCACAATAATTGAGTCTCTCCTAGACGCCCCCTTGGTGAAATTGACACAATTATCAAGCCATTTCCTTTGCCTTCTACGTCGTTGCAAGCAATCACAATTTGCCCTAGACGTTTCACGCGACGCTCTGTCGCCACCACCGAATTTTCTCAGCGTAAGATGCCTTTGCCTCTGCCTTGGACCCGCGTGTATTCATTTACTTAGGACCCGGCTTACAGCCTTGTCTACACCTGGTGAGTTTGCGCGACGGTAATCATTTTACCTTCCGCTTCTTTTCACCCAATTTGGCATTTACCGTGTTAGCACATCTGTTTTGCTTGCGACGGACCTTTCTACAGTCTGCTATCACTGACAAACTAAGATCGGAGATGATGGGATGAGTTCGCACCTGGTGGTCAGGCAAACTCTATTAGGGTAATCGGAATCCTTGAATTTCGCATCTTTTATGCGGAACAAATGGAGAAGAACTGTACCATAAATGCCTCTGCTTTTGTGCTTTTGCTGACTAGCATTGACTAAAGGCCACGCAGGTAGCCTCAGAGCTTATGCACTCGGGCAGTAGTTCATCTACTTTAGCATTATGTTCAACTTCGACTTCAGCGAAGGCCAATAAAAATTATCTTGACAGCGGAAAACAAAATCAGCCCTAAATGAGACCCACCCTGGTCTTCGCCTTTAGCAGTGGGCTTTGACAAGATTTGGAAGAGGAATATGATAAGGATGAGATAATTTGCGATGATTTTAACAGAAGAATAGGAAACAACTTTCGGATTCCACTTTCACAGCAACACCACATGTAATCGCGATCCAATTGGGAAGGCTCGTTGCAGAGATGCTTCGATACTTGCATGATGATGACCATTTGCCTGAATCCGTGGTACAGACTTGGAACACGGAGATGTACGCCTAAAGTCGGTTCTATATTGAACAACCTTTCTTAGCTATGATTTTGCTACACTTTGTAAATGAAAAATTTGTAAGTCCCTCTTTCATTCCCCATCCTCAGAAGTTTCCTCGCGTTTCCATGCAAAGTGCATGTGACTGTTCGTACTTCAGAAACGTTTTCACAACAAGAAAGTCGGTTCATTTTCAACTTGGAGAGCCAGACTTGTTCACTTGAACTGGGTCCTCGAAAAACATCCCGCTGATATAAGTAATTCAGTCCTTACCTTCATTGGCTGCCTCTATTTTATTTACATGGATCAGTAAACATCAGAGAATCTCTTCTCGTATATGCGTTGCAACAGATAGTAGTGCCAATTCGGAATAAGTTGCTAATGGTAAAACTGTCTTAATTTCTGTTGCCGAAAATTGCCTCCTAGGCTAGACTGACACCATTCTTTCATTCCCCTACTGCGTTAGTTTGCCAGTCGAGTCATTGCTATTAGCCTGTCAAATTTTCTTTGCGCAAAATTATAGATACACAGCTTTTTAACGCGACCATTGTGCATAAATTCGACCAACTGAGAAATGTGTTCGATCACTAGACATATGTGCTTAATCAGCGTCATTTTAGTGACGGAAGTCGTAGGGCCACCTACAAAGTGAGAAAATGCTTGCGTATAGTAGCCGAACACTTAAATTGCTCTCGTATTCGGATCGCTTCAGGTCTGTTCATAACAGACTGTCAGACATTTCAGTTCGAACTGGAACAGCTGCCAAGTGGAAGGGAGAAGACATTACTGTGCACCGATAAGCGCATGGCATTGGTCAGGGGCTCCTAATCGGCGGAACCAGTGCGAGACTGGATGCAGTCACAATATTTGACAGCATTGTACCTGCTTTAAATGTGAATCATGTCTTCCAGCAAATGGTGTTGCAACCCTGCTCAGATATGATGCTATAGTTAAGGCGAATTCGTAAAATTCTTTACAAAACGGAGCGACGTGTGAAGCTTTATGCAGCGATGGGGAAATGAAGAGCTGATGCGATGCGAGGTCACGTGTGCTGTGAAGAAGTGCAATGACCCAAGCGCATCGTTGTTTTGCAGACGAGAAGACCTTGAGGACATTGCATGATCCGATGAATTAGCTGTTACTCTGACATGCTCAATTTAAGACGCAAGCCATTGGAAAGTGCGACCGCCCTCTTCATTTGCGTTAGATCGCGATGATTTACCCCGAGTTTGGTGGAGTGACGTCATGGCTGCATGAACGATAAAGTGTGCTTGCCTATGAAGAACGAACTAACTCGCTACTACTTCTTTATTTAAAGTAGATTGCAGAAGGAGGTAGGATTTGAAACCTTCTCTGTGTGGACCCCCTTGACAAACAATGGGATCGCATTGCACATCCTGCGTGATTTCGAAACGCAAATGATGGTACGCCGCCTTCATTTCGATCGCTTCAGTTGACCTGTTATGATCTCTTTTGTAGCACACAGGTGGGACAGTGAGTCGATGCGTTGCAAACTTGGAAAGGAGATAGACTAGACGTCAACCCTCAACTGCGTCGTAAAATTTAGGTACCATCTGAATTTCACACTAATTGTGCGGTGAAGTGACTGCTAGAAGGGAGACAGTTTGAAAGCTCACGGTTCAAGATCATCAAGAACGAGTCACTGCAGGAGGGACCAACGCGATTTTGTTGTTGAGAGTAATGGTCTTGGGTCCTGGAGGTTTGTTTGCTGCATTTGGCGATTATTACACAAAACATGGTTGGAATAGTGATTTAGGTTCATCTAACGTGTAAGGATTGACAAAAGGATTTAAGAAGGTTCCTGCATTTAGTGACCTCACGCACGCTAGTCGTCCTTCAACGGGTCCCTTAGCATAAAGCTTCGAATCAGTTCATGAGGCTGTTGCTAAGATCCCAAGAACATCGATTCGACACTGCGATCAAGAAATAGACATTCGATGGTGCCCTTTTCAGTTCATTAAAACGAAAGTTTTTCTGCATCATTGCTATCAGAAGTGAACTTAGTGAAGGACTGAATCCTGCTAACCATATGCATTGTACGAAGTTGGTTGAATTGATTTGGCAAGCACCATTAAATTTATCGACGAGACTCAGTATCATCATGATGGCTTCGTAGACTAACACAATTGTCAAGCTGAAGATCGAAACATACATGAGGGATAGTTAAGAAGCATCTGTGTCCAAAAGTGTCACTGTTAGGCGCGAGTTGTGAGTTGAAGGCATCATATGGCCATCCTTAAAGAATGCTACCATTGTTGCATCAGGGTAAGTGTTTCTACTCATGTATCGTAAGATGATTTCGTGGGAAGTGTTCGTGAGTCAGCAGTCTCCGAAATCCTTCAACCCTTCTTTTCACAGAGCGTGCAGCTGGTCGCCAAGGGCTATCGAAGTAGAAGGTGGCCTGAATAAGGTGCCTGGTCCGTGAAGGCAACGCATTACCCAATTTGATCTCATGTCCCCTTAATTTTATCCTACTTCCATTCGTATGAAACTTCCACGAAACTCACTAGTGTGAGTAGGCTCTGTGTTGCTTAAAAATGTGCGCAAGAGGGTGAAGCCCGTGTCTCCTTTAAATCAGTAGATCGGAGGGCGACGGTGGTAAAGTGGGACCAATTAGGACCTTTTAACAAAGCGCGATGGTGAGACCCGACGTATCTCTCCTTGAGATTTCCTTCTGCATTCCCAATCCGCGTGTTCTGCTCTTTGTTTTGTAGTGCCTTTATTAAAATAATTTTGGCTACCGCTGCCCCTAGCATAAATTTCTTGGCTCTAACTAAGGTGCGTGTGTTTACAAATTATTTGTTTTTCTAATATTTCGTTCTCTTTCTCCGCGCTTCTTTAAAATTCTCGCCAAATTTGTCACCGGCGCCTTATTTTATGACTTTTAGCATATTCTGCGAGTTTATCACTATTGCTGCCGCATTTCCATAAACCAATGGACAGGCTGGATGCATTGTTTCTGCCCCTTGCAAATTAATAAAAAGGCTTGACTAAATTTAAATGTGACTGTTTTGAATGGAGGAAGGCTAGGAACCGCAAACCATGTTGCTGTAAAATAATATATTTAATATGTATGATTTACTAGCTTAGCAGCAGGTAATGATATTTGCGAAGAAATCTGCACCACGGGCCTTAATAGCTCATATGACATTATTCAGTTTGGCAATGTTCGAGACCTTGTTTGCTTACTTTTGCAGAGTAGGAGAATCACTTTTGGCCTAGTCAGCATTGCCCTAAACTCCTGCGTGCAATTCCTGCAAATAGCATCGGTTCCATGTTTGCCGATTGACCAGTCTGCGGCGTTGCTCATGCAAATTTGGTCATAATTTGACACCCGAAGTAGGAACACGATTCAGGTATGGCTGATTTCTGCCAGCCTCGTAGGCGCAATGATCATTTTGTTCCTTTTTTGCGAAATTATGCTAATTTAGAGACCGCTTTTAGGATTTTGGAATCCTCGATGTTAGACATGGTATGGAAGGTCTCAAGAGCAATTAAGGGTTGTAAAGGGCCTTTTTGATTAGCCAGGCATTATCGCGTACCATTTGAGTGCACTAACTGTTGTATGCCGGCGAGAGATATTTGGACCGGATAAAGAAGTAAAATGTCTGACGGCCTGCAGTCTAGACGAGATCGTCTATCACATAACAAAGTCTTAAGGAAACTTAGCAGGATCGCCAGTCGCACTAATCGCAACCAGTGACTGGAGCGTATTGATGCACAATTCATTACTATGTTTCTCTAAGATTGCGTTCACAGTGTGTAACGTGCTTTCCGGCATTTAGCCAGCAAACGCGTCACTTGCTGGATTCATCAAGCAAAATGTTCAAATTTATTTAGCGAATCGCTAAAGCGATTTATTCGACATAGATGAAAAAAATGACTAGGAATTTGGATGGTGTTGTCTACATCAAGTGAAACAAGGCGCGGATACTTGGATCTCCACGTGTAGCAAATTAACAAAAGGGAGATCCCACAGCATGTTCGGTATAGTTTCCACGAGTATCAAAGAAAAGTTTTCGCACATTTTCGCAACGAGGGGATCAATGTGCGCAAGTGTCGAGAGCATTTACCACAACTTCATTGAACCAATATTGATCAAGAGAGCGATTCTGAAGTGAATGATGAAATTAGGCCAAACACAAAACTGAACGTAAGGCGCAGTTTACCAAACGTCATTTATTCTGGATGAGAATAATGAAAGTGCCAGCGCAGAGATGGAATTTGTCTTCAATTGTTATCGTTACATATGCAGTCTTCCACCCCTACTAATGAACCGTGTACTCACTAGGCATAGTAATGAAGACATTAACAATGAAATGACTGATGTGGAAGAGGACGCATACCTTATTGCACTGATAATAGCCACCACTTTACTCACTTCTTATGCCCGTGTTTGACGACGAATCAGAATAAAATACAATTAGCATTTCCCATAAGTTCTGACTCCCCCATCCATCTCTAAAATCATGCTTTTGGATTGCGCTTGCCGCCAAGAAGAAAGTTATTTTCTTCTCTCATTTCATGGCATTTTCACGGTCTATACGGCGGCGAGGCCTGCCTGCTTGACACGTGAAGACACGTTCGAATAAGCGTAGTGCCTATTTAAGTGATGGCCTTGAATAAGGGTCTGCGTGCACATCTTGTACTATATGCAGACACGTTTGTGTAGTTTGTGTCAATGTGCCAAACGAGCAGTGAGCCCTATAAATCTTGCAAAATTAAGTCGAGCAGGTCATCTGTTTATGATAAAAGGCATATTGAGACCGGTTCTAATATCACACGTACTGCACAAACAACCCACGGGTTATCAGCCCTTTAAGCATCTTTGACCATTT
Organism: Taenia hydatigena; assembly: GCA_036345935.2. Taxonomy (NCBI): domain Eukaryota; kingdom Metazoa; phylum Platyhelminthes; class Cestoda; order Cyclophyllidea; family Taeniidae; genus Taenia; species Taenia hydatigena. The sequence continues at coordinate 8,730,404 of JADWOT020000002.1, read as the reverse complement.
TTGTAGATAGGTGGTACCGCTACAAAATACTCCAGCCGATTCCTCACATGAAAAGAACATTCAACGCAACAAGTAAACTCAGGAGAATGTGCACAAGTTTGCTTAAGATATGTCGACTTGAATCAAACCGAGTGTCTTTTACAATCCTTTTATTAACTCGCGATCCAATCAAACATGCACTGACTACCGTAGGAGCTGATGCTTATTATCGGGGATCCTAAGAATACTCTTTAATGAATACACACTCTATGATAAGGAAAGCTGCTCGATCCATCAACAATTTTCATTCATTTGTGCTACTTTTATCATAACTGTCTGCGAAATTCCCACCTTTTATTGTTACAAGGCACTATTGCATGGCTTTATGCTGTATTACATATTTCTTTTAGGAGATGGAGTCAACAGCCTAAGATAAGTTTCATTAAAGTTGCCATAGTTGCAGCGCTACCCCTGTTTGTCTCTTCTTCCCTACGAAAATTCCTGACACAAGTGAGCTGATTGCTTTGCAACACCCTTATGTTCCCATATCAAAAGGGATCAGTGTAGTCTTGATGAAGACAGGAAGAGTGCCTTCCCTCACTTTTGATGAAGCGCAAGTTCTTGTCAACCAGGGAGTTTGACGAAGCGCCACATAAAATAATATAAGGATCATAATCTACACTTATATTCCGATCGCAATTTAGCTGAACAAGTCGCTAGATTCGCCGCAGCAGTGATTAGTGTTGAGAGCTCTTGACGGACGAAACACGCCGCAATGCATGGGCATAATGAACACTATTGATGCAGGTTAAGAGCTTAAGGACTACTACTATGACTCGGAGACTTAGTCGTTTGACAAACGCACAGCAGAGGAAATCTAGGTGATCTGTTGCCAAAGGCACACAGCATTCAGCCTAAACGGCGTTGCGATGATGACATCCGCATCATTTGAAGATGCTTTAGGACTTTAGGGTGACTTTTAAAGCAGCAACCCATAACTGCAACAGTAATTTCTGCTTAATGATTGAATAGTTGTCAGCGAATCATGATACGCCGTATATTTTAGGCTTAAATGGATGGTTTCCAAACCTGACATCAAAGGGATGCACATTTCGTTGAAGTAGGGTTCATCAGCGAGAAGAATTGACTGAGCGCAAATCCGAAGATGGAGACGTCGTCAGATCTGCTCAAGACAGACGAAAGCTAGAAATGCATTTCGCTTCTTTTATGATTGCCCACAAAAGTGCCCTTACCAAATCACTTTGTTCGTTCAAGAAGCTTGGGGGTAAAAGAGGGCAAGGCAACCAAGACGACCGCTATATTTGCGGCAGTGTGCATCAGCCTATCCTCTATCAGCGACGGCACAGCTTTTAAAGCCTAACTTGGGCCATATGATTAATGCGCTATTTCTGTTTCTAGTGCAATAAAGGTTCCACAACGTCAACGCTCTGTAGCGAAATCCATTGGCCTGAGCACAAATCGTAGGATTCATTCCGAACACAAAGTCATAACAGCATGATATGCATTATATCTAGTCCTCTTTATGGAGCAGAATGAGTAGACGCTCGCCAGGGACTTCGTTTATCTTCATGAGAAAGTGCTTAAAGCTCACTGCGAGTAAGCAAAAACTCTCCAACTTCTAGCAAAATGAGTCCTTAGTGGCTCTTCCGCAAACAAGACCTTCAAACGGATAATCGTCCACGGAAGACGTGCAGATCCTTCGCGCAGTTTGGTCGAGGAGCGTTGCTGCATTACGACCGAATTGCATTGAGACCTGGTCAAGTTTGCGACCATGAGGCATTAAGAGCTACACGCGGGATCGCATCTCTTTAAACTATACTTCAAAATAAAATGACAGCTCCTTTCCTTGGATTTCGTTTGATTCTGTTCCGTTCTGCTCGATGTAAAATAGACCGTTCATTCAGCAGCACTTGTGACTTTACAGCTGTTAACTCGAAGCCCATCATTCTGTCCCTTCCTACCCTTAGTCATGTGGCATTTGTTGCTTTACATCTGACGAAGTTAGACTCAGCGAGAAATGAAACTCAGCAGCAGAATAAGTGCTGTTCATGCAGATTCGTATAGCCAAAGTAGATAGCGAGGGAAATATTTGTGTCTAGAATTGCCTTAAGACAGGATGTGTAGTGCCGATGATTTGCACAGCGCTAAAGCCGTCGCCACTTTTGAAGGAGGTGTCTTTTCATTCTACCAAGTTTCTGAGGCCAGCACAACCGTCTCACTGCTGAAGAAAGATGCAGCTGAAATCTGCAAACAAAAGCTGAGCATCTAATCAGGTTGGTTTAAGGCTAAATTATAAAGTCAAATTTATTGAAGTACATAAAAATGGCGATGGCCAATAGCTGTGCGGACTGTAGGGAGTTGAATGCAGTAACAAACAAAGATACCAGCATTCGTCCCGCACCTACAGTTTGCTGGCTTTCTTTGATGGGACAAATTTGTTATTTACGTCAAATCGTATTCAAAAATTCTGGCAAATAGGAGTGGCAGATATGACGGTGAACTGCAGACCTCATGTTATCAAACAGGCTATTAGAAATTCAGTCAACATTCCTAATGATTTTTATCGCAGCGGCACCCATTTAACGTCTGATTAAAACACCATTATTTGACTGGTTCCGAAACCAGTGCATAATCCGTCCGCATAATGTTCTTACCTTCAGTAGAGATATATGAGAGCCTAGCACTCTCACTTTCCTCACCCATTGCATCCTCTGGTCTCTGAGTTTCCTAAAATATCAAAATTTGTCTTAAGTTTTCAATCAATTTGTGAATTTGATTTCGTAGTTCCTACACACCCAACAGTAACGCAAATGACAGCTTTGCGATAATGTTCCACTATAATAATATGCCGTATAAAATTCGTGCAATTTCAAAGCATTGCAGCAAAGGCAGTTAAGAATAATGGGCATTATCTGACGCCGACGAAGGAAATGTTCTAGTTAGGAGTATTTTTATACGAATGATGGAATTAAACAATCGCTTAGCTATGCGCAATGAAAAAACTGGATACAAAATCAGAGATGCCACGCGCCATGAAACGAGCAGCAATAGACGTGGAGGCATTTCCATCAGCTGGCTGGACTTGTTCACTGGCCTCGTACCGAAGCAAGTATTGCACAATATCAGAGTGACCATGTCTACGGGCATCCATTAGCGGTGTTTGGTTGCTCATGTTCTTCACATCGGTGGAGCTATCCGACTCACACAACAGAGTGACAGCAACCAAATTGCCTTTCCTCGCCGCCCAGTGGAGAGGAGTGTTGCCACGGTGATCAGACAGGTAAGTGTAAGCCCCATTCTCGAGAAGGAGCTGCATCATTTCTATGTAGCCCATTGCTGTGGCTTCCATGAGTGGAGTCGTCGTAGGATCTTCTGTGTGAACATTGGGATCAGCCTAGTATATTTGTGCAACTTTGTATTAGATGCATAAAATTATCTGTCGATACGGGGGTAGCAATGTTATTTTACAAATAGTGACAAAATTTGGACTTGTGGTTGCTAGAGCTGTTACTTTGCAACTAAAGTAGACATGAAACAAGCGCTATGCTTAGCTAGCTGCGTGAATATTATGCGCGGTTTTATGAGGGTGAAAAACGTGTTCTCGGCTCGTCGCTTTATACTAGAGAAACAATAGTAGGTCCAAAACAACGCACGCCTTTTTCCAGTAGTTGTTTAGCAACTTGGAGCATATTGGAGTCTACTGCTTGAGACAGGGTAATTGAAGTAGAATCACTGCCTGAAGGACCAGCAATTTTTCGCCTTTTCTATAAGAGAAAGAAGTGAATGGGCATCTCGGTCGGGCGGCTTGAACAAGGTTGGCAATCAGGAAAATTGTTGTGGCCACTTTTCTTTTAAACAGTGATGTGCCAAAATGCGTTTGCGCTATTAGGCGTTTGGAATCAATGATACATTGTATAATAAAAAAATTGTCGCTGCTGAAGCAATGCTGTAACAAATATCGAAGTAATCCATGCACAGAAAGGAGAACTTACATGCACTTCGGAGTCGCTCATACTTGCTGAATTGTTCTCATAGACGAAATGATTGAAGGTTTAATCGTTTAAAATTCGTTGCTAAGTGGTCACACAAATACTAAAGTTGAACAAACTGGTATAAAAACTATCAGTTTATAACTGATAATGTTGGTGCAAAAGGCGATTTTGTAATTACAGCAACGGATCTGAACATCCATGAATGGCCATGCTGCGATTGTTCCCAAACCATTTTGCCACCCGTGTGGGCGAGAGTAAGTCGATTTCGCCATGCTTGAAGGAACAGTTGATTTTCTCAACTCTATAAGCTGGTCAAGATAAACATGTGACTTGCGAAACCAGATTTTTCTCTTTCAGACTGTATCTAATCCAAACTCATGCTCTATATCTAGCGAATGCCTGTACATTCGTGCAGCTAGACGTGTACGTGATCAGTTACTTCTAGACTTGCGTCGGTGTGCTGCCTAGCCTAGTGACAACCAATTTTTGGGACAAGGAGGGAATAAGGACTTCCTGCGTGTCAAAATGAAGTATTAAACATCCCCAGTGTTCTTATGTATTCATAAAATGTTCCTGAAGATGTGATTTTACATTATCTCCTGTGGTTAAGGCTAGTTTAGTGCTGACGAAAGCACCAACTTTACTGCAAACTTTCCTCGATTATCATGCGCAAAACATATTCGTGTTCCCTGCACTACGCTTAGTCGTCTGCGCGTTGACTTTGTAAACAGGTTAGTGCAAATAACTTCGTGACAGTGAGCTTAAAATGCAGTTGTCTTTACCTGTTTGCATTAACGCATCTGCAAGCGGCTCTATTGGGAACCACCAGCCACCGAGTTAAAACCGCAGTAGTACACAGGTTTTAATCATGCAGAGCAACAGTGTTCCAGATGCCGCATAACAACCTAAATACTATTTGTCGGAATTACAGGAATGCAGTGGGAATCGTTCATCGTATCCCCGATTATAGACGGCCGCAAGGTTACTGTGCCTCTCTGCAACATTGTTCTATGAATACAAATAAATTATTTTGGACATCAAAATCGGAAACGTCATCTAAGTTATTCGCCCTACAACAGTGCTTCTGTGCCATCTAAACGCCGCTCCTGACATCCAACCTTAGCCTGCTAACCCTCTGTGCCATTTGGTACACAATCATCTGAATATCAACATGTGATACCGATTAGATATGCTGAAAATACTACACAACGCAATTTTTATGCTTGCATAGCAATAGTTTGGACCAATTTTATATCTCTTGTTTCCTTTTATTTCTTTTCTCATTTTTATAATAGAAGGTTAGTTGGGTTTGCTTTCGAGAGGGTAACAAGCCATTTACCCTCATAGCTGGCTAGTCCTGTTTTTATTGTAGTGCCTAGCTTGATCGACTGTCTAGTTCTGTCATTTGGGTGGTCTAGCCTCCAGGCCATGCCAGCAGCCTCAACCCCTTTTGTTAGCTGAATGTATATTCTGTCCTAGTTTGATGCCTTATTTTGCTCTCAAGAAAGTATCAGGACGCCAAATTTTAATCGCATAACGTTTCATATCGTTTGCTTCGGAAAACTTTGTGCAAATTAAGCTGCTAGTGATGGTTAGTCCTGCAAAATGTGTTTATTTGCGCATCCCTAATTTTAGTTTATCATCCCATCTCGAGAAGGCTGAGGTCAGAGGGGCTTATTTGCTTTTGTTAGTGCAGCACACAAATGCATGCAAAGCATGAGCAGTCTCCTGGGTCAAACAAATGCGTGTCACAAGAGTACAAATCCAGGTCACGCAACATTAACTGTTCAACGTGATATCGCGAAATGCTGTTTAATATACGTTTACTTTAGATTATTGTATTGGGTGGCTCGTCAGTATTATACACTTCTAGAACTCGTAAAGTTTTGAGAACTTGTAAAGTTGAGGCATTTTATCATTAGGTTCAAATTGCCTAAACCACATTTGGGCGGTCCGATATTACTGCAACATTCATCACCACGTAAGGATTAACCAGTATTTTAAAGATCAAGAAGACGTTGGCCTATCCGTTGCATGTGCGCCTCGAAAGCAGCAGCAATTAGTAAGTCGATGTTGGACTTCTATTCTGCGGCAGAAGCCTCCGACTCGGACGAAGGGTGGAGTGGTTTTGCCTTAAATGCCACCCCGTTCTCCCTGTTGGCTTCTTAATAGAGTTTAAGACACTTGACTCCATCAAGGTTCAAACGTGTGTTGCAATCGAAGCTCCATGGTGGTTTGGCGACGCGTGCTAAACAGCTTTCAATGCACTCGTCTGTGCGCAACCACTCAGGCACAGCGGTGAGACTGCGTACACCAAAGCCCATGTCAATGTCCAGGCTGCGGGTGTCCAATTACCTTAGCTGCCGTGATAACGTAAATGTCAGTGTAATTCGCCTTATTGGAGGGTCGCGTGTTGCGAGTCACATCGTATGAGTTGGCAGGGCTTATGAAAGCGTATTGATGAATTCGAAGTCTAAGAAATCGATATCATTGACATGGATGCGCGCTATACCATAGGTAATCTCACAGCTATTAAATTATACGTCCATTCAAAGTGGATGCAAAGGTAGGAGATATAGAAACGCAACTCGAAATCGCTTTTGATGAGCAGCACAAGATCGAGGGTATCGTAAATTCTTAAGCTTTGCAACAGGTTGCGCAAAAACGGTGATTTCGTCCCCGCTCAAGCCTGTCGCTGAAGAGTGCAGTACTCTTCGACAGCACGCTGAACAGCGAAGATGTTTTGCAAATAACTGGGCTTTAGTCATTCTTGAAGCCTTGTTACCTCCCTGGATGTGGACTACCCCATAGTTCGTGAGGTAGCACCCGCCGAAAATGAACGCAATCACATGAAACTTCTCAGACTCCATCATTCGGTTTACTCGAGGCTCACCCTTGTGTCTGCTGACTGAACTGAAAAGCTGCATATGCTAATCGAATTGGAGTTTGCCCTTTATTTGTTTGTCACACATGCATATCGTGTCAACGAGGACGCGTTAAGATCGATGATTCCAGAGGTTAAGTGTCAAATCTCCGTAGGTCAGCAGGAGTGGTTTTCTGCATGAGTTTTTTTTTGTTTGTTTGAGGCACGCGTTTCCGATCATGTCAGATTTGTGACATTTGCGTGACACACTTTGGCACATACTGTTCAAATGGATGATAGGTTTGGAGGTCTACTGCAGGCAGCAGTCACCAATTCCAATTCTACGGGACTTTTACCGGTGAAGCTGGATTGAAATTCGTCTGCAATTTTGGATGCACAGGAAGTTTGCTACTTCAATATGTACTAAACAGCGGCTTACAAATAGAGGTGCTGATCACCTTTTTGCGATATAGTGCCTAATGACTGTTATCCCTAGGGAAACACAAATACAATGTTGATATTTAAGACCTTTTAGAACGCAGTGAGTGACAGAGAAGAGTGTTAGTCTCTCTGACATGCTTGTAGGGCAATCCATTTAGTGTACACGAGCCCAGCGATCTCTCCTCTCATCTCCTTTCCAACACAAAGGTGTTGCTTGTTTGACAGGCAACGAGAATAACTCTCTGATAACTAGTCATTTTCACTCTCATACCTCAACGCACCTCAAAAATGCTGGTGTGCCACTGTCCATGCAAAAGAACTTCACTACTGTCGGGCCCCTTACAAACTATTTTTAATCAGCTAAAATGCATGTCTTTCACGCGTCTCTACGCTTGACTTACGATTCAACAATACAGCGGCGAAAAGGCGAGTACCTGTCCTGCAGTAACTGCATTCCTCTAACAATGTATGCATCGAAATAATTTTCAATGACAGACAGTGAGAGCACATGTACTGTTACACTTGTCACCATGTCAAAGCTCAACCTTCGTGAGAAGATCATGTTGCGCAGAACACGGGCATGAAAGTTGTGAGGGCAATGCAGATGCCACGTCCATATGCAGCTATGTGATTCACTTTTTCTCACAGGACATTATTGTCCAGGCTAATAATCTAGGCAGCGAACGAACGCCGGACAAAGAAGATAGGGACTCACCCACAAGGCTTCGCTCTTCCGGCCTAACTTCCACCTCAAGATGAATAATGTGTGGATTATTGATATGGGCTCCTCAATGAAAGACACGTTTCTTCTTCTTAAATAAATTCAAAGTACATAATTACAACAGTTGATCCTATGATTCAAGTCCGATACCTCACAGCAAGTATGCCTATTCCCAGCATACGGATCGCAGAAGAATGTAGAAGGCTGCTTTCTTGACTGCAAGGACGTCAAGACTATTGGCAGGATGAAGACACGGCGTGCGTGGCAAATAGGCAACGAACTAGGTCGACTTCACCTGCGTTGAAAATGCGAAGTTGGAATGGACTTACGTGCCTACTCTCCACACATGCGATGGCACAAGAGGCAGTAGTAATGCAAATTGGATGGACTGAATGGGTGCAACAAGTGTGAAATTGAAGTTTGGCATTGAAGAGATCATTAACAACCGGATAAAAGAAAAACAGCAAAGTCTCATCTGCACTCAATCTGCTGTGCGATGGGATCGTCGACGAAGAACACAACACAAAAACTAATAGGTAACTCTCCGACTTAAGCCCGACATTACGCTGCAAGCGTTTAGATCAGAGAAGAATGTAGAAGGTTCCTTTGTTGACTGCTAATGAGCCAAGATTATCGGTAGGATGAAGACGTGGGTATGCTATGGCAGCTTTTTCCGCCGTTTACTGCACGAAACTGATCAGGCAACACTAAATCGGATAAGATAATGCCTTATTTTACAAACGAATGAGGGCAAAACTTCTGCTTAGTAGGGAACACAAAAATTCGGTGCTGTGGTGGAGGTGGTGACAATCAAATTGCTGATTGCAAAAAGCACATCAGTTTCCTTCCCGATGTGTAAATGTCGGAGTGCGAAAGGTAAAACCGGTACATCCGTCCATTTTTAACTCATGATTGTAGGAAACCCGGGGATCAAGGCACCGTTTTCACTCAAAATTCAAAAGTCCCATGTATCTAAACCACGCACATCTCTTACCAACTGCATCAAGCCTGTCAGAATCTAACTTAAAACAATTTTTAAGAATGGATTGTTTCAAAATTTTGATTGATGTCAACTTTGCCTCCAAATCAGGAAAGACAATTTGAAAGAGATGAGTTTTTACTGCATGAGCAAATTTTTTAACTATCTCGTTTGAAGCATTACCATAACCAAGCGAAATTGCTCTACCAATGGAACGCACAAGGCAATTTGTAATCTGAAGTCTGCTTCTCCTACTTCCTTTGCTAAATTTTGCCCCGATTTTAAGGAAGTCGACTTAATCCACGAAGTTCAACCCCTTTTAACTATCTAGACATGCAAAACTATCAACCACATCCACTCCATTTTGAGACATGAAGTCGCTTCTACTTTCACACGTCTTTTGAATAAAGAATCAAACAGGATGGGATCGTACCAATGCGCAAGAGTAGTCTGCGGTTATCCCAACCCATGCACGGTATCCAGACAAGTTGGAAAACAGCCACTTCACTCGTCGCAAGTAAACAGTCAGGGCGCCTCACAGTCAGGCGTACACCAGCGGCAGCATCGAGCAGGCAAAAGCCTCTAGGCAAGGCAAAGAAATTATCTGCCGGGATCTGATAAACTTTGTATCAGGCGCTCCTGTCGAGTTCTTTTTCTCCTCTTCTTCGTGCAAATGATCAACTGTCTGATCTGCATTGTGACAGATGCCTCTGTTGGCTATTGGCATTAGAGCACCCATCTTTCCTCAGCATCGAGCCCACAGAGTCCAGCATATTCCAGGTGATAAGGAAACGGCTAAGACAAAAGCCGGAGACCCAAACAAAAAGGGCATATGGGGAGTAGACGGAGAGAAATAGAACCGTGAAACGTGTCTGGCTGGCAGTCGTGATCGCACAACTTAGCTTGGGGATGTGACCTAAGCACTTGATTTAATCGGTTGTCTCACTATTTGAAAGTCAGCTGTCTGGTCACTACTGGTACGCTGCACGTGCAAAGAATGCAGACAGAGAAGCAAATGCTGTCTTCACAGCCGAAGCACTCACTCAGTGTCTGGTTGCATCACAACTTTGCCCATCTGCGTGTTGATGGTGATGGTGACAGCGCGCACCATCACCACTAATTATAACCCATTAATAGAAGCCCTTCCCCCATCCATACGAGCATTTATTCATTTTATTCACGTCCTCGCAATTTTTTAACCAAAAAAAACGTTGTTTATCGAATCAAACAATTCTTTACGTAAGCGACTGCACTTTTTATGGTGATGATGTTTCACCTCACGATTTCCTCATTTCGTTTCACCGTTACGCATATGTGACACGCATATAATGCCAGTTTGCCACTTTCCTTACTACTTTCCTTCTTTTGTTTTAAACATGCAATTATGCATATACACATGTTCTAATGTCTTCAATCCACCATTTATTCGACATCATTTCAATACGTCCTCGTCACTAATGCCAGCTCCAAATTCTCTAACTTTGTCATTTAATTTATGAAATGCTTGCAATTTACTTGTCCACTGTCTGGCATTCGCCAGCCACCCAACTAACTCAGAAGCATCATTGCTTTCTTTACTTTTAAGATGCTTTGTTGTTGTCTACTTACCTTCTTGGCATTGCTTGCAATAACTTGGGTGCCTATGTTGCAGCCAGGTTCGTCTCAGCATATTACGTGATCTGCAGTCCACCCTTTCCAAGGGCACTCAAGCCGACTTCCTTCTCCTTTTTGCCAATTCTACAAAGGTCTACGCTTTTAATTTTAATTTGCCTACGCATTATGTCACGCACTATAGTCACTGAGCAGTAATGCAGCATTTAAATAATTAACTACTTCCCGTCAACATGCACGAAAGCAGTTGACGCCAGAGTGATGAAGATGACTCGCAATGGCGAATGCCCACTCACCTAGGCCGAATGTGCAACCGATTATGCATGAACGCAAACTCAAGGGAGCACATACCTTTGCAGTAAATTTCCTCCTCATTCATAACTCTCCTACTTTTCCCCACCCAGCACACACCTTGCCTTCCTCATTAATCATAATATTAATAAAGGCAATAAACGGAGCATGTATACGCTAACAGCAGGGTTTCCATTAACTTAGCCATGTTTCTATCTTGCCATCGCATATGCACACACTTTAATGGTATTGTTAAAAGGAAAACTTCTTATCCGTTTGCTGTAATTGCCTCACGTTTTCGTGGGAATATGAACTCCCACTATTCGTCAATTTGGCGCCAACTTGATTCGACGAGGAGTAGTGACAATAGCAAAACCACTCTTAAAAGCCATCACTGCGCCTATACAATCGGAGGAGAGTACTCATGCTTGGGCACAGTTGTGTGAGGCCAAGTTTTCAAGGCGATGCTACGGTCTTGCAATGGAGAAGCACAATTTCGCTAGAGCAACAGGCTATTACGCCAACAATGCGGCGCCGAAGAGAATATTTTCAGATGAAGTTATAAATAAATGCATGTGTGCACGCTTCTTCCAAATTAACGTTCTAGATTCATTAAAGATGGCGAAATTAAATGGAACTTGTCCCACTCTGACAGTCTGATCTTATGAAGTGCTAGAGTTACCATCCCTATCCCCTTTCTCACTCCTCCACAGAATCGTGTTCACATTTATGTTGCAACCAACTCGAAAGCCATAAGACGATCTAATCCAGTGATGTTTGCACGAGGAACGATGCCCACTGCAACAGCTAATGAGCGGACATTCAAGGAGGTCACTGCACGCAAGCACAAAGTACTACTTACTCAGTGGTGGTAGACGTGCAAGTTAAGTGCTACTCACTTATTTGTTATTGAGGGATTTCAGTTTTACACACAGCTAGACAAAATTGCAATCTGCGCTGCCTCTAATTGGCTAAAAATGTTGGAGCTCCTTAGTGCCGCATTTAAAAAGAAAGATCAGGTTTCCGTAGTAGAATCTCGTACCTATTCTTATAGCGTCACCATCCATTGTGCATATCTTGACACAAATCAACTCATTATTACTCAACTTCGAGCACAAGCATCCCGCAATTCGCATGCATTCCCGACTGAACATCGGTAGGTTTGCTATAACCCTTCCAGCTAAAGTAGACATGAATAAATGCTTGCAATAACGCCATCACAAATCATCTGCCACTAATCAGTGTGGGCGGCTTAGCATAACCTCTTTTCTAGCATGTGATACCACTGTTTCTTTGAACCAGATCGTTCAAGCATTAAACGCTCACGCTGATATTGCAGCGAGTCATATGCCTCCATATCTTATTGAGAGATCACCTCTCCATTTCTCTTATGCACGCATTTGAAGCGTGGGTGTTATTTTCTCTACCAACGTGTTTAGCGGTTTCTAATTTTTGTTGCGGCAAAATCAGTAAAATGATCTATAGGGGGGGGGGGGGGTTAACGGGCAAATTATTAATATTAAGCATTAGAAAAATAGTTCCACGAGCCGTTTCGAGATTTTTGACTAATCTGCAGAAGGAATGTGAGAAAAGAATCTGTTTTGCTTTTGGCATTGATTATTGTCTTGCAATTCTTCGAAGGCATGAGTTTCGCTAAATTAATTTTTAGATAAATGAAAACAGTAACTGCATCATCACTGGCCAATTTGTTTGCTCTCAAGTATACAGTAGGGGATCTCGTTCGATCCAACGTCTCTCTTACTCACAACCCTTAAAATTGAGCAGAACGATTTGCCTAGGATTGTGCAACACATTTTCTTTTCTTACCTTTGATCAGCCACTACACAGGAGTATTTGAATTCTTGCTCCGTGCGGCACAGTGGAACACTGCAACAAAGTATCCGAAAATGAATGGAAGAAAACGGCGCTTATTAAGTCGGCGCACGATCTTTTAATCCATGGTTTTGTTTCTTTTGTGCCAACTGTCTAAATCTCACCAAGTTTGGTAAGCTTTCTTTGTGTTGGCTTTTGTACTTGTAGGTAGAGAGGGAAGAGATGATGGTGCACTGTCTTTACGGATGTGAGACCAAAAGAAAGTGTAGCGACGTATCACAATGTGACCACCTATAGCATATACGAGCACATCGAACGTCTGCAAAGTAAGGAAAAGCTTATTTTGACGCAGTGAAGGAGCAACATTCGTAGTTACGTTACTCCTTCATCCACAACGACCTCTTAAACAAAAAAAATGATTCAAATGTACAAAGATTTCGAGACATTCTTAAGCGATAGCGAAATTTGAATTAGCATGGCAACTAACTTATTATTTCACTACGCGACCCCTTCTTAGTGCTTACTAGCCCTCACACCTGATAGCCTTCATTACGTAAATGTGTGTTAGTCAAGAACGGAACGCCTGATGGGCTGTTGTGAAAGCATAGAGCTCTTACAAATGCGTCAGGTGCTGTGGTTTCGAGGTATTTCTAGATTGAGGATGGCTCTTCCATTCTACCTTGTTTTGTTGGCTACCTGCGCTTTGACCATAGGACACAGAAGACAGTGGCAAGATGCCTTCCAACGTTTTTCTCTGACCACCCTGTAGAAAGGTGTATTTGGCAAGCGTTGGTGCTTCTGACGTGTGCTTTGAGCAACGTAATACAAAGAGATGATGCAGGCGTCTCCGCATTGTCATCTATCGGAATGGGATTGAAAGCGGATTATAGGGCTGAGAATGCAATCACTAAGTAGGAGTCTTCCCGCATTGCTTTTAATTAAATGATATTTGGGCCTCCTTTACCACAATCAATCATTTCGAAATTAAATGCACTCATGCTTGAGAGCACAGCCACCACTAACGTTTACAGCTACCTAAGTCATCCTAGCAAATTTGAGCCTCGCGTTTGGAAAACCTACATTTTGAAAGTGATCTAAGCTGCATGTCGGTTTATGTGTTATAAGCCATCTCGTTGAAATAGATACAAATTGATGGTAGCGTTAATGCAGACACAAGTTGCCTGGCACGATGCGGAGAGCGTGGGAAGCTTAATTTGGCCTACTTTTTGGAATGTGATGTTGGTGCGTTCGTAGTCATAAGCACTAGTTTATTAGCGGATGGTCCCTTAGTTTTTCTCAGGCAAAACCAACCTATGAGGAAGCATGATGGCAAATGTGAGCATTGAAGGTAGAATAGCCCACACACATCAGAGCCTGGTAGCTTTACCGTGTAAATGGAGAAGCCGCCCCGCAGGTCGAGATCAACGTACCTGATAGGCTGATATAAGCGCAGACCATTCTTATAAATATGTTATGAGTTGTGAATGCGAGTAATTTTAGGGCAGAGATGGCGCTTTACCTCTGCCTTATCGTGTTGGCTGCCTCCTCCTTGGTTAAAGAATTCACGCAATACCGCCGTAAGATGCCATTTGACAATTGTCTTTGATTAGCACACACGAAGTTGCACTTGACAAATATTAACGTCTATTGCGTTTATAAGTCTTCTGCTTTATTTTATGCTGCAGTATTGGGATTTCAATTATTTTGCATTTTCCAAATTCTAATTCCAAACTCCTTACATTTTGAATAATCGCGTTAACCTGCCTACTTGTATTCGCTAGGAAGCCTCGTGTACGTAACACCTTCGAAAGTGGGTAGATAAGTAGTAGGCATAAAATACGCAATGGATGATTAAAGTTGCTGGAGATAATCCAGTGTTTCTAGTCAATTGCTATGACGCCGCCGTCAAATTAAGCTGATACTTCTGGGAGTAGTCAGTGACTTTTATATCCTGCTCTTATTTCTAATTTGCATTTTGTCATTAAAAGGGACCCTTTAGGTGCAAACATTCAGTACTGCACCTAGATGACACGACTGCATACCACTTGCGTGATTTGCGATAGCTAGAACATTGCCAATTTGGGCTTAAGCCGCACAGATTCTCGTAATACTAAAGGAAAATAAATGAGGACTCAACACGAGTTGAAGACTGTATTTCCGTCGTCGATGGGACATGGGTTTGAAGGACCACGCATATGACTTTAATGCCCTGTTAGGGTCAGCCCATTCACTTTGTGGCCTCTCGTCCCTTCACTGCAGTTGTTGACTTCAGTGCCAAATGAACCCACCACTGACACTGATTGCACCTTTTAAGTTTTGATGCCCATGATATTTACGAATCTGCGCAGTGACTCTCCCTAACCAGAACAGGTGAATGGCTGGCGCATTTGTACCCGCACAGTACATAGCGTACTGTGACACTTACCGAAAATGGGACTTCTATCCACCTTTGTCTACTTCTGACCAAAAGGCGTTGATACAGAGGAGTGACAGTGAAACTTCAACATTAAATGTTTCCTATATTTCAAGCCTAAATGCTCTCAACAAATCTGCACGTGTGATCTAGTGTTTGGGTTTTAGTTTGCTTGGGATATGCATTTTTAATCATACCGGTTTCGACATGAGTACAACATCTCTGCTTACTATTTCCCGGCTTAACGCTAACGCGCACTCTTCAAGTGAAAAATTGGTATGGAGTCTAGCGGGAGGCAACAATCACGAGGTCGAATTGCATGAGACTTTACCAATAAAAGTTGACGTTAATAAATAACGCGGTCTTGTCAAACACACAAGAAGGTTATTTCTAAGTGAACCTTGCGCGAGTACGTGCAGATAGAAGTGTTATAGTCCTTTTAGAATGATAATAAACAGTAACACTCCCCTTATTGAGCTTCACTTCCTTAAAGCATATGCATTCTGACAGTCTTTTGCTCACTACCGTTTCCGTCAGGATGCTAGTTGTGACAATTCTGCATCGTCATGGTTGATTAAAACGCCTACAATTGCCCCTTCTTTAGAATTGATGGTGACGAAAGCAAACGAGGTGGAAGGGATCCCGATATCTCACTACTTCAATTGGAGTGACTTGGGTGCTCAAACGTATCGCCTAAGTTGGGACACCCACAACCTGGCTAAACTCGACATCAACCGAATCGTTCTAAATGCAATAGCAGATGATTTGTCTGGCGACCCATATCTGATAACCGCTGATTGCTCCCAAGGAACAGTCACTCTTGGTGGGCTGCAGCTAAACAAACCGTAGAAGGTTCGTCTCGAAGTATTCAACGATCAGCACAGCGCTTGACTTTACTACGGTATAATAACAACACTGCGCACAGGTAAGCCGTTACCTGTGATTATGATCCCAGTATTCCTACATGCTTGACGGTGGGTCGGGTTTACAGTCCCATACTGTCTGCATTGTGGTAGGCAAATGTAGCCGCGTCGATGCGATCATCCACTTTTGCCTGCTTCAACATGAAGGCTTATGAGAGGCAGATTGTTGTGCAGCGTGGCGGCTTATGCTTAGCATTATCTGTGCTACGATGACTGACTTTCCGCGCGAGTGATGCGAGAATCATAGCAAAAATACAAAGTGGCTCATGCGGATGTTAATGTTTGAAGAGAAAACACTACTGCGACAGGCTTTCCGTTAGGTCTCTTCCCTAAAACTAATTACAGTTTAATCCAGACATGCGAAATTTAATAGCTCTATCACACCAGCAGTCGGTGCAAAATGGAACAAAATTGCCTTTGTAAAAGTGCAATTATTTGATGAATTTTGAAATGGATTTTCAAATGGTAAAAGGCACGTGGGGAGGGCGGCAGATAATTAGGGTTCTGCTCGACAAATTCTCGAGAGTGCCGAAAGTCAGACCTACCACCACCAAAATCACTTTCATGTGAAGACTATTGCGTGTATTTTCGAGTGTCTTAAATAGAATGCTACCTGTCATATCACATCCCAACGCGCTGGATCTCAGCGTATGACAATAAATTGGGTCGACAAAGAAGGTGACATCAAATGCGTCATGTCTTTAAGTAAAAATTAGTTCTTTGCATGGGCATAGGTGCCATCGGAAAACATTTGCAACAAGTGTGATCATGAGACAAGTGCAATTTAGCAGTATCAACACATCATTGATATTCTCTCCAAATTTGGAGAAATGTTGTTGGAAATCACATCAAAGTAAGGATTAAGTATTGTTAAATCGGTTCTGTGTGAGACAATGGAGCATATTGTGCACATGCAACCATGAAACAGTTGGACGTAAAAGGTGACTTAACTGCAGTCGTGCCAGTTTTCGGATGCTTTACTTTCTAGACCATGGAGTGAACACACTTGAGGTAACACGGTTTTCTGCATTCCCTTGACTAAATGGTAAAGATGATGTAGCCGGAGCATATACAACTAGCAATGTTTTTGCCTTCACTAGGAGTGGCGATGACTGAAGCCAACGAAACAGAAGTGACCCTGCTTTTGCGTCACTTTAATTGGAGCCACGTGGGACCTCAGACCAATCAATTTAGTTGGGACACCTGGGGCCTGGCCAACCTCCATGCAGACCAAATCAGACTGTATGCAAAGCCGGTTGATCCTGCCAGCCGTCCCATTCTTAAAATTAAAGGTTTCTCATTTGGAGCAATCACTCTCAACATTCCGGATCCTAACAAATCATACGTTATACTTTTTGAGGGATTTGAAGAAAATACCAGGGTTTTGTACTGCGTCAAAACTGTTCAAACACTACCCGCTGGTAAGCTGGTGCCTAGAACACCTCTCTTCAACTCTTTTCCTGCATATTATCTTGAAAGCATATACTCAGCTGTCTATCCCATAGCGGTTGTTAATGGTTCTTCCTACTAACCTCAGGAAAAGCATTCGTTGTGCGTCGAATGAATTTCTCAATAGAGTGTTTGTTAACTAGACAGGGAAGATGGCGCAGGAGGTGAAGAAGGTGGTGGGGAGGAAGAAGGCGCTCCAACCACTAGCGTATCTTATCTCAATTTCACAGACACTGGAATCCTCTTTGCTTCCACGGCGGTAGTGCCTGCCTACACTTTTGCGTGGGTTAGTGATTATCCCAAAATGATATGTCGAGGATAGTACCCTCCACTTACTGAGTGAATTTCTTTTCATCATAGGCTTCCACAGTGCTGGCATTGCGTCAGTCGTCATTCATCTAACAACTGCATTGTATTTTCTCATGGTCGAAAACAGTCACAACACAATCATACTGATTTGTCTCCACTCATTTCACTTGAACCCCTTATATTTGAATCTTCTGACTCATGCAAATGTGCGTGTATCCTTTCATCATCTTATAATGATTGTGCTCAGTGAGGCAAGTTGAATTGACTGCAAGATAGCAACAGACGAGATAAGGCAGATTAATCAAAAGCTAGGAATTTGCCAGTACTTAGATGTTGTGCAGAATATGAGTCTAATTCTTTAGCAAATATCGGCGAGAAATAGCATAACTGCTCACAATTTTCTACAATGTGTGCAATCAGTGAGTAAACACAAGCGAATGAACCTGCACACATCTTAACACAAGGCTGCCCATGCGAATTATGAAGGGGAGTTGGGAATGCAACGATTACCATTATCTGTTGAATGCTTCTTTATTTACGCTGGGTAGAGTCAAAGGTTAGAAAAAGTCTTGTTGCAGGCAACAAAGTGAAACAGAAAGAAAACACCGTCTCCAGTGCATTTACAACTCCTTGCACATTTACGGGAATGATACTTAATAGGTCGGCCCACACATTACCCCGTTCTTGATCTACAGATCCACCTCTGGGTTCATGCATAACTCGTATGATGTGCTGGTTTGCGACTATAGGAATGTACATATCGAGAC
The DNA here is from genome assembly GCA_036345935.2 of Taenia hydatigena. Classification (NCBI taxonomy): domain Eukaryota; kingdom Metazoa; phylum Platyhelminthes; class Cestoda; order Cyclophyllidea; family Taeniidae; genus Taenia; species Taenia hydatigena. The sequence goes on along the minus strand of JADWOT020000002.1, from coordinate 8,711,812 downwards.
ATGTTGTAAAACCGATGCTGAGGTGCGAGACCCCGAATGTTTACCCGGATACGTGTGCATATCGTCAAAATTATCCACAGCTAAGTCGCAAGATGAGAAAACAAATTTTGAATGATCTTTGATTGACTGCCGAATCGCGTGATTCGAAGGGATAAGTGATCCTTAATTATCAGCTCCAATGATGAGTGATTATAACGGTTAGGAACGAGCTTTTTGAATAATCATAATTGTGCAACGGCTTATTGCGTATAAATTTCGGAAATACTATCTGTTACTTTTGCTTGCCTTTGCATGGATCGCATGCCTACCTCTTGGTTTCTGCAAAAGAATTGCATTGTGCCCAGGCCATTGTACTCTCGCCGTCAAGGCGCGTTGCATTTTGAATGTATGTATATCTATATATCCATGTATAGGACCAAGACTTTTTCAATGACGATGGAAATTATATTAATTGGACAGAATGCGTATCGAGTGGGGTCACTGGCATGGCCCAGAGATCAGCCCACCGGGCGAGGGTACAGTGACTTAGGCACAAATCGGCCATATGCCAAAGTACTGGTTGAACAATCAACTTGTTACATTTACTCTGTCCCAGCTCTTGCGTTCTGGGTCGACACTTCATCTAAAGACGACGTAGGTTATATGCGAAAGACTTTATTGCTGCATAATCTTTGCCACCTTGTCTTGGGTCTGTTTGTATTGCGACTGTTAAAGTTGCAGGTGACACGACTTAGTTCATTGATGGAGGAGATCACACCTAAATCCCCTTCATGTCCAACAAGCACGATTTGCTCTACCATAACAGGCATGAATGCAGCAGTGACGACGCAATTTTAAACGGGCTGGAAAAGCGTGCCAGCAAAGGTCTCACTAAAACGTACATGTACGGAAAACTTTTTTACCTGAAGAAGGCACAGAGTAATACCGCAATTCGATTTTAGCTTAAGTGTTCGTAGGTAATCTACCAGACCGTCATTGACACCAGCTACGGCCAAAGGTTGACAACGTGGTCCCTTTTGACAATTGCAACCTACCTGACCGAAACCCAACCGTCATCGTGAGCCTCAGCGTCCACCATGTCAACAGACAATGCGCTAAGCCCGTCACCTTGAAAATGCCAAACAGAATAGCGCATTTTCATTAAAAAGCGTCTAATCTTCAAGAAAAATTTGGGCAAAAGCAAGTTTGCTGGCAAGATTTTCATTCATAATCTTAGAACTGGTTAGTCCTTCGCACAACCGCAAGTAATTCGCAGTCAAAGGAACATATTTAGGGTTCAAACAAAAATCGACAATCAAATGTAAAAAATCAAAATTCCTATTCAATTCACTAAACTTTGTTAAGAATATATTTTTAGATTTTGTTTTTCCATCTGACACATCCATCCACCGGTATCTCCAGTCGAACTTCAGATTTTAACGAAAGCAACAGGAAAGTCACCATACTTGCATGCCAAAAACAACAGCAAATTACATTGAAAATACGCAATAGCTCTACCTGCATTGAAATTTTCTAAACTATAGGCGAACGCGATTAATTTTAAGCCTGCAAAACACTCGTTTGATTTGCTTTTCATGCACCGCGTAGCAAACGATGCCAATGTGATAATCTTAGTTAAAATTTTGCGCTTATGCACGCAGATATGCCTTGCAAATAAATACGCGCGTGCGGATTCCATGACGAGCCAACTTCTGACAATGAGCTAAAATTTGTACGGTCGCATTACAGTTGCATATTAAAAAATGCCTATTTGCGGACAATAAATTAATCTAAATTTATTTAAGCATAATTTACCTGTAAATTTCAAATTTGCCGTCGCATGACTTATTTAAAAAGGCAGCGTCTTATGTTAGATCGGATTGGTTTTTAGGATCATGGCTTAACTGCACGATTAACTAGCCCGTTTGCTCATTTCCTAGTGCTATGGCGGATTTTCTAGCCGCTGAAATTTTGGTATTATTGCCAAGCATATGGAATTAATTCATCAAATATAATGACTTCATACCACTTTGGGTGGCAATAGAGTTGGATCACAAATTTGTCTTTATGGTGTACTTCAAGTAGCTTCCGATTTCATGAATAAACACGCAAGATGAAATGCCTATTCATTGTTCGAAGCCATAGGTGAGTCAGTCCTTTGTATTCGCTCCATTCTTTTTTATCATACAAACACTTTTTAATGTAGCGCTTATTATGAGGGCGAAAATTTTTTAACCTAGCTCTCTTACATAATGTTCTGAAGTGTGTGCAGAACTGCCAAATCCAACCAGTTCACTTGATGACGTTGGACTACCTTGAGATTTTCATTTTCAGCCATACTTGGTGCCGATGTCGGTTATCTGGCGGTCAATCTGTGGATACTGTCTGGACTTGTGGGATCTCCGTGAGGGCTGAAGTGTTGTATCTAGGTTAGGCGCCCTCTACCCAATTTGGATCCCCACAATTAACATTCATCATGGAGATTCGATGGTTCTTCTGGCAGAATAGGCGTGCACAGCCACAGTTTGGATGCCAAAACCGCTTGTCTGCTTTCCAGATTTGCGCCTGGGCTGTTTAATTGGACTACGGAGTTATCCTACTGTCGATGTGAGTACTTCTTCATTTTCTCGAGATCGACAATCTTTCTTATTAAAGTTGCTATACCAAGGAACCGCTTCTCATAAGTATTTCATCGCCGCACAGTCTGTATGCCTTATTAGTGTGTTATGGTAACTGGATTTGTACCTGCCCACCCAGAACAGTAAGGTTGATGCAGAGTTAATGTGCTTCTAGGTTTTTGAGCGGGAAGTACCATTTTTTAAAGATTGCAATGGGTAAATTGTAGCGATGGATGTTCTTGTTAGACAGACTGTGGGTTCGAGTGCATTTAGCAGTGGTTCTGTAGCTGCTGTTTCGGATGTTGCTTTTCGCTTTCTTTGATATGGTATCCCTACAGTTCAGGTCCTGGCCGCTAAAATCATTCTTCCATTTGACCACATTGTCGCCAGTGACCCACCAAGGCTACAAAACAGATTGTCTTAGATTTGTCTAGCGGGACGTAATGAGTCCTGTCCTGCGACATTTGAATCTTATGTTGCACAATCATTTGGTCGACACTGCCTTGTTGGTCTAATTTTGGGAGGCGTCTATTTCGTTGTTGCGAAGTGCAGCATCCCGCCCACCACGCCATTGGAGGATGGCCTATTGCGGTTCTGGATTTCTGGCTGGCTGTCATTTTGTCTCATCTCACGAGTTTCGTCCTCAGTATTTAATAGTTGGATGCTTCAGATGCAGCTCGAATGGAAAGTTAGTGCAGAGACATTCATGGAGATGCCTTCATTTCTACCTGTTAAAAGGCCTTCCACGAGCTACACTTAGTGCACTTCTTCACCATTGATGCCAAATGCGGGAATGTTATAATGATACGAATGGGTGCCTTTTGGCAATAAGCAACCGTTTTTTTCGAGCCCATCCTTTAAATACTCTCTCATTTTTTGCCATTGAAATCGTTCTGTGCAGATATTTTAGCCAGACCGGATCGTTTCATCGTCTTTAATTTGGTTTTCAAGTGGAAACGCAATTGTTCGAGTTAATGTGGGATGGTACAATCGTTAGTGCAGTCCCTTATTAAGTTAGCTATCCGACGCGAAGTTAGCTTCTCCTGACTCTGTAATGTCCGCTGAATTCACAACTTTGCCTTCTAGAGGGTTTCTCGGAGTGCCATTCGAAGACATTTTCTTAAATGTTCGTTCTTTTCTTTTGCGTCTCCCTTTCTAATAACAATCATGGTCTTCAGCCGTGGGATGGTAACACCTTGTTAATTCTGCCTCAAAATTGACAAAGCGTAGACGTTCTCATTGCAGACGTGCTACTTCCTTTTTGGGTGATTTTCGTCCACGAATGGAGGCGGACTTGCCTTCAAGCGCACCAGAACCACTAGGAAGTTAATGTCCGACCAGCAAGTAACTTTTGGCATGGACCCCAAAACCGTAGTGATAACATAGTGCATGCAACTTTGTGATAGAGTACTATTTGTAGGATTTTCGAGTGAAAGGAAATATGGTTGCAATCAGTCCTTCTCCACTGCTCAGTGATGCATTTTTCGGAAAGAGATATGATCTAAATCTGCCGAGAAGTAAGGAAAGACCTCCACAAGGAAATCGAAATTGACTGCCGAGATTTGTTATCTGTGAGACATTAGAACTTCTTGCTAGCAATAAACAGAGCGATCGGAGCTGACATTGCCGCATAACTCTGTCAAAGTGAGGCATTTTGCATCACAGCCCTGCCTCATGGAGAGGTGACGCATGTTCAGCTATCTCACAGCGTAATTCTGTCGCTGTTGTTTGTTCCTCTGGAACACAAGCCCACGTATTTTGCAGACTTATTTGAAAGCAGATGTTGGTGCTCACTAAGGCCTGTTTTATAAAGGGATAAGGGCTATATCCGCGGCAAGATTCATTGCTCGTAATGATCATAGCGAAATAAATTTCGTACTTTTCATCAAAACTAACTAGTGCTCCTGGTTTATTCATTTTGCGGGTGAACTATCGTTCTTTTTATTTACATAAGTGGCAGACTCGCTAAATTGGTCGAACTGTTCTTTACAAATAGACGACTTCAGTAGCATCTCTCTCTACTTATTTGGAAAAAGTATGTTGCCATCCTTACAATGAGTGACTCACGTAACTAAAAAGAGGTTTCCGCTTACTTTGGCATAACTTCTGAGTTAATTGACTTGCTTCTTAGAAGATTCATTTAGGGAGGCAGTCATAGTCACAACCCATTACCCTTTTCAACGAGACTGGCTTACAGATCTTTGTGTTACAATGCGTTTCGATTCCAAAGCCAAAAATCAATTTTGCGCACATTACCCCATGCCAGTCTCACTTTATCTTCCAAATTTTGATATGTTCCACACGTGATAGTAAGACGCTAAAAAGCTAGTGATCCGCTCTTTGAGGGAGTGCGGAGGGTGGGCACGAGGTAATGCCCTCCTCCCTGCCTCTTTCTTCCTCCATGCTCTTCCTTTCCTATATATCACCCTGTTTTCGTACGGTCTGGTCTTTAGCATTCTGTGCTAAACATGTGGTTTCAGGTTCTGCCTGTTGTCGCGTTCCATGGGTTTAAAGAGCCTTCGCATTGCATGCTCACTAGCTCCGATCTTCTTTTTAAGAGGCATAGTGTCAGGTGGCCTCGAGTAGGCAGGGCATGGCTATGGCTCCTGCTCAGCATGCATCAAGGGCACGATTGGGCCCAAATTCGTCGCGCTCAAAGGTGGTAATGAGATTACCTGTCGGTGGAAAATAAGAGCTGATTTTATTTAAAGTTGAGAGCCAAAATGTTTCACTTGCATTGAGCAGGTTTAAGCGCAGCGTAGGAGCAGTAACGAATCCGAGTTGTAGTGCCATGCCGGTGGACTAATGCATTTCTGTGCTTTATACTTCATGGGTGTGGGCGACCGCGTGAATATTACAACACTCTGCAAACTAAAGCCAACCAATGGGTTTAAGTTTGCTTGAATATGCATTTGAATGTCCATCTATTGTGTTCGCATATAAATCTTAACAAAATTATTTATAGGCAAAATATGGCGGCGTCTGGAGCTCTAAGGAAGGGGAGCAGCAAGAGATGGGGACATGATACTCGATTGGCGTGTTATTGGAGTGCGCAATCGCGCTCATTAACCATTGCATTACTCCGTTTTCAATGCTTTATATTTTTCCGCTTTTTTTCCTTTTGCGTTTTGTTATATGACGCTTATGAAATTTCAAATAAATGACACTAATGCGCGTTTCACTTTGCGTCTCGTGTATTAGAGGTTGATTGCCTAGAGTGGGTATGGCGATTTTTGTCGTGATGTGCATTAACCATTGCAGGACTCATCTCACTTGCGGATCGCAAGCATTGCCTGTTGTTTCCAATGTATGGGGTGCGGTGGATTTGTAAGATAAACAATGAAGGGGTTCGCGTATGTTGTCCGTGTGGGTCATTGTACTTGGATCCAGTACATGCAGACATTTCCACTATTACGTTAAGTGTTGACTTGATTCAATGTCATTAAATGTGAGGTTTAGTAATGGCAGACAAGCTTACTACAACCGTGTTTCATTTGTAGTCTAACTAAGCATCCATCGTTGTTTGCTTGTTTCCGAAGCCGTATTTATGCTAGACTCCGTGCTTATGCAAAATGATATGATGTTTATTTTCATATTGTTTATTCGTACCCACTATGCAATGCGTTGATATTGCGATGAAGTGATAATGCTTGAGAAGCCGTACATAGTCGATTTTCGCCCATCTCTTTTCGACAGAGGGATAATGCTCCTTATCTGGTTGTGGTGATGCCGTCTAGATGCATTGAAAGAAAAAAAGGCATCATGGATTGTGCTTCATGTTCGCATTTCAGTCACCTATTATGGCACGAAATACGGAGGGGTGTAGCAATGTAGGCCATGCTACAAAATTTAAAACTCTTGATATTAGACCACCATCGTATTTCAAATTTTATAAAAATGGCATTCCACCTGTAGCCATAGATCCTGTGTTTGGAAGTAAAATAATCCCTGCCAAAATTCGTTATTTATGATGCTTTTTATTGAAATAAACTTGTTTCCCATGAGATAGCAGGATTAAACGCTTATGAAATTTAAAGTTATGACGCGTGGATTTCAATTTAACCATCCATTTCACCTCTCTTAGGTGTAAACCGTTACTTCACGTTTTCTTTAATCCAATTATCCCAAATTTTCTCGAAACTAACTTATGAGAGAACAGAATTATACGTTTCTCTACGATTGCATGATGGGTGTGAAAGCCGTTGCAAACTGTGGCTGACAAAGGAAGATTTGAAAGACACTGAAGTGCATCACTGTTGCACGGACCCCTCCACTGTGTTGTGAACTGGCAAGTTCGAAAATTCCGCCGTCGGGAGCAAATGTTTTTGTGGTTTAGCACAAAAGCCCGGGATTAAAACCGCTAAAATTATGCAAGCGGCTCTGGTTCTGTAGGTGTTAATGATCAAAGATTGGAATGGTAATGCGTCTCATGTACAAGAGTTTTAGTCATGTCGAGGATATGAAGGCGAAAACTGTTTTCCCTGCAAGCGATTTTAACTTGTTCGCCGCAAACGCCCATCCACACCTTCATGCTTGTGCAATATGGCTAAATTCCTAAATCGCCTATCTGTCCGAACTGCACCGGATTCGTCCGTTTGTCAAGCTACCAAGCAATTAAAGCCGAGATAGAACAGCTGCCAGGTGGAAGGGAGAAGACAATGCTTCGAGGTGATGGGCGCATGGCGATGGCTGATGAATTCGACTTGAAAAAAAAATCGATGTGACGCTGAGTGCGGCAGCTACGGTCAACGGTGTTGGACCCTCACTGGTTACAAATCTTGTCCTCCAGTGGAGGCATTGCGACCCTGCCCAGATCTGACGCAATAGTTGAGGTGGATTTGTGGAGCTATTTACAAGCAGAATAACACTCAAAGCTTCACAAAGTAATGGGAAAATGAATTACTAATGCGACGTACGCCATAAGGAATTGCAAGAAACTGAGTGCATAGTCTGTTTGCAGACAGGAAACGCTTTGTAAAGTGAACTCAAGGGAGGCCGAATTTGAAGGCGCTTCTTCATACGGTAAATATTTACATTTGCATGAGTCAGTAAGCCAGCTTCTGAGTTGACATGCACAAATTAAGCTGTAAATGGATTCATGGCCGAAATACTCGTGCAACTGTGAGCAAAGCACACTTGCGACGACAATAGTTGACAAACGCAGAAGGTGATCAATGCGTGAGCTAATGTGCGCACTAGGAGAAATACGATCTAAGGGGTAAGATGGCAGTAGGATCCAAACAAATCAATTTGGTTATATGCACAAGCGTTAAATTTGCGTGATCTTGTGAATCAATGCGGCCAGGTGTTTAACATTTAATCATCGAATTTGTTTTGAGCTGGTCCTTCTTTGTGCAGAGAAGAAAGCAAACGTCTTTGGCTTCATGCTAAATTGAGGACCTTCTAGGTCTAGCGCCAACGTATTTTTGGCTTGAAAATTTGTCTGCTTGCCCCTACTCCAAATCTACAGTAAACACCTAAAAGGCATTGTAAAGTCGTAAGCACCGCGCAATCTGGCCCATTCGTTTGGCCATGCTATGACCGCTATCCAAATGGTTGTGAACTGTCTGTTGTCTTGACAGACTCGTTACTGGACCGGCGCAAGCAGTTTGGTATATCGGATTTAGTGAGGTCTCCGCTGAAACACATTTGTCTTTCTACACCTTATAGCTCTAATTTACAAGTTGAGCTAACTGAAATTCGAATGTCTTCTTCGCCTCCTCCAATAGTCAGGTGTCGTTGCCATCGTGGAATATTCTATCTACTCATTTAAAATGGGAAGGAAAGCACTTCTAATTTTACTCAGTCTGATGTGATGGAGAAGGTTTCAAATCAAAGTTTTAGCAGATGCTTCGTTTGTAGTGGGTTTATTGAGCTTTCCATGAGGTTGTTACAGTGGCAGAGATCACTGTGAGGCTTGGTGCATGGGACAAAAGCAAATCAACATAGCAGGGAGTATCAGTGGGGCGTTGAAGAAACATTTGGCTACTGCTAACATGACCCTTAACACGCGCAAGTTACTCGAGTTCCTTGATTCCTGGCTTCTTTAGTTTAATAGAAATATATGCATGGGCTAGTCGTCGATAAATAGGTTAAATGCAGCAGGTATCTGTTACTCACAATCACACTCATTCTGAATTTTACTTTATCCAGATAAATACCCGCACATTTGCAAAGTTAGCTTAACATCGTCGCTTGGTAGGATTACGCGCTCAAAGCAAATCTGAGGGTTAAGAAGGTGCATTCAATAAGATTTGGTGCCAAAGTTTGGGGCAAATTAATAGTTTACGCTGGCCATTATGCAACAGTAGGCGTCCATGAACATTGAAAATTCCCCCTCTTTAATCACGCTTAGAAAGGAGTTACAGGAATTATTATTGAGAAGCCAGTAGATAGGTGCGATTCAGTGCTCAAATACCACGTTCTAATTCAACCTGCATAAAGCTGGGTTTTTACGTAATTTTAACGTTTTCCTTCTTGGAGTGACAGGCATTTCTAATATTTCCTACTATTAAAGTCAAATGGATGATGCGCCAAACGACAACAAAAGAATTCAGGTGTTCCCTAACATTTGAATTTAGGCTTAGAGAAAATGAAGTGCTGGTAGAGATCCACGGCGAAAATGACGCTTCGAAGTTAGGAACAAAAATGGGAATTCTATGCCTAGTTTTATTTTGCCATTTAGCTTTCTTCTTACTACCACTGTTAAGCAGAGCACCTTGTCCACTCCCTGCATACATTTGAACTTTCCCGCAGGAATTTCTCCTCAAGCGCCTATGAGGTGGCTAAAGGAGGTATTAATGGGCCAAAAGACCAAGAGCTCGGGGCGAAGACCTCAGCAGTTGTAGGCACTGACTCCTCCACAGCGATTCGTGGTTGTGAGGAATTATTGTTGACATGGGTGCCAAGAGGGTAGACCTGTTCTAATGACCCGAGTTATTAAATATTCTGCGGATGAATTAACCACCCTGCTGTTCCTAAAATGTCCTGAAATCGTTTTTCCAAAGTAATAATCTGTGTTGGCTATAACAATCGATCCAACGCTTTTTATACCACACCCCTGCATAAAAAGTATGGGAACGACATGACACTAAAGGTTTGCGTGCAATCTACCCACCATACATAACTTTGTGGTTTTACTGATAGCAAATCTTCTGTCCCAACATTAAACATCTTGCTGCGATTCAGTTACCATGCACTGCTCTAGAAAGAATCAGCTCTGAGCTGTATCTGGATAAGATTTGGCTAAAAGTATCACGCATCGTTGTCAGTATAATTTGCAGAAAGACTTGGTTTTAGGAGGGGGAAGTCAAAAGATCCCTCACCTCACGACAAGAAGTGAGGAGAGCAACTGATCTACCCCAAATAGAGTCTGGCAGAAAAACGCCCATAGAACGCATGATGACCCGATTGATATTACGCACTAAAATGTCTAGCGCTGGATCCAAATGCTCTTTTCATGTAGTGAAGCTAAGTACCGCCAAATCATCACAGGGATCTTACAGAGAGGGTGGTTGAATTTAAAATGGACTTACGACAGAAGAGTAGTTGAATCCGCACCCAAAAGTGGGGGTTAATTATGCCTCGTATTTCAGGAATAAGCAACTAACAGCGCACACGAAGACAGGATCAGGAATGACCACTAGAGGCCTGTTCAAAATATTTACATGCATATGCGTGTGCAGTATCCGAAATAATGATGCCTCCGTATTTATAGTAGGCAGATGGAACCCGGATAGACAGCAAGGTGCAGTTCATGCGAGAACAGGGGAACCAAGCGAAACGTGCTTTTAGACATATTATCCCAGGCCCAGTGACTACTGCATAAAATTCGCTCAGTGCATAAGGCAGTGGTAGTCCTCGTATTATTGACCAAATCTAACTGAATCACAGTCTCGGTGAATGCAAGGACGCATAGTAAATGGCTAACTCAACGAAGACTCACTATGGAAGTACCAATTTTGACAAAGCCTTAATGTGAAGTTCAGTTTGAGGACCACTGTTAAAATGGCACCTCAAGGATTTCCCAAAGACGTTGCTGATGCACGATTCTAAGGTCTGAGAACATGGTAATTTCTCCTCCGCTTGTTCAGCATAGAAGATGCGAAATTCAGGGATTCCTATTACTCTCGTAGAGTTTACCTGAACATCAGGTAAGTTCCAAAGATGTGGGCTCATCCTATCACCTTCGATCTTAGCTTGTCAGTGATTGCAAACCCTATAAGGATCCGTTGCAAACAAAGCAGATGATAAAGTAATTGCCATCGTGCAAACTCACCAGGTGTCGATAAGGATTTAAGCCGAATCCTTAGCAAATGGATGCACGCGGATCCAAGGCAGACGCATAGCTCTTCGCGCTGAGAAAATTCGGCGGTGGCGACGGAATGTCGGGTGCCTGGTCTAGCGCCTGCAGTAACTGCATGCAACGACGTAGAAGACAAAGAAAGCAAGCCAATAATTGTGTTCCAATTTCACCAAGAGGACGTGCAGGAGAGGCCCAATTATTAAACACCGTGGATTGGCTTATCCACGGCTGCTTAATAAGCACAAAACCATATTTCTACCCTGTTGTGTGACTTCAGGCCTTCAATAAACATCCTTTTGGCAAAATTCAGATTTAATAACCCTAAATTTTGATTGCCAAGGCAAGAACAGGGCTAGTTTGAAAAGCATTCTTTCTTTTTTAGACAAAATCCCTACCTATTTACACAATGCTAGCTAAAGTAAGAAGATAATTGAAAGACAATGGCGAACCTGTAGCAAAAGATATTCAATCCAGATCCAAAACAGAAATAGAAAGCCATGCGAGCAAAAGAAGAAAGAGAAGGAACTTTTCCAGAGGCAAGAACTGTATTGTTTTCCTTTTAAATAAATCTCTTTACACCTAGCCATGTGATTCACAATCTGGAGGCATTTAATATTAGGAGGTGTGTCAGTGCAACCACACAATTTGAATACAAATTTGCGCCCACTTTTCGTAAATCAAAAAATTTGCTTCCAAAAAAGAGCTGTTGTTTTCTCCCTTTGCATGAGAAATGGTTTTGCACATACCCTAATAACGGTTTTGCTTACACATCGGCTATGTAAGTCACACATTTAAACATGCAAATGCTTGTCCTGCAGAATAGGGAACCGCCACGGCATAAATTTACACTAGTGCGTCCGTTTAATGATATGCCAGTGCAGAATATGTTTTATTGCAACACTGCACTTAAAGCGATTGTCAACATGCTCAGATTTGATGCCCTCGCCGTCCGCATGCACTGCTGATGTTGTCCGGCTCATAGATTATGAGTACATTGCTAATGCCTGGTGCATGGTAAGCAAAGAGGCTTCACCATTTCCTGCTATCGGTCCAGCTGTGCCAATGGGCAACCAATCTCACATTTCATTCAAGAAATCAAGTAAAATGGAACAGGATAACCCCAAGTAAAGAAGCATGACCCGTCAAATCCAACGTCAGATGGCGCACCAAAGAAACTCGAAGTATGGCAAAGACGGGTTAGTTGTTTTGAGTTTTGCTAGCAATAAAAGCACACCCAGCCAGTCTTAAAGCCTAAGGTTTAAGGATTAGAGAGCAAAGCTAAAGCCTTCCCAATCGAGTCGATCAATTAGTGCACATCGGTGAGTCGCCAGTAATAATATAGCCAAATAGGAGGGTAATTCAGCGAACAGGGCCAGTGAAGGTAAAGTGTGGTGTGAACTGCCAGCACCATCCCAAAGCGCAAGTTGCAATAAAGGTGACGCTTAACGTTTCAAAGCTTTCAAGCGGATGGAATAGTGCAGCGCAATAGATCATATCCCCGTTTTCGGATGAATAAAAACACTGCTTAAGCACTGCTAGAGGCAAGGATGGAAATCAAGCTTAAACTGCACAGCGAAGCATGGGACCAATAGTCAACAATGCGGCAGGCTCGGCACTCGCAAGTGCTAGAAGTTCCAATCATGTCAGAAATCGAATTCACGCCAGACACCAATGAAGAGGCGAATCCGTGACATGAGACGATATTAATAACACCCATTCCCTGCTAGGTCAAAGCTGACTTCTAAATATTTCTCAATGAAACGAGGAGGGTTGGAGAAAACAGAAGGCAACGACTAAGGAGTGAAGTGAAAGCTGGTAGTGTTGTCGTGCAAACGGTGAGGCCAGTTCCCATATTATTGCTTCAGCCTTCCTCCCTCACCGAAGGGCTGCGCCCATCTCCTCTATAATCGTCGCAAATCTCAATCCATGCAGTTTCGGCAACGTACCGCTTATTTTGTCAAAATCTCTAGCGTAGAAAGAGAACAACAAAGATGACGGTTAAAATGCCACCTGAATTTGACTTTGCTGATGCAGACGGTGTAGGAGGAGCATTTTGACCTCCTTCCACTGGCATGTGACAGAACATAACTAATCAAACATAAAGGTTGAATGGTGGCGGACTGTGTATGTGATGTGTCTAGCATGAGTGGAATTGACAAAGAGCAAAATGCGCATGCTATCAGACTCAAATCGTGAGGTGGTCCCGTGTGTTTCATGATGTGTGGACGTGGCACCACAGTAGCTCATCACATCTACAACCACATTACGCTTTCATTGTATTGTAGGGTCCTACTTAAACCAAATTCAGGGCAGATTGTACGAGGTGAGACAAAGATCTTAAGACGAAATATATTTAGTTCACGTCAGAGGAATCTGTGTCTTCTCGCCATGCCCTCCAGAGGTGGTAATTATACACCAACTACAGTCACCTGATCTTATGGTCGCATCATTTCAGCACTTTTAATGCACAATTAACATCAAAGGGAATTCCAGCGGAACGTGACGGTAATGCTAAAGTCAAGAGCGGAAAGGGTTCCGTTGCTCATGGTGCACGCTAACATGTTGATTGGACATGCTGGGCATACCCTTTCTCATTTGACGTGAAAGGTAGTTATGCCAAGTCTGCTGTGAGACCCAAAATAGGCACAAACAATTTCATGTCGTCTGAGTAAGTTTCCTCTCTCGCGATAAGCATTGGACGTCATGCATGACAATTGCGTTAGAAAGAGCTCTGTCCAAATTTCCTTGCATTGGCGTACTCCCAGCATAATTCGTCGTGGACAGTAAGTACATGTTCAGTTTAAATACACTGCCACAAATTTGCTAGCGGAACTGATTTTGTGCCCTAATATTGCATCCCTTTTGCACAAAATGTAGAACATCATCAAAAATGTAGGGATTTGAAGCATAAGACAGTTGCCCAATTCGCATCCCAGTGTAAGCTCAGTTTCGAGTTGGCGGAAATGCTAGCCTCCAAAGAGAATAAGGTGAGCACAAGATGCCTGTATTTTTAGTAGCTGTCTAATCAAAGGGATCACACCGGGAATAATTAAACATAAGTGAGTAACACTGCTTCATTGCACGCACTGTGAAATCGTATGTTGAGAAAAGAGGAGTCTGGTAATTTTGCGAAATAGACCGTGGTTGCAGGCATGGTCGAACTGTTGGCGATTTGCACTTCACCACAAGTAAGCTCAAGCACGCCTCATTGCCGTGCCAGAGGGGGCCAGACGGAATGGGCCCTTGGGCAGATCAGTTGGTCGCCATAATACCCTCGTCCTTCCTATGCAAACAGACAAGTCATCTCTCGGTGTGGTGGAGCATATTACAATCGCACTTGCCAGCTTACCTGGAGGTGGTGTTGTAACAAATCCATCGTATAGTTCAGCCGCCTCTGTGTCCACCAACACCCGGTATCGAGTTTTGGCCTCCAACCCGTCATGAGTGATCCTACCCTGTGAATAATTTACCGTTTTACTCCTGGAGAAGTAAGGTCGATGAGTAGAAACCACAGTCAGTCTAATCTGGTTCGCGTAGTGTCCACCCAACGCTCTCACATCCCAAGTTAAAGTAATGCTTTGTGACGTCGTGAAACTCCATTGGAAGTGTGCTGGAAGCGGTTTTAACCCTTCCTTTGCCTCGTCTGCAAAATGGAAAAAATATTTAATGCGTAATAGCAATTATGCAGACATTCGGACTCCATTAGGAAGAAAAATGAGGGACGGTTAATACCAAGCTATTTACGATGATGACAGCAAGCAGCTTGAAGCAAATATGTTTACCCCTAAGCCGAAACAAACACTTGCTCAAAGCGGACGCTAATTTAAGATTCGTGGGTGTGCAGCATAATTACGGGCGTGCTGTGAGGGAGACGTTCATTATTGATGCGTGAGTATAGTCCGGATTTTATAGCAGACATTTTTGGGCTACGCATCTCATGCCTTTGGGACGGGCAATAGGCACTTGGCGCATACTTTTTATCCAATATCCACTTGCTCACAATATGCTTATAATTAAATGAACAAATGGGGCAGTAGCACAACATCGTGACCTTCCTTATGTAAAGAGGCATGCCAGTCTTCGGCATGATGATGCATTTCATAATCACACTTGCCAGCTTACCAGTGGGCAATGTTTTAATGAATCCGTCGAATAAAACATCAGAGCTCTCATTTGTAATTGCGTTTACTAACACATGGTATCGTGTGTCGGACTCCATCCCGTAAAGAATGAACATTCCCTCCGAAAAGTCTTCTTTTTGCTCTCGAGTAAAAAGGGTTCGAAGGTGAAAATGCAGTCAGTCTAATTTGGTTCGCGTAGTGCTCACCCAACTTTTTCACATCCCAAAGTAGCGTAATGGTGTGTGCGCTCACGCAGCACCAGTGGAAGTGCTTTGGAAGCGGTGGTTTTACTTCTATCGCCTCTTCTGTAAAATGAAAAAGTGTCCTGCTTAGGAGAACTGCTGCGGACATTGTGAATCACTTCGAAGCAGGAATACTAAGAAGCTTGTGCTTCCCAAATGAAAGCACCGGCAGTAAGAGGTATGACTACTTGCAAGTTACCTTTAAAATACGACAATCGGCATGCTTGATCTGTGGGACAGGTGTCTGTAAGTATTAGCCTATGACGTATGAGCTTGAATTGAAATGAAACGTATGCACCGAGAATCACGCTAATAATTTAAGTGGAACGCAGCAGAGATAAGAAATGCGGCATTTAATTCGTGTGACATGATTGTCATTCGCACACAAATGCCACCGTCAAGTGGTACAAACGCAGCTATGTATGAGTGGATGGAAGATGACGAGGTAAAATCAAGTGAATGCAGCAATTAAAAAGTAAACGCACATAGTGCCTCGCCTAAGAAGAACGGAAGCAATTAACCGGTGAGAAATGTGTACAAATGCTGATCAATATTATACAGTAGATTGAAACTCACCACTCAGTTCTATGCGGCTCCTCGCAAAGTAAGAAAGTGTCAGCAGCATAAGATACAAACGAAACGACATTGCCTACGAAGAATTGGATTACAAGTCTAAATTATGGTGCATTTATAAGATTGGGCACCACTATACCAGCCTATCAAATGCGTGTTCTTGAACTACAAGGCAACTCCTACATGCGCAAAGTAGTTGATCGTGAAATAATGTGTTGCTTTCTGCTCTGAAATCAGTGGTCTGCTACCACATGACTTATCATGAAGGTGCGCAGAGGCAAAGGCTGAAATAAAGTACAAGGCTCAATGACGCCATTGGTCTCAAGTTGTATGTCATGTCAACAGAGGGCGAATTGATGCAGCTAGGCAGCCTTGAGATATAAAGCTAGTTCAGCGAGGCCAAATCACAGCCAAAAGCCCCTGTAGTACCGATTAAGGACTGACTGACTGCCCTTCTGGCTCCATCGTCACGTCTAGTAGATCTCGCATTTATGCGAGAAATAAATGATGTCCGGGGAAAAGGAGGTGGAAAATTGATGCTTGATAATGGATGATTTCCAGCAAAAAATGCGCCTAGACAAGTACACTTGCAAAATTTCTTTCAGTATCAACGTCGTAACGTGGTCAATGCAGAAATATGCGTAGAAATGTGGGTAGATAAGCAAGACATGTAAGTGTCCTTCAATGAAACTAGAGTCTTATCCGTTGTTGGGTCCGCAATGTTAACTCACTCACATTGACAACCTTCTGTAGAAGTAGGCTTCGATTGACGAAGGAATACGCCTCACTTCACCCTAAGTGTCAAATCACAAAGCCATTCTGAAATACACAGCAAAGAACTTCAAAGCGCTATCAATTTTGACGCATCCAATTTGCGATGGTGTAATTTTCGGTGGAAAGAAGATTGGCGCAATTAGGCTTCATTCCATCCCACTCCCCTATTTTGGTTAGCATGAAATATGTTGGATTTTACCAAAACCACCTGCTATCTTATTTTCCTATTATGTTCTATGCTTTCTTTGCAGAATTTTACCATTTACATTTACATCGGTATATGGGTGGTGGGCATAAGTGTTAGCAAAGCCACATCTTGTGTGCCACCAATCCATGTGGAGGGATAATCCAGAACGCGATGTAGTCATGTAGTAGATCTGCAGAATTCGTCCACATTATTACGGCTTGTGTCAGAGATGTAAGTAGGTGTCAGCAATGCCACAAATCGCGTTGATAACACGTTAACCCACCACTGAAAATCAGTGTGATGTCAAAGACGTAAGAATGTAAGTAAATTCTGAGAGTCTCTCACATGCTACCCATGGGGTTTGGAAAATCCCATCACACCAATTGGTGGCACACAAGATGTGGCATTACTGACAGTAACACCAACCAATAACAGACAGGTGTGAGTTTAATGTCGCAAGAATGTGAGTGAATTCTGCAGACCCCTCAAAAAACAAAGGTGCGCTATAGATTAGCCCTCCAAACGATCGGTGGCACACAATTTGTGGCACAGTAAACACTTACTCAACTACTGAATGACCTGTAAGGAAGGGAGGAAGCAAATGTGTGCAGATTTTACAGATTTGTCAAATGCCATCTATGACGATTAAAATTTAACTTCCGCTCTGATAAATAGCACACAAGTTAAGTATTGCTAACAGTTACACCCACCACCGACAGACCGGTGTGGGATTAATGTCTAGAGAAAACGAGTCAATTCTGCGGCTCTCCCACATGCTATCTATGGCGTCCAGATTACCCCTCCACAGTAATTGATGGAACGCAGAGTGTAGCATTGCTAACACTTACTCTCATCACCGACTGACCTGTGTGAAGTGGAAGAGGCAAATATGTGTAAATTCTGCAGCTTCGTCAATTGCCAGCTATGCGCCTTAGAATATCCTTCTGCATTGATTAGTGACATACAGGATTTGCATTGCTAAATCTTACGCTCAACACGGACAAACCGGTGCAGGTGCCTCACATGCTATCTATGGGGTTAAGATTATTCTTCCACACTGATTGTTGGCACATGAGGTGTGGCATTTCTGATACTTACACCCACCACTGAACGACCGGTGCGAGATTAATGTCGAAAGTATATCGGTCAATTCTGTAGATGTCTCAAATGCTATCTATGGCGCGTGGATTAGTCCTCTTATTGATTGGTGGCACACAAGTTGTGGCATTGCTAACACTCACTCACTACTGCCATATGGATGTGATTTTCACGTCAAGCTCAACTGTGTGAATTTTGCTGGTCACCTACATGCCATCGATTGGGTCTAGTTTATCCCTTCACATGAATTTTTCGCATAAAAGGTGTAAAATTTTTAATGCTTGCACTCACCACCGACATCGGTGTGATTTTAAAGTCGCAAGTATATGAGTAAATTCTGCGGGTGTCCAGTAAGCCATTTATGGGCCTAAATTATCCCTTCACACTGATTGACGGCACCCGATTTGTGGCATTGCTGACACCTACTTACATCTCTGACACAAGCCGTAATAATGTGGACGAATTCTGCAGATCTACTACATGACTACATCGCGTTCTGGATTATCCCTCCACATGGATTGGTGGCACACAAGATGTGGCTTTGCTAACACTTATGCCCACCACCCATATACCGATGTAAATGTAAATGGTAAAATTCTGCAAAGAAAGCATAGAACATAATAGGAAAATAAGATAGCAGGTGGTTTTGGTAAAATCCAACATATTTCATGCTAACCAAAATAGGGGAGTGGGATGGAATGAAGCCTAATTGCGCCAATCTTCTTTCCACCGAAAATTACACCATCGCAAATTGGATGCGTCAAAATTGACAGCGCTTTGAAGTTCTTTGCTGTGTATTTCAGAATGGCTTTGTGATTTGACACTTAGGGTGAAGTGAGGCGTATTCCTTCGTCAATCGAAGCCTACTTCTACAGAAGGTTGTCAATGTGAGTGAGTTAACATTGCGGACCCAACAACGGATAAGACTCTAGTTTCATTGAAGGACACTTACATGTCTTGCTTATCTACCCACGTTTCTACGCATATTTCTGCATTGACCACGTTACGACGTTGATATTAAAAGAAATTTTGCAAGTGTACTTGTCTAGGCGCATTTTTGCTGGAAATCATCCATTATCAAGCATCAATTTTCCACCTCCTTTTCCCCGGACATCATTTATTTCTCGCATAAATGCGAGATCTACTAGACGTGACGATGGAGCCAGAAGGGCAGTCAGTCAGTCCTTAATCGGTACTACAGGGGCTTTTGGCTGTGATTTGGCCTCGCTGAACTAGCTTTATATCTCAAGGCTGCCTAGCTGCATCAATTCGCCCTCTGTTGACATGACATACAACTTGAGACCAATGGCGTCATTGAGCCTTGTACTTTATTTCAGCCTTTGCCTCTGCGCACCTTCATGATAAGTCATGTGGTAGCAGACCACTGATTTCAGAGCAGAAAGCAACACATTATTTCACGATCAACTACTTTGCGCATGTAGGAGTTGCCTTGTAGTTCAAGAACACGCATTTGATAGGCTGGTATAGTGGTGCCCAATCTTATAAATGCACCATAATTTAGACTTGTAATCCAATTCTTCGTAGGCAATGTCGTTTCGTTTGTATCTTATGCTGCTGACACTTTCTTACTTTGCGAGGAGCCGCATAGAACTGAGTGGTGAGTTTCAATCTACTGTATAATATTGATCAGCATTTGTACACATTTCTCACCGGTTAATTGCTTCCGTTCTTCTTAGGCGAGGCACTATGTGCGTTTACTTTTTAATTGCTGCATTCACTTGATTTTACCTCGTCATCTTCCATCCACTCATACATAGCTGCGTTTGTACCACTTGACGGTGGCATTTGTGTGCGAATGACAATCATGTCACACGAATTAAATGCCGCATTTCTTATCTCTGCTGCGTTCCACTTAAATTATTAGCGTGATTCTCGGTGCATACGTTTCATTTCAATTCAAGCTCATACGTCATAGGCTAATACTTACAGACACCTGTCCCACAGATCAAGCATGCCGATTGTCGTATTTTAAAGGTAACTTGCAAGTAGTCATACCTCTTACTGCCGGTGCTTTCATTTGGGAAGCACAAGCTTCTTAGTATTCCTGCTTCGAAGTGATTCACAATGTCCGCAGCAGTTCTCCTAAGCAGGACACTTTTTCATTTTACAGAAGAGGCGATAGAAGTAAAACCACCGCTTCCAAAGCACTTCCACTGGTGCTGCGTGAGCGCACACACCATTACGCTACTTTGGGATGTGAAAAAGTTGGGTGAGCACTACGCGAACCAAATTAGACTGACTGCATTTTCACCTTCGAACCCTTTTTACTCGAGAGCAAAAAGAAGACTTTTCGGAGGGAATGTTCATTCTTTACGGGATGGAGTCCGACACACGATACCATGTGTTAGTAAACGCAATTACAAATGAGAGCTCTGATGTTTTATTCGACGGATTCATTAAAACATTGCCCACTGGTAAGCTGGCAAGTGTGATTATGAAATGCATCATCATGCCGAAGACTGGCATGCCTCTTTACATAAGGAAGGTCACGATGTTGTGCTACTGCCCCATTTGTTCATTTAATTATAAGCATATTGTGAGCAAGTGGATATTGGATAAAAAGTATGCGCCAAGTGCCTATTGCCCGTCCCAAAGGCATGAGATGCGTAGCCCAAAAATGTCTGCTATAAAATCCGGACTATACTCACGCATCAATAATGAACGTCTCCCTCACAGCACGCCCGTAATTATGCTGCACACCCACGAATCTTAAATTAGCGTCCGCTTTGAGCAAGTGTTTGTTTCGGCTTAGGGGTAAACATATTTGCTTCAAGCTGCTTGCTGTCATCATCGTAAATAGCTTGGTATTAACCGTCCCTCATTTTTCTTCCTAATGGAGTCCGAATGTCTGCATAATTGCTATTACGCATTAAATATTTTTTCCATTTTGCAGACGAGGCAAAGGAAGGGTTAAAACCGCTTCCAGCACACTTCCAATGGAGTTTCACGACGTCACAAAGCATTACTTTAACTTGGGATGTGAGAGCGTTGGGTGGACACTACGCGAACCAGATTAGACTGACTGTGGTTTCTACTCATCGACCTTACTTCTCCAGGAGTAAAACGGTAAATTATTCACAGGGTAGGATCACTCATGACGGGTTGGAGGCCAAAACTCGATACCGGGTGTTGGTGGACACAGAGGCGGCTGAACTATACGATGGATTTGTTACAACACCACCTCCAGGTAAGCTGGCAAGTGCGATTGTAATATGCTCCACCACACCGAGAGATGACTTGTCTGTTTGCATAGGAAGGACGAGGGTATTATGGCGACCAACTGATCTGCCCAAGGGCCCATTCCGTCTGGCCCCCTCTGGCACGGCAATGAGGCGTGCTTGAGCTTACTTGTGGTGAAGTGCAAATCGCCAACAGTTCGACCATGCCTGCAACCACGGTCTATTTCGCAAAATTACCAGACTCCTCTTTTCTCAACATACGATTTCACAGTGCGTGCAATGAAGCAGTGTTACTCACTTATGTTTAATTATTCCCGGTGTGATCCCTTTGATTAGACAGCTACTAAAAATACAGGCATCTTGTGCTCACCTTATTCTCTTTGGAGGCTAGCATTTCCGCCAACTCGAAACTGAGCTTACACTGGGATGCGAATTGGGCAACTGTCTTATGCTTCAAATCCCTACATTTTTGATGATGTTCTACATTTTGTGCAAAAGGGATGCAATATTAGGGCACAAAATCAGTTCCGCTAGCAAATTTGTGGCAGTGTATTTAAACTGAACATGTACTTACTGTCCACGACGAATTATGCTGGGAGTACGCCAATGCAAGGAAATTTGGACAGAGCTCTTTCTAACGCAATTGTCATGCATGACGTCCAATGCTTATCGCGAGAGAGGAAACTTACTCAGACGACATGAAATTGTTTGTGCCTATTTTGGGTCTCACAGCAGACTTGGCATAACTACCTTTCACGTCAAATGAGAAAGGGTATGCCCAGCATGTCCAATCAACATGTTAGCGTGCACCATGAGCAACGGAACCCTTTCCGCTCTTGACTTTAGCATTACCGTCACGTTCCGCTGGAATTCCCTTTGATGTTAATTGTGCATTAAAAGTGCTGAAATGATGCGACCATAAGATCAGGTGACTGTAGTTGGTGTATAATTACCACCTCTGGAGGGCATGGCGAGAAGACACAGATTCCTCTGACGTGAACTAAATATATTTCGTCTTAAGATCTTTGTCTCACCTCGTACAATCTGCCCTGAATTTGGTTTAAGTAGGACCCTACAATACAATGAAAGCGTAATGTGGTTGTAGATGTGATGAGCTACTGTGGTGCCACGTCCACACATCATGAAACACACGGGACCACCTCACGATTTGAGTCTGATAGCATGCGCATTTTGCTCTTTGTCAATTCCACTCATGCTAGACACATCACATACACAGTCCGCCACCATTCAACCTTTATGTTTGATTAGTTATGTTCTGTCACATGCCAGTGGAAGGAGGTCAAAATGCTCCTCCTACACCGTCTGCATCAGCAAAGTCAAATTCAGGTGGCATTTTAACCGTCATCTTTGTTGTTCTCTTTCTACGCTAGAGATTTTGACAAAATAAGCGGTACGTTGCCGAAACTGCATGGATTGAGATTTGCGACGATTATAGAGGAGATGGGCGCAGCCCTTCGGTGAGGGAGGAAGGCTGAAGCAATAATATGGGAACTGGCCTCACCGTTTGCACGACAACACTACCAGCTTTCACTTCACTCCTTAGTCGTTGCCTTCTGTTTTCTCCAACCCTCCTCGTTTCATTGAGAAATATTTAGAAGTCAGCTTTGACCTAGCAGGGAATGGGTGTTATTAATATCGTCTCATGTCACGGATTCGCCTCTTCATTGGTGTCTGGCGTGAATTCGATTTCTGACATGATTGGAACTTCTAGCACTTGCGAGTGCCGAGCCTGCCGCATTGTTAACTATTGGTCCCATGCTTCGCTGTGCAGTTTAAGCTTGATTTCCATCCTTGCCTCTAGCAGTGCTTAAGCAGTGTTTTTATTCATCCGAAAACGGGGATATGATCTATTGCGCTGCACTATTCCATCCGCTTGAAAGCTTTGAAACGTTAAGCGTCACCTTTATTGCAACTTGCGCTTTGGGATGGTGCTGGCAGTTCACACCACACTTTACCTTCACTGGCCCTGTTCGCTGAATTACCCTCCTATTTGGCTATATTATTACTGGCGACTCACCGATGTGCACTAATTGATCGACTCGATTGGGAAGGCTTTAGCTTTGCTCTCTAATCCTTAAACCTTAGGCTTTAAGACTGGCTGGGTGTGCTTTTATTGCTAGCAAAACTCAAAACAACTAACCCGTCTTTGCCATACTTCGAGTTTCTTTGGTGCGCCATCTGACGTTGGATTTGACGGGTCATGCTTCTTTACTTGGGGTTATCCTGTTCCATTTTACTTGATTTCTTGAATGAAATGTGAGATTGGTTGCCCATTGGCACAGCTGGACCGATAGCAGGAAATGGTGAAGCCTCTTTGCTTACCATGCACCAGGCATTAGCAATGTACTCATAATCTATGAGCCGGACAACATCAGCAGTGCATGCGGACGGCGAGGGCATCAAATCTGAGCATGTTGACAATCGCTTTAAGTGCAGTGTTGCAATAAAACATATTCTGCACTGGCATATCATTAAACGGACGCACTAGTGTAAATTTATGCCGTGGCGGTTCCCTATTCTGCAGGACAAGCATTTGCATGTTTAAATGTGTGACTTACATAGCCGATGTGTAAGCAAAACCGTTATTAGGGTATGTGCAAAACCATTTCTCATGCAAAGGGAGAAAACAACAGCTCTTTTTTGGAAGCAAATTTTTTGATTTACGAAAAGTGGGCGCAAATTTGTATTCAAATTGTGTGGTTGCACTGACACACCTCCTAATATTAAATGCCTCCAGATTGTGAATCACATGGCTAGGTGTAAAGAGATTTATTTAAAAGGAAAACAATACAGTTCTTGCCTCTGGAAAAGTTCCTTCTCTTTCTTCTTTTGCTCGCATGGCTTTCTATTTCTGTTTTGGATCTGGATTGAATATCTTTTGCTACAGGTTCGCCATTGTCTTTCAATTATCTTCTTACTTTAGCTAGCATTGTGTAAATAGGTAGGGATTTTGTCTAAAAAAGAAAGAATGCTTTTCAAACTAGCCCTGTTCTTGCCTTGGCAATCAAAATTTAGGGTTATTAAATCTGAATTTTGCCAAAAGGATGTTTATTGAAGGCCTGAAGTCACACAACAGGGTAGAAATATGGTTTTGTGCTTATTAAGCAGCCGTGGATAAGCCAATCCACGGTGTTTAATAATTGGGCCTCTCCTGCACGTCCTCTTGGTGAAATTGGAACACAATTATTGGCTTGCTTTCTTTGTCTTCTACGTCGTTGCATGCAGTTACTGCAGGCGCTAGACCAGGCACCCGACATTCCGTCGCCACCGCCGAATTTTCTCAGCGCGAAGAGCTATGCGTCTGCCTTGGATCCGCGTGCATCCATTTGCTAAGGATTCGGCTTAAATCCTTATCGACACCTGGTGAGTTTGCACGATGGCAATTACTTTATCATCTGCTTTGTTTGCAACGGATCCTTATGGGGTTTGCAATCACTGACAAGCTAAGATCGAAGGTGATAGGATGAGCCCACATCTTTGGAACTTACCTGATGTTCAGGTAAACTCTACGAGAGTAATAGGAATCCCTGAATTTCGCATCTTCTATGCTGAACAAGCGGAGGAGAAATTACCATGTTCTCAGACCTTAGAATCGTGCATCAGCAACGTCTTTGGGAAATCCTTGAGGTGCCATTTTAACAGTGGTCCTCAAACTGAACTTCACATTAAGGCTTTGTCAAAATTGGTACTTCCATAGTGAGTCTTCGTTGAGTTAGCCATTTACTATGCGTCCTTGCATTCACCGAGACTGTGATTCAGTTAGATTTGGTCAATAATACGAGGACTACCACTGCCTTACGCACTGAGCGAATTTTATGCAGTAGTCACTGGGCCTGGGATAATATGTCTAAAAGCACGTTTCGCTTGGTTCCCCTGTTCTCGCATGAACTGCACCTTGCTGTCTATCCGGGTTCCATCTGCCTACTATAAATACGGAGGCATCATTATTTCGGATACTGCACATGCATATGCATGTAAATATTTTGAGCAGGCCTCTAGTGGTCATTCCTGATCCTGTCTTCGTGTGCGCTGTTAGTTGCTTATTCCTGAAATACGAGGCATAATTAACCCCCACTTTTGGGTGCGGATTCAACTACTCTTCTGTCGTAAGTCCGTCTTTAATTCAACCACCCTCTCTGTAAGATCTCTGTGATGATTTGGCGATACTTAGCTTCACTACATGAAAAGAGCATTTGGATCCAGCGCTAGACATTTTAGTGCGTAATATCAATCGGGTCATCATGCGTTCTATGGGTGTTTTTCTGCCAGACTCTATTTGGGGTAGATCAGTTGCTCTCCACACTTCTTGTCGTGAGGCGAGGGATCTTTTGACCTCCACCGTCTTGGAACCAAGTCTTCCTGCAAATTATACTGACGACCTTGCGTGATACTTTTAGCCAAATCTTATCCAGATACAGCTCAGAGCTGATTCTTTCTAGAGCAGTGCAAGGTAACTGAATCGTAGCAAGATGCTTAATGTTGGGACGGAAGATTTGCTATCCGTAAAATCACAAAGATATGTATCGTAGGCTGATTGCACGCAAACATTTAGTGTTATGGCGTTTCCATACTTTGTATGTGGGTGCATGGTACAAAAAGCGTTGATCGGTTGTTATAGCCAACACAGATCATTACTCTGGAAAAACGATTTCAGGGCCTTTCAGGAACAGCAGGGTGGTTAATTCGTCTGCAAAATAGTTAATAATTCGAGTCACTAGAACAGGTCTACCCTCTTTGGCACCCATGTCATCAAGAATTCCTCACAACCTCGAATCGCAGGAAGAAATTGTGGAGGAGTCAGTGCCTACAACCGCTGAGGTCTTCGCCCCAAGCTCTTGGTCTTTTGGCCCATCAATACCTCCTTTAGCCACCTTATAGTTCAAATGTATGCAGAGGGCGGACGAGTTGCTCTGCTTAACAGTGGTAGTAAGAACAAAGCAAAACGGCAAAATAAAACTAAGCTCAGAATTTCTATTTTGTTCCTAGCCTCGAAACGGCATTTTCGTCGCAGATTTCTACCAACCTTTCATTTCCTCTAAGTCTAAATTCAAATGTAGGTAACACCTGAATTCTTTTGTTCTCGCTTGGCTCTTATTATCCATTTGGCCTTAATAGTAGGAAATATTAGAAATGCCTGTCACTCCATGAAGGAATATGCTAAAATTAAATAAAAACGAAGCTTTATGCAGGTTGAATTAGAACGTGGCATTTGAGCACTGAGTCATACATATCTGCTGGCTTCTCAATAATGATTCCTGCAGTATCTTTCTAGCCGTGATTAAAAAAGGGAATTTTCAATGTTCGTAAACGCCTACTGTTGCATAATGGCTACCGTATACTACTAATATGCCCCAAACTTCTGCACTAAGCCTTATTGAATGTGCATTATTGACCCCCAGATTTGCTTTTAGCACACAATCCTACCAAGCGAGGATGTTAAAATAGCTTTGGATAAAGTAAAATTCAGAATGAGCGCGATTGTGCGCAGCAGATACCTGCTGCATTAAACCTATTTGTCGACGATTAGCCCATGCATATATTTCTATTAAACTGAAGAATCCAGGAATCAAGGAACTGGAGTAACTTGCGCGTGTTAAGAGTCATGGTAGCAGTAGCCAAATGTTTCTTCAACGCCCCACTGATACTCCCTGCTATGTTGATTTGCTTTTGTCCCATGCACCAAGCCTCACAGTGATCTCTGCCACTGTCACAACCTCATGGAAAGCTCAATATACCCACTACATACGAAGCATCTGCTAAAACTTTGATATGAAACCTTCTCCATCACATCAGATTGAGTGAAATTAGAAATGCTTTCCTTCCCATTTTAAATGAGTAGACAGAATATTCTATGATGGCAACGACACCTGACCATTGGAGGAGGCGAAGAAGACATTCGAATTCCGTTAGCTTAGCTTGTAAATTAGAGCCATAAGGTGTAGATAGACAAATGTGTTTCAGCGGAGACCTCACTAGATCCGATATACCATACTGCTTGCGCCGGTCCGGTAACGAGTCTGTCAAGGCAACAGATGGTTCACAACCACTTGGATAGCGTCCATAGCATGAGCCAAACGAATGGGCCAGATTGGGCGGTGCTTACGATATCACAATGCCTTTTGGGTGTCTGGTGACGATTTGGAGTAGGGGCAAGCAGACAAATTTTTAATAGAACATTAGGTTGACACTAGACCTTGGAAATTCTCAACCTAGCGAGAAGCCAAAGACATTTGCTTTCCTCTCTGCGCAAAACAGGGCCAACTCAAAATAAATTCGATGGTTAAATGTCAAATACCTGACCGCATCAATTCACAAGATCAAGCGAGTTGTATGCTGTTGCGTGCAAACAAATTGATTTATTTGGATCCTAGTGCGCTCTTACCCCTTGGACCCTATTTTTCCTAGTGCGCACATTAGCACACGTATTGGTCACCTTCTACGTTTGTCAACTATTGCAATCGTATGTGTGCTTTGCTCACAGTCGCACGAGTATTTTGGCCACGAATCCATTCACAGCTTATGTTGAGCATGTCAATTCAAAAGCTGGCTCAGTGACTCATGCAAAAGTAAATATTTACCGTATGAAGAAGCGCCTTTGAATTCAGCCTCCATTAAGTTCACATTGCAAAGCGTTCCCTGTCTGCAAACAAACTCTGCACTCAGTTTCTTGCAATTCCTTACAGCGTACGTGGAATTAGGGAATTCATTTCCCCATTACAATGTGAAACTTTGCGTGTTGTTCTGCTTGTAAATGGCTCCACAAATCCACCTTAACTATTGCATCAGATCTGGGCAGGCTCGCAATGCCTCCGCTGAAGAACAAGATTCGCATCCGGTGAGAGTCCAACACCATTGGCCGTAGCTGCTGCACTCAGATTCACATCGATTTTTTCGATTCGAAGTCATCAGCCATCGCCATGTACCCATCGCCCCGAAGCATTGTCTTCTCCCTTCCACATGACAGCTGTTCTATCTCGACTTTAATTGCTTGGCAGCTTGTCAAACGAACGAATCCGGTGCAGTTCGGACAGATAGGCGATTTAGGAATTTAGCCATCGAGCACAAGCATGGAGGTGTGGATGGGCGTTTGCAAAGAACAAGTTAAAATTGCTTGCAAAGAAAACAGTTATCACTTTTATACCCTCGACCAGTGCGCTCTTGCGTGCACTGTTCATGACGCCCTGAAGTGCACACTTGCTTCTTCCATTGGCTTATTGACTTGCAGTCCCATTATTCAGGTCAATTCACAACGAGACTATCCGAGGGCAACGCATGCGAGCAGCGAAGCTAGAAAGTGCTTTTCTTGCCTAGATGTACATTGTAGGCAAAAGAGGGCGATTGATTTACACATTGTGAGGCAAGTGAAGTCAGAATTCCTGGGCCGGAGAAGAGCTCAGTGTGCTCATCGTCAAGACTTGTAGTGATTTGCGTTGACTCTAACTAATAAACGTGTCCCAACCCATCTGGTCTATTCATCCGAAGGGTATGGGAGCCAGTGAGGATGTGCTGAACTAGGAATATGGCACACTTAATTGCGAAATATAGTAAGCAACAGGAACTTGAATGAAGATAAGTCTGTCAGAGTTATTCACTCAGACTAATTTTAGAAGTGTGCCGTTAACATTCTGACCATGGGAGCATAGTGACAATTTCAACTGCAGGAACAAAATACATCCCGGCAGTAACTTTTGCTTAGATTAACAATCATTTTGGGCAAACATATCTCACTACCAATTCTGCCCTACCATTCCTCTTTTAAAAAATCAGAGGCTCAAAATTACAACAAGCCTTTTGATGTAGTTTATTTGTGCTTAGGTGTGTGATAGTTTTCTGGAGATGATGGGCTGCGTAGTGAAGAGCAAAGAGGGTCTCAAGAGCCACTGCCATGTCCAGGAGGCCAGGCTAACCTCGGAGGCTGAAGTCACCAGCAGCCAAAACGGAGTGCCAAATGAATCAATCAAAGCCTTACGCATTCAAGTGGCCATTTTGAAAACAGTTACAGTATGGAAACGCATCCAAAACAGTCAGGCGAGCGTGTTGCTATTAGCGGCTGAAAAGACACAAAAACGTGGAGCAATTATTTTGTCTTGAGTTCTGATTATAAACGCTTTTGGAAAATGGGTTAGTGTGATTTTCGTGTGACTGAAGATGTGAACTTCCTTTGAAATCTTTGCACTTTGCACTCCTCTCCATTTCGCATTAACTTACGCACAATTTTTAGGCTGAACTAGCAGGGTCTGTTAAAATGCGCCTTACTGTCTCGGAAATTTTAAGACTGTGTGCAGGCAACGGCGTTACAAAAAGCTGCAACTAACGAAGCACTTATCCATATTTATTCCATCTTCATAAAGCTTTCACAGTTTGCATTCGCATTTGCTTCACACGTCAAAAGTAATGCAGCGGTTGAATCGTGTGGTCTACGGATCTTTCTGCAGCGAAAATGGGAAAGAATGTATCTACTACGGCGTCTACTTATATGGTCCAAACATAAAGCTTCTTCTTAACAAAAAAGAGTATGCTTTTCAATTAACAAAGTAATCAGCATTTAAGTTACCACATTCATATCATAAGCAGGGACACCAACGAGCGGTAGGTCGCTTAAGCGTGCGGGTGATTTTCGAAACACTTTAGGACATGGATTCTGTTTTGATCATCTTACACGGGTAAAATTATGGCGCTTCTTGATCTAATACAACCTTAAGCATTGGAACTGCAAATCGCTGCATTTTGGGCTAAGCTAGGCAGACACTTTAGGGAGCCTAGGACTTTGCGCAGACCAGTGTAAGATGATCGAATGACTCGGTTATCAATGTGCCCATTGTGCTGCACGTGCTTGATAGCGTGATTGCTTTTGCATATTTTGAAAAATTAGCGCAATGACCACTTGCAACTTAGTTCTGCGACAAGCATTTTCGGCTGCAGCACATGTGTCTTACTTCACTCGGCCCTTCATATTCATTAACATTAATGATATCTCTACTGAAGTCTACTCCTACCGATATCGTGGACAGGAACTCAAAGGATTTAAACCAATGCGCACGTAAATGTCGGCATCTAGCGGCTATTACCTATCTCAAAAATGTATTCAATTATTAAAAATTTTTTCCTTAACTGGTTGGATCGCATAGTTAGTAGTTCCACATGCAAAATTGCGACAGATAAAAGTCTGCCTCAAAGTAACGGCCTGACTATATTTTACCAGTGAGTGAACCACCTGATTTGCATATTGGCGTCCCCAACTTTGAGCAATTCTTGGAAGGCCGTATGCGTTGCAAATACATGGTTGCTACACATTTGGGCAGCTTTAGTAATCTGAATGGTAAGAGATGAAATGCCGAGTTAACAAGACTAGCCCCACCAAGATTTGCGCAGGATTTCGTCTTTAGAACTGGCATGCATATACGTGAGCGGGGCAGGGGTCAACTCCGCACATGCTAACCCGATGCCAACATTTCAACAAAGATGTGCTTATTAATGGCCTTAAAATGCAAGTGCATTTAATCAACCATATTATTTGGGTGGAAACTTCTTATTCTTAAAGTTAACTTTAGAATGTTTTGTTTGTTAGACGACAAAAATTCTCATCGGACCATACCAAGCCAGCGCTACCAAGTTACCCAGTGTACGTGTTCAGCCTGTGTGAAAGGGCATAATATGTGAAACTGCATCAGAAGCAACTACTCAATGCGACTGCAAGGAACACCACTCGCACACCGCCACCTGTCGCGCAGCATGGGCATGTTGCACCGCAATAGATAAATCCGCCCTCGGGTGGGCTCGAACAATCAATCTGTCAGTTAACAGCCGAACGCACTAACGATTCCGGTGCGAAGACCTACACACAGTATCTGCCATGTCACCAAACTGGGCACCGCATGGCATTGCAGCGCACTACCACCCACAGGCCTACTCTCGCCCCCATCTCCTACAGCCAGCACATCTTTCACCATCGTCACTACTCCACCATCTCCATCCCCGTTTCCAGCGCATTTGTGCACTCATGCCCAGTGGATGCCGGGTGCACGTGCTTGTGAAAGTGATGATGAGGCGCAAGCAGCAGCAGCAACAGCAAGAGTTAAGTGATAGAGCGTCGCGAGCTACGCCGCAAAATATGCCCTCGCCCTCTGATGGGCTCGAACCATAAACCATACAGTTAACTGCCGAATACGCTAACCGAATGCACCACACAGGCCTACACATATCGTCTGCCATGCCACTAAACTGAGCACTGCACCTCATTGCTTTGTACGTTGTCTTTATCATTAGGAATTAAAAAAAGGGAATGACATGCGTGTTGGGTGGAGAAGAGTGGGGGATCCTTATGAATGGAGAGAGATCTTAATGCAAGACGTGTGCTGGCATGGCTTTACGCAGATGCACGTTCCTTTCTTCAGTGTCCTTAAGGTAGCACAATTTGCATATTTGGCCTAGGTGGAAGAGCATTCACCATTTCTAGTCGCATTCATTACTCTGGTGCCAATTGCCCTTGCGCATGTTGAAAGAGACGAGTGGGTGAATTATCTAGATTGCGGCCCAGTAGTCACCACGTATGCTGAAATGGCATGCATATTCGGCTCCTGCGCAAGCGCCGCACCCTACCTGACCTTCCACATTCGTCGACATTGAAAATATCTCTATCGGATCCATTTCCACTCGTACTGTAAATGTGAACTCGATGGCACTCAAATCAATGTATGCGTAAGAACTGGCTTATAGCGATTATTACCAATTTCAAAATCTTTTTAAGCATTAAAAATTCCTTACATGATTGGTTGGATTGCTTAATCAGCGCTTTCGTATTCCTTTCCAGATCAGCGGCAAACAGTTTGTTGAAGGGCCGCATGAGTTGTCAAAACAGGGTTACTACACATTTTGTCAGCTTTAGCAATATGAATAATAAAAGATGAAGAACTACGTTAGCAAGACCAACTCTGCTAAAATTGAAGTTGGTTTTGTCCTCAGAAAAGGCATGCTTATACATTAATTGGAAAGGGGTTAACTCCGTACTGGCTGATCCGATGCCAGCGTTTCACCAAAGATGTGTTTACAAATGATCTTACAGACGCATTTGCGTTTAATCAACCGCATTCTGTTTCGATAGTAAACCTTTAAAACTTTAAAATGAAACCGCATCAAGCCACACTGAGTCAGTGCCACCGATTTGCATTGTGAAGACGAACACGGGTTCCCACATAAAATTGCGATGACTTATAAACCACTTCTAGTACCACACAACTGAAAATGCCCTCCTCTGATCGATATTTTCCATTGGTGAGGCTAGCACCAATAGCAGAAGTAAAATCAAAAGAAGTGCATGGCAACCATTAAACTACTAACAAACGGGCGCCAAATTTTGAGGCATCGCATGTGTAATGATCCCTCGATCCCGCCTGCTTGATCTAAAGTATACCGAAATAAATCTCACTTTAACGCCAAATTTTATCTGACTGGTGTGTGCTTGCCTTTTTGACCCCTTCGATGTCACCGTTTATAGAACTACATTTAAATATACTAAAATGACAGCATACAAATCAAGCACTTGTTACCGAAATGTCCTTTAAAGGATCATGGGCCAACGGATTTTAGCAGATGCTACAAAAAATCTGCACTAGTTCGACTTGCTTATGTCTCATGCTTAAGTTCCTTAAATCAGCAGGATTGCTTAACAGAAGTCAATTCGTGCTACTCGGTTTGGGGTTCTTGATTAGTGGAAAGGTGGGTGATCGTATCCGCCTTTAGAAGCGATGTCATTAAGAGTGCATCTGTAAAGCATGCATTTTATAAAATAAAACGCTACTTATAAGCTTTTAAGATCGAGGTCAATTTCACCAAAATTCCCGTGCTACAACACTAAACCATCACACTCACGTAAGCCTAAAGGCCCAAGCTTGCGTATCTTATAAGGTGGGATTGGGATGTGAAAGCACGATTGAACTGATGTGAAGATTCTTTTGAATTACATGGGCAAGTCATGGAAAATACAAGGTTAATGAGGGGCATAAAAGGTATTCCGATGCAAAGCAGTGTAGTTCTTTAATCTCTCAGCCTTTTACAAAATGATTGCACACTCTGTAAGTCACAATGCTATGAATACTCAAAATTTCCCGTAATTTAATTTGGTTGCCTTTTCAAATAAAATTTCAGATCCCTTTGGAGAGGTCTTAAGTGTTGTCACCTTGATGTCTGCAGCAATAATCGATCAACGTAACAGTAGATATGGCTACCAATAAAATTTTTCTGTTAGACACCCATTTTTCTACTCCCTTAACTTTTTCTCTTGCTTTTGGCTTTACATCGCTTTGTGAGAATGCTAGTGACGTTAATAAAGCAGGCATTCGTTTTCGACTGTTGTTCTATTGACAACCATGCATTTAGATCACTAAAAATGCAGGAAGATGGCCACTAACAATAATTTGCAATAGTAAAGAACGTGCAAGTTAAAGCTACTTATAATATCGTAGAACCATTGTCAAATCCAAATCACTCAAGGTTCCTGATAAGAAGCTCCCTCTTGGATGGGATGTGGCGGGTGAGGTCTAATGCGTGCCTGCCACTCACTCGGCTCTACACCGGTGCTAAGGTCGTTGCGCACTCAAAGTACGACGAGGGTGATTTTTTCCGCACGAAGTCATTTGTGATGGCCATGGAGACATAAGTGAACAGTAGAGGGTGCTAGCTTTGCACGCTAGCCTTGTCATTCAGCACAGTACTTCTGTGTGCTAGGGTAGTCAGTAGCCTCCGCCACTGCCTCCGCAATGCGCAAGTTCTGGCTGTGGGAGGCTCTTTAATGCCTTTAGCAGGCTGCCATCGATGCTTGCCGACGGTGGCAATAATGACGAGGCAGAAAGGACCTGTAGATCATGTCGTTAAATAGTTAATGAGAGGTGTTGCGTGCAATATCGCCTCTCCCTACAACTTTGCCTTTATTGCTGCTGCTGCACTTCTTTGGACTTACCGACTGTTGCGTCATCTTCTCAAAAGCGGTAATTTTGAGCCATGTCATGTGATTGCCTCTTAATTTACCATTTCGGCCTCGAATGCTAGGACGTGAGATGGAATGGAGGAGGAGTGTGAGTACTCCTGTAAATACGATCTCTTGCCACTTGGAAGGCATCGTCCATACTATAGTGCAGATGTGTTACGACGGCAAAAGCGCGACATTTGGTAGCAGACCTCTGCTTTTGAATGCACCAATCAATCCATTCTTAAATGTCTGCCCAGTAGTTGTTGCCGTGGACATCATTCCTCGTGCAGTTGCCACTAGATTAAACCGTCTTATGACTTCCAAACTGATTCTAGATGAAACGTGAAGACGATTATGTGGAGGATAAAGAAGGAGCCCAGCGTTAGTGACTTCAGTCGCTCGTAAGGTCAGGGTATCAGAGTGAGACCACTTCCATTTTATTATACGATCCTCAACAAATCCGAAATGTGATTTGGAAGAGGATGTATATGCATGCATTTGTAGATAATTTGATCTGAGAATGTGCTTCGAAACGTCGCATTGTCTGTATGGTACCTTTTTTCTTAAGTAGAATGGCGCTTCCCCATTGATGGAGCATGGCATTGCCTTGACAACTTAGCCTAACACAATTGTGCCCAAGCAGAAGCACGCCCTTCCATTCGTGTAGGCGTAGCAACATCCTTTGAGGCAGTTTTGCTTTCGCCATCAATTTGGGTGGATAGCAGATGCGTTTGCCCCAACCACACAAAAGACAGTTGGCGTAGTGTTGACAAATTGCGTGGAATCGCAGCCTTGCAGAAATCTGTGCCAATCACATCGGAAGGTAAGGGTAAACTTTTCTTATAAAATTCTATTAAAGTGTGTGCCTGTGCGATGGTAAGATAATGGCACACTTAGGCTTACGAAAACTATTCTGTTCCTGCCTGCATAATATGTGCAATACATTAAATAATGCCTTATAGGAGAGGCAAAGTGGGTGATGGGTGGCAAGACATGCGCCAGTACGGCTTTACGTACATGCGTGCTCAGGTTGCATAGTTGGCCTATGTGAATGGGCATTCATTATAATGAATCGCCCCCATCATTTTAACGCAAACTGCTTTTGCGTATGTCGGAAGGAAAGTAGCCAGTGATCAGCAGTCCTTGTGCAAGGCGAATAGGGCATACGGTTGAGATCGAAGGTAAAAAACCTTTGTAAATGTGACAAACGAAGAGGAGGTGGAAGGGGTCGGATCGAGTGCCCTCGGATAGGTAGTTTTCACAGAGTGAACTGTGGGTCACGTTCTGTGCCGAGACGGCACTGCCTACAAGATGGTCACCCAAGTAACCGCAAGCAATGCCGCGAAGGAAACAAACGAGAGCAGAGCGCATTACAGGTGAGGAAAGCAGTGAAAATCTTGCGTTAAATATACTGCTGACGAATATTGGCCGGTGAGCACGTCAATTGCGAACATCTAATTGCAGCATATCCTAGCTGAAAGGACGAAGGCAAGATATTTTGGAAAATGAACAAAGTAACTAGCCGCAGCAGGAGTAAAGGGAGACGAAATGAGGAATATGATTTCATGAAGCTAAGAGTAGAATACAAATTGAAAACGCAAGAACTTGTTTGATAGACGTTTGGTTCTCACCAAAGTGGAATAAAAGGAACGAGATTTGGCAGCTGGTTGGCGGTGTACTAAATTGGGTGTAGGACGAAATCGGAAGAAGCGACAGCCAGGTAGGCATATATGCATTAATTTATGTGAGAGGTACAAATAGCAGCAGCAGTGGTGGGATTCTAAAAGGGAAATGGTAAATTGGAAACATATGTATGCCACATATGTGTGACGACAAGATAGAATACGCAAATTATGAGGTGAACCAGCATCATTATGGGAGAAAAGCAACTGTTTTGACAGGTAGTTGTCTGACTTGTGGAAGGATTTAACCTTAGTAGAAAAAGCAGAAGTGGATAAAATGAATGAATAAATGAATGTGCGATTGAATGAAGGAGGGAGAGGAGGGATTTTGCTAGCAGTCTATAAGTGGTGGTGGTAATGGTGGGATTGAAGAGGTGGTTGGAGTTGGAATGACTAAATTTGCACTCTGTAGGCGCATGCGGATGAGTGGGTGGATGGAGGGTGGAAGGGAGGGAATGGCAATGGTACAGGGGAACCTACTGCTAGTACTACTACTTGCAGAATGGAGAAATGAAAAAGCAGGAGTGAAATTTGTGCAAGATGTGTGTAGAGAAGGAGCGGCTGTGGAAAGAAGGCAAATAAAGGGAGATAAAGGGAACTGCAGGTGGAAAAGTTTGCATGGGCAGGTGAGATGAGCGGGTGGGACCTAATGGACTTCAATCATAGGACAGGAACTGTGAAGTATGACATGCCGAGATGGCAGCTATGTTTGGAAGAATTGAAGCCAGCTAAATTAAAGACCTGTCAAAAATAAATTTATGAAATCCTCAGATAGCCATGAACTTATAATAACAGTTGCTTCCCAACATGGATCTCATGGAAGGCCATGGTTTAAAACGGAATGTTTTGATGGTGCATGGAGTATGCGACAGATTTTGACAGACAGACTTTGACTTTTCCTTGGTCTGAAATAAGCGTTTGAGGTTTGATGTTCTGCTTGTCTTCTACTCTTGCAACTACTCCGCGTGCATGGTGCGTACGATGATTGACACAGTCATGTGTCTGTTTGGAACTTGTATTTTGTCGGCAAGCGAAATACAAGTGGTCTATTATGTCTGCTGCTAACAAACTAGAAAAAGATTTAACTGGCGTAACAAGTCCTCTAGGCTTGGAAGTGTCGTTATTAATAATGAGGGTGACGAGTCCTCAGAATCGCAAGCCTATTGTCATTTATCTTGTGTAGGCTGAGGATTTGGTAACCGCAGTGGAGAGGCGATACCTAATTTAGCTCCATAGCATCAGCAGCGTTTTACAGCAAATTAGGATGTAAGTCTGTCGCGATCGCCAGTCGGTCCTTTTATAGTTGACGATGTGAAGACAGTGACACGTTTCCGTTCACTTGCCTCTGTTTTGGAACGGAGGTTATCTACAAATTCAGGCCGATGGCCTCATTTTATTGTGGAGAAATGAGATGGACATTGGCCGTCACAACTCTACTCTACCACTCCTTGCCTTTCTTTAGCATCTTAGTTATATTAAAATTTTGGGGCTGAATACCGACACCACTGAAACGCTGCTTAGCAGTCACTGCATGGCAAATCCAGAAACGGGTTCATATTCCAAGGACTGTATGTGGACTAGGGCCTGGCAGATTCACAGCAGGAGTGAGTGGGTCCCTTGTGAAGGTGCAATTTTGCCAGCCCACACAATAGGAGTAGTGGTTCCAAACGATGGAATGCCTAAGCAAGGCCTCGCTTTTATGCTCCTTTACTGCTGAGCTGCGCTGCATACATTCTTCCTAAATGCTTCGACCCCGTTCATCTCAATTGCATTTAGGAGGATTGTGACACTCATTCAAATTATTTGAAAAATCAACAAGTAAGAAAACAAATTTCAAATCATCATGACCATCAAACTAATCTTTGACGTGGAGAAAAAGACGAGTTAAGTAGGTCATAGCGCCACTTGCAATTTTCGCTCTAGGTGAAGCATACTGCGAGAGTGGTCTATTCCCTCCGCCTCTGGCACTTTAGGTGCCAATATCTGAGATTGTTGCCAAGCCATATTTCTGTCACATTGCTCATCAAATAAGCTGGCTGTATTTGCGATTTAATGGGGAAAGCAACTTGAAGCACGTCCTGTCGAAGAAAATCTGTGCAGAAAGTGGGCCTTGCATAGGTAACGTCCTACATCATAGAAAAACAGACAAGCATAATGCAACCTTTTTATCTTTTACGTACCTAGTGAAAAAAGTCACTAACGTATTAGGACAAATGTCACTCCACTTGTTAAAGTTGAAGCAAATAAATGAACCAACGCAAAGGGAATCACAAAACTCGTGCGAAGTTTCCACCAAGCAGTGAGACGAAACGCTCTTACTGTCTGGTAACACTTCTTTGAGAAAATAACGTGCAAAATTGACTGCAAATAGAAAAAAAACTACTAGGGGAACTCATTGCAATAAAACATCGTTGAGGCATTTGAGGGAACGACTCGGATTACTTTTGGTTCGTATTTGCAATGCCCAAAAAATACCTTAGGTCAGAAAATAGAGCCACATGCAGCTCAAGACTAATGTTAGTTTATAAAGACGTTAGAGACTTCAAAAATTCCGTTCAGCACCAATGGAGTTACACTCACGTATGGCTTGATGCTTATTAGCCTTCAATACACTCCCAGCAATCGAAGCTACTGAGACCAATAAGTAGTACTGTTTCCAACTGAAAAATCCCCATCATATGTGCTCCTGTATCACAGCTGATATCCCTTTAAAAAGATATTATGATCAAAGCAGTCAACCAGCTAAGAAGAGCCTTGGCAATGACCCTCTCAGAAAGGACCGCACGATTTTTGCCGTATTCATGAAGCTGTGTCATGCATTTGATTTAAAATAACAATTTAAGAAATTGGGATAATTTCTTAAGCCACGTACGATCATTAAGATTTCTACTAGCCATAATTAAACAATCATATTCCACATCGTATAATTCGGACACCGTGAAGTTACATTTCTACAAGACATTACACGACTTGAATTTCTACCACTAAAAGTAGAGCAAAAGTTTCCTTAGCCACAACAGAGAGAGTAAGTGGCTGGATGATGCAATCCTTAAAAAACAAGAATAAGCAATAGTCACATACGACTTTTTTCCATTAAATTTTTATATTCATTTTTTGGTTGCAAAGAAAGCAGCTGATGTTAAAAAGCACTCACGAAATCTCGACAAGTACTGCGTTTGCTCATGGATGCATCAGAGCCAATCGGGTTCCAAGGTTGGTGGATGAATGACCATGGAGGAAGGAAGTACAAATTCGGCTTTATCGAGATGTACAAAGCCTAACCAAGGGGATGGACAGGGGGTATCATTGGCGAATCACACAGTTAGCCATGGAGCAAGGCACTGAATCCGAGCCTTTGATAATAGGAAGTCAAATGTCGCATAAAAAGTGAAATTGGTGCAAAAGTTGACAAGACGGAACACCTGAAACAAACGATTGCAGCTATTGCAATGCTGTCCTCGCGAACGCTCAGTCAAAGCTTTGAAACTGCCATCACCTATGCCTGATTGCTCATCACAAATAACACAATCATTGACAGATGCACACTGTATTTCATACTGGCTTTCCCCACCGAAGTCTAGACGAAGCATGTTGTTTTGGTGGGTCCAGCCGCATCGAAGGATCCGTCTGTGGCAAAGTTACCTTCCATCCTCCAGCTAATCAGTGAGTCGGATACGCACTAAGACAGTAGCAGTGGCAGGATTTTACGTGGAAAAAAGACCGATTTAAGTTTTTAGCCTTTCTATCCAAGGCCCGCATTGGCTTGGCCAGCAAACTTAGGATTCTTGCGTTCTCACGCCCGAGAATTGATACGGAAGTACCCCGCAGAGTCATGACGGAGGCGCTAGTCGAGTCTCTAAGCCTTATTCTAAATAACAGCGAAAAGGCGCAGGCGGAATGACAGGGGTGCTAGCGAAGCCAAATGATTGTCCATGAAAGCGTGGAGCAAAGGGACGGCTTTAGCGTCTTCTCACTTACTGGGGTTACTGAAGTGAATGTTGTAGAGATCGTGTGAAAAGGTCTAATGTTGACTCCAGACTACAATAAGTCCCTTGGTAGCCTGTGCAGCCTCAAAACCAATTGAACCTGGAATTCACAATAAGCCGAACCAAAAAAAACAAGTAATTATGTGCTATTTGAACAGGTCTTCTGGTGTATCCTAAAGTGCAATTATGTCATAGTTTGCAGAAATAGTTAAATAGAACTGGCGGAATTGTATACATTTTAAAAAAAATTTAATTGCGGGCGATCGAAGATTGGAATTTTGCCGTGACTGACCTGAACGCAGTGATTTGTCTGACAGCTTGCTCAACTATGCGTTGCACTGTAATAACGATTCAGTCTCTGTACGTTGTGCTTTGCTCTACAACACAGGCTTTGAGTTCTTCCCTACGTTAATAACACGTGCCCCTCCATACAACTTATTATGACTTCAGCGACGAATCTTGGCTCAAACATATATTTAATGCAAACACTCAAGCCGTTTCACATGATCTTCACCATAAGAAATATGCGCTTTGATGTAGCAATAATTTAGCAAGTGAAGTCTAATGCGTGCCTGCCACTCACTCGACTTTAAACTGGTGCTAAAGGAGTCGCGAGCCCAAAGTACAACGAGGATGATTTATTTCACACGAAGTCATTTGTGATGGCCATGGATACATGAATGAACAGCACAGGATGCTAGCTTTGCACGCCGGGCTTGTCATTCAGCACAGTACTTCTGTGTGCCCGAATAGTCAGTAGCCTCCGCCACTACCTCCACAATGCGCAAGTCCTGGCTGTGGGAGGCTCTTTAATTCCATCAGCAGGTTGCCATCGCTACTAGCCAACGGTAGCAGTAATGACGTGGCAGAAAGGACCTATAGATCGGGTCGCTAGATAGTTAGTGAGAAGTGTTGTGTGCAATGCATCCTCGCCCTACGACCTTGCCTTTGTTGTTGCTGCTGCACTTCTTCGGACATATCGACGGTTGCGTCATCTTTTGAGCCATGTCATGAGATCCGCCTCTTAATTTACCATTTTGGACGCGAATGCTAGGACTTGAGATGGAATGGAGGAGGAGTGTGGGTACTCCTGTAAATACGATTTCTTGCCACTTGGAAGGCATCGTCCATACTATAGCGCTGATGTGTTAGGGCGGCAAAAGCGCGACAATTGCAGTTATGTCATCAAACGAACCCCTGCAGACGCCATTTGGTGGCAGAGCTGTGCTTTTGAATGCACCAGTCAATCCATTTTTTAGTGTCTGCTCAGTTGTTGTTGCCGTGGACAACATTCCTCGTACAGTCGTCACTGGATTAGACCGTCTTATGACTTTCGAACCGGTTTTAGATGAAGCGTGAAGGCAATTATGCGGAGGAGAATGAAAGTACCCAACGTTAGTGACCTCAGTCATTTATAAGGCCAGGCTATCTGAGTGAGACCACCTCCATTTGATTTTGCGATCCTTAACAAATCTGAAATTTGATTTGGAAGAGGATGTATTTGCATACATTTATGGATAATTTGATCCGAGAATGTGCTTCGAGATGTCGCATTGTCTGTATGATATCTTTTTTCTTAAGTAGAATTGTGCTTCCTCATTGATGCAGCATGGCATTGCCTTGACAACTTGGCCTAACGCAATTGTGCCCAAGCAGAAGCACGCCCCTCCATTTGTGTAGGCGTAGCAATATCCTTTGAGGGAATTTTGCTTTTGCCATTAATATCCGTCAATTCGGGTGGATAGTGGATACGTTTGCCTTAACTATAAAAAGGACATAGATGGCGTTGAGTTGACGAATTGCGTGAAATCGCGGCCTTGTAGAAATCTGTGCCAATTGTATCGGAGAGAAAGGGTAATCTTTTTTCTATAAAGTGCCACTAAAGTGTGTGCTTGTGTGATGGTAAAATAATGGCAAATTTAGGCTTACGAACACTATTCTGTTCCTACCTACATAATTTGTGCAATGCATTAAATAATGCTTTATAGGAGAGGCAAAGTAGGTTATGGGTGGCAAGGCGTGTACCAGTACAGCTTTACGTACATGCGTGCTCAGGCTGCATAGTCGGCCTATGTGAATGAGCATTCACTATAATGAATCACCCCCATCATTCTGACGCCAACTGCTTTCGCGTATGTCGGAAGGGAAGTAGCCAGTGATCTACTTTGGTGCTCAGCAGTCATTGTGCAAGACGAATAGGGCACACGGTTGAGGGCGAAGGTAAAAGCCTTTGCAAAAGTGACAAACGAAGAGGGGGTGGAAATGATCGGAATGAGTGTCCTCGGATGGGTAGTTTTCACAGAGTGGACTGTGGGTCACGTTCTGTGTCGAGACGGCACTGCCTACAAGATGGTCACCCAAGTATCCGCAAGCAATGTCACGAAGGAAAGAAACGAGAGCAGAGCGTATTACAGGTGGGGAAAGCAGTGAAAATCCTGCGTTAAATATATCGCTGACGAATATTGGACGGTGAGCACGTCAATTGCGAGCATCTAACTGCAGCATATCCTAGCTGAGAGGACGAAGGCAAGCTATTTTGGAAAATGAACAAAGTAACTGGCTGCAGCAGGAGGAAAGGGAGACGAAATAAAAAAATATGATTTCATGAAGCTGGGAGCATTATATAAATTGAAAATATAAGAACTTGCTTGATTGACGTTTGGCTCTCAACAAAGTGGAATAAAAGCGACGAGATTTGGCAG
Organism: Taenia hydatigena; assembly: GCA_036345935.2. NCBI lineage: Eukaryota > Metazoa > Platyhelminthes > Cestoda > Cyclophyllidea > Taeniidae > Taenia > Taenia hydatigena. The sequence continues at coordinate 8,669,360 of JADWOT020000002.1, read as the reverse complement.
CTGGTTGACGGTATATTAAATTGGGTGTTGGACGAACTGGGAAGAAGAGACAACCATGTAGGCATATATGCATTAGCGTATTTATGAGGCAAAAGTAACAGTAGCAGTGGTAGGATTCCAGAAGGGAAGTGACAAATTGGAAACATATGTATGCCACATATGTGTGACGACAAGATAGAACACGCAAATTATGAGGTGAACCAAAATCATTATGGGAGAAAAACAACTGTTTTAACAGATAGTTGTTTGACTTGTTAAGTGATTTAACTTTGGCGAAAAAAGTAGAAGTGGATAAAATGAATGAATGAATGTGCGATTGAATGAAGGAAGGCGAGGAGAGATATCGCTAACAGTCTATAACTGGTGGCGGTTGTTCGATTGAAGAGGTGATTTGAGTTAGGGTGACTAAAATTAACAGGAATAAATGTCCTTACATTGAAGCGCACCAGCTACCTACAAAGCTCTCAAAGTGGAAATGGAATTCCAAGTATTTACAGCCCTTTTCAACGGCCTCCCATCTGCGCCGTTAACAATATTATCACAGGCTATTTCTCCTCAGCGGCACTAAAAGGCCTTCAATCCAGTCATTGCTTGATAAGTGCAGAGGCCCTGGAGGTGTGGATACCAAGTAGAGGACCTGATTGGAGCCAAATCACTGGATTGGTAGACAGCCTGCCAGGGACCGAATTTGTCAACGCGCAGAATAAGCGATTCTTCCCATTTAGTACAACCTGATAAAAAGAAGGCACGGAAATAAGAAATATTGGCTAATCAAAGTCAAACATTTGTTAATCAAACAATAGTCGTGCAGTCTCACATAATTAAGCATGAGTTATTAGCGATTCAAAGATTTGGTTCACTTTTTTGGCGGGCTTAATAGCAAGTCTGAAACAAAATAATTGCCTTAAATATCAACGTAGAGCGCGACAACCATAAAAGCATGCGACGTGGTGGCCTAGAATTTTGTTCCAATCGTGCTACTCCCATTGCTCAGAAATCGCATTTTGTTGAGATGGCTACCGTTATATGTGCTTGACGTATGACCACTTTATTTGCGTTTGTTGTTCCTTGAAGCCACTGTGTAAGGGCTGTTTGCGCACTAAGGACAACGTGCTATGAACCCCAAGCGTGCTTCGGAAGATTGTGTAGTCTGCATCAGCAGCTAGTGACAGATGCATTTTTGCAAAGGCCGAAGTTCACGGCATCCTACCGGAGTTCATTGCATCAAAATTTTAAGGCCGTTAGATTGAACTCAGACGTGATGCACACAAGTCAGGGCAGGTTGCTTTGTCTATGTTTGCAGAGGGTCGGGGCAATGTGCAGTATTAGATTTCCAATAATATCTTCCTTGGATGATACCAACAAAAATAATGTTGACTTTGTCCCGCGACCACACCAATTCTAACTCCTCCGCGCAAAATTAAGAAGATTTCAAGCATAATGTGTCAAACAAAACGCATTGGAAATTGCTAGGCAGGATAGAATATGAGAGTAGTGCTATTAGAAGAGCCAAACGTTGCATTTAAATGTAAATTCGTTCAATATGCCCATCACATCTACAATTGTCTAGCCAGCATCAAGACATTTTGGCTGTGGCATGTCAATAATGGAAGTGCTGATGCATTTAATGCTTCGTCTACAACAAGGTACAACATAATACATAAGTCAATAAGTATTCCTTTGTCGCATGCATTTCTCTACTGCTTGCTTCTACAGCTAGCATAAATCGAATAATAGTGGACAAAATCCGACTGGCAAAAGTGCTTTGGATGCCGCATGCCTGACCCACTCAGATTGTCGCAAGAGTGAAGTGGTGATCATGATTGGTGCTTAGTAAGGAGCTTTTAAACTATATCTGGTAACATACGCTTTAAAGAAACAAAACTTCGATTCTTAACAATTTCTTTAAGGTTTTATTTTGGCAGTAGCAATAAAGTTGTTAGCGCTGGAATGTTGTTTTCATGTTCCTTTTCGTCTTACTTCTTAGTCATGCAGAATGATAACCAGCGTCGCAGTAGACTCAGCGTAGTATGCACGTTCGCCATCTTTTACGTGGCTGTTTTCTTCTCGAAGGGATAGTACAGCTGCTCATATTATCACCACAACGTATTCTGCTAGGCGTGTAAGTCCTGAATTGTTTTTATCCACTGATAATGGGTGCAAATGTCCCAAGTTCCCGTTGGTGAATGAACCAGGCGTTTTCAAAAACGCAATATTTTGTAGCGGAAAGAGGAGGACCAAGTACGGAAAGGTCTTTGCTCCCGTCATTCTTTAATTGGAGCCACATTGATCCTGACTTCATTGAATTGAGTTCGAATGTTGGAGAATTGGGTGAACACGACGCAGGCGTAATTAGGCTGAGAGCAGTAAGATTCACTTGCTTTTACATCACTGTTTGTGGACGGAGACCCAATTCGACCTACAATGCGATGGTGGAAGTACTGAGCATTGTAGGCCTCGTTTTCATCTGCATCGAGGTTATTACAGAGCCGCGAATACAAAGCTGAAGCGTGCAGTTTTAATGGGTAGCTACTTGTTTAATTCCTTAGGATACGTTGATTTTGTTGCTGCTCTCTAGCTGCTAATAATTGTTGCATTGCAGTTCATGGTTGCTTCGCGCGCGTGTGTGTTGCGATACCCTTGGTGTCATATCTACTTTATACAGCGATGTAAAGAGGCAGTCACGACATGCTTCCCATGCTTTGCTTCTTGGAATGTTAAGTCTTGCCTTTACCACCGACAAGACATGTTCTAATGCACATGCGTACCTTATGGTTTTCGAACTGATTATGAGATGTGCTCTGTTATTTTCTTACGTGGGCTAGGCTGACTGGTGCCTGAACAGACCTGCAGAAACAAGAATTATTTCCTACCATTAAAGACTTAAATGTCACTCTTGGCTGCCCCATGTCTTGACGCCGTGAGCGGGAAAGGTTTACAATATGTTGAGATAGAGATGCCTTGGAGGGACGCATGATGAGCAATGGATCGCAACCTGCAAGGGCAGCAAAGATTGGAATCATATCATGTCATGGCAGGATAATGAACGCACTAAACCGCCCTTTATAAGCACTGCATCACACTTGCACTCACATCTACAATTGGAACAATTTGCACTTAAACGTATTTCCTAGGAAAGTAATGCACTGTGTTCGTAAATAATTTTAAAACCTGTACAATCTGGGAACATGGCCTCGGCAAAGTACCAATAGTGCGAGTCGTGCGCCACATGGTTTTGACACTGGAAGCAGTTGCAGTGCTTCAACTTAAGAAATTGCCATTACTCGTGGAAAAATCAGTACGATCATTCAATCGTATAGCCGCAACGTTTCAAAGACATTACGCAAGTGTTACTAATGGAGATGTGGCGGAACAATGCCTACCATAGACAAATGAACTAATCTCACAGAATTCATAGCACCCTTACAAGATCATCCGCACATCACATAAAATAATACGAACTTGCTGGCGCAAGCGCTGTTGAAAACACTTTGCATGCCAAGTAAAATGCAATGTGAGAAGTAAATTATGCAAGGAGTGTTGAGCACTTAGGAATTAAATAACTATATTACAGCGTCGAGATGAGGATGATTAATCATGGGTCACTGAAAGCACGTGCTGATGGCAAATAAGCACAAGTTTGCTTTGGTTAGCCAAAACGCTTGTCATTTACTTGGACACTGATATCGAGGGAAGAGCTTTATTAAATTGAATGCTCAGAGCAGTAAACCCAAGCCTACGCGTCCATAACTTCATTCTTAGCGCATAGAGCAGCTGGACAATCAGGAACCAAGCAGCTCTACCTCATTCATTCCTTGTTGTAGGAGAAATGAATTTGTATGCAAGATATGGGCATCTTTCGTATAAAAAGAGGAGGGCACTTAAAACTGAAAATGTTATCTACGCAAACTTTATGGAATGCGTTATGGATGAGAGGCAGCGATCCTTAATGAAACAAAGTTATCTTCCATGGTCGTATATTGTGAGCTGTGATTATCCTGCAATATATCCGCTTTTGGCATTTGCACTGGCTCACATGCAATCAATGATACTGCATCGTATGCGTTCACGATGCAACCATAAACAGCGAGGCAAAATTCGTCAACAGATCAGATAACAATAAAATTAGCACATACCAAGGAATCAAATAGAGATTTGTGCATTGAAGCCGCACACTCAAGCATACCATCAGGCGACGATTTAATAAGTTTAGTGCGACTAATAACGGGGCATACAATGCTCATTCTTCCCACTGCCGCACTGCGGGCCGAATCGGAACCCAGTCCTTGAGAGTATGTTTTGATTTGAGAACGATGTAAAGTTCACCTTGAAGCAGAAGCAGGTGATTTCTACTTCAGTCAGTCAAAATGCATCTTTGTAGTTTCTGTCCAATTTTCTGCATCTCAATTGTATTTAATCAAGGTCATTTCGGTGAGTGGCTCTCTGATGCTGTAGCGAAAAAGCCGTTGTTGAGCAAGCTTCTATGCAAAACGCTTCATCTATTAACGAAAACGCGACATATTTGCACTTAACGCTATGAAGATCATGGTAACAGGAGGGGGAATGCTAAGACTTATGCTGGCCTGACGTAGCTAATGTGTGCCACCTGGGGTTATGATTAGCGGCTGCTATTCTCGACACGCAAACGCATATGGTAGCTACATTTTAGCAGACATGTTATTTTGGAGATGTCAACCCACTATGCGTGTCACGATCCTAGAAAGTAGCAAACGCATGGGCATTACATTGATTTTTTTATTCCTGCTTCACTAATGGAATTCGTGGCAGACAAATGGATCTGCGAATGCATGGGCTGTCAAATTGTGGAATACTTAACTATAATGCATAAAACACATAGATATGTGAGTATTGCAAAATAGTTGGCCACATCCTGCTAGCAAAGCAGAATAGCTAACAAGCACTAATGAGAGTTGCATTAGAATTTCGCTATAATTACAACACGGACTTGGTTAAAGTGATGTATTTTGCTACGAGCGTTCACTTCTAGTGCTTGCATTTCTCATCACCATCAGAATGGCAGCTTCGAATTAATTTTTGTTGCAGTTTGTTCAGGTGCTCATAACTTAACCCAAAGGAAGTAAACTAGGTAGGTGTGCTGCAATTTCAAAGATTATAGTTTCCGTTACCGTTTCTGGCTGGATTTCTGCCCATTGGCTTGCTCAATTGGATGTTTGTCCGGCATGGTGGCCATTCGACCGGCTGATTGGATAACTGGCTGATCGTCGCCATCCAAGCTACTGCTATATGGATATTCAGCTCTCCGCAGGTTGATTAAATAATAGAAACAGACAGAAATCTGTGGAAAAAGAAAAAGAGGTGTGGTTTTATGCATATCGTAGAAATTTATTTCATGCTTATAATTTTCTACCCGCCTAAGCATAGCAGTAGGACGCACGAATCGACCACGAATGTAACACTGAATTAGGTAGTGCGATGCAGGAATTGCAAGCGCGTTGACGAATTGTTTTGTCTTTAATAGCCAGAGCAAAACACAAAAAAAAATTTAGTTTAAAGGCGTTTCACTTGAAATTATTCAAAACCAGTGAAGGATTTGAGCGAAATCGAAGACACGTGCTATAATCGGGCATAAAGAAACGATATTAGCAAACTTGCGCAGCTATCGTATTCGTAACTCACCATGTAAGCAGTCCGCAAATCCGAAACTCCGACCGCAGCAATTATTTTATTTCATCAGGCATCGTGAGGTTCCAAACAGGTCTGTGTGTTGCCATGAGCTAAATTAGGGAAAAACTTAGTTTAATGGGCAAGTCAAACAAAATGATCTGTAATTACTCATTTGACTTACTGGACGGCACTCTTGCTAACCGAGAGGCATTATTGTATAAAAGACACGGGCAATTAAGACGAGGCTGGCTGACACGGCAATACTTGCATCGTCCTGTTAAATTCGAGCGCATTTTGGGATAGTGCTGATGAGTCCAGAAATGTACATCTGCCCGAAGATGTCATCGCTAATGATGCAAGACAAAACTGGTGTCTCTTTTCGTGCTTTCTATGCTGTTCCCAACTACAAACTTGCGGTTTTCATTAGGCAACTTTGTAGGTTGTCACCCGCACCAGCCGACTTTTGCGCATGCAATTCGGCCAGGCATTTGTGTCACTAACAGAGCTGCCTCGATTAAAGGGGAAGGACAAACTAGCATGCATGATCACAATTGCCGCGACCACCAAAGCTAATCGTTCTGCGCGCCTTCGTGCATAGAATCCATGGACCTAGACGAAATCGGGTCTTCATGAATCAAACAGAATTGTCGTAGTTCGTAAGAAACTTGCGGAAAATGATTAGTAGAGACTTCATGCACCTGATGTTGTATTTTTAATATGGAAGCTGCGAAATTGAAAAGTGCTGCTGGCTACGTAAACGTGCATCAACAACAGTACGCAAGAACGTGGTCTTAAAGGGCGCAAAGCTCGCTGTAGACATGGTTTGAACTGGCTTTTAACTAAGTACATGCAACGCAGTTTAACTACGCGAGAAACTTAATTATGAATATTTGCATTGCGATAAATTATTTATATCGCATTCATCTTGGTTAAGTTGGAAGCCAAGGAGACGAAATAATTCGTTGATTACATATTTTAAATAACTCAGGTAACGGTCGAAATGCATGCGAAAGAGCAAAATCAGACGTACCTGTTTTGGTGATATGGGCTGGCATAAGATCTTCCATTGACTAAACACTTGCCATCTCCAATCGGTAATGCGCCAAATGGTTGTGCTGAACAGACACCGCCTGAATAAAACAAGTTTAGACAAGCATTTGTTGGTGACCTTTTGGAAAGTATCATACAACATTCCCCACACAATGCACTTACCGATTCTTCACCACTCTCGTCGATCCGCCTGAAAAATCAACAGCTCATGGCTTCCACAAATGTGAGCTTTGTCCATCTTTAATGAAAAGTGTATTTTGGTATTGCCATCGTGTCAATTATGCACTAGCAGGAATGCGGCCTGGTCAATGATCAAAGCACATTTGGAAACAAAGGAGCTACTAAAAGTAGCAATGAAGTAAGCGCATGCGCGCGGTGTGGCGCACAGGGAGGACTGTAGTTACCTCCAGCAGGACTTGTCTCTGCCTTTTAAGGGTTGCACACTACGCATTCACTCACTAAATTTGATTGGAGCTTTTCTTTACGCCTCACTTGCCACAAATGTGATGTTAGCTCCTTTTAAATTGAGACCTAAGCTACAAAACGGGAAATTGTGAATTGTGCGTAGTCGCTATTACAAGGTAAATATAACTTAGTATTTCACCTAGAAGACTTTGAATGTTAAAATGACGAAGGCAAAGCAGTTGACAAAACAGATTGGCATTTGAGTCAGGTTTCCTCAAATCAAATGTTTTTCGGTGTGCTTAGGCAAATCTTAACGAAGCCTGGTAATTAATTGCGCAATACTGTGTCAAACCTGCATATTTTTCTTAGCTAGAAGCATTTGTCTTGAAATACTTGCGGTGTGAGATGACGGCCTGATCAAAATTTGCAGCACAAGACGGGTGGAGTGATGAAGCCATTCAGTGCACTCGAATAAGAGGCAACTTGGCTCCTCTGAACTTTGTCCACACCCACATGACCTACTTTGCTATAGAGGGGGTCGAGTTAAGCATTTCGCACTGTATGTGTCGTAGAAGGCAATTTATGGGAGAGATCCTGCTCCAAATGCGACCATTATGAGATACCGACTCCTATTCCATTCCCGCCCAGATGCAAGTTTGTGAGCAGTTCCATGCCTCACACTTGTCTCGGCTAAAAGCGTTTCATTATTTTTAAGTTTTGTAGTTGAACAATCTGCGATTTGGATTCATTCCGATTACCAATCAGAATCTCCATAATAAGCCTTCTTGCTGAAGTGAGTAACAATAAATAATGTGGAAAATTTTAACTCCACCTTTCCTAAGGCATGTGATGTCAGTGTTCTCCTACGCCAGATCGTTCAAGCATTGCAGCACGCTTGCTGGCGATGCATCGGATCACATGCTTTGCCCCTCACCATGGGATCATCTCACCAATTCTTCTCTCCATCAATTTTCACTTGAGGCTTAGCCTTTGGTGAACACCCCACAGTTTACACGCTATCCTGTGAAGCAGGCAATGCATCAACCCATCCAAGTGAATATATGCACTCAGGCGATCTAATTACATTGGTTAGCTCTCCCAAACAAGTGGATATGCTACCATATTGCTTACTCCCACCAGCCGGGTCGGGATCCCGCGCAAAGATCAATCTGCATTTGTTTATTAAACATCCAAGTAGGCTATTCGAGAATCTATGGCAAACTACTAGCCGAGCAAATGGAAAAGCAGATTTTAATTGCTGTTTAAGCATCTTTGTCTAAAAAACCTCTTAGAGCATTTCGTTGATAAATGTTAAGGGATGTCCGGGCGTGATTGGCGGTACCATCTACCCCAAATTTAGAGAAGAGTAAGCCTTATTACTCACTTTACAGTCTACATAATGTGACGCATTCAGGTTCTCCCATGAGACATCTTGCCACACTGTGGTATATGACTCAAAATTGTGCGGAAACGGGATAATAGTAGGAATTGATTTTACTGGGAATCGCAAGCCTTTGTAAAAGTGTCCCTTGCATTTCATGAAGATCAAGACAAATTAAGGCAGGCTTTCGAAGCCGGCTTAAATCACTCCTCATTTACTATGACGGGGTGAGTTTGGGCGTTGAACACTGCTTCAAAACCTTAGAGGTTAAGCCACACATTACTTGGAATTTAAAAAGGGCCATTCTTAGACCCTCAACCCAATGAAGAGGTATAAGTACACACTTTGAGACGTGCGGATTGAAAGTTTTATAAGGCAGAAAATTATAATGAAAAGGTATTCCTTAAATATTGGTGACTAGTTTAGAAGCCTATAGCAAAGATGCAGATTCTATGGAATTCCGAAGGCGAGAAAATTGAGAGTAATTCGTCACTACACGCGGCTTAGGGCTAAACCGATGTGACACTAGCACTTTCATCCGAACTTTTACAACAACATGGATCACAACGCGTGCTGTTTGTGCCATGTGCCACCTGGTTGAGTTCTTAGCCACTCCACTGTAACACGCACTTGTAAAGGATTAAATCAACTCTGCTCTCTTCTCTTTCCTGGTTTCAGAGCCTTACACACACTGCTCTGTGTGTGGGAACAATTCAGGACTTACACGCCTAGCAGAATACGTTGTGGTGATAATATGAGCAGCTGTACTATCCCTTCGAGAAGAAAACAGCCACGTAAAAGATGGCGAACGTGCATACTACGCTGAGTCTACTGCGACGCTGGTTATCATTCTGCATGACTAAGAAGTAAGACGAAAAGGAACATGAAAACAACATTCCAGCGCTAACAACTTTATTGCTACTGCCAAAATAAAACCTTAAAGAAATTGTTAAGAATCGAAGTTTTGTTTCTTTAAAGCGTATGTTACCAGATATAGTTTAAAAGCTCCTTACTAAGCACCAATCATGATCACCACTTCACTCTTGCGACAATCTGAGTGGGTCAGGCATGCGGCATCCAAAGCACTTTTGCCAGTCGGATTTTGTCCACTATTATTCGATTTATGCTAGCTGTAGAAGCAAGCAGTAGAGAAATGCATGCGACAAAGGAATACTTATTGACTTATGTATTATGTTGTACCTTGTTGTAGACGAAGCATTAAATGCATCAGCACTTCCATTATTGACATGCCACAGCCAAAATGTCTTGATGCTGGCTAGACAATTGTAGATGTGATGGGCATATTGAACGAATTTACATTTAAATGCAACGTTTGGCTCTTCTAATAGCACTACTCTCATATTCTATCCTGCCTAGCAATTTCCAATGCGTTTTGTTTGACACATTATGCTTGAAATCTTCTTAATTTTGCGCGGAGGAGTTAGAATTGGTGTGGTCGCGGGACAAAGTCAACATTATTTTTGTTGGTATCATCCAAGGAAGATATTATTGGAAATCTAATACTGCACATTGCCCCGACCCTCTGCAAACATAGACAAAGCAACCTGCCCTGACTTGTGTGCATCACGTCTGAGTTCAATCTAACGGCCTTAAAATTTTGATGCAATGAACTCCGGTAGGATGCCGTGAACTTCGGCCTTTGCAAAAATGCATCTGTCACTAGCTGCTGATGCAGACTACACAATCTTCCGAAGCACGCTTGGGGTTCATAGCACGTTGTCCTTAGTGCGCAAACAGCCCTTACACAGTGGCTTCAAGGAACAACAAACGCAAATAAAGTGGTCATACGTCAAGCACATATAACGGTAGCCATCTCAACAAAATGCGATTTCTGAGCAATGGGAGTAGCACGATTGGAACAAAATTCTAGGCCACCACGTCGCATGCTTTTATGGTTGTCGCGCTCTACGTTGATATTTAAGGCAATTATTTTGTTTCAGACTTGCTATTAAGCCCGCCAAAAAAGTGAACCAAATCTTTGAATCGCTAATAACTCATGCTTAATTATGTGAGACTGCACGACTATTGTTTGATTAACAAATGTTTGACTTTGATTAGCCAATATTTCTTATTTCCGTGCCTTCTTTTTATCAGGTTGTACTAAATGGGAAGAATCGCTTATTCTGCGCGTTGACAAATTCGGTCCCTGGCAGGCTGTCTACCAATCCAGTGATTTGGCTCCAATCAGGTCCTCTACTTGGTATCCACACCTCCAGGGCCTCTGCACTTATCAAGCAATGACTGGATTGAAGGCCTTTTAGTGCCGCTGAGGAGAAATAGCCTGTGATAATATTGTTAACGGCGCAGATGGGAGGCCGTTGAAAAGGGCTGTAAATACTTGGAATTCCATTTCCACTTTGAGAGCTTTGTAGGTAGCTGGTGCGCTTCAATGTAAGGACATTTATTCCTGTTAATTTTAGTCACCCTAACTCAAATCACCTCTTCAATCGAACAACCGCCACCAGTTATAGACTGTTAGCGATATCTCTCCTCGCCTTCCTTCATTCAATCGCACATTCATTCATTCATTTTATCCACTTCTACTTTTTTCGCCAAAGTTAAATCACTTAACAAGTCAAACAACTATCTGTTAAAACAGTTGTTTTTCTCCCATAATGATTTTGGTTCACCTCATAATTTGCGTGTTCTATCTTGTCGTCACACATATGTGGCATACATATGTTTCCAATTTGTCACTTCCCTTCTGGAATCCTACCACTGCTACTGTTACTTTTGCCTCATAAATACGCTAATGCATATATGCCTACATGGTTGTCTCTTCTTCCCAGTTCGTCCAACACCCAATTTAATATACCGTCAACCAGCTGCCAAATCTCGTCGCTTTTATTCCACTTTGTTGAGAGCCAAACGTCAATCAAGCAAGTTCTTATATTTTCAATTTATATAATGCTCCCAGCTTCATGAAATCATATTTTTTTATTTCGTCTCCCTTTCCTCCTGCTGCAGCCAGTTACTTTGTTCATTTTCCAAAATAGCTTGCCTTCGTCCTCTCAGCTAGGATATGCTGCAGTTAGATGCTCGCAATTGACGTGCTCACCGTCCAATATTCGTCAGCGATATATTTAACGCAGGATTTTCACTGCTTTCCCCACCTGTAATACGCTCTGCTCTCGTTTCTTTCCTTCGTGACATTGCTTGCGGATACTTGGGTGACCATCTTGTAGGCAGTGCCGTCTCGACACAGAACGTGACCCACAGTCCACTCTGTGAAAACTACCCATCCGAGGACACTCATTCCGATCATTTCCACCCCCTCTTCGTTTGTCACTTTTGCAAAGGCTTTTACCTTCGCCCTCAACCGTGTGCCCTATTCGTCTTGCACAATGACTGCTGAGCACCAAAGTAGATCACTGGCTACTTCCCTTCCGACATACGCGAAAGCAGTTGGCGTCAGAATGATGGGGGTGATTCATTATAGTGAATGCTCATTCACATAGGCCGACTATGCAGCCTGAGCACGCATGTACGTAAAGCTGTACTGGTACACGCCTTGCCACCCATAACCTACTTTGCCTCTCCTATAAAGCATTATTTAATGCATTGCACAAATTATGTAGGTAGGAACAGAATAGTGTTCGTAAGCCTAAATTTGCCATTATTTTACCATCACACAAGCACACACTTTAGTGGCACTTTATAGAAAAAAGATTACCCTTTCTCTCCGATACAATTGGCACAGATTTCTACAAGGCCGCGATTTCACGCAATTCGTCAACTCAACGCCATCTATGTCCTTTTTATAGTTAAGGCAAACGTATCCACTATCCACCCGAATTGACGGATATTAATGGCAAAAGCAAAATTCCCTCAAAGGATATTGCTACGCCTACACAAATGGAGGGGCGTGCTTCTGCTTGGGCACAATTGCGTTAGGCCAAGTTGTCAAGGCAATGCCATGCTGCATCAATGAGGAAGCACAATTCTACTTAAGAAAAAAGATATCATACAGACAATGCGACATCTCGAAGCACATTCTCGGATCAAATTATCCATAAATGTATGCAAATACATCCTCTTCCAAATCAAATTTCAGATTTGTTAAGGATCGCAAAATCAAATGGAGGTGGTCTCACTCAGATAGCCTGGCCTTATAAATGACTGAGGTCACTAACGTTGGGTACTTTCATTCTCCTCCGCATAATTGCCTTCACGCTTCATCTAAAACCGGTTCGAAAGTCATAAGACGGTCTAATCCAGTGACGACTGTACGAGGAATGTTGTCCACGGCAACAACAACTGAGCAGACACTAAAAAATGGATTGACTGGTGCATTCAAAAGCACAGCTCTGCCACCAAATGGCGTCTGCAGGGGTTCGTTTGATGACATAACTGCAATTGTCGCGCTTTTGCCGCCCTAACACATCAGCGCTATAGTATGGACGATGCCTTCCAAGTGGCAAGAAATCGTATTTACAGGAGTACCCACACTCCTCCTCCATTCCATCTCAAGTCCTAGCATTCGCGTCCAAAATGGTAAATTAAGAGGCGGATCTCATGACATGGCTCAAAAGATGACGCAACCGTCGATATGTCCGAAGAAGTGCAGCAGCAACAACAAAGGCAAGGTCGTAGGGCGAGGATGCATTGCACACAACACTTCTCACTAACTATCTAGCGACCCGATCTATAGGTCCTTTCTGCCACGTCATTACTGCTACCGTTGGCTAGTAGCGATGGCAACCTGCTGATGGAATTAAAGAGCCTCCCACAGCCAGGACTTGCGCATTGTGGAGGTAGTGGCGGAGGCTACTGACTATTCGGGCACACAGAAGTACTGTGCTGAATGACAAGCCCGGCGTGCAAAGCTAGCATCCTGTGCTGTTCATTCATGTATCCATGGCCATCACAAATGACTTCGTGTGAAATAAATCATCCTCGTTGTACTTTGGGCTCGCGACTCCTTTAGCACCAGTTTAAAGTCGAGTGAGTGGCAGGCACGCATTAGACTTCACTTGCTAAATTATTGCTACATCAAAGCGCATATTTCTTATGGTGAAGATCATGTGAAACGGCTTGAGTGTTTGCATTAAATATATGTTTGAGCCAAGATTCGTCGCTGAAGTCATAATAAGTTGTATGGAGGGGCACGTGTTATTAACGTAGGGAAGAACTCAAAGCCTGTGTTGTAGAGCAAAGCACAACGTACAGAGACTGAATCGTTATTACAGTGCAACGCATAGTTGAGCAAGCTGTCAGACAAATCACTGCGTTCAGGTCAGTCACGGCAAAATTCCAATCTTCGATCGCCCGCAATTAAATTTTTTTTAAAATGTATACAATTCCGCCAGTTCTATTTAACTATTTCTGCAAACTATGACATAATTGCACTTTAGGATACACCAGAAGACCTGTTCAAATAGCACATAATTACTTGTTTTTTTTGGTTCGGCTTATTGTGAATTCCAGGTTCAATTGGTTTTGAGGCTGCACAGGCTACCAAGGGACTTATTGTAGTCTGGAGTCAACATTAGACCTTTTCACACGATCTCTACAACATTCACTTCAGTAACCCCAGTAAGTGAGAAGACGCTAAAGCCGTCCCTTTGCTCCACGCTTTCATGGACAATCATTTGGCTTCGCTAGCACCCCTGTCATTCCGCCTGCGCCTTTTCGCTGTTATTTAGAATAAGGCTTAGAGACTCGACTAGCGCCTCCGTCATGACTCTGCGGGGTACTTCCGTATCAATTCTCGGGCGTGAGAACGCAAGAATCCTAAGTTTGCTGGCCAAGCCAATGCGGGCCTTGGATAGAAAGGCTAAAAACTTAAATCGGTCTTTTTTCCACGTAAAATCCTGCCACTGCTACTGTCTTAGTGCGTATCCGACTCACTGATTAGCTGGAGGATGGAAGGTAACTTTGCCACAGACGGATCCTTCGATGCGGCTGGACCCACCAAAACAACATGCTTCGTCTAGACTTCGGTGGGGAAAGCCAGTATGAAATACAGTGTGCATCTGTCAATGATTGTGTTATTTGTGATGAGCAATCAGGCATAGGTGATGGCAGTTTCAAAGCTTTGACTGAGCGTTCGCGAGGACAGCATTGCAATAGCTGCAATCGTTTGTTTCAGGTGTTCCGTCTTGTCAACTTTTGCACCAATTTCACTTTTTATGCGACATTTGACTTCCTATTATCAAAGGCTCGGATTCAGTGCCTTGCTCCATGGCTAACTGTGTGATTCGCCAATGATACCCCCTGTCCATCCCCTTGGTTAGGCTTTGTACATCTCGATAAAGCCGAATTTGTACTTCCTTCCTCCATGGTCATTCATCCACCAACCTTGGAACCCGATTGGCTCTGATGCATCCATGAGCAAACGCAGTACTTGTCGAGATTTCGTGAGTGCTTTTTAACATCAGCTGCTTTCTTTGCAACCAAAAAATGAATATAAAAATTTAATGGAAAAAAGTCGTATGTGACTATTGCTTATTCTTGTTTTTTAAGGATTGCATCATCCAGCCACTTACTCTCTCTGTTGTGGCTAAGGAAACTTTTGCTCTACTTTTAGTGGTAGAAATTCAAGTCGTGTAATGTCTTGTAGAAATGTAACTTCACGGTGTCCGAATTATACGATGTGGAATATGATTGTTTAATTATGGCTAGTAGAAATCTTAATGATCGTACGTGGCTTAAGAAATTATCCCAATTTCTTAAATTGTTATTTTAAATCAAATGCATGACACAGCTTCATGAATACGGCAAAAATCGTGCGGTCCTTTCTGAGAGGGTCATTGCCAAGGCTCTTCTTAGCTGGTTGACTGCTTTGATCATAATATCTTTTTAAAGGGATATCAGCTGTGATACAGGAGCACATATGATGGGGATTTTTCAGTTGGAAACAGTACTACTTATTGGTCTCAGTAGCTTCGATTGCTGGGAGTGTATTGAAGGCTAATAAGCATCAAGCCATACGTGAGTGTAACTCCATTGGTGCTGAACGGAATTTTTGAAGTCTCTAACGTCTTTATAAACTAACATTAGTCTTGAGCTGCATGTGGCTCTATTTTCTGACCTAAGGTATTTTTTGGGCATTGCAAATACGAACCAAAAGTAATCCGAGTCGTTCCCTCAAATGCCTCAACGATGTTTTATTGCAATGAGTTCCCCTAGTAGTTTTTTTTCTATTTGCAGTCAATTTTGCACGTTATTTTCTCAAAGAAGTGTTACCAGACAGTAAGAGCGTTTCGTCTCACTGCTTGGTGGAAACTTCGCACGAGTTTTGTGATTCCCTTTGCGTTGGTTCATTTATTTGCTTCAACTTTAACAAGTGGAGTGACATTTGTCCTAATACGTTAGTGACTTTTTTCACTAGGTACGTAAAAGATAAAAAGGTTGCATTATGCTTGTCTGTTTTTCTATGATGTAGGACGTTACCTATGCAAGGCCCACTTTCTGCACAGATTTTCTTCGACAGGACGTGCTTCAAGTTGCTTTCCCCATTAAATCGCAAATACAGCCAGCTTATTTGATGAGCAATGTGACAGAAATATGGCTTGGCAACAATCTCAGATATTGGCACCTAAAGTGCCAGAGGCGGAGGGAATAGACCACTCTCGCAGTATGCTTCACCTAGAGCGAAAATTGCAAGTGGCGCTATGACCTACTTAACTCGTCTTTTTCTCCACGTCAAAGATTAGTTTGATGGTCATGATGATTTGAAATTTGTTTTCTTACTTGTTGATTTTTCAAATAATTTGAATGAGTGTCACAATCCTCCTAAATGCAATTGAGATGAACGGGGTCGAAGCATTTAGGAAGAATGTATGCAGCGCAGCTCAGCAGTAAAGGAGCATAAAAGCGAGGCCTTGCTTAGGCATTCCATCGTTTGGAACCACTACTCCTATTGTGTGGGCTGGCAAAATTGCACCTTCACAAGGGACCCACTCACTCCTGCTGTGAATCTGCCAGGCCCTAGTCCACATACAGTCCTTGGAATATGAACCCGTTTCTGGATTTGCCATGCAGTGACTGCTAAGCAGCGTTTCAGTGGTGTCGGTATTCAGCCCCAAAATTTTAATATAACTAAGATGCTAAAGAAAGGCAAGGAGTGGTAGAGTAGAGTTGTGACGGCCAATGTCCATCTCATTTCTCCACAATAAAATGAGGCCATCGGCCTGAATTTGTAGATAACCTCCGTTCCAAAACAGAGGCAAGTGAACGGAAACGTGTCACTGTCTTCACATCGTCAACTATAAAAGGACCGACTGGCGATCGCGACAGACTTACATCCTAATTTGCTGTAAAACGCTGCTGATGCTATGGAGCTAAATTAGGTATCGCCTCTCCACTGCGGTTACCAAATCCTCAGCCTACACAAGATAAATGACAATAGGCTTGCGATTCTGAGGACTCGTCACCCTCATTATTAATGACGACACTTCCAAGCCTAGAGGACTTGTTACGCCAGTTAAATCTTTTTCTAGTTTGTTAGCAGCAGACATAATAGACCACTTGTATTTCGCTTGCCGACAAAATACAAGTTCCAAATAGACACATGACTGTGTCAATCATCGTGCGCACCATGCACTCGGAGTAGTTGCAAGAGTAGAAGACAAGCAGAACATCAAACCTCAAACGCTTATTTCAGACCAAGGAAAAGTCAAAGTCTGTCTGTCAAAATCTGTCGCATACTCCATGCACCATCAAAACATTCCGTTTTAAACCAAGGCCTTCCATGAGATCCATGTTGGGAAGCAACTGTTATCTTAAGTTCATGGCTATCTGAGGATTTCATAAATTTGTTATTTCTAACATGTCTTTAATTTAGCTGGCTTCAATTCTTCCAAACATAGCTGCCATCTCGGCATGTCATACTTCACAGTTCCTGTCCTATGATTGAAGTCCATTAGGTCCCACCCGCTCATCTCACCTGCCCATGCAAACTTTTCCACCTGCAGTTCCCTTTATCTCCCTTTATTTGCCTTCTTTCCACAGCCGCTCCTTCTCTACACACATCTTGCACAAATTTCACTCCTGCTTCTTCATTTCTCCATTCTGCAAGTAGTAGTATTAGCAGTAGGTTCCCCTGTACCATTGCCATTCCCTCCCTTCCACCCTCCATCCACCCACTCATCCGCATGCGCCTACAGAGTGCAAATTTAGTCATTCCAACTCCAATCACCTCTTCAATCCCACCATTACCACCACCACTTATAGACTGCTAGCAAAATCCCTCCTCTCCCTCCTTCATTCAATCGCACATTCATTTAATCATTCATTTTATCCACTTCTGCTTTTTCTACTAAGGTTAAATCCTTCCACAAGTCAGACAACTACCTGTCAAAACAGTTGCTTTTCTCCCATAATGATGCTGGTTCACCTCATAATTTGCGTATTCTATCTTGTCGTCACACATATGTGGCATACATATGTTTCCAATTTACCATTTCCCTTTTAGAATCCCACCACTGCTGCTGCTATTTGTACCTCTCACATAAATTAATGCATATATGCCTACCTGGCTGTCGCTTCTTCCGATTTCGTCCTACACCCAATTTAGTACACCGTCAACCAGCTGCCAAATCTCGTTCCTTTTATTCCACTTTGGTGAGAACCAAACGTCTATCAAACAAGTTCTTGCGTTTTCAATTTGCATTCTACTCTTAGCTTCATGAAATCATATTCCTCATTTCGTCTCCCTTTACTCCTGCTGCAGCTAGTTACTTTGTTCATTTTCCAAAATAGCTTGCCTTCGTCCATTCAGCTAGGATATGCTGCAATTAGATGTTCGCAATTGACGTGCTCACCGGCCAATATTCGTCAGCAGTATATTTAACGCAGGATTTTCACTGCTTTCCTCACCTGTAATGCGCTCTGCTCTCGTTTGTTCCCTTCGTGGCATTGCTTGCGGTTACTTGGGTGACCATCTTGTAGGCAGTGCCGTCTCGGCACAGAACGTGACCCACAGTTCACTCTGTGAAAACTACCTATCCGAGGGCACTCGATCCGACCCCTTCCACCTCCTCTTCGTTTGTCACATTTACAAAGGTTTTTTACCTTCGATCTCAACCGTATGCCCTATTCGCCTTGCACAAGGACTGCTGATCACTGGCTACTTTCCTTCCGACATACGCAAAAGCAGTTTGCGTTAAAATGATGGGGGCGATTCATTATAATGAATGCCCATTCACATAGGCCAACTATGCAACCTGAGCACGCATGTACGTAAAGCCGTACTGGCGCATGTCTTGCCACCCATCACCCACTTTGCCTCTCCTATAAGGCATTATTTAATGTATTGCACATATTATGCAGGCAGAAACAGAATAGTTTTCGTAAGCCTAAGTGTGCCATTATCTTACCATCGCACAGGCACACACTTTAATAGAATTTTATAAGAAAAGTTTACCCTTACCTTCCGATGTGATTGGCACAGATTTCTGCAAGGCTGCGATTCCACGCAATTTGTCAACACTACGCCAACTGTCTTTTGTGTGGTTGGGGCAAACGCATCTGCTATCCACCCAAATTGATGGCGAAAGCAAAACTGCCTCAAAGGATGTTGCTACGCCTACACGAATGGAAGGGCGTGCTTCTGCTTGGGCACAATTGTGTTAGGCTAAGTTGTCAAGGCAATGCCATGCTCCATCAATGAGGAAGCGTCATTCTACTTAAGAAAAAAGATACCATACAGACAATGCGACGTTTCGAAGCACATTCTCAGATCAAATTATCTACAAATGCATGCATATACATCCTCTTCCAAATCACATTTCGGATTTGTTGAGGATCGTATAATAAAATGGAAGTGGTCTCACTCTGATACCCTGACCTTACGAGCGACTGAAGTCACTAACGCTAGGCTCCTTCTTTATCCTCCACATAATCGTCTTCACGTTTCATCTAGAATCAGTTTGGAAGTCATAAGACGGTTTAATCTAGTGGCAACTGCACGAGGAATGATGTCCACGGCAACAACTACTGGGCAGACATTTAAGAATGGATTGATTGGTGCATTCAAAAGCAGAGGTCTGCTACCAAATGTCGCGCTTTTGCCGTCGTAACACATCTGCGCTATAGTATGGACGATGCCTTCCAAGTGGCAAGAGATCGTATTTACAGGAGTACTCACACTCCTCCTCCATTCCATCTCACGTCCTAGCATTCGAGGCCGAAATGGTAAATTAAGAGGCAATCACATGACATGGCTCAAAATTACCGCTTTTGAGAAGATGACGCAACAGTCGGTAAGTCCAAAGAAGTGCAGCAGCAGCAATAAAGGCAAAGTTGTAGGGAGAGGCGATATTGCACGCAACACCTCTCATTAACTATTTAACGACATGATCTACAGGTCCTTTCTGCCTCGTCATTATTGCCACCGTCGGCAAGCATCGATGGCAGCCTGCTAAAGGCATTAAAGAGCCTCCCACAGCCAGAACTTGCGCATTGCGGAGGCAGTGGCGGAGGCTACTGACTACCCTAGCACACAGAAGTACTGTGCTGAATGACAAGGCTAGCGTGCAAAGCTAGCACCCTCTACTGTTCACTTATGTCTCCATGGCCATCACAAATGACTTCGTGCGGAAAAAATCACCCTCGTCGTACTTTGAGTGCGCAACGACCTTAGCACCGGTGTAGAGCCGAGTGAGTGGCAGGCACGCATTAGACCTCACCCGCCACATCCCATCCAAGAGGGAGCTTCTTATCAGGAACCTTGAGTGATTTGGATTTGACAATGGTTCTACGATATTATAAGTAGCTTTAACTTGCACGTTCTTTACTATTGCAAATTATTGTTAGTGGCCATCTTCCTGCATTTTTAGTGATCTAAATGCATGGTTGTCAATAGAACAACAGTCGAAAACGAATGCCTGCTTTATTAACGTCACTAGCATTCTCACAAAGCGATGTAAAGCCAAAAGCAAGAGAAAAAGTTAAGGGAGTAGAAAAATGGGTGTCTAACAGAAAAATTTTATTGGTAGCCATATCTACTGTTACGTTGATCGATTATTGCTGCAGACATCAAGGTGACAACACTTAAGACCTCTCCAAAGGGATCTGAAATTTTATTTGAAAAGGCAACCAAATTAAATTACGGGAAATTTTGAGTATTCATAGCATTGTGACTTACAGAGTGTGCAATCATTTTGTAAAAGGCTGAGAGATTAAAGAACTACACTGCTTTGCATCGGAATACCTTTTATGCCCCTCATTAACCTTGTATTTTCCATGACTTGCCCATGTAATTCAAAAGAATCTTCACATCAGTTCAATCGTGCTTTCACATCCCAATCCCACCTTATAAGATACGCAAGCTTGGGCCTTTAGGCTTACGTGAGTGTGATGGTTTAGTGTTGTAGCACGGGAATTTTGGTGAAATTGACCTCGATCTTAAAAGCTTATAAGTAGCGTTTTATTTTATAAAATGCATGCTTTACAGATGCACTCTTAATGACATCGCTTCTAAAGGCGGATACGATCACCCACCTTTCCACTAATCAAGAACCCCAAACCGAGTAGCACGAATTGACTTCTGTTAAGCAATCCTGCTGATTTAAGGAACTTAAGCATGAGACATAAGCAAGTCGAACTAGTGCAGATTTTTTGTAGCATCTGCTAAAATCCGTTGGCCCATGATCCTTTAAAGGACATTTCGGTAACAAGTGCTTGATTTGTATGCTGTCATTTTAGTATATTTAAATGTAGTTCTATAAACGGTGACATCGAAGGGGTCAAAAAGGCAAGCACACACCAGTCAGATAAAATTTGGCGTTAAAGTGAGATTTATTTCGGTATACTTTAGATCAAGCAGGCGGGATCGAGGGATCATTACACATGCGATGCCTCAAAATTTGGCGCCCGTTTGTTAGTAGTTTAATGGTTGCCATGCACTTCTTTTGATTTTACTTCTGCTATTGGTGCTAGCCTCACCAATGGAAAATATCGATCAGAGGAGGGCATTTTCAGTTGTGTGGTACTAGAAGTGGTTTATAAGTCATCGCAATTTTATGTGGGAACCCGTGTTCGTCTTCACAATGCAAATCGGTGGCACTGACTCAGTGTGGCTTGATGCGGTTTCATTTTAAAGTTTTAAAGGTTTACTATCGAAACAGAATGCGGTTGATTAAACGCAAATGCGTCTGTAAGATCATTTGTAAACACATCTTTGGTGAAACGCTGGCATCGGATCAGCCAGTACGGAGTTAACCCCTTTCCAATTAATGTATAAGCATGCCTTTTCTGAGGACAAAACCAACTTCAATTTTAGCAGAGTTGGTCTTGCTAACGTAGTTCTTCATCTTTTATTATTCATATTGCTAAAGCTGACAAAATGTGTAGTAACCCTGTTTTGACAACTCATGCGGCCCTTCAACAAACTGTTTGCCGCTGATCTGGAAAGGAATACGAAAGCGCTGATTAAGCAATCCAACCAATCATGTAAGGAATTTTTAATGCTTAAAAAGATTTTGAAATTGGTAATAATCGCTATAAGCCAGTTCTTACGCATACATTGATTTGAGTGCCATCGAGTTCACATTTACAGTACGAGTGGAAATGGATCCGATAGAGATATTTTCAATGTCGACGAATGTGGAAGGTCAGGTAGGGTGCGGCGCTTGCGCAGGAGCCGAATATGCATGCCATTTCAGCATACGTGGTGACTACTGGGCCGCAATCTAGATAATTCACCCACTCGTCTCTTTCAACATGCGCAAGGGCAATTGGCACCAGAGTAATGAATGCGACTAGAAATGGTGAATGCTCTTCCACCTAGGCCAAATATGCAAATTGTGCTACCTTAAGGACACTGAAGAAAGGAACGTGCATCTGCGTAAAGCCATGCCAGCACACGTCTTGCATTAAGATCTCTCTCCATTCATAAGGATCCCCCACTCTTCTCCACCCAACACGCATGTCATTCCCTTTTTTTAATTCCTAATGATAAAGACAACGTACAAAGCAATGAGGTGCAGTGCTCAGTTTAGTGGCATGGCAGACGATATGTGTAGGCCTGTGTGGTGCATTCGGTTAGCGTATTCGGCAGTTAACTGTATGGTTTATGGTTCGAGCCCATCAGAGGGCGAGGGCATATTTTGCGGCGTAGCTCGCGACGCTCTATCACTTAACTCTTGCTGTTGCTGCTGCTGCTTGCGCCTCATCATCACTTTCACAAGCACGTGCACCCGGCATCCACTGGGCATGAGTGCACAAATGCGCTGGAAACGGGGATGGAGATGGTGGAGTAGTGACGATGGTGAAAGATGTGCTGGCTGTAGGAGATGGGGGCGAGAGTAGGCCTGTGGGTGGTAGTGCGCTGCAATGCCATGCGGTGCCCAGTTTGGTGACATGGCAGATACTGTGTGTAGGTCTTCGCACCGGAATCGTTAGTGCGTTCGGCTGTTAACTGACAGATTGATTGTTCGAGCCCACCCGAGGGCGGATTTATCTATTGCGGTGCAACATGCCCATGCTGCGCGACAGGTGGCGGTGTGCGAGTGGTGTTCCTTGCAGTCGCATTGAGTAGTTGCTTCTGATGCAGTTTCACATATTATGCCCTTTCACACAGGCTGAACACGTACACTGGGTAACTTGGTAGCGCTGGCTTGGTATGGTCCGATGAGAATTTTTGTCGTCTAACAAACAAAACATTCTAAAGTTAACTTTAAGAATAAGAAGTTTCCACCCAAATAATATGGTTGATTAAATGCACTTGCATTTTAAGGCCATTAATAAGCACATCTTTGTTGAAATGTTGGCATCGGGTTAGCATGTGCGGAGTTGACCCCTGCCCCGCTCACGTATATGCATGCCAGTTCTAAAGACGAAATCCTGCGCAAATCTTGGTGGGGCTAGTCTTGTTAACTCGGCATTTCATCTCTTACCATTCAGATTACTAAAGCTGCCCAAATGTGTAGCAACCATGTATTTGCAACGCATACGGCCTTCCAAGAATTGCTCAAAGTTGGGGACGCCAATATGCAAATCAGGTGGTTCACTCACTGGTAAAATAGACTCAGGTTGTTACTTTGAGGCAGACTTTTATCTGTCACAATTTTGCATGTGGAACTACTAACTATGCGATCCAACCAGTTAAGGAAAAATTTTTAGTAATTGAATATATTTTTGAGATAGGTAATAGCCGCTAGATGCCGACATTTACGTGCGCATTGATTTAAATCCTTTGAATTTCTGTCCACGACATCGGCAGGAGTAGGCTTCAGTAGAGATATCATTAATGTTAATGAATATGAGGGGCCGAGTGAAGTAAGACACATGTGCTGCAGCCGAAAATGCTTGTCGCAGAACTAAGTTGCAAGTGGTCATTGCGCTAATTTTTCAAAATATGCAAAAGCAATCACGCTATCAAGCACGTGCAGCACAATGGACACATTAATAACCGAGTCAGTTGATCATCTTACACTGGTCTGCACAAAGTCCTAGGCTCTCTATAGTGTCTGCCTAGCTTAGCCCAAAATGCAGCGATTTGCATTTCCAATACTTAAGGTTGTATTTGGTCAAGAAACACTGCAATTTTACCCGTGTAAGATGATCAAAACAGAATCCATGTCCTTAAGTGTTTCGTGGAACACCCGCACGCTTAAGCATCCTACCGCTTGTTGGTGCCCCTGTTTATGATATGAATATGGTAGCTTTGATGCTGATTACTTTGTTGATTAAAAAGCATATTCTTTCTTGCCAAGAAGAAGCTTTATGTTTGGACCAGATAAGTAGACGCCGTAGTAGATACATTCCTATTTTCGCTGCAGAAAGATCCGTAGACCACATGATTCAACCGCTGCATTACTTTTGACGTGTGAAGCAAATGCAAATGAGAACCGTGAAAATTTTATGAAGATGGAATAAATACGGATAAGTGCTTCGTTAGTTGCAGCCTTTTGTAACCCCATTGTCTGCACGCAGACTTAAAATTTCCGAGACAGTAAGGCGCATTTTAACAGACCCTGCTAGTTCAGCCTAAAAATTGTGCGTGAGTTAATGAAAAATGGAGAGAAGTGCAAAGTGCAAAGATTTCAAAAAAAAATCAGATCTTCAGCCATACCAAAATCTCACTAACCCATTTTCCAAAAGCGTTTATAATCAGAACTTAAGACTAAATAATTGCTCCACGTATTTGTGTCTTTTCGGCTGCTAATGGCAAAACGCTCGACTGACTGCTTTAAATGCGTTTCCATGCTGTAACTGATTCCAAAGTAGCCACTTGATATCGTTAGGCCTTGATTGATTTATTTGGAACTCCGTTTTGGCTGCTGGCGACTTCAGCCTCCGAGGTTAGCCTGGCCTTCTGGACATGGCAGTGGCTCTTGAGACCCTCTTTGCTCTTCACTACGCAGCCCATCATCTCCAGAAAACTGTCACACACCTAAGCACAAATAAACTACATCAAAAGGCTTGTTGTAATTTTGAGCCTCTGATTTTTTGAAAGAGGAAAGGTAGGGCAGAATGGGTAGTGAGATATGTTTGCCCAAAATGATTGTTAATCTAGGCTAAAGTTACTGCCAGGATGTATTTTGTTCCTGCAGTTGAAATTGTCACTGTGCTCCCATGGTCAGAATGTTAACGGCACACTTCTAAAATTAGTCTGAGTGAATAGCTCTGACAGACTTATCTTCAGTAAGTTCCTGTTGCTTACTATATTTTGCAATTAAGTGTGCCATATTCCTAGTTCAGCACATCCTCACTGGCTCCCATACCCTTCGGATGAATAGACCAGATGGGTTGGGACACGTTTATTAGTTAGAGTCAGCGCAAATCACTACAAGTCTTGACGATGAGCACACTGAGCTCTTCTCCGGCCCAGGAATTCTGACTTCACTTGCCTCACAATGTGCAAATCAATCGCCCTCTTTTGCCTACAATGTACATCTAGGCAAGAAAAGCACTTTCTAGCTTCGCTGCTCGCATGAGTTACCCTCGGATAGTCTCGTTGTGAATTGACCCGAATAATGGGACTGCAAGTCAATATATTAATGGAAGAAGCAAGTGTGCACTTCAGGGCGCCATGAACAGTGCACGCAAGAGCGCACTGGTCGAGGGTGTGAAAGTGATAAATGTTTT
Source organism: Taenia hydatigena (assembly GCA_036345935.2). Classification (NCBI taxonomy): domain Eukaryota; kingdom Metazoa; phylum Platyhelminthes; class Cestoda; order Cyclophyllidea; family Taeniidae; genus Taenia; species Taenia hydatigena. Next base: position 8,643,820 of record JADWOT020000002.1, on the reverse strand, counting down.
CTTTGCAAGCGATTTTAACTTGTTCTTTGCAAACGCCCATCCACACCTCCATGCTTGTGCTCGATGGCTAAATTTCTGGATCGCATATCTGTCCGAACTGCATCGAATTCGTTCGTTTGACAAGCTGCCAAGCAATTAAAGTCGAGATAGAACAGCTGTCATGTGGAAGGGAGAAGGCAATGCTTCGGGGCGATGGGTGCATGGCGATGGCTGATGACTTCGAATCGAAAAAATCGATGTGAATCTGAGTGCAGCAGCTACGGCCAACTGTGTTGGACCCTTACCGGATGCGAATCTTGTTCTTCAGCGGAGGCATTGCGAGCCTGCCCAGATCTGACGCAATAGTTGAGGTGGATTTGTGGAGCCATTTACAAGCAGAACAACACGCAAAGTTTCACATTGTAATGGGGAAATGAATCCCTAATTCCACGTACGCTGTAAGGAATTGCAAGAAGCTGAGTGCAGAGTTTGTTTGCAGACAGGGAACGCTTTGCAATGTGAACTTAATGGAGGCCAAATTTGAAGGCGCTTCTTAATACGGTATTTATTTAATTTGCATGAGTCAATAAGCCCGCTTTTGAATTGACAACCACAACTTAAGCTGTGAATGCATTCGTGGCCAAAATACTCGTGCGACTGTGAGCAAAGCACACTTACGATTCCAAACGTAGAAGGTGATCAATGCGTGTGCCAATGTGCGCACTAGGAAAAATAGGGTCCAAGGAGTAAGAGTTCATTGGGATCCAAATAAATCAATTTGTATGCACGCAACAGCGTACAACTCGCTTGATCTTGTGAATTAATGCGGTCAGGTATTTGACATTTAACCATCGAATTTATTTTGAGTTGGCCCTGTTTTGCGCAGAGAAGAGAGCAACTGTCCTTGGCTTCTCGCTAGGTTGAGAATTTCCAAGGTCTAGCCTCAACTTAATGTTCTATTAAAAATTTGTCTGCTTGCCCCTACTCCAAATCTACAGTAAACACCTAAAAGGCATTGTAAAGTCGTAAGCACCGCCCAATCTGGCCCATTCGTTTGGCCCATGCTATGACCGCTATCCAAATGGTTGTGAACCATCTGTTGCCTTGACAGACTCGTTACCGGACCGGCGCACGCAGTTTGGTGTATCGGATCTAGTGAGGTCTCCGCTGAAACACATTTGTCTTTCTACACCTTATAGCTCTAATTCACAAGCTAAGCTAACGGAATTCGAATGTCCTCTTCGCCTCCTCCAATAGTCAGGTGTCGTTGCCGTCATGGAATATTCTAGCTACTCATTTAAAATGGGAAGGAAAGCACTTCTAATTTTACTCAGTCTGATGTGATGGAGAAGGTTTCAAATCAAAGTTTTAGCAGATGCGTCGTTTGTAGTGGGTTTATTGAGCTTTCCATGAGGTTGTGACAGTGGCAGAGATCACTGTGAGGCTTGGTGCACGGAACAAAAGCAAATCAACATAGCAGGGAGTATCGGTGGGGCGTTGAAGAAACATTTGGCTACTGCTACCATGACCCTTAACACGCGCAAGTTACTCCAGTTCCTTGATTTCTGGATTCTTCAGTTTAATAGAAATATATGCATGGGCTAATCGTCGATAAATAGGTTTAATGCAGCAGGTATCTGCTGCTCACAATCGCGTTCATTCTGAATTTTACTTTATCCAGATATATAAACACCCACACATTTACAAACAAAGTTAGTTTAACATCCTCGCTTGGTAGGATTGTGTGCTAAAAGCAAATCTGGGGGTCAAGGATACACATTCAATAAGGCTTAGTGCAGAAGTTTGGGGGCATATTAGTAGTATACGGTAGCCATTATGCAACAGTAGGCGTTTACGAACATTGGAAATTCCCTTTTTTAATCACGGCTAGAAAGAATCTGCAGGAATCATTATTGAGAAGCCAGCAGATATGTATGACTCAGTGCTCAAATGCCACGTTCTAATTCAACCTGCATAAAGCTTCGTTTTTATTTAATTTTAGCATATTCCTTCCTGGAGTGGCAGGCATTTCTAATATTTCCTGCTACTAAGGGCAAATGGGTAATAAGAGCCAAGCGCGAACAAAAGAATTCAGGTGTTATCTAATATTTGAATTTAGGCTTGGAGGAAATGAAAGGCTGGTAGAAACCTGCGATGAAAATGCCGCTTTGAGGTTAGGAACAAAATAGAAATTCTAAGCTTAGTTTTATTTTGCCGTTTTGCTTTGTTCTTACTACCACTGTTAAGCAGAGCACCTCGTCCGCCCTCTTCATACATTTGAACCGTAAGGTGGCTAAAGGAGGTATTGATGGGCCAAAAGATCAAGAGCTTGGGGCGAAGACCTCAGCGGTTGTAGACACTGACTCCTCCACAATTCCTTCCTGCGATTCGAGGTTGTGAGGAATTCTTGATGACATGGGTGCCAAAGAGGGTAGACCTGTTCTATTCTGCAGACAAATTAACCACCTTGCTGTTCCTAAAAGACCCTGAAATCGTTTTTCCAGAGTAATGATCTGTGTTGGCTATAACAACCGATTGAACGCAAAGTGTGGATACGCCATAACACTAAAGGTTTGCGTGCAATCAGCCTACGATACATATCTTTGTGGTTTTACTGATAGCAAATGTTCCGTCCCAACATTAAGCATCTTGCTGCGATTCAGTTACCTTGCACTGCTCTAGAAAGAATCAGCTCTGAGCTGTATCTGGATAAGATTCGGCTAAAAGTATCACGCAAGGACGTCAGTATAATTTGCAGGAAGACTTGGTTCCAAGACAGTGGAAGTCAAAAGATCCCGCGCCTCACGACAAGAAGTGAGGAGAGCAACTGATCTACCCCAAATAGAGTCTGGCAGAAAAACACCCATAGAACGCATGATGACCCGATTGATATTACGCACTAAAATATCTAGCGCTGGATCCAAATGCTCTTTTCATGCAGTGAAGCTAAGTATCGCCTTGTATTTCAGGAATAAGCAACTAACAGCGCACACGAAGACACGATCAGGAATGACCACTAGAGGCCTGTTCAAAATATTTACACGCATATGCGTGTGCAGTATCCGAAATAATGATACCTCCGTATTTATAGTAGGCAGATGGAACCCGGATAGACAGTAAGGTGCAGTTCATGCGAGAACAGGGAACCAAGCGAAACGTGCTTTTAGACATATCATCCCAGGCCCAGTGACTACTGCATAAAATTCGAATAGGGAAGGAAAAAGTGATTCTGCACCCATGCTCTATTTTCTCATCCCACATATTGTACTTTGTGAACAAGTGGATATTGGGTGAGAAGGTATGTAGCAAGTGCCTATTACTTGATCTAATGCCACAAGGTACATAGGCGAGAAAATGACTGCAATAAAACGCAGGCCATACTCACGAACTGAAAGGGGGCATCTTCCACTACTCATGCTCATCATTGCATTGCACACATTCGAGTCGGATGTTGACGTTCACAGCAAGCAAGTGATTTGTTGCGGCTTAAAGGCAAACAACTTATTCATTCTGCTTGCCACCATCGTTGTGAAATGTCTTAGCATTAAATGTTCCACGTTTTCGTTCCCAACGGATTCAGAATGCCTGTATAATTACCGTTAACACTAAATACGCTCTGTTTGCGCAGAAGAGAGAAAGGAAGGAAAGAAACCACTGCCTGAACACTTCCAGTGGGAATTCGTGAAGTCAAACTCCATTGCGGTGAATTGGAATGTGCAAGCTTTGGGCGGACACTACGCGAACCAGATTAAGCTGACCGCGCTTTCGACTTCTCACCCCTTCTCATCCATGATTAAAAGGGCAGATTTCTCACGGGGGAGAATCAATCTCGATGGATTGGAGGCCAACACACAATACCGAGTGTTTGTGGACACAGAGACAACTGAAATATACGATGGGTACATTAAAACACCACTTCCCGGTAAGCCGACTAGTGTGATTGTAATGCGCTTCGCCATACCGAGGGATGACATGTTTGTTTGCATAGAGAGGAGGAGAGTGCCATGGCAACAAACTAATGGGCCTCGTGGTCCACTCCGTCTGGCTCCGCCTATTGCGGCAATGAGGCTTGCTTGAGCCTACGTGTGCGTAAGTACAAATTAACAACAGTTTGGACATGCTTACAACCACGGCCTATTATGCAAAATTACCAAACCTCTCTTTTTCCAACATAGGCCTTCGTGGTGCATGCAATGAAGCAGCGACACTCATTCGTGTCTCATTATTTCCGGTGCAACCTCTTTGACTGGTAAAGCTGGTTACAAATACAAGCTTTTTACGCTTGCTTTATTTTCTTGGGGTTGTTACTTCCGCCAACTCGAGAATGAGTTTCTGCTGCGTTGCAAGCTGAGACAAATGCCCTGTGCCTCAAATTCTAGCATTTTTCAAGATATTCTACATTCAACGAAAACCAAAGTGCAACTTTAAGACACAAGTGCAGTTCTACTAACAAATCGATGGCATTGTATTTAAGCTAAGTGCGTAGTTACTGTAGACGATGAATTATACTAGGAGTCCGCTAATACGAGATGAATTTGGACGGTGCTCCTTCTAACGCAATCGTTGTGCTGATATTTAGCGTTTACTGAAAGGAAGGAAACTCGCTCAGATAGCACGAAACCATTCACGGTGTTCTTGTTCGCTCAACAGAATCGGGAAAATTACTTCTCACGGCAAATGAGAAGGAGTTTGCGTAGTATGTTTAGTAAGCTGATTGGTCACCTCCATATCAGCATGTTAGCATGTGTCTTGAACACCGAAACCCTTTTTCGTTCTTGATTTGTCTCAATGCTTAATGCATATTAAGAGTGCTGAGATGATGCGACCACAAAATGAGGCGATCGTATTTTGGAATACAGTCGTCACCTCTAGAGAGCGCGGCTAGAAGTTTCAGACTAGTGCGACATGGGCCGAATCGACTTCGTCTTAAAACTTTTGTCTCACACTGCAAAATCTACCTGTAATTTGGTTGACATGAGTCGCCGCTATACAATTGCGATTGTAATTGTGGATTTAGTGTGGTGCTGCGGTGCCACGTCAACACATGATGACGCATGCACATCATCACCCTACTATTGGGTATGATAATATGTAGGGTTTGCCCTCCTCAAATCCACTTGGGCTAGACTTATCAAAAGCACACTTCGCTGCAACGCTGCGCATGACATGGTTTGAATAACTGTGCTGTTACGTGTTACCCGCACTGAGGTCAAGTTTAAATAAACCACCGGTTGCAAACTGTTGGCTTGTTCAATACAGTTTCGTCCATCGTTGACATTCTCCATGGCACACGAACAGTGTTTCCTCACAAGAGTGCCGTGTGCACTCCGATCAGCTTAGTGCAACATCATGGTGACAAAGTGGCCATGGAGAATACGACGAATAACAGATTTTGATATTGTCACCGCGGCATTTAATTGATGTTTGCCTTGTGTTGACTCACTTCTGAATTGCTTTTCAATGCCCGTAATCAAGAGTGCCTAGTTGACTGCATCTCAAGCGCACATTCATGAAGCTGTTCCGTGCTAACTGCATTTTAACTCGGGACAGATTTTAAGCTTGAAGCAATGCTTAATAATGCTCCATTTCAAATGAACTTACGATAATACATGATTTCTGAATAAAATGCATACATAAGGGTAAGACACACTTCAGGGAACCAGACGAAATTCCATCAACAACTGCCTCCAGTGCATGGGATTAAGAGGGAGAGAGTGTGCACGCCACATTATTCTCTCGCTTTGTGGGCAGTTCCAACAAAATCGCTACTTAAATGACGTCAAGTAAAGCATGTGTTCCTGGTAAACGAACGCGTTTCTAAGCTGGATAACTTTAGGAACAATAGACACTTCCAGAAGATTACGTATCCATGATCTTGCGTAAAGTGGTCGGTTGTAGACTAGGAGTGATCTTAGCATTATCGACAGACTAAAGGCAACGACTAAATTGGTGCAAGCACGCTGTAGGCCAATGGGAAGAATGGTATCAGTCTATGCCAAAAGGCAATTTTCAACACCTGAAAATGTGATGGATTTGCCACGAACGGCTCTTTCGAAATTGATATTACTATATGTTGTTAGGCATTTGCGAAAAAACAACTTTGATGTCTTCCGATCAAGACAAATAAAATAATGATGACTGATTAAGAGACGAAATGGGCTACTCGAACCTGTAAGATGTTTCACAAGGACCGAGTCCAAGTTAGCAAGTCTGCCTCTCCTGGTTGGAAATAAACCTACTTCTCTTTTAAAATCTTGTCAAGGCGTACTGCAAAGAAGCAAAGGTCAAGGTGAACCTTACTTGGAGTTGAGTTGGTTTTCTGCTGACAGAATAATACTTTGCGCACTTTTATTAAAGTCAAGGGTGGATATAGTGCCAATGTAGGTAAACTATTGCCCGAGTGCATAATCTCTGAGGCCACTAGCATGGCGTGCAGTCAACGCTGCTCAGCTAAGGCCCAAAAGCGGAGCCATTAATGTCCGCATAGGTAAGACAAAGAGTTGGATTGCAAATCAAGTCGCACAAAATATATTACGCACTATACTCGCTACCTTGCCTTCCTCAAGGTAGCTTGGGTGCCCTTCATTGGACGCCACACGCGCAGTGTTACGAGTTTCTACGTATTTTGATTTGCGATCGGCAAAGCCGCTTTAATCCGCCTAAACCACAATATATGACAACAAATGTAGTCAGTGGAATGCTTAAATTAGAATGAGGACTTCCTTTGCAGACAGAATTTGCGCCTTTTGGCAGCAGGGCAAACCCCCTGATCTACAAATCACTGTAGGGCGACAGTCGTCAGTTATTTGACCCAACTTCTAAATAGAGGATGAGAGGTGCGCTAAGGTACACGAGCTGGTCCTAGCAGCCCAGCTGTCACATTTGCAAGGTAAGAGCCCTCCAGACAATGGGACTGCAAGATGTCATAAGCAACCTTCTTAAAGGGCATGTGCAGGCAACTCCTTTTGGTAACATCCTTTCAGCAGTGCCGAGGCTGCCATCAGCTGTACATGCACAGGAAGACTTGTAACCCACACAAGAAATGCTACACGAGTTCACCTGCTCCGAGAGAATCGTCTTCTGGTGCATGGAGTTTCTAATAACGATATGAAGGGAGTCATTCTTAGCATTAAATTTAGCTAGACAAAGGATATCCCTAGACAAGGTGGCAGAAGTTTGATCGAAGATTAATGTTACGACAAATCAAGGCTTGATGAAACTATCCATTTTGCTGATAGTAAAACACCTTAAAAATTTTGTTTGCAACAAGAAATACTGATGTAGGCAACATTAGAGCCCATCGAGATGCCGCTGGGAAATAAATGGCTGAAAAGCATATGAGAAGAAGTTTTGAGTGATTTCCAAAATGGCTAGAGGCAAGCGTTGATGGGTGTGGCATGGAGAAAGGAACAAATGTATTCGAAGAGTGATTTGGTCATAATGCTTCAAAAAGTTAGGCCGAATTCGGGACATTTTAGTGGATAGCTGCATGAATCATAGGGACACACGAAAATGGGGAAGAGACGTAGGACTTGCGGCAAATAAATCAGACTTAATTGGATGTTTAGACAGATGTGAGATTGAGAGATGGAAACGTAATGGGTAGATAAATCCATACATGATTGAGAGTTCACAATGAAGCAGATAGATAGATTTATTTAGCAGCCGGAGATGCGATCTGAGTAGGCCAATGACAATATTGGGCATTTTGCATTCCCTACTTTCGAAAGGCGCCTTTTGTATTGTTTCTGTGAAGATCCCTAGACGGCGTTTTACGCGATTCCTAGGTAAAGTTAAATGGGAATGCGATCAAGCAGAGGTTCCAGACTCTCTCCAATTCTGTTACTAGGCAATTACACAAACTACTTTTGATTTGAATGCGATTAGCTCTTCAAAAGACCGACTAGCCTATTGCTAAGCTCTTCAACCTTCCAGGATCTGATGCTGCTGTATTGATGTTGCAATTTGGCTGTTACTGCAGTTAGAACAATTCAGTCGGCGTCAAGTCCAGCCAAGTTATGGGTGCCCTAACTCAATTGGTAGGTCTAAGGGTTGACTTGGCTCCAATGAAAGTGATGTGAGAGAGCGTTCTTTTGCTTCTTCTCCTTGTGTCATCGTCACTTCTATATGGAACGTAATAAAATGGATGTTACAGATTAAACAATGCTTGCATTATTTCCTTGAGCCAGCCACTAAGCAGCAGATACCATTGCGTACCCACAAGCCAACACTTCTGATCAGCCGATGAATGTGTCTATCTGCGCAAAAATGGAGTGCAATTGAGTGAATGCATAATGAACTGCAGTATTTTCGCACACAGCACATGTCCG
>JADWOT020000002.1:8490411-8635411 GCA_036345935.2 Taenia hydatigena | reverse complement strand
TAGACGCGGAAGGTGAAATCAAGTACAAGACCTAATCACGCTATAGATCTCAAGATGACTTTCGTATCAACAGCGAGCAAATTGATGCGGTTGGGCAGCCTTGAGATATAAAGCTAACTTAGCAGGACCAAATCACAATCAAACGTCCCTGCAGTACCGATCACGGACTGACTGACTGCCTGTTGGCTCCATCATCACGTCTAGTAGATCTCACATTTATGCGAGAAGAAAATGATGTCTAGGAGGAAGGAGACAAAAAAGCGATGTTTTCTAATAGACGAGTTCCAATATAAAATTGCACCCATAGAACTACGCTTGCGAAATTTCTTTAGACGTCAACGCTGTGGGTACATATGTAAGACATGCAAATGCGCTTCAATGTAACGGGGGTCTTATCCGTTGTTGAGTCCGCAATTTTAACTCGCTCTCGTTGACGATCTCCAGCATAAGTGGACTTTGATTGACGAATGGATGCATCTCAATTCCTTTCATGTGTCAAATCACCATGGCATTCTGAAATGCACTGCAAAGGACTTCGATGCTGTAGCGTAAAGTATCCTCCTTCAACAGACACTCGTAATTGCTGGAGGGGAGATATGGCCTTCTCATTCGTCTTTGTCACTGCCTCAATGCATAGCAGCATGCTATGTGCTGAAAGGGCTATGGGTTAAGTGAAACGTAATTGATCTAAAAAGTTCCTAACCCTCGACGCCTTACTAGACAATAAAAAAATTGATGCACAAGCATGTAAGGCAAGCGTACTGTCTAGTCGCAGCAATCAAGTCCTATTTCACAGAATTCGAAGGTGTGGAAGCTCTGTCAAGCTTGACATATCCAAGTCGCGATGGTGCAATTTTCAACGGAAAGAAGATTGGCGCAATTACACTCCGCTTCTCCCTGGCTAAGTGGATCTCTATCCTATCTTCCTATTTTGGCTAGCACGAAATGTGTTTTATTTTGCAAAACCTGCTAAGCTTCATTTTTCCATTACGTTCAGTGCTTTACTAGCGGAATTTCACCGTTTACTTACACTGATCGATCAATGGTAGATAAAAGTGCCAGCAGTGCCACAACTTGTGTGACACCAATCAGCGTGAAGGAGTAACCATGACCGCATAGATAACACGTGATAGCTCTGTGTTCTAGCACAAAACCTCTTACATATGGCATTGTAGTTGTGCATTAGGTTGTAAGATTCCAGTAAAAGCGAATGCAAGCATTATTCACGGCCAGTCTCGCCCTCGGTTTCTTCCATTTTTAACTTGTGATTGTGTGCAAGGTTGAATGCTGTTATGCTAAAGCATGATGCTACATTGACCCATTCGAAATGCACACCGCACGTAGGCGTACCCAAAGCCAAGCATTTCTCAATTTAAACCAAGTGCTAAAAGCAAGCGTTTGGTGCGGTTTACTTAGGCGCTATAATCACGGCGAATAAATCAATCAGCCAAATAGCAGATGTTGTGGTTTTATTGTCAGCTAGACAGCTGTGCTGTACAAGTTTCCACTACTTTGACTAATACCTCAGGCGACAGCTTAGGTGTGCTTAATTGAAATGGCCCTTAAGTCCATTGATCACTCACTAGAAGCGCAGTCAGCTAAAGCTTTGTGTTTCATGTTTATAGTCTATGCTTTGTTGCGGATCTTCCGCACTAAGGATGTTTTAAATAAAGTTGCGCTTGTGAACTGCGGCTTCGATCATTGTGATTTTACTTGTATTTGGCGTTCTCTTTGGGGTATAGCGCCTTAAAATATCCCTCCACACTGACTTATGACACACAAGATTTGCATTGCAAAATCTTGCAACCAACACGGGCAGACTGGCGAGAATATGCGGGTTAGTTTTGCAGGTGTCCCTCCATACATTCGATCTTCCGATTATTTGCGCTTTTTTCTTTCCATGCACCTCTCCCACTCCAGTGCCGCCTCCAACGTAACTACTTATAAGCTACTAGCAAATGCTCTACTACCCCTATCTTCACCCATGCAGATTTTGTTCTCTTTTTTTTTCTTTTTTCTCTTTTTATTCACTAATTACATTGTATTTGTTTCATTGCTTTCTTGTTTCCATAAATGATTCATTCTACTTGCCTTCTTATTTCCCTCGTTCTTGCTCTCCTTTACTTCCTTCACTTATTTAACCACCTACTCTAATTGGCAACCTTTCAGTCATTCTGGCCATATCGCTCACTGCACGCGAAACTCTATCTGGCTCCTTTCTATACACCTGCACCACCGGCAGCACTACTTGCATCTTACTAGAAGATCTACTGTCCCCTACCCAACAAATACTTATAGAATGCTAGTAGCCGTCCTTCTCTTCTCCCTGTTTTACCTCTGTTACATGTGCCTTCTCCTCTCTCCATCACACCCCATCCTACTATTCCAACTCACTGTCCTTCCGCACGCATTGCTTGTGGAATGTTTCTTACCTACTTTTTCTTTACTTCTTTCATTCCCATCAAATGCTTTCCCATTGACAGGTAATAAATTTACTTCCACCGCACACATGCGTTCTTGTCTTCTTTCTTTTTCTTTTTCTTCCTTTTATTTCTGCATTCATTGCAGGCATCTCCTTTTCCTCTTTCATGCTTTTATGCCCATTTACGAGTTACTAACAGTAAAAGAGGACTTTCCATTTCGGCTCCCCATTTTCCCTCCTTCTCTCGTTATTATTCCTGCGTCACGCTACTTACTTATAAAAGTAGGCTCATTGCTTTCCATTCGAAGGCTTCTCATGAGTTCATTAATTCTATAATCTCATTTCATCTCTTTACCGTCCCATGTACATGGCAAACATACAGTCACGCCCATTTTACCTATGCTGCACCTCCATTGTTATTACTCCCCAACCAGATTTTTACTTCATTGCTTTCTTATAATTAAGCATAATTAGTGCACTTGTTTCACTTCCTTATTCATTTCATCTTTCCAAGGCACGTTTTGCCAATTTAACCTTTTCTGTTCGAAATCTTACCACTGCTAGCATTAGTTATGGACTCATTCATGGATACACCCATGCTCATACATCATTGCCCTTCCTCGCCATTCCATTTGACGCTCTCCATTCCGTCCTCCCAATCTTCCTCATTGACACGACTCGACTCACCTCCGTTAGCAAGGCAGAACGCTCGCCTTCATCCACATAATTCTTTCTCTCTTGCTTATTTTCCTTTGTCCTTTTAATTGTCGCAGATATCTGCCCTTCTAAAGGCATTCCATGAACAAAATTTTACAAAATTTTCAAACTCGCAACGTAGTACAATTTATCCCTTTTTACACTGAAATCACTTTCTGGTGCACCAACGTGATCCATGCAAAAATTGCAAATTTTATACATCTTTTTGCCTTTTGATATAATTGAAAGCTCAAATCGTAAATCGTCTAATTTTACCCATTTGTCGCAATTGCAGCTCAAAAAGAAGTACTTTGGTGCATCTTAAGTGCAATAGAGCTGATTAGCTGAAGCTCAGACAAAGCCTTTCCTTCTTTCCACTCACCTCACTGTGGTGCATAAGAACTTATTTAAGCCAGTTTCAGCAGCCTGTCTTAACCTGATTTTTCTTCATTATTACAAAACACAACTCGGGACACCCTACTAGTCTTGGTAAAATCACAAAGCAAACGAGGACATGGCAAACAATGTTGTGTGAAAGCATTGAGCGCGATTCCTTCTCTCTTGCACCGTCGTGCTGCTCGTCAACCCAATGCCTGTGAGTGGAACGGGGTAGAAGGGAGCCATCTGTCTGCATCCTATGCATCCAAAAGCGGAACTTTAATTTCCCTCCCATTTGTGTGGTCCACAATGTCGTGGAGAGGGGTGGCAGCGATGAAGGCAGTGAGAGTGGTAGGGAAGGCCTCTAATTACAGCCTTGTGCACGGAGTCAAAACTCGGAGTGGTGCATTAGCGAACGTGCTGGGGCAGGGTCATATTCTGCTGCATTTTACGGGCCGAATTACAAGTCACCTTGAATAGAACGCCTCTACTCTTTTTTCCTTGTCTAAGCGGTGTGACACGATGGCTAAAGACTTGGTGTGGCTTAGCATGTCTTCGCATAGCATGGAAAAGCCTGACGTAGCATATCTTGGCTTAGTTTTTATGAGCCCAATTCGAGATGTCTAGTTAGAAAACGGTTACAATGCCAACCAATAGAGAGCCATTGCCCTCTACTTCACCCACATTTCCTCTATGCCTGCCTCTGCCCTTCCCCAAGACCCGTGTAGAACCAGTAAAACAATGTCAGTTCTTATTCACAGTCCGAGCTACATCAGTACTAACCATGAAAACTTGACACGGAAGAAGTCCGATACTGATTTCGTCGCAAGCATAATTTCCAACCCTCTGCCTCACACCGCATTGCTTGTCTTACCATCTGCTTTACCTCCAGACTTAATGCATTTAGAGTTTGGCTAAGATGCCCACGCATTCACCATCACCACACATTTTCCACATGGTATCACCATCACTATGCTTCTTACTACCACGAAGCCTCTTTCAGTCCCTAGCCCATTGGCAGTATCGCTCTCCACATGCGCACCACTGTCGTGTACAAGCACCATCTCGGATGTCAAGTGAAGACATGCTCTTAGCAGCATAGCAAAGTATCAAGCTTTGTGGGTTGAGAGAGGCAAATAAATGGGTTGTGGGCATTGCATTTATCTTTAGGATTTTAGACTAAGCGTTTTATGTTGATTATGAGTTTAACAATAATTCCTGTCGCTCAAATTATTATTTTTGCTCCAGGTGTGCTAAGGATCAAAGTTAGTTGTTTCGGAACAAACGATCTTTTGCATTTGTGAGTTTAGACACGTTTCAGTTGAATGGAGTTGCGTTAAATAAACGCCTGCCTGTGTATCATGCAACAGACATCGGATAAATATACATCTTGACAAGAAAATGCTGAAGTAGTAAACATGAATGTGGTTGAGAATTACAAATGCTGGTTAATTAACACCTGTTAATCTGGTTGAATGTAACGAGTTTCACATTTACATCTCATTAATTCACCTGTCTTCATATATTTATCCTTCACTTATTTGTCTTCTTTCCATCCATATTCTGCTGCCGGGGACAATGCAGTCGACGTGCAATAATTCGTCCTAAAATACGGTAATTTGTTTGTTTGGATTTTTCTGTTGTCGTAATATGCCCAAAATGACCATAAAAGGCCCAAAATGGCCATAAAAGGCTCAATTCTACAATCTCACTGCCTTTAAATCGTTGCACTTTTCTCCATCAATACAGACTGATAAGGTGACAAGCATACAAGTCTAAATGTCACCATCGCTCTCCTCGCGTTCTGTGAGGAAGCTTGCTTTGGTGACCTTAGCACTCGTCTGCTTGCTTTACCTTAACCTGGCGTATCATGCCCTGCTTTGTGTCAGTTGGCTTGGTGCTGGTTGGCTATTCGGAAGATCGCTGCATTTTCGGACAACAGTGGGTTTGCGCTTCTTACTCTACCTCCTACATGCTTCTCTTTGCTTTCCATTTTGGCTCTTGTAGGACCAGTCAAATACTTGCAGCTTGCACACATAGTCTGAGCTGCATTATCACAGACCACAAGATTTCGAGCATACTTAACTTTCTATACGCTGCCTGTCACCGCCATGCTTCCCCCACCATTCTCTTCGCTTCCTTGCTTGGTGTGTCAAGACTCGACGGAAGTACCCACCCATTCACCATCGCAACACATTGTCCACACAACACCGTTCGCACCATCTCCTTTGTTGCCACTAAGCTTCTTCTGATCACTAGCGTTCTCATCCCCTACTGACTGGCTCCACAGTAGTGTCACGCTCCGCAATGCACTTATGCTACTATAGTGCACTTTCATCAGGACTGCAGCATTAGCACTTATTAATAGCAGCCACTACAAACTTAACCTCCTTCACACCATCTGCCAGTTTTGCACATCCCATTGCTTCATTCGTCAAAACGCGACAGAGTTGCTTTTTAACCACCACTGCAACACGTTGCTCACAGAATACCGAAGTCATCAAACTTTCTAGCATCATCAACCTTCATCCAGTGCCTAGGAGATCTTGTGGTCCACTTACGGGCCCACCAGTGGCATCACTTTATTGTGGCGCCCTCATCAGTGCCAGCTGACACCATGGCGTGTTTCGGCAGGATCAACCAGGTGGTTTATAACACCCGCACGCACTTCATCTACATCCATCTACTCATCCATCCATCCATCCATCCATCCATCCAACCACCCCTGGAAGGTCGACCGACCAATGATTGACGGACGGTCGGGTATGGTGCGAGCTAGTTAGCAGGAGGGGGAGCAAGCGGGTAAACACTGCGTGGGGAGCAGAGATGGTGGTGGTGAGTAAAACGCTCTCGCTTCCTACCTGCTCACATGGCCTGTTCATGCCAGTTAACTGTTCTTGTTATCTGGTTGGTGATAAAGGGCAGTAAGAAGGGGAGAAGTGAGCAGTCAGCGATGACGACTGAATGAGAGGAAGAAGGAAAAACGGAATGAATATAGGGGGGGGGGCGAGAATTCGTCCCAGTCGATGGAGGTTGATGCCGTTGGAGAGAAGAGAAGATGGGCGAATGGAAATGGGGAGCCCACTACTGCTACTGTTACTTCGAAAGCCTAAGTGAGAGAAGGGAGGTGAGAGGCGGGATAAGGAAAAAAGGGCTAAATTAAAGTACAATAGCTTTAATTTATGCGAGAAATGCGCGACGAAACGAGGAAGTGTGGAGGGAAAGGCGAATCCTAAGAAATGCTAGGAAGTGTAGGTGGTAGCGTTTGCACGGACATGGAAGCTGAGCAGGTAGATCCTACTTGGACTTTTGTGGCTCGCCTTTCTTTTCTCATCATCGAACGAGAACTCTTCTTGCTAACTTGTCTAGGAGAAAAGAAGTGGAAAGAATGAAGAAATTTAGACGCCCGCGATGATGAGTGAATGGATAAAAGGAAGAAGAAAGGGATGCGGCTAATCGAAGCGAGTGCTTGTCCTTGTTAATGAGGAGGAAAAGGAGGAGGAAAATGGAATGAATAATGCTGGATGGAATTAATGAGTCTTAAGTTAGTGGTAGCAGCGGTAAGTTTATGGAGAGGGAACGGCAAAGTAAGAAAATATGTGTGTGTGCCACACATGTAAATTAATGAGACGGAAAGCAAAAAAATTTTGTGTGAAACATTACCGTTTAAGTAGACAATCGATTGCTTACTTGATAAGCGCTAGATTTGAAATGAATAGAATTGTAACATATTGCACTGGTGATGATTGAATGAAGGTAGGAATGAAGAAGCGGAATGTTGCAGGGATAATAACATTAGAGGCACGTGGTAGAAGGGCGAGAGAGCGTCGAGCGGCGTCATCCAGAGAATACTACCGAGCCGAGGTCTTGGTAATGCGCTGTGGCACATCAGATTGAGCAAACAACTCCTGGATGTTTAAATGATGCATGCGCGCCTAAGAGAATTCGCTTCATTATCAGCATCAGCACTACTACATTTGAGTGCTTTCACACGCAAGAAGAGACAAGGTCAAGGTAGGCCTCATGCACTGATTCATGGGTAGAAGTTGCAGCTCAATGCGTAAAAACACCCCTTTCCAACGTCAACTCGGATGTGTCATTAAGATGCACTATCGACGAATTTGCTTGGCTTTGAAGCGAAATGCTTGAGAGACCATGCATGCTTCGTGATTGTGAGCATATTATGCCCTACACGTGCAGCTGTTCCCAACGGCTATTAGCTTCTGTGGGCCAAACGTCATGCAACGCCTAAAAATATATATGCACTACTTGGAGAAGCTCAAGAGAAAGCGTTTCGAGAAGAAGAGGCAGGACTTGTGAGTATAGAGAAAGAGTGGAGACACTGCTTAAGCGCAGCTAACTGCTTGACAAATCCGGATAAGCTGCTCAGCCAGATATGAAACGCCTTGTGAATTTGCCGAGAAGAAAAATACATATGCCTTTATCAGTTAATGGATCACAATCTAGAGAAATCAGAATAAATGATTAGGTTAGGAGTGGAAGCATGTATCTGAAGTGACTAGTTTGATGCAACATCATAAAGAGACGCATTCATGTCTCGTTGAGTTCAGAACCGACAATAGCAACAGGTAGAGCCAAACGTTCAGGAGTTTTGGCCCATCTTATCAACTACATACTTTGCCGTCACAGTCCTAGCATCATTGCAATCAGCAAGTAACGTACAGATATTAGACTTCAGGTAGGAAATAAAACAAAGAAGCATTCAAAAAGGCCATTAATTTCAAAACTTTATGCAAGAAATGGACCAAATTACGGTCGGATTTTGCTAGCAAACAGCTTTGGAAACAAATACATCCAATTGAGCAAAAAACGAATGCTTGAAATACGATGACATTAGCAAATGTTGTTTCGGAGCACAGGTGCTCTTCTATGTTATGCAAAGAAACAAATTGCAATGTTATCAGGTTTAGTGGAAAATAAATTTGAGGGGAGTTGAAGAGCAGTTATGGTTTATCATATGGCGAACTGCAATGCATTTGCTGTCCGTTTAACCTGCGGTCCTGGTTAGGAGTGACTTAAATAGCCAATGCATCTTCGCTTGGTGGGAGGTCCCATAGCCACATTAGTAGCTCCAATCTCTTCGTTATAGCTGCGTATCCCTACCCATATCACCTGGTTTTGACTATGCACGAAAATAAGGATATCAGGTCTTGCGTATGCATGCTGTCGCTGAAGAATGTGCCACGGACTAGCCAGAACGCCAGCAAAGAAGCATTAGTTGAAAGTAAGCCTAAACCAAGCTAACCTCCTTCGCGTAAAATCCAAAGCTGATAGGTTTAAATCAATTTTAAAACCATCTTCTACCTATTCTCTCTGTGGACTAACTCTACTGCCACCTAGAGCGTTCTATCTCCTTTATTCGCTGCATCCGTATTTTATCCATTAACGAACATGGATTTTCCTGTCTTAAGTAACTTATTTTTATGTGACATTAGCTGACTTCTCAAAATCGAGTGCATCTATTCACTTCCAAAGATAGTTACGTTGGGCCACAGTTGTGGCTACATTCCTCCTGAACTAGAAGCAAGCACTGCATATTTCACAGCACGCATGTGACTAGCGATAGGCTAGGCATCCCGTACACGAGTTACGAATTGTCTCCCCTCAAACTCAAACAGAGCATATCTGTTAATCATAAGAAAGCATGGCCAGACGTAGTGGGGGTTCGCAATTGCAGTCACACTAGTCCCCTAGTACCTGAGTAAGTCGAAGGTGCTCTACGGCTGACGCAGCTTTTGATATACGCCTCACACGCAACAGACGAGTGTAAAGTGACACGGAAGTCGACCCAGAGTCTCACACGACTCCACTTTGCACGTGGCCCATATTTCGGCTCCTAGCAACTCAGTGCTCCCGCGCGTCCACACATGATAGCTCTTATTGGATGAATGGAGAAGTCGTCTTGCGCATCAAGGCCAGCATAGATTCTCGGTTAAAATAAGCGCAGACCATTCTTATAAATGCGCAATGATTTGTGAGTGTAATGTGTATATGCATTAAAGATGGCGCTTCACGTCTGTCTCATCGCATTGGCCATCCTCTCCTTGGTTAAATAACCCACAGAAGATAGCAGTAAGATTATTTCTGCCAAATGTCTCTGATCGGCATGCACAAAAGCATTTGACCAATAGTCTGTTAAGAAGTTCAAGACAAACATAACTGCCATATGAAGGTAAAGGGCTACGAAATAGGCGTCAAGGATTGGGACTCAATGATAAGCTCAAGCAATACTCTCGTTTAGGAAGGCAGCCGATGCCTCTGCTGACAAATGCCATTACTCAATGTGGTCTCTGTCTGCATAACCAAACGCATTGACTTACCAGTGCTGAGTGTTTGAATCGTGTTGTTGAATTCCATGAATGGGGTTTCATCATGCACTGCCACCACAGTCACTGTGTATGTCGTGTTGGGCGTCAGTCCGCCAAGAGTGACTTCTCTTGCGCTGGCGGGTGCGGATGCTGACCTTCCGAAGTCGGTCTCAGAAGTCGACTCCGCTCGAATTGTGATTTTCACATCGTCAGCTTCATCCAGGTCTGTCAAATTCCAACTTAGGCGAATGGAGTTAGAACTCGCGGGATGCCAGTGGAAGTGCTCCTGCACAAGACTTTCGTCTAAAACTGTCAAGTTTACAAAATAGGAAGTGTGCTAACCAGCCAAAGCGACTGCTCATTAACGTCGATTGCACTTGTCCAGACTGTCGCGGCCGACGGAATGAAGCAAATGCATTGCAACAACTAGTTTTGAAGGGGAGGGGGAATTCCGCCTCTGTACGACACGAGAGCACATTGAGTTCAAAATGCGTGAAAAGAGCTCTCCAAATTCCAAAATCCTCCAAGCCTAGGTTTAACAGGATGTGCAACTGGCTGACAAGGCTTATTGAAGCTGAAGATGGTCTGAGCAGGTTGCTTGCCACGTGAAGAAAGCGCGAAGCCCAAATTCACCTCATGCCTATTCCGTTGGTCATTCCTTCTATCGCACATACCTGCTACAACACTTGCCAATGGGGGTGTTCTCCGTGACACTTGAAAATATGAGGAGCCCTAGTAAGTAGGCAAGTAGGTGACAGTCAGACAGATGGGTGAAGGACATCCACTATCAAAATGCAACTAGAAATTATGCCACATATGTGCAGCAAGGGGGTGTTACTGCCTATCATGACAAGGAGATGGGCTTGATTTATGCAAACATCATTCTAGAATAACCAATTTTTTGAGTTTCCATGGGGAAAGAACCAAAATATTAGGTTTGACACCGGGTCAGTTTTGCGCCGGTTCTCTATTTGTTTGACGAATGCTCCGAGGTCATCGGCTTCGAACAATTTGTCAAGAATCCGGAATTATTCACTGACTGTTTTTTTCCGTTAACGGCTAGCTTGTAATGTGCTAGTTATGCGACCTCTCATTAATAGACTTCTAATTGCCCCTAAATTTTCTAAAAAGGCTGATGCAGTGGTTGCCAGTGAACCAATCTCTCCTTCTCCAGCCATTCAGCCTCATCTTTGCCTCCGAAGGAGCGAATTCACGAAGAAAGGATGAGCAGAACTGCCCCCTACCTTGAACATCCTTTTCTTTGGCATTACCAGGAAGACTACGACTAGTGCGTAAAGAAGACGCACTATTTAGTTAACTCTGGAAAGCCCTAACTCCTTTGCATCCGCATATTATTCTACATATTTGTTACGCAGGTTCTTATTTTGATTACTTAATCTTATCCTTTCATTCTTCTTCATTACACCTGCCTCTTCTCATACTCACACCATCTGAGTGGTAGTAGGGGTAGTGGGCTGCTCAGTACCCTTGCCATTCCTCTCCCTCACCGCCCTATTCGCTCATCTTCATGCACTTACTAAGCCCTTCTACCCCTGCTATCTCTTCTATCCCACCACCAACATCGCTACTTGTGGCCTTTAGTGGAGGCTCTTCCACCCTCTTTCACTCATTCGTGCATTCGCTCTATTCGCTTCCCTTCTAATTTTCTACTAAACTCGAATTTAAATAAAATGGACAGCTGCCAGTAATTGCTTGTCCTAAATTATGTAATTTGGTTTAGGAATGCAGTCTTTGATAAGGCGTAATGATAAGAAAGGTTTCGCTATAAAATGATTCATCTTCTTATTCTACACCAGAATCGTAGAAGAGCAATGACATTTAAATGCGCACGTCTGACTGAAATTGAGTGGGAGTTCGGTGACGTCAGATAATGATAATATCTGACAGATTCTTATTACTACGTGGATATCATCCACCACTATTGGGACATATTTAATGCGATCTTCTTAAGTAGAGGCGAGAATTTCTTTTTATGTGCACCACAATTGCCACGAGCAATAATTATTACATTCAGGTATCATTTGGCGGTTATTGCACATTTACCAAGGTTTTGGATATATGAGGCGATGGTGTGGTGAGTTTGAATGCTGACTGAATTATATGCAACTGACCACTAATTTTGGAGGAGGAGAAGGAAAGCTAATCCAAAAATTTGCATGGGAATAAAAGGCATCTGTCTCGCAGGCAGCATGCCATGCATAAAGTGGTTCCAGTCAGACAATTATGGTCACCGCCTAAGTGGGTTCCGATGCTGCAGCGTGGTTAGACATTGGGCAATTTGCAGTTGACTCATTTCAAAAATCGTTCCTACACTAGACCCCTAAGTAATGATTCAAAGCAAATTAACTACGCACTTGGTTGCCGTCTTCGTTTGTTAGATCGCAAAATGCAGCCTAAATTATGGGAAATGATATAGCACATTGCATACCAAACACAAATATCCGAGGTTTCCATAAAAACCCTTACCTTATTACTTCAGCCGGCTGGCCAACATTCAACATGATACCACCTTTTACATATGATTGGGAGTAGCGGCGCCACCTGGGATGGAAACCTCAAGCACTGAATGCACCAGCCACGCTAATCAAGCTACGTTGTGCGCTCATTAGAGGCTTATCTACCCTTCAAAATAGGCCTTGAATTACTGCCGGATGGATCGATGCGGCCCATGCTCCTCCAACGCGGCGAAATGCTGAAGCTGACGGTACTCTCAACAACCTTGCACATAATTTAGCTTATCCCTGATACCCTTCTAGTGATATTGGCACAGGAGTTTCGAGTCTTGTTAACTTTCGTCAAACACAATTCCAAACTTTCATTGTTTAAAAGCTAAGTCGAATATAAATAATCGAGCTGCTATTGTTCTTTGCCGCGACTTCATCACATTAGCGCCAATGGCTCATACAGGTGACGTCTTTCCGTGAGGAAAACGCGCCGCACTTAGTGGAGGAAGATTCATTACTGAACATTCTTGTCATAGCAGTAGGAAACCAAATTAAAAAATAGTTTTTCCCTGCTGAGGCACATATTGGATGTTTAACTTCGAAAAACAAGGTCGATGCATGAATTACTGCAAGTTACGCAATTGGGAGTACTCCCAACATCCTTGCACATAAGTTGGCCTCTCCCCAATACCGTTTTGGTGATGTTGAACATAGGAGTTTTGGTCCACTGCCGTTGTCTTTAACGTCGTAGCGCGCAGTCACCATCGGTGGCATACGTGGTGCATAATGTTCCGTCACCACCGTCAACCTTTGGCAGCGTAGCGAGCCATCTGTCTACCTGGAGGCTGTCTCAAATATCCACCCATACCCGGTGGGTTCGAGCAATGCCAACCTTCTTACTTTCTGCCTATCTTTGTGCGTCTTCTCCAGCGTTCACTGGTATCACTCTCCTGCTTTGCAAGGCTGTGCATTGTGCTGGTTAGGATTTAATTAATTTTCTCGCCTGAGTTAATTTTTATATCCTTTCAACCAAAATCCTCTTTCAAAAGGAGCACTCTACCCTTAAGTATTCCCTTTTTAAATCAAGGAGGAAGTCTACTTCCAGTGAGCAAAGAAGGGCATGTTGTGTATGCTAACAATAAAATGCGCTAATGCATCGAGCGAGTCGAACATTGGGCCAACTTTAATCTTGAGAGATAGCAAAATTAGCCTCCAAAGAAGGAATTCGAAATGCTAAACAACTTGTCGGCTGATGCAGGAAATAAGTATGAATTTAGACTAGTCAAAGCAGGTCGGATAAGAGCAAAATCACCACACCTAAGTTGCAACCTGCTCCCTGACACTCATGGTCTTGTTCGCACTTAATCACGATTTCAAGTGAGAAGCGGCCGGACTCATACGATGCACATTAAAACCACGGACCTTTACGAAATTAAGCGAACCGGATGAAAGAGTCGTGGATATTTAAGTGGAAGGCATATACTGCCAAGGCGCACGCAAAAAGAGCAGCAGTGTTGGCGCAGCAACAAAAGTGCGTGATCGAAATTTAGGGGAACTCAAATGTCCGCAAATCGTTTTTTTTGGTAATGAACAACCGTGTATTGTTGAGGGAAGGATGACGTATCTGCTCACACGTTTATTACTGTTTCGTGGACCTAATTTGGTACAAATAAATGTAACCTCTATCGAAAATTCCTCAACGTCGCACTCACTTTAATTAGTGGTGTCATAGTTTGATCTCTTAGTATCAACACCACACGGAACACTGGTAGCCATTAAGAACTAGTGCGTGTGTACATTAATAGCGCTAGTCACACGTATGTACAAAAGACTTAAATAACTGTTTTTTTTCAAACATCCAAAGATGATTGTAAGCCTGCATGTGAGAGGCCGTATAACTAATGCAATGCGAATTAAAATTTAGTGAGTAAAAATACAATCAATTGCGGGAATGAAAAGTTGGCTGCGCTAAGCATCGAGGCTACTGTCGTTCGTTGATCTAGACTGTCATAAATATTTCAGAAGTGCTGAAGAATTGTTCCACACCGAAGCCTTCCGAGTATTCACCAAACAAACAGAGCATCGAAGCATGACTGAAGCCGGAGATTGCTTTAAGAAGCAAGCCTAAGGTTTAACCCTGTATGTCAGTTTTTTCTCATCAAAACTCTAAATATTAATTATTCTAAAAAAATTCTCTGAGAAACACGCCCATCTTCTTATCGTACTTAATCATAGCAACTTCACACTGAAATCGTTCAAGTAATAATTTAATTCAATTTGCGTTTCCAGCTCATTGCCACTATCATTCCGCAATATTTGTGCACTCCGTAATTCCCTGTGGAATGGAGTACAGTCCGATCGCAGGCGTCATCTCTTTTACAAAAGGTTTTAATGCATCGGCCACGTACATCACAAAGCGCTTCAACCCTGTGGTGCAAATAATCGCAGAATTGACAGTCTGAAGATAACTCTTAATCCAGCACGATCGTAAACTCCGTGAGGCAATTACGCCTGCTTTGGAAGCCTTAGCAAGCACAATTTAAACTTAATAAGTGGTTCCATTTAAGACCACAATTGGACTCCATGAAGCTGCCTCATACTCCATACGCCATCAAGACAATCCATCTTAAACTAAGGCCTTACATGCGATCCGTGTTAGGAAGCGTCTTTTATTTTAGGTTAAAGGCTATCTAAGGATTTCAAAAGCCTGTTATTCTTAATGTGTCTTTGAGTGAGCTGACTTCAATTCTTCCAAACAAAGCTGTCATCTCGGCATGGCATAATTCACAGTTCTCGTCCAATGAGTAAGGTTGATTAGTCCCCATTCGCTCATCTCACCTGCCCACACAAACTTTTCCACCTGCGGTTCCCTTTATCTCCCCTCACTTGCCTTCTTTCCACACACACACTCCTTTTTTACGCATATCGTGCACAAATTTCACTCCTGCTTCTTCATTTCTCCCTTCTGCATGTAGTAGTACTAGCAGTAGGTTCCTCTTTGCCATTGCCATTCACTCCCTTACATCCTCCATCCACCCACTCATCCGCATGCGCCTACAGAGTGCAAATTTAGTCACCCCAACTCCAATCACCTCTTCAATCCCATCATTACCACCACCACTTATAGACTGTTAGCAAAATCCCTCCTCTCCCTCCTTCATTCAATCGCACATTCATTTATTCACTCATTTTATCCACTTCTACTTTTTTTACTGAAGTTAAATCGCTCCACAAGTTAAACAACTACCTGTCAAAACAGTTGCTTTTCTCCCATAATGATGCTAATTCACCTCATAATTTGCGTGTTCTATCTTGTCGTCACACATATGTGGCATACATATAGTTCCAATTTACCATTTCCTTTTAGAATCCTACCACTGATGCTGCTATTTGTACCTCTCACATAAATTAATGCATATATGCCTACCTGGCTGTCTCTTCTTCCAATTTCGTCCTACACCCAATTTAGTACACTGTCAACCAGCTGCCAAATCTCGTCGCTTTTATTCCACTTTGGTGAGAACCAAACGTCTAATAAACAAGTTCTTGTATTTTTTATTTATATAATACTCCCAGCTTCATAAAATCATATTTTTTATTTCGTCTCCCTTTCCTCCTGCTGCAGCTAGTTACTTTGTTTATTTTTCAAAATAGCTTGCCTTCGTCCTCTCAGCTAGGAAATGCTGCAGTTAGATGCTCGAAATTGACAAGCTCACCACCCAATATTCATCAGCGATATATATTAACGCAAGATTTTCATTGCTTTCTCCACCTGTAATACGCTCAGCTTTCGTTTGTTTACTTCGTGGCATTGCTTGTGGTCACCTCGGTGGCTATCTTGTTGGCAGTGCCGTCTCGACACAGAACGTGATCCACAGTTCACTCTGTGGAAACTACCCATCCGAGGGCACTTGATCCGACCCCTTCCGCCTCCTCTTCGTTTGTCACTTTACAAGGGTTTTATCTTCGATCTCAGCCATATGCTCTATTCACCCACCACCGACAGACCGGTGTGAGATTAATGTCTAGAGAATACGAGTCAATTCTGCGGGTCTCCCACATGCTATCTATGGCGTCCAGATTACCCCTCCACAGTAATTGATGGAACGCAGAGTGTAGCATTGCTAACACTTACTCTCATCACCGACTGACCTGTGTGAAGTGGAAGAGGCAAATATGTGTAAATTCTGCAGCTTCGTCAATTGCCAGCTATGCGCCTTAGAATATCCTTCTGCATTGACTAGTGACATACAGGATTTGCATTGCTAAATCTTACACTCAACACGGACAGACCGGTGCAGGTGCCTCACATGCTATCTATGGGGTTAAGATTATTCTTCCACACTGATTGTTGGCACATGAGGTGTGGCATTTCTGATACTTACACCCACCACTGAACGACCGGTGCGAGATTAATGTCGAAAGTATATTGGTCAATTCTGTAGATGTCTCAAATGCTATCTATGGCGCGTGGATTAGTCCTCTTATTGATTGGTGGCACACAAGTTGTGGCATTGCTAACACTCACCCACTACTGCCATATGGATGTGATTTTTACGTCAAGCTCAACTGAGTGAATTTTGCTGGTCACCTACATGCCATCGATTGGGTCTAGTTTATCCTTTCACGTGAATTTTTCGCATATAAGGTGTAAAATTTTTAATGCTTGCACTCACCACCGACATCGGTGTGATTTTAAAGTCGCAAGTATATGAGTAAATTCTGCGGGTGCCCAATAAGCCATTTATGGGCCTAAATTATCCCTTCACACTGATTGGCGGCACCCCATTTGTGGCATTGCTGACACCTACTTACATCTCTGACACAAGCCGTAATAATGTGGACGAATTCTGCAGATCTACTACATGACTATATTGCGTTCTGGATTATCCCTCCACATGGATTGGTGGCACACAAGATGTGGCTTTGCTAACACTTATGCCCACCACCCACATACCGATGTAAACGTAAATGGTAAAATTCTGCAAAGAAAGCATAGAACATAATAGGAAAATAAGATAGCAGGTGGTTTTGGTAAAATCCAACATATTTCATGCTAACCAAAATAGGGGAGTGGGATGGAATGAAGCCTAATTGCGCCAATCTTCTTTCCACCGAAAATTACACCATCGCAAATTGGATGCGTCAAAATTGACAGCGCTTTGAAGTTCTTTGCTGTGTATTTCAGAATGGCTTTGTGATTTGACACTTAGGGTGAAGTGAGGCGTATTCCTTCGTCAATCGAAGCCTACTTCTACAGAAGGTTGTCAATGTGAGTGAGTTAACATTGCGGACCCAACAACGGATAAGACTCTAGTTTCATTGAAGGACACTTGCATGTCTTGCTTATCTACCCACATTTCTACGCATATTTCTGCATTGACCACGTTACGACGTTGATATTAAAAGAAATTTTGCAAGTGTACTTGTCTAGGCGCATTTTTTGCTGGAAATCATCCATTATCAAGCATCAATTTTCCACCTCCTTTTCCCCGGACATCATTTATTTCTCGCATAAATGCGAGATCTACTAGACGTGACGATGGAGCCAGAAAGGCAGTCAGTCAGTCCTTAATCGGTACTACAGGGGCTTTTGGCTGTGATTTGGCCTCGCTGAACTAGCTTTATATCTCAAGGCTGCCTAGCTGCATCAATTCGCCCTCTGTTGACATGACATACAACTTGAGACCAATGGCGTCATTGAGCCTTGTACTTTATTTCAGCCTTTGCCTCTGCGCACCTTCATAATAAGTCATGTGGTAGCAGACCACTGATTTCAGAGCAGAAAGCAACACATTATTTCACGATCAACTACTTTGCGCATGTAGGAGTTGCCTTGTAGTTCAAGAACACGCATTTGATAGGCTGGTATAGTGGTGCCCAATCTTATAAATGCACCATAATTTAGACTTGTAATCCAATTCTTCGTAGGCAATGTCGTTTCGTTTGTATCTTATGCTGCTGACACTTTCGCACTTTGCGAGGAGCCGCATAGAACTGGGTGGTGAAATTCAATCTACTGTATAATATTGATCAGCATTTGTACACATTTCTCACCGGTTAATTGCTTCCGTTCTTCTTAGGCGAGGCACTATGTGCGTTTACTTTTTAATTGCTGCATTCACTTGATTTTACCTCGTCATCTTCCATCCACTCATACATAGCTGCGTTTGTACCAGTTGACGGTGGCATTTGTGTGCGAATGACAATCATGTCACACGAATTAAATGCCGCATTTCTTATCTCCGCTGCGTTCCACTTAAATTATTAGCGTGATTCTTGGTGCATACGTTTCATTTCAATTCAAGCTCATACGTCATAGGCTAATACTTACAGACACCTGTCCCACAGATCAAGCATGCCGATTGTCGTATTTTAAAGGTAACTTGCAAGTAGTCATGCCTCTTAATGCCAGTGCTTTCGTTTGGGAAGCACAAGTTTTTGGTATTCCTGCTTCGAAGTGATTCACAATGTCCGCAATAGTTTTGCTGAGCAAGATATTTTTTTCGATTTACAGAAGAAGCAATAGAAGTAAAAATACCGCTTCCAAAGCACTTTCACTGGTGTTGTGTGGGAGCCCACACCATTACGCTACTTTGGGAAGTGGAACAGTTGGGCGAGCACTACGCGAACCAAATTAGACTGACTGCATTTTCACCTTCGAACCCTTTTTTACTCGAGAGCAAAAAAGGAAATTTTTCGAATGGTATATTCATTCTTTACGGATTGGAGTCCGACACACGATACCATGTGTTAGTAAACGCAATTACGAATGAGAGCTCTGATGTTATATTCTACGGATTCATTACAACATTGCCCACTGGTAAGATGGCAAGTGTGATTATGATATGCATCATCATGCCAAAGGCTGGCATGCCTGTTTACATAAGGAAGGTTGTGATGTTGTGCTAGTGCCCTATTTTTTTCATTTAATTGGCAGCACATTGTGAGCAAGTGGATATTGGATAAAAGTATGTGCCAAGTGCCTAATACCCGTCCCAAAGGCATGAGATATATAGCCCAAAAATGTCTGCAATAAAATTCGGACTATACTCACGCATTAGAAACGAACATCCCCCTCCCAGCATGCTCATAATTGTTTTGCACACCCTCAAATCGTAAATTAGCGTTCACTTTGAGCAAGTGCTTGTTGCGGATTGAGGCAAACATATTTAATTCATGCTGCTTGCTGCTATCACCGTAAATAGCTTAGCATCAAATGTTCCGCATTTTCGTTCCGCATGGGGTCAGAATGCTTAAGTGGTTGCTATCATGCATTAAATATTTTTCCATTTTGCAGACGAGACAAAGGAATGGCCAAAACCACTCCCAGCACACTTCCGATGGAGTTTCGCGACGCCACAAAGCATTACTTTAACTTGGGATGTGAGGGCGTTGGGTGGAAACTACGCGAACCACATTAGACTGACTGTGGTTTCTACTCATCGACCTTACTTCTCCAGGAGTAAAACGGTAAATTATTCACAGGGTAGGATCACTCATGATGGGTTGGGGGCCAAAACTCGACACCGAGTGTTGGTGGACACAGAGGCGGCTGAACTATACGATGGATTTGTTACAACACCACCTCCAGGTAAGCTGGCAAGTGCGATTGCGATGTGCTCTACCACACCGAGAGATGACTTGTCTGTTTGCATAGGAAGAACGAGGGTATTATGGCGACCAACTGATCTGCCCAAGGGCCCATTCCGTCTGGCCCCCTCTGGCACGGCAATGAGGCGTGCTTGAGCTTACTTGTGCGTAAGTGCAAAGTGCCAACAGTTCGACCATGCCTGCAACCACGGTCTATTTCGCAAAATTACCAGACTCCTCTTTTCTCAACATAGGATTTCACGGTGCGTGCAATGAAGCAGTGTTACTCGCTTATGTTTAATTATTCCCGGTGTGACCCCTTTGATTAGACAGCTACTAAAAATACAGGCTTTTTATGCTCACCTTATTCTCTTTGGAGGCTAACATTTCCGCCAACTCGAAACTGAGCTTACATTGTGCTGCGAATTGGGCAACTATCTTATGCTTCAAATCCCTACATTTTTGATGATGTTCTACATTTTGTGCAAAAGGGATGCAATATTAGGGCACAAAATCAGTTCCGCTAGCAAATTTGTGGCAGTGTATTTAAACTGAACATGTACTTACTGTCCACGACGAATTATGCTGGGAGTACGCCAATGCAAGGAAATTTGGACAGAGCTCTTTCTAACGCAATTGTCATGCATGACGTCCAATGCTTATCGCGAGAGAGGAAACTTACTCAGACGACATGAAATTGTTTGTGCCTATTTTGGGTCTCACAGCAGACTTGGCATAACTACCTTTCACGTCAAATGAGAAAGGGTATGCCCAGCATGTCTAATCAACATGTTAGCGTGCACCATGAGCAACGGAACCCTTTCCGCTCTTGACTTTAGCATTACCGTCACGTTCCGCTGGAATTCCCTTTGATGTTAATTGTGCATTAAAAGTGCTGAAATGATGCGACCATAAAATCAGGTGACTGTAGTTGGTGTATAATTACCACCTCTGGAGGGCATGGCGAGAAGACCCAGATTCCTCTGACGTGAACTAAATATATTTCGTCTTAAGATCTTTGTCTCACCTCGTACAATCTGCCCTGAATTTGGTTTAAGTAGGACCCTACAATACAATGAAAGCGTAATGTGGTTGTAGATGTGATGAGCTGTTGTGGTTTCACGTCCACACATCATGAAACACACGGGACCACCTCAAGATTTGAGTCTGATAGTATGCGCAGTTTGCTCTTTGTCAATTTTACTTATGCTGGACACATCACATACACAGTCCACCACCATTCAACCTTAATGTTCGATTAGTTATGTTCTGTCACATGCTAGTGGAAGGAGGTCAAAATGCTCCTCCTACACCGTCTGCATCAGCAAGGTCAAATTCAGGTGACATTTTAACCGTCATCTTTGTTGTTCTCTTTCTACGCTAGAGATTTTGACAAAATAAGCGGTACGTCGCCGAAACTGCATGGATTGAGATTTGCGACGATTATAGAGGAGATGGGAGCAGCCCTTCGGTGAGGGAGGAAGGCTGAAGCAATAATATGGGAACTGGCCTCACCGTTTGCACGACAACACTACCAGCTTTCACTTCACTCCTTAGTCGTTGCCTTCTGTTTTCTCCAACCCTCCTCGTTTCATTGAGAAATATTTAGAAGTCAGCTTTGACCTAGCAGGGAATGGGTGTTATTAATATCGTCTCATGTCACGGATTCGCCTCTTCATTGGTGTCTGGCGTGAATTCGATTTCTGACATGATTGGAACTTCTAGCACTTGCGAGTGCCGAGCCTGCCGCATTGTTGACTATTGGTCCCATGCTTCGCTGTGCTGTTTAAGCTTGATTTCCATCCTCGCCTCTAGCAGTGCTTAAGCAGTGTTTTTATTCATCCGAAAACGGGGATATGATCTATCGCGCTGCACTATTCCATCCGCTCGAAAGCTTTGAAACGCTAAGCGCCATCTTTATTGCAACTTGCGCTTTGGGATGGTGCTGGCAGTTCACACCACACTTTACCTTCACTGGCCCTGTTCGCTGAATTACCCTCCTATTTGGCTATATTATTACTGGCGACTCACCGATGTGCACTAATTGATCGACTCGATTGGGAAGGCTTTAGCTTTGCTCTCTAATCCTTAGACCTTAGGCTTTAAGACTGGCTGGGTGTGCTTTTATTGCTAGCAAAACTCAAAACAACTAACCCGTCTTTGCCATACTTCGAGTTTCATTGGTGCGCCATCTGACGTTGGATTTGACGGGTCATGCTTCTTTACTTGGGGTTATCCTGTTCCATTTTACTTGATTTCTTGAATGAAATGTGAGATTGGTTGCCCGTTGGCACAGCTGGACCGATAGCAGGAAATGGTGAAGCCTCTTTGCTTACCATGCACCAGGCATTAGCAATGTACGCATAATCTATGAGCCGGACAACATCAGCAGTGCATGCGGACGGCGAGGGCATCAAATCTGAGCATGTTGACAATCGCTTTAAGCGCAGTGTTGCAATAAAACATATTCTGCACTGGCATATCATTAAACGGACGCACTAGTGTAAATTTATGCCGTGGCGGTTCCCTATTCTGCAGGACAA
Organism: Taenia hydatigena; assembly: GCA_036345935.2. Lineage (NCBI taxonomy): Eukaryota > Metazoa > Platyhelminthes > Cestoda > Cyclophyllidea > Taeniidae > Taenia > Taenia hydatigena. The sequence goes on along the minus strand of JADWOT020000002.1, from coordinate 8,612,985 downwards.
GCATTTGCATGTTTAAATGTGTGACTTACATAGCCGATGTGTAAGCAAAACCGTTATTAAGGTGTGTGCAAAACCATTTCTCATGCTAAGGGAGAAAACAACAGCTCTTTTTTGGAAGCAAATTTTTTGATTTACGAAAAGTGGGCGCAAATTTGTATTCAAATTGTGTGGTTGCACTGACACACCTCCTAATATTAAATGCCTCTAGATTGTGAATCACATGGCTAGGTGTAAAGAGATTTATTTAAAAGGAAAACAATACAGTTCTTGCTTCTGGAAAAGTTCCTTCTCTTTCTTCTTTTGCTCGCATGGCTTTCTATTTCTGTTTTGGATCTGGAGTGAATATCTTTTGCTTCAGGTTCGCCATTGTCTTTCAATTATCTTCTTACTTTAGCTAGCATTGCGTAAATAGGTAGAGATTTTGTTTAAAAAATAGAGAAAGAATGCTTTTCAAACTGGCCCCGTTCTTGCCTTAGCAATCAAAATTTAGGGTTATTAAATCTGATTTTTGCCAAAAGGATGTTTATTGAAGGCCTGAAGTCACACAACAGGGTAGAAATATGGTTTTGTGCTTATTAAGCAGCCGTGGATAAGCTAATCCACGGTGTCCGATAATCAGGTCTCTCCTGGACTCCCTCTTGTTGAAATTGGAACACGATTATTGGCTTGCTTTCTTTGTCTTCTACGTCGTTGCATGCAGTTACTGCAGGCGCTAGACCAGGCACCCGACATTCTGTCGCCACCGCCGAATTTTCTCAGCGCGAAGAGCTATGCGTCTGCCTTGGATATGCGTGTATCCATTTGCTAAGGATTCGGCGTAAAGCCTTGTCGACACCTGGTGAGTTTGCACGATGGCAATTACTTTATCATCTGCTTTGTTTGCAACGGATCCTTATAGGGTTTGCAATCACTGACAAGCTAAGATCGAAGGTGATAGGATGAGCCCACATCTTTGGAACTTACCTGATGTTCAGGTAAACTCTACGAGAGTAATAAGAATCCCTGAATTTCGCATCTTCTATGCTGAACAAGCGGAGGAGAAATTACCATGTTCTCAGACCTTAGAATCGTGCATCAGCAACGTCTTTGGGAAATCCTTGAGGTGCCATTTTAACAGTGGTCCTCAAACTGAACTTCACATTAAGGCTTTGTCAAAATTGGTACTTCCATAGTGAGTCTTTGTTGAGTTAGCCATTTACTATGCGTCCTTCCATTCACCGAGACTGCGATTCAGTTAGATCTGGTCAATAATACGAGGACTACCACTGCCTTACGCACTGAGCGAATTTTATGCAGTAGTCACTGGGCCTGGGATAATATGTCTAAAAGCACGTTTCGCTTGGTTCCCCTGTTCTCGCATGAACTGCACCTTGCTGTCTATCCGGGTTCCATCTGCCTACTATAAATACGGAGGTATCATTATTTCAGATACTGCACACGCATATGCATGTAAATATTTTGAGCAGGCCTCTAGTGGTCATTCCTGATCCTGTCTTCACGTGCGCTGTTAGTTGCTTATTCCTGAAATGCAAGGCATAAGTAACCCCACTTTTGGGTGCGGATTCAACTACTCTTCTGTCGTAAGTCCATTTTAAATTCAACCACCCCCTCTGTAAGATCTCTGTGATGATTTGACGGTACTTAGCTTCACTACATGAAAAGACTCTATTTGGGGTAGATCAGTTGCTCTCCTCACCTCTTGTCGTGAGGTGCGGGATCTTTTGACTTCCATCGCCTTGGAACCAAGTCTTTCTGCAAATTATACTGACGACCTTGCGTGATACTTTTGGCCAAATCTTATCCAGATACAGCTCAGAGGTGATTCTTTCTAGAGCAGTGCAAGGTAACTGACCCGTAGCAAGATGCTTAATGTTGGGACGGAAGATTTGCTATCAGTAAAACCACAAAGATATATCGTAGGCTGATTGTACGCGAACCTTTAGTGTTATGGCGTTTCCATACTTTGTATGTGGGTGTATGGTACAAAAAGCGTTCGATCGGTTGTTATAGCCAACACAGATCATTACTCTGGAAAGACGATTTCAGGGTCTTTCAGGAACAGCAGGGTGGTTAATTCGTCTGCAAAATAGTTAATAATTCGAGTCACTAGAACAGGTCTACCCTCTTTGGCACCCATGTCACCAAGAATTCCTCACAACCTCGAATCGCAGGAAGAAATTGTGGAGGAATCAGTGCCTACAACCGCTGAGGTCTTCGCCCCAAGCTCTTGGTCTTTTGGCCCATCAATACCTCTTTTAGCCACCTCACAGTTCAAATGTATGCAGAGGGCGGACGAGGTGCTCTGCTTAACAGTGGTAGTAAGAACAAAGCAAAACGGCAAAATAAAACTAAGCTCAGAATTTCTATTTTGTTCCTAACCTCGAAACGGCATTTCCGTCGTGGATCTGTACCAACCTTTCACTTCCGCTAAGCCTAAAATCAAATGTAGGTAACACCTGAATTCTTTTGTTCTCCTTTGGCTCTTATTATCTATTTGGCCTTAGTAGTAGGAAATATTAGAAATGCCTGTCACTGCATGAAGGAATATGCCAAAATTAAATAAAAACGAAGCTTTGTGCAGGTTGAATTAGAACGCCTACTGTTGCATAATGGCTACCGTATACTACTAATATGCCTCAAACTTTTGCACTAAGCCTTATTGAATGTGCATTATTGACCCCCAGATTTGCTTTTAGCACACAATCCTACCAAGCGAGGATGTTAAAATAGCTTTGGATAAAGTAAAATTCAGAATGAGCGCGATTGTGCGCAGCAGATACCTGCTGCATTAAACCTATTTGTCGACGATTAGCCCATGCATATATTTCTATTAAACTGAAGAATCCAGGAATCAAGGAACTGGAGTAACTTGCGCGTGTTAAGAGTCATGGTAGCAGTAGCCAAATGTTTCTTCAACGCCCCACTGATACTCCCTGCTATGTTGATTTGCTTTTGTCCCGTGCACCAAGCCTCACAGTGATCTCTGCCACTGTCACAACCTCATGGAAAGCTCAATATACCCACTACATACGAAGCATCTGCTAAAACTTTGATATGAAACCTTCTCCATCACATCAGATTGAGTGAAATTAGAAATGCTTTCCTTCCCATTTTAAATGAGTAGACAGAATATTCTATGATGGCAACGACACCTGACCATTGGAGGAGGCGAAGAAGACACTCGAATTCCGTTAGCTTAACTTGTAAATTAGAGTCATGAGGGTGTAGAAAGACAAATGTGTTTCAGCGGAGACCTCACTAGATCCGATACACCAAACTGCGTGCGCCGGTCCGGTAACGAGTCTGTCAAGACAACAGATAGTTCACAATCACCTGGATAGCGTTCATAGCATGAGCCAAACGAATGGGCCAGATTGAGCGGTGCTTACGATATCGCAATGCCTTTTGGGTGTCTAGTGACGATTTGGAGTAGGGGCAAGCAGACAAATTTTTAATAGAACATTAAGTTGACGCTAGAACTTGGAAATTCTCAATTTAGCGAGAAGCCAAAGACAGTTGCTTTCTTCTCTGCACAAAACAGGGCTAACTCAAAATAAATTCGATGGTTAAATGTCAAATACCTGACCGCATTAATTCACAAGATCAAACGAGTTGTACGCTGTTGCGTGCAAACAAATTGATTTATTTGGATCCTAGTGCGCTCTTACCCCTTGGACCCTATTTTTCCTAGTGCGCACATTAGCACACGCAATCTTAAGTGTGCTTTGCTCACAGTCGCACGAGTATTTTGGCCACGAATGCATTCACAGCTTAAGTTGTGCTTGTCAATTCAAAAGCTGGCTTATTGACTCATGCAAATTAAATAAATACCGTATTAAGAAGCGCCTTCAAATTTGGCCTCCATTAAGTTCACTTCACGAAAGGTTTCCTGTCTGCAAACAAACTATGCACTCAGCTTCTTGCAATGCCTTACAGCGTACGTGGAATTAGGGAATTCATTTCCCCATTACAATGTGAAGCTTTGCGTGTTGTTCTGCTTGTAAATGGCTCCACAAATCCACCTTAACTATTGCATCAGATCTGGGCAGGCTCGCAATGCCTCCCCTGGAGGACAAGATTCGCATCCGGTAAGGGTCCAACACCATTGACCATAGCTGCTGCACTCAGCGTCACATCGATTTTTTCGATTCGAAGTCATCAGCCATCGCCATGCACCCATCGCCCCGAAGCATTGTCTTCTCCCTTCCACATGACAGCTGTTCTATCTCGACTTTAATTGCTTGGTTGCTTGACAAATGAACGAATCCGGTGCAGTTCGGACAGATAGGCGATCCAGAAATTTAGCCATCGAGCACAAGCATGGAGGTGTGGATGGGCGTTTGCAAAGAACAAGTTAAAATCGCTTGCAAAGAAAACATTTATCACTTTTATACCCTCGACCAGTGCGCTCTTGCGTGCACTGTTCATGGCGCCCTGAAGTGCACACTTGCTTCTTCCATTGGCATACTGACTTGCAGTCCCATTATTCGGGTCAATTCACAACGAGACTATCCGAGGGCAACTCGTGCGAGCAGCGGAGCTAGAAAGTGCTTTTCTTGCCTAGATGTACATTGTAGGCAAAAGAGGGCGATTGATTTACACATTGTGATGCTAGTGAAGTCAGACTTCCTGGACCGGAGAAGAGCTCAGTATCCTCATCGTCAAGAATTGTAGTGATTTGCGTTAACTCTAACCCATCTAGTCTTTTCATTCGAAGGGTATGATAACCGGTGAGGATGTGCTGAACTAGGAATGTGGCATACTTAATTGCGAAATATAGTAAGCAACAGGAACTTAAATGAAGATGAGGCTGTCGGAACTATTCACTAGGACTAATTTCAGAAGTGCGCCGTTAACATCCTGACCATGGAAGCACAGTGACAATTTCAACCGCAGGAACAAAATACTTTCCAGCAGTGACTTCTGCTTAGATTAACGATCATTTTGGGCAAACATATCTCACTACCCATTCTGCCCTATTGTTCCTCTTTTAAAAAATCAGAGGCTCAAAATTACAACAAGCCTTTTAATGTAGTTTATTTGTGCTTAGGTGTGTGACAGTTTTCTGGAGATGATGGGCTGTGTAGTGAAGAGTAAGGAAGGTCTCAAGAGCCACTGTCATGTCCAGGAGGCCAGGCTAACCTCGGAGGCTGAAGTCACCAGCAGCCAAAACGGAGTGCCAAATGAAACAATCAAAGCCTTACGCATTCAAGTGGCCATTTTGAAAACAGTTACAGTATGGAAACGCATCCAAAACAGTCAGGCGAGCGTGTTGCTATTAGCGGCTGAAAAGACACAAAAACGTGGAGCAATTATTTTGTCTTGAGTTCTGATTATAAACGCTTTTGGAAAATGGGTTAGTGTGATTTTCGTGTGACTGAAGATGTGAACTTCCTTTGAAATCTTTGTACTTTGTACTCCTCTCCATTTCGCATTAACTTACGCACAATTTTTAGGCTGAACTAGCAGGGTCTGTTAAAATGGGCCTTACTGTCTCGGAAATTTTAAGACTGTGTGCAGGCAACGGTGTTACAAAAGGCTGCAACTAACGAAGCACTTATCCATATTTATTCCATCTTCATAAAGCTTTCACAGTTTGCATTCGCATTTGCTTCACACGTCAAAAGTAATGCAGCGGTTGAATCATGTGGTCTACGGATCTTTCTGCAGCGAAAATGGGAAAGAATGTATCTACTACGGCGTCTACTTATCTGGTCCAAACATAAAGCTTCTTCTTGGCAAAAAAGAGTATGCTTTTCAATTAACAAAGTAATCAGCATTTAAGTTACCACATTCATATCATAAGCAGGGACACCAACGAGCGGTAGGTCGCTTAAGCGTGCGGGTGATTTTCGAAACACTTTAGGACATGGATTCTGTTTTGATCATCTTACACGGGTAAAATTATGGTGCTTCTTGATCTAATACAACCTTAAGCATTGGAACTGCAAATCGCTGCATTTTGGGCTAAGCTAGGCAGACACTATAGAGAGCCTAGGACTTTGTGCAGACCAGTGTAAGATGATCAACTGACTCGGTTATTAATGTGCCCATTGTGCTGCACGTGCTTGATAGCGTGATTGCTTTTGCATATTTTGAAAAATTAGCGCAATGACCACTTGCAACTTAGTTCTGCAACAAGCATTTTCGGCTGCAGCACATGTGTCTTACTTCACTCGGCCCTTCATATTCATTAACATTAATGATATCTCTACTGAAGTCTACTCCTACCGATATCGTGGACAGGAACTCAAAGGATTTAAACCAATGCGCACGTAAATGTCGGCATCTAGCGGCTATTACCTATCTCAAAAATGTATTCAATTATTAAAAATTTTTTCCTTAACTGGTTGGATCGCATAGTTAGTAGTTCCACATGCAAAATTGTGACAGATAAAAGTCTGCCTCAAAGTAACGGCCTGACTATATTTTACCAGTGAGTGAACCACCTGATTTGCATATTGGCGTCCCCAACTTTGAGCAATTCTTGGAAGGTCGTATGCGTTGCAAGTACATGGTTGCTACACGTTTGGGCAGCTTTAGTAATCTGAATGGTAAGAGATGAAATGCCAAGCTAACAAGACTAGCCCCACCAAGATTTGCGCAGGATTTCGTCTTTAGAACTGGCATGCATATACGTGAGCAGGGCAGGGGTCAACTCCGCACATGCTAACCCGATGCCAACATTTCAACAAAGATGTGCTTATTAATGGCCTTAAAATGCAAGTGCATTTAATCAACCATATTAAGTTTGGGTGGAAACTTCTTATTCTTAAAGTTAACTTTAGAATGTTCTGTTTGTTAGACGACAAAAATTCTCATCGGACCATACCAAGCCAGCGCTACCAAGTTACCCAGCGTACGTGTTCAGCCTGTGTGAAAGGGCATAATATGTGAAATTGCATCAGAAGCAACTGCTCAATGCGACTGCAGGGAACACCACTCGCACACCGCCACCTGTTGCGCAGCATGGGCATGTTGCACCGCAATAGATACATCCGCCCTCGGGTGAGCTCGAACAACCAATTTGTCAGTTAACAGCCGAACGCGCTAACGATTGCGGTGCGAAGACCTACACACAGTATCTGCCATGTCACCAAACTGGGCACCGCATGGCATTGCAGCGCACTACCACCCACAGGCCTACTCTCGCCCCCATCTCCTACAGCCAGCACATCTTTCACCATCGTCACTACTCCACCATCTCCATCCCCGTTTCCAGCGCATTTGTGCACTCATGCCCAGTGGATGCCGGGTGCACGTGCTTGTGAAAGTGATGATGAGGCGCAAGCAGCAGCAGCAACAGCAAGAGTTAAGTGATAGAGCGTTGCGAGCTACGCCGCAAAATATGCCCTCGCCCTCTGATGGGCTCGAACCATAAACCATACAGTTAACTGCCGAATACGCTAACCGAATGCATCACACAGGCCTACACATATCGTCTGCCATGCCACTAAACTGAGCACTGCACCTCATTGCTTTGTACGTTGTCTTTATCATTAGGAATTAAAAAAAGGGAATGACATGCGTGTTGGGTGGGGAAGAGTGGGGGATCCTTATGAATGGAGAGAGATCTTAATGCAAGGCATGTGCTGGCATGGCTTTACGCAGATGCACGTTCCTTTCTTCAGTGTCCTTAAGGTAGCACAATTTGCATATTTGGCCTAGGTGGAAGAGCATTCACCATTTCTAGTCGCATTCATTACTCTGGTGCCAATTGCCCTTGCGCATGTTGAAAGAGACGAGTGGGTGAATTATCTAGATTGCGGCCCAGCAGTCACCACGTATGCTGAAATGGCATGCATATTCGGCTCCTGCGCAAGCGCCGTACCCTACCTGACCTTCCACATTCGTCGACATTAAAAATATCTCTATCGGATCCATTTCCACCCGTACTGTAAATGTGAACTCGATGGCACTCAAATCAATGTATGCGTAAGAACTGGCTTATAGCGATTATTACCAATTTCAAAATCTTTTTAAGCATTAAAAAATTCCTTACATGATTGGTTGGATTGCTTAATCAGCGCTTTCGTATTCCTTTCCAGATCAGCGGCAAACAGTTTGTTGAAGGGCCGCATGAGTTGTCAAAACAGGGTTACTACACATTTTGTCAGCTTTAGCAATATGAATAATAAAAGATGAAGAACTACGTTAGCAAGACCAACTCTGCTAAAATTGAAGTTGGTTTTGTCCTCAGAAAAGGCATGCTTATACATTAATTGGAAAGGGGTTAACTCCGTACTGACTGATCCGATGCCAGCGTTTCACCAAAGATGTGTTTACAAATGATCTTACAGACGCATTTGCGTTTAATCAACCGCATTCTGTTTCGATAGTAAAGCTTTAAAACTTTAAAATGAAACCGCATCAAGCCACACTGAGTCAGTGCCACCGATTTGCATTGTGAAGACGAACACGGGTTCCCACATAAAATTGCGATGATTTATAAACCACTTCTAGTACCACACAACTGAAAATGCCCTCCTCTGATCGATATTTCCCGTTGGTGAGGCTAGCACCAATAGCAGAAGTAAAATCAAAAGAAGTGCATGGCAACCATTAAACTACTAACAAAGAGGCGCCAAATTTTGAGGCATCGCATGTGTAATGATCCCTCGATCCTGCCTGCTTGATCTAAAGTATACCGAAATAAATCTCACTTTAACGCCAAACTTTATCTGACTGGTGTGTGCTTGCCTTTTTGACCCCTTCGATGTCACCGTTTATAGAACTACATTTAAGTATACTAAAATGACAGCATACAAATCAAGCACTTGTTACCAAAATGTCCTTTAAAGGATCATGGGACAACGGATTTTAGCAGATGCTACAAAAAATCTGCACTAGTTCGACTTGCTTATGTCTCATGCTTAAGTTCCTTAAATCAGCAGGATTGCTTAACAGAAGTCAATTCGTGCTACTCGGTCTGGGGTTCTTGATTAGTGGAAAGGCGGGTAATCGTATCCGCCTTTAGAAGCGATGTCATTAAGAGTGCATCTGTAAAGCATGCATTTTATAAAATAAAACGCTACTTATAAGCTTTTAAGATCGAGGTCAATTTCACCAAAATTCCCATGCTACAACACTAAACCATCACACTCACGTAAGCCTAAAGGCCCAAGCTTGCGTATCTTATAAGGTGGGATTGTGATGCGAAAGCACGATTGAACTGATGTGAAGATTCTTTTGAATTACATGGGCAAGTCATGGAAAATACAAGGTTAATGAGGGGCATAAAAGGTATTCCGATGTAAAGCAGTGTAGTTCTTTAATCTCTCAGCCTTTTGCAAAATGATTGCACACTCTGTAAGTCACAATGCTATGAATACTCAAAATTTCCCGTAATTTAATTTGGTTGCCTTTTCAAATAAAATATCAGATTCCTTTGGAGAGGTCTTAAGTGTTGTCACCTTGATGTCTGCAGCAATAATCGATCAACGTAATAGTAGATATGGCTACCAAGAAAATTTTTCTGTTAGACACCCATTTTTCTACTCCCTTAACTTTTTCTCTTGCTTTTGGCTTTACATCGCTTTGTGAGAATGCTAGTGACGTTAATAAAACAGGCATTCGTTTTCGACTGTTGTTCTATTGACAACCATGCATTTAGATCACTAAAAATGCAGGAAGATGGCCACTAACAATAATTTGCAATAGCAAAGAACGTGCAAGTTAAAGCTACTTGTAATATCGTAGAACCATTGTCAACTCCAAATCACTCAAGGTTCCTGATAAGAAGCTTCCTCTTGGATGGGATGTGGCGGGTGAGGTCTAATGCGTGCCTGCCACTCACTCGGCTCTACGCTGGTGCTAAGGTCGTTGCGCACTCAAAGTACGACGAGGGTGATTTTTTCCGCATGAAGTCATTTGTGATGGCCATGGAGACATAAGTGAACAGTAGAGGGTGCTAGCTTTGCACGCTAGCCTTGTCATTCAGCACAGTACTTCTGTGTGCTAGGGTAGTCAGTAGCCTCCGCCACTGCCTCCGCAATGCGCAAGTTCTGGCTGTGGGAGGCTCTTTAATGCCTTTAGCAGGCTGCCATCGATGCTTGCCGACGGTGGCAATAATGACGAGGCAGAAAGGACCTGTAGATCATGTCGTTAAATAGTTAATGAGAGGTGTTGCGTGCAATATCGCCTCTCCCTACAACTTTGCCTTTATTGTTGCTGCTGCACTTCTTTGGACTTACCGACTGTTGCGTCATCTTCTCAAAAGCGGTAATTTTGAGCCATGTCATGTGATTGCCTCTTAATTTACCATTTCGGCCTCGAATGCTAGGACGTGAGATGGAATGGAGGAGGAGTGTGAGTACTCCTGTAAATACGATCTCTTGCCACTTGGAAGGCATCGTCCATACTATAGCGCAGATGTGTTACGACGGCAAAAGCGCGACATTTGGTAGCAGACCTCTGCTTTTGAATGCACCAATCAATCCATTCTTAAATGTCTGCCCAGTAGTTGTTGCCGTGGACATCATTCCTCGTGCAGTCGCCACTAGATTTGACTGCCTTATGACTTCCAAACTGATTCTAGATGAAACGTGAAGACGATTATGTGGAGGATAAAGAAGGAGCCTAGCGTTAGTGACTTCAGTCGCTCGTAAGGTCAGGGTATCAGAGTGAGACCACTTCCACTTTATTTTACGATCCTCAACAAACCCGAAATGTGATTTGGAAGAGGATGTATATGCATGCATTTGTAGATAATTTGATCTGAGAATGTGCTTCGAAACGTCGCATTGTCTGTATGGTATCTTTTTTCTTAAGTAGAATGGCGCTTCCTCATTGATGCAGCATGGCATTGCCTTGACAACTTAGCCTAACACAATTGTGCCCAAGCAGAAGCACGCCCTTCCATTTGTGTAGGCGTAGCAACATCCTTTGAGGCAGTTTTGCTTTCGCCATCAATTTGGGTGGATAGCGGATGCGTTTGCCCCAACCACACAAAAGACATAGTTGGCGTAGTGTTGACAAATTGCGTGGAATCGCAGCCTTGCAGAAATCTGTGCCAATCACATCGGAAGGTAAGGGTAAACTTTTTTTATAAAATTCTATTAAAGTGTGTGCCTGTGCGATGGTAAGATAATGGCACACTTAGGCTTACGAAAACTATTCTGTTCCTGCCTGCATAATTTGTGCAATACATTAAATAATGCTTTATAGGAGAGGCAAAGTGGGTGATGGGTGGCAAGACATGCGCCAGTACGGCTTTACGTACATGCGTGCGCAGGTTGCATAGTTGGCCTATGTGAATGGGCATTCATTATAATGAATCGCCCCCATCATTTTGACGCAAACTGCTTTTGCGTATGTCGGAAGGAAAGTAGCCAGTGATCAGCAGTCATTGTGCAAGGCGAATAGGGCACACGGTTGAGATCGAAGGTAAAGAACCTTTGTAAATGTGACAAACGAAGAGGAGGTGGAAGGGGTCGGATCGAGTGCCCTCGGATAGGTAGTTTTCACAGAGTGTACTGTGGGTCACGTTCTGTGCCGAGACGGCACTGCCTACAAGATGGTCACCCAAGTAACCGCAAGCAATGCCGCGAAGGAAACAAACGAGAGCAGAGCGCATTACAGGTGGGGAAATCAGTGAAAATCCTGCGTTAAATATACTGCTGACGAATATTGGCCGGTGAGCACGTCAATTGCGAACATCTAATTGCAGCATATCCTAGCTGAAAGGACGAAGGCAAGATATTTTGGAAAATGAACAAAGTAACTAGCTGCAGCAGGAGTAAAGGGAGACGAAATGAGGACTATGATTTCATGAAGCTAAGAGTAGAATACAAATTGAAAACGCAAGAACTTGTTTGATAGACGTTTGGTTCTCACCAAAGTGGAATAAAAGGAACGAGATTTGGCAGCTGGTTAACGGTGTACTAAATTGGGTGTAGGACGAAATCGGAAGAAGCGACAGCCAGGTAGGCATATATGCATTAATTTATGTGAGAGGTACAAATAGCAGCAGCAGTGGTGGGATTCTAAAAGGGAAATGGTAAATTGGAAACATATGTATGCCACATATGTGTGACGACAAGATAGAATACGCAAATTATGAGGTGAACCAGCATCATTATGGGAGAAAAGCAACTGTTTTGACAGGTAGTTGTCTGACTTGTGGAAGGATTTAACCTTAGTAGAAAAAGCAGAAGTGGATAAAATGAATGAATAAATGAATGTGCGATTGAATGAAGGAGGGAGAGGAGGGATTTTGCTAGCAGTCTATAAGTGGTGGTGGTAATGGTGGGATTGAAGAGGTGATTGGAGTTGGAATGACTAAATTTGCACTCTGTAGGCGCATGCGGATGAGTGGGTGGATGGAGGGTGGAAGGGAGGGAATGGCAATGGTACAGGGGAACCTACTGCTAATACTACTACTTGCAGAATGGAGAAATGAAGAAGCAGGAGTGAAATTTGTGCAAGATGTGTGTAGAGAAGGAGCGGCTGTGGAAAGAAGGCAAATAAAGGGAGGTAATGGGAACTGCAGGTGGAAAAGTTTGCATGGGCAGGTGAGATGAGCGGGTGGGACCTAATGGACTTCAATCATAGGACAGGAACTGTGAAGTATGACATGCCGAGATGGCAGCTATGTTTGGAAGAATTGAAGCCAGCTAAATTAAAGACCTGTCAAAAATAAATTTATGAAATCCTCAGATAGCCATGAACTTATAATAACAGTTGCTTCCCAACATGGATCTCATGGAAGGCCATGGTTTAAAACGGAATGTTTTGATGGTGCATGGAGTATGCGACAGATTTTGACAGACAGACTTTGACTTTTCCTTGGTCTGAAATAAGCGTTTGAGGTTTGATGTTCTGCTTGTCTTCTACTCTTGCAACTACTCCGCGTGCATGGTGCGTACGATGATTGACACAGTCATGTGTCTATTTGGAACTTGTATTTTGTCGGCAAGCGAAATAAAAGTGGTCTACTATCTCTGCTGCTAACAAACTAGAATAAGATTTGACTGGCGTAACAAGTCCTCTAGGCTTGGAAGCGTCGTTATTAATAACGGAGGCGACGAGTCCTCAGAATCGCAAGCCTATTGTCACCTACCTTGTGTAGGCTAAGGATTTGATAACCGTACTGGGGAGGCGATATCTAGTTTAGATCCATAGCGTCAGCAACGTTTCACAGCAAAGTAGCATGTAAGTCTGTCGCAATCGCCAGTCGGTCATTTTATAGCTGACAATATGAAGATAGTGACGCTTTTCCTTTCACTTGCCTCTGGTTTGGAACGGAGGTTATCTACAAATTTAGGCCGAAGGCCTCATTTTATTGTGAAGAGGTGAGATGGACATTTAACGTCACAACTCTACTCTACCACGCCTTGTCTTCCTTCAGCACCTTAGTTATGCTAAAATTTTGGGGCTGAATACCGACACCACGGAAACGCTGCTTAGCAGTCACTGCATGGCAAATCCAGAAACGGGTTCATATTCCTAGGACTGTATGAGGACTAGGTCCTGGCAGATTCACAACAGGGGTGGATGGATTCCTTGTGAAGGTACGATTTCACCAGTCCACACAATAGGAGTAGTGGTTCCAAACGATGGATCGCCTAAGCAAGGCCTCGCTTTTCTGCTTCTTTACTGCTGAGCTGCGTTGCATACATTCTGCCTGAATGCTTCGAACCCGTTCATCTCAACTGCATTCGGGAGGATTTTGGCACTCACTCATATTAATTATCTTAAAAACCAACAAGTCAGAAAACAAATTTCAAATCATCATGACCATCAAATCAATCTTTGACGTAAAGAAAACTACGAGTTAAGTAGATCATAGCACCATTTGCAATTTTTGCTCTAGGTGAAACATACTGCGAGAGTGGTCTATCCCCTCCACCTCTGGAACTTTAAGTACCACCGTCAACCTCAGGCTTATTTCGAAGCAGCACACATATACACGTGCTCTTTGCATACCTCACATTCCGACCTTCATTGCTTTGAGGAATTTCAGCCACTTAATCGGGCTTTTTATGTATCTTTACATGTTGACAAGAGTACACTCATTTGATTCTTTTTGAAAGCAATTCCTCCAACTTATTGCGAAAAGTGGAATGCAGCTACTAGTTTTGTGTTACCGCCATAGCTACAGAGGGCCCCTACACGATGGGGAGTCGTCCCACCCTTCGCACTTTTATTAATGCTCCATAATTTTGAACAATGCATTAAACTCTATCCAGCCGGACATTTCATGCAGTGCTTTAAAAGTTGCATCAATTATTAGGATAGGTAAACATTCCACTTCGCCACCACTCGGGACTCACGATGTCAGAGCATGGTGAAAGACGGTAACTTTTTATCTTTTTGGGAATGCCGATGTACATGAATAGGAGATTTACAGTTAAAGACGGTTGCTTTATTCTGTTCTTAAAGTCACGGCAGATGGGTGCATTGATCTACGCTTCATATGCGGTCGCGGCTGGTGGAGCAAAATTTTGGCTGGCCGCATTCATGTCTAAATTTTTTCTTCCTTGCAGACATTAGTGGCTCCATTGCTTTCACCATCTAGCACAGATTGGCTGTCCTTTATGCTTATGCTAAGATATTTTTAAGTAGGAAAGGTATTTTGTTGTAGTTCATGTAGGGTAGGCTGGCTCAATCACTTATGTAGCCTACTATGGCTAAAGCATGCCGCAATCTTTGATGTTTCTTTGCAAAAGTTGATGAAAAGACATATTCCTCCCTTCAGATCATAGATGCATGCTACGGGAACGTTTGAAGTGGTAATGCCTAGTAGAGCCTGCTTTGGGAACGCGACATTTTAGTTTCGCTTAAACAGTCTCAGATTTTCTTATTTTTCATTGATTACCAGGTCATATTTTGGGTCGATTCATTAATGCTTCGTAATTCTAAACAAACCCGTCAACAGGAATATGCGTCCTCATATTGAAGCTCACTGAATATCTGAGAAAGCTCCTTAAATAAGGATGGACTTCCTAGTACTTACAGAAGACTTGATTGGTGTCAAGCCAATGAGGTAATAAAAGGCCTGCCATTGACCAAATGACGTAACTGGCAGAATTAGTGCTTCTTTTCATTTAGTACAATCTGATGAATATTTTAAGCTAATCGTCCCAAAGAAGGCACGGAAATGAGAAATCTTAGAGCCTTAAAGTCCGCTGTTGTGGTCATATTCCACCGAGCAGTCAGAACTCACTCACCAAACATTTGCCTTTCATAATTAAGCATGAGTTATTAGCGAGGTAAATATTAGGCGCTCTTCTTTGGCGGGCTTAATAGCAAGTTTGGCACAAAATAATTGCCTTCGACATCAACGTAGGGCGCAACAAACATGGAAACATGTGACACTGTGGCCCATGACGTTGTCAAATATGCTACTCCCATTGTCTAGACATTGCATTTTGTTGCGATGGCTACCATCATGTATGCTTGACGAATGACCGCTTTATTTGCGATTGTTGTTCCTTGAAGCCACTGTGTACGGGATTAATACGGTTGTTCGCGCACTGAGGACTATGTGCTATGAAATGCATCCATGCTTTGGAAGAATAAGTAGCCTTTGTTAGCAGCTAATGACAAATGTATTTCTGCAAAGGTTGAATTTCACGATATCCTACCGGAATGCAGCACATCAATTGTTCGAAAGGCTGTTAGATTAAACTCAAACGTGATGCACACAAGTCAGGGAAAGTTGCCTTGTTCATGCTGTGGAGGGTCGAGGCAGCTTGCAGCATTAGACTGCCAATCATATCTCCCTTGGATGATGCCAACATCAATGGTGCTGACTTTTCCACCAAATCCATACCATTTCTACATCCGCCGCACAAAGTTATGAGGAATTTAAGCATAATTTGCCGAAATAAACATTAAAAATTGCTAAGCAGGGTAAAATTTGAGAGCGGTGCTATTAGTGGAGCCAAACGTTACACTTAAATGTAAATCCGTTCAATATGTCCACCATATCTAAAATTGTCTACTCAGCATTAAAACATTTAAGATGTGGCATGTCAACAATGGAAGTGCTGATGCATTTAATGATTTGAGCAGACCACATCTCATAGGCCAACACAATGTTTCGTCTGTTAAAGTCCAAAACACAATAAATAACTCACCAAATATTACTCTGCCGCATGCAATTCTTTACTGCTTGCTCCTACAGCTAACAGAAATCGAGCGATGGTGGGTAAAATTCGATTAGCAAAAAAGCTTTGGGTGCATCGTTGCTGCATGCATGACCCACACAGATTGTCACTCATAATTGTTGCTTAGTAAGGAGCTTTTTAAACTGTCTTTGATAACATGCGCTTTAGAAAAAACAACTTTAAACCTTAACAATTTATAAAAGGCCTTATTTTTGGCATCAGCAGCGAAGATGTTAGCGCTGGAGGGTTGTTTTCGTGTTTTTCCTTTCCGTTTTGCTTCTTAGTTCTTCAGACTGATGAGCAGCGTTGCAGTTTAGTTAGCGTGGCATGCACGTTCGCCTTCTTTTAACTTGGTTGTTTAAAAATGGAAATGGACTTCCTGGCATTTACAGCGTTGTCAACGAACTGCCATCTGCGTTGTCAACAATATCACGTAGGTTCCTTCTCCTTGATAATTGCAGAGGCACTGGAGGTGTGAACACCAAGCAGAGGACCTAATTTTTGTCAAGCTCCTTTGCTTTCACCACTTAGCACAGATTGGCTGTCCTTTATGCTTGTATTTTGGAATGCCTAACTAAGAAAGGCTTTTTGTTGCATTGTATGTAGGGTATGCTAACTCAATCACTTATATAGCTTACTATGGCTCAAGCAGCCTGCGATCTCTGATGTTCCATTGCGAGAGTTGATGGGTGATGTATTTTACTCTTCCGATCACAGATGCTTGGTACGAGAATATTCGAAGTGGTTATGCCTAGTGGAGCCTGGTGTGCGAACAAGATATTTGTGTTGTTTAAACGGTCCCCACTTTTCTTAATTTTTATTGATTAATTAGTCCCATTTTAAGTCGCTTTGTTAATGCTTTGTAATTCTGAGCAAACCCGCCAACAGGAATAAGTATCTTTATATTGAAGCTCACTGAATACCTAGGAAAGCTCCTTAAATAAGGATGCACTTCCTAGTATTTACAATGTCTTCTGTTATAAGGATTGTTGCCAAGGGCCTGCCATCTGAGATGTCATCCCCAAACCACACACGCTATTTGCTCTACGGTTCTTCCGATGTCCCCACACCATCGCACAGCATTAATCCTCTGCTCGCATTGAGTTAAAGGAGAGATGAATGGGGCCATTATTTCGCAGAAGTAAAATTCCTTGCATTCAGCAAAAGAAGCTGAGACATTTACACACATATCCGTAGATTTAGATTCGATTCAAAGTGTCTTTTCGCTGCCTTATCTTGGTGATCAAAATGACCATGCATAAAAATGGTGTTTTTAAGGTAATTACACATTTGGGTCGAATGTATGGGTCATGAAAGACACGACATTGCGTTCTATGCAAGTTTCCACATGCCAATGACTAATGATCAGTAAACGCTCCTCTGTTCTGGCTTTCGATCCGATAGCGGTGAAGCATTTCTCGTGGATGCATGACACCATGGAAGGGACGCCACAAGTTGTTCAGTTCCTCCCTCAGAATTGCCAGCATGTGTAGAAGTCGAATGCGCGCATTGACTTAATGGAAATGTCTGGCGAAAGGTCCTGTAGCAATTTGATTGCTCACAAGCTCTACTGAGTAGTTTAACTAATACAGCAGTGGTGCTTGATTTATGCGGTTTTATTGTAGTCTGACATTTATGAACCACTTTGTCTGCGATGGCGGTAAGAGTAGATGCAGGTTCTGTGTCATTCCAATAGCTCTAAAAAGGGATACGTAGTACCGCGAATATGGTTATTTCAGCAAAATTAGACTACCTTATACCACTAAAGTTGGCAAGCATTGGTGTTTCTAGCCAAAGAAAATGCGTAATTTTTTGATTTGACATTTATTTCTTAAATATCGTGTGTAAGGGGCCACGCCGTCCATTCGTGGGAGAGAATCAGCTCAGAGCCATTCATCAGATATGCGAGATGCATTCGTTTGCACCCTGTTGTCCCGCAGTGGTAAGACATTTGCTTCGAAGTTAAGTGTGATGCTTACAAGATTTGTCAAAGTGTTTCATACGAATACCACTTAACCAGTCATGTGGTGACATTTCTTTTTTCGCAGTGGGAGTCTGAACTCTATTACTACTTAACCATTTGGACTGAAGTTGGCGATGTGATTGTTTGATGATTTCCCCATGCCCTTCAATCAGATTAAACGGAATTAGTGACTGGAGAGTATTGGTACGCAACGCGCTTGTCGGGAGGTAGGCAGCGACCGCGTTGCGTGCTGATGTCATCAAACAACATCTTCACACTTATTGAACCAACGTGCCAAAGCAAATCGCCTAATATGGACCATCAAATGGTACAAGGCGCAGGCGTTTCGGCCTCCTTGAGTACAATATGAACTAAGAGAAGATCTCATAGCATGCTCAGTATCGTTTTGCGAATATCACTAAAAGGTTTTGCGTATTTTTGCGGCAGAAGAACCAATGTGCGCAAGTGTTGAGGGCTTTCACCGCAACTTCACTGCACAAATAATAATCAAGGAAGCTATTCTGAAGCGAATGTTAAAACCAAGCTGAAAAGTCGCTAGATTCGCCGCAGCAGTGAATAGTGTTGAGAGCTCTTGACGGACGAAACACGCCGCAATGCATGGGCATAATGAACACTACTGAAGCACGTTAAGAGCTTAAGGACTACTAATATGACTTGGAGACTTAGTCGTTTGACAAACGCACAGCAGAGGAAGTCTATGTGATCTGTCGCCAAAGGCACACAGCATTCAGCCTAAATGGCGTTGCGATAATGACATCCACATTATTTGAAGATGCTTTAGGGGTGACTGTTAAAGCAGCAATCCATTACGGCAACAACATTTTCTGCTTATTGATTGAACAGTTGTCAGCGGATCATGCTATGCCATGCATTTTAAGCAAAAATTGATGGTTGACAGGCCCGACATCAAAGGAATGCACATTTCGTTGAAGTATGGTTCATCAGCGAGAAGACTTCACTGAGCGCAAATCCGAAGACGGAGACGTTGTCAGATCTGCTCAGGACAGACGAGTGCTAGAAATGCATTTCACTTTTTTATGACCGCGGATGAAAATGCCCTTACCGAATCACCCTGTTCATTCAAGAAGCTTGAGGGTAAAATAGGGCAAGGCAACCAAGAAGATTGTTAGATTTGCGGTGGTGTGCATCAGCCTATTTTCTATTAGCGACAGCACAGTTTTGTTCGACTTTAAACTGGATATGTGACTACTAAACGTTAAATGCTTGTGAGCAGCATTCAAAGCTTTCATCGTGACAAAGGTGACAGGATTTCCATGCGCTCTCAGCAAACAGGCGTGTATTCGATTACACCAAGGAAATAAATGTGCCAAGACAATACTGACAGAGGAAGCAATAACGCTAAAAGGTTGTTAAAAGGAGGCGAGAAATTTTAAAAATTTAACCACATCAGTGCGAACCCAAAACATTCATTTAACAAATAACAGCATCCAATAAGTGGTTTAAGGAAAGCACAGCAAAAGAGGCTACAGCGTACAAACAATGCGAACTGGAATCAGCAGTGAATGAGTTGATGCGTCGACTGTCTAGGTCACTAGCTGTCCGGCTACCCGTCAGGCTGTAGAACCAATTCATTTTGCCATGCCTCCATCAGAGCTTCGTATCTTGCTCAATAGATAAGTTGATATACGTCAGCATTGCTGACATGCATCATTTTAACGAACCCTATCTTTGCTCATTGGTATTCTGCACGCGCTCTTATTCATTCCTACTCTCTAACGCTTGGTTCCCTTCCCTAGATTCCTAACTACACAGGTCACATCACATTTTCACGCAGAAAAAAACTTTTGGGCGCTGCCATCTGTTGCGTTACGTGTTACCTCTCTAGTGGCTGCTATTTTGCTTACAAAAAAATAGCGAATTCATCGCAAGTGCCTTACCAAGGGACTTTTAGGGCGAAGCATGACCGCGTAAGCTCACGTACACTGCACAGCATGCCCACTCTAGAGCCGATACCTGCGGAACTTCTCGAAGTCGACATAATGCGATTCGCCATAATAAAATCGTGATTTTTTACTATTTTCTTTATATGTGTTATGCTTCACCTTCTCAGAGGCCGATGTCACATTTCAGGAACATTTGTGTTTAAGTTATGTATTACTGCATTCTCTAATTTCACCGCATAGAAGTGCAAATTATTCAACTGCTTGCACACGCCCAACACTAAATTTACAAAAAAATTGGCTGTGTTTTTAAAAGAAGCAATTTCGCACAATACTTAAAATGCCAATGCTCCAGATTAATCTGCTTCCTTGGGTGTGGATTCAATTTCAAACCCTGTGGTAGAGAGTCTGTGAACGTATATATTCAAGCCTCGGATTGAAATGCGGCTGCTATCCAGTTCACGTAGTTTATCGTGATAAGATCTATATATGATTTCCGTGTGATTTTTCCTTGATAATTGTGTTACGCTTGATCAGATGGCACCACTGCCGTTAGGCACATTTATTTATCGCCGTGCTTGCAGGTAGCGTGGTTAACCTGCCAATGGATACAGTGATGTGTGCCTGCACTTACATGCCACGCGATCCCATTGTCTAGCAAGTCCGAATTTACTCATGCTACGATCGGACATAAAATGTCCTATTAGCCAAACTCAGGGCCAATTGACGACCTCTGCGAAGCCAGTAACCACTCACTTAGCGCCGGGAATTAAAGGAGCCACACATTTTTCTTGAGCTTCCCTTCCAATACGGCATAAGACTCGATAGTGCGCGCACTGTACGACTAAAGAATAGAAGTATAAAATAAAGTTTCTACTTTGCGTTTAATTACCTTTTTCTTCTCCTATCCATTTGATTTTCCTTCCACAAATTCCACAAACCTAACTCATCACCTTTTGAGGTTTTCATCTGATGGCTTAAGAGAAATTCTTCTGCCAATTAAAAACTAACAAGCAACAAAAGTAGTCACGCTAGTCTCCTAATTTGTGCGCAGCTGTGCATATATTCGATGCCACTATCCCCAACTGATCTCGTTGGTTTCCCCTTGTATGGAAATTTCGCCCGAATTTGAACCCCGTGGTAGGACGCAATGTTACCTTTAACGTCCCTGTGACACGTGAAAATTTGAGAAATGTTAGTAAGTAGGCAGGTAGGTGACAGTCAGACAGACAAGTGAAGGACATCATCTACCGAAACGTAACCGAAAATTAGACCATATCTGTCTAAGAGAGAGTCGCCACTGTTTAGCATAAGAGGATAGGCTTGATTATTTGAAGGATTCTTATAGAATAGCCAAGGTTTAGAGTTTATTTGAGGAAAGAACTGAAATTTGTTTGACAGTAGGCCCGGTTTTAATAAGTAACATATAGCTTCAGTTTTGCATCTTTTCTCTATTTGTTTGATGAGTGCTCAGGGGTCGGCTGTTTAACACAATTCGTCAGTGCTTCGAGGCACTCCGTGACTGCGTTTTTTTCACCAAAGATTAATTTATGTGGCGCTAGTTATGTGGCCTCTCACCAGTAGATTTCGAATGTCTTTAAATGTCCCGAAAAGCCTGATGTAGTAGTCGCTAAGCAATCTCTCCTTTTTCAGCCATTCCATATACAAAGAAAGAACTAGTTTAACTGTCTATTAATTGTGGAAGACTACAATCAGCGCGTAAGGAAGGTCTTATTGAAAACGATAATAAAGGATATCAAGTGACCAAAAAATATAATTTTGTATAACCAAACTTCTTCCACTTGCACAATTCTCTACGCATTTCTTACACAAATTCTTATTTTTGCTTACATAAATTCACCCCTCCATTCCTTTACATTACACATCCCTCTTTTCCTCTCCTACTCACGCTCCGAGTAGTAGTAGTAATGATGGGCTGTTCTGTGCCTTTGCCATTTCTCTCCCTCACCGACCTATCCGCTTATCCGCATGTGTCTGTTGAGTGCATGTTGCAGTCATTCTACTCCTACTACCTCTTCCATCTCACCACGACCACTACTTGTGGCTTTTCGTGGAAGCCTTTTCCTCCCTCCTTCAATCATTTGCATATTATTTAATTAATTCATTCATTTTGTTTACCTCAATATTTTACTGGCATCAAATTTCAAGCAGCTGAAACAATCTCCTGTTCAAACAATTTCTGCTTTTTGCTGTGGTTTTAGTTCCATTTTACAATTTTTGCATTTTACCACATTGTCACACATGCGTCACACGCGTATGCTGCCAATATGCCAATTTCTTCCCAGAATTTGGTCTCATGCACGCATTCATACGCACTCACGTACGCGAATGCCTCCTCTTCTGAATTCCATCCATCACTACTTTAATACATCCCTGCCATTTACAAAACTACCAGCCCCATCTCACCCATTTTCGTGAATAAATTATGACAAAATTCGTTCAACTAATCTCTAAATTTTTAATTTATTTAAAAAGTGTTATCTTAGGCTTCATCGAGTCAATTAGCTGATTTGGCTAATTGTCGCATGCGATTCGGCTCGGTGGTTGATATTTGCAGTGTGCCCTCAACAAAATACCCACTTTTAAAATCACGCCAAAGATTGGAATAGAATTCGATATAAGTTGATCTGCTATTTATTACTCCACTATGTGGATTGACAGGGAATCCGCCGATATAGGGCTTCACACAACATTCGCACTTTCCAGCCTTCAGTGGACAGTGTTTGCACATATCCACGGGAAATCACATGACTGCTGCCAACTCTCATTTCATTCACAAGCACTTCGTATTATGTGAATGCAAATAGCGCAAAGAAACTGGCGACCAGGAGGCTCTAGGAGGACAAATATGGGCAAACAAAGTGGGACTTCCTGCATGAATGCATGAAGACTGATTAGTGATGAGTAGCGAAATGCATGTTGCCCCTCAATTCCCTGTAGTTTGTCTCTAAAATAGTGGTCAAGACAGAGGGAGAATGCGCTGTTGCCATCAGGCTGCCCAGACACGAGAGTTAAGCCAACATACGGGGTTAGTGCATGCGGGAAATCCGTGCGTACCCTCATGTCATCATTACGTAGGCCTCCGTGAGTCGGCAAGTTTGGAATAGATATCAATAGCGAAAAGTCCTTTGCATAGTTTGGGTTCTCCCCATTGCCAACTGCTTTGTGTGGGTCCCTAACTCTCCGTTCCTTTATTTCAAGACCACTTGTTTATTGTACGAACAGCATTCAGGATTTGTCTTCATCAGGCTGTGACTCCATAGTTTCCAATTCCTATAGGCATATAACCGATTATGGCAAATAATTATTTGCGACAACAAACGCTTACAGCTCTGGTGCTTTGAGCAGTCAGAAGAGGGTGAGATGGTACGACATTCGCCTTATGTTTAGCAGATTTGACACAGGAGCTAATGGCGATCCGCCGGTCATCGCTGTCGCCTCCTCCAACCGAGTGCAGTCACATCACTGCCTCCAGCTTTGTGTTTGGTACGGCTGCGGTAAAATGATGTGAATTTGAATCATTTAGTCGAAACACTCTCCCCATTATCAACTTTTTATCACAGCACGCAATTCACAAACATTTTGCATAAATTGAGGCAGTAAATGATTACATTCAGCCGACGTGAAGTGCGACTTGTACCATTAATCTGTCTTATAGGAGGTAAATTGAGTATTTTGCTCGAGCACAAGGAAATTAACGGCGGCATCCAAATGCAAACTAAAGGCCAAAATGATTATGGGGTTAGTGCTTCAATGGGTGGTGAATTCATAAGATCTTGGTAATTTTCAGCGACCACTTTGTGCTTAATTACCTGATTTTTATCACATGCTAGTTGAGGGATGTTAGGCTGGACATCTTCACTGAAGACATCTTGGACATCCCATTCTACTTAAACAAGGCACGTTTGCACTTATATATGGTATTTACTTGGATTTTTTTACATTTGAAACCATAAAACTGGGGTCAATGCAACTAATCTCTTCGAGTGTTGCCACAAATAAAGCTTTACACAGCAAGTCATCATTCTCAACAAATACTCAGGACGATGGAGGCCCATGCAACCGGTTTTTTTGAGAACACCTTTGATAAAAGGCGATTTACGTAACAAGTACGCAAAATTCTGCATTATTTCTAATCGCGTAATAATTGTAAATTAGTGAAAAGGAAACCTCGAATGTAACAGAGTCAGGAAGAGTCCGACCGCATCGCACTTCTACAGAACTACAATTTAAATGCACTCTGTCGTTTTATTGCTGAGTGAAACAGGTGCATTTTATGCATTAAGTCATTCTCAGTCCCCATAATCCGTCGCAGTGATTTGAAGAAGGAAAGTCATCGCACTGAGTCGGTGCACGGCAAACACTACGGCCACAGACAGACACAAAAAGACAGGACTAGGAGCACTAGCGAGTGAGGACCCATGATTAGAACAGGGTTCGACGAAATCGGACTTGCATGGAAAGCTGTGGAATCAGAGCGATGCCGATAGCTTCCAGAGCAACAATCGAATGCGTAGTACGCTGCGTTGAGAGCCTTCGAAGCTCAGTAATTGGATGAGAGCACCAAAGCGGCTACGACAACCTCCGAATCCGCGTTAATATCGTCCACCTGGACCACATTATTGACTGTTGCTTTTGTTTTTGGGGTTGTCAAGATCCTTCATTTCGTTCTGAAAGCACATAGGCGTTTTGGAGCAATTTCCAAAATTGAAGCTCATCCTTGTCTTTGCTAGACCGTTGTTGTCGAAAAGCCATGAACCATCAGGGAAGACGGAGGTTCGTAGATAACTGATTGGCCATGCAGCAGGTGGGTCAGTGAAATAGTGGAGGACTGGTCTTTCTGAGGGCTATTAATGATCGAGTTTTCGAGCCAGTAGAGCCTTTTGGCTTTTCTCCTTGTCACTATATATCAACTATTTAGATCGTGGCTATCCGTTCTTGTCATGAATGATAGACGCGCTTACTAAATTTTGGGCCAAGTGAAATTGCTATGTGAACCATTAAGTGCATTATCGTGATCGATTTCAACCAGGATGATAAATGGGACATTCACAGAAGAGAAATCAACTTATGAGCAAAACCTAGAAGTAGTGTCAGTGTGAAGGACTTGTCGTTGCTTATGGAACAGCATAAACACTCGACTTCATCACGTTCACCACCATTTTGATATTGCAAACGCTTGGTTATGTCAGTAAATCCATTGTGCGCACCGCTCCCACCATCCCACCCTATTCTCGTTCGCTCATACCCTACAAACGTCAAAGGGTTTGATGAACGGCGTAGTGTAATCGACAAACGTATGGCTGGTCTTGAAATGCCTACATCACTAAGGGATGTCATCAATGAGCCACCAGATACCTTACCACCGTCGGTGACTTAAGGACTTCCGCAGATAGGAGTAGGTAGGTGAAGGGTCTACGTCTTAGTGAAGCTTCTTCTGTGCTAGCACACAGATCCACCTACGCGCCCAACCAACTCTGTCACAGATTGACAGACAGAATTCGCAGCAGTAGTAGAGATGGGTAAATGCTTGTTGCTAGGGTTAAAAGCGTGGCCATTGTGTCTACTTCATAAGGCATAATCTTTCTAGGATTCAGCAATAATCTCATTTCCTGTTGCAGTACCTTGTTTGTTGGAACTACCGGTTTCGGTCAAGGTCACCTAGGTGGCCGTATTGCACTAGGCGCGTAGGCTGGCCTCCAAGCCATGCCAGCAGCTTACTTCCCTCCGCTCATCAAACATATGCATTCTACTCTGACATTCTGCCTTCTTTTGCCTTCAGGAGGGCCTCAAGACGCTGCACCTGTAGCCTACAGCACTAACAATATCTGAGATTGTTGCCAAGCCATATTTCTGTCACATTGCTCATCAAATAAGCTGGCTGTATTTGCGATTTAATGGGGAAAGCAACTTGAAGCACGTCCTGTCGAAGAAAATCTGTGCAGAAAGTGGGCCTTGCATAGGTAACGTCCTACATCATAGAAAAACAGACAAGCATAATGCAACCTTTTTGTCTTTTAGGTACCTGGTGAAAAAAGCCACTAACGTATTAGGACAAATGTCACTCCACTTGTTAAAGTTGAAGCAAATAAATGAACCAACGCAAAGGGAATCACAAAACTCGTGCGAAGTTTCCACCAAGCAGTGAGACGAAACGCTCTTACTGTCTGGTAACACTTCTTTGAGAAAATAACGTGCAAAATGGACTGCAAATGGAAAAAACTACTAGGGGAACTCATTGCAATAAAACATCGTTGAGGCATTTGAGGGAACGACTGGGATTACTTTTGGTTCGTATTTGCAATGCCCAAAAAATACCTTAGGTCAGAAAATAGAGCCACATGCAGCTCAAGACTAATGTTAGTTTATAAAGACGTTAGAGACTTCAAAAATTCCGTTCAGCACCAATGGAGTTACACTCACGTATGGCTTGATGCTTATTAGCCTTCAATACACTCCCAGCAATCGAAGCTACTGAGACCAATAAGTAGTACTGTTCCCAACTGAAAAATCCCCATCATATGTGCTCCTGTATCACAGCTGATATCCCTTTAAAAAGATATTATGATCAAAGCAGTCAACCAGCTAAGAAGGGCCTTGGCAATGACCCTCTCAGAAAGGACCGCACGATTTTTGCCGTATTCATGAAGCTGTGTCATGCATTTGATTTAAAATAACAATTTAAGAAATTGGGATAATTTCTTAAGCCACGTACGATCATTAAGATTTCTACTAGCCATAATTAAACAATCATATTCCACATCGTATAATTCGGACACCGTGAAGTTACATTTCTACAAGACATTACACGACTTGAATTTCTACCGCTAAAAGTAGAGCAAAAGTTTCCTTAGCCATAAGAGAGAGAGTAAGTGGCTGGATGATGCAATCCTTAAAAAACAAGAATAAGCAATAGTCACATACGACTTTTTTCCATTAAATTTTTATATTCATTTTTTGGTTGCAAAGAAAGCAGCTGATGTTAAAAAGCACTCACGAAATCTCGACAAGTACTGCGTTTGCTCATGGATGCACCAGAGCCAATCGGGTTCCAAGGTTGGTGGATGAATGACCATGGAGGAAGGAAGTACAAATTCGGCTTTAACGAGATGTACAAAGCCTAACCAAGGGAATGGACAGCGAGGGGTTAAAGTGATCAATTACGGGTATCATTGGCGAATCACACAGTTAGCCATGGAGCAAGGCGCTGAATCCGAGCCTTTGATAATAGGAAGTCAAATGTCGCATAAAAAGTGAAATTGGTGCAAAAGTTGACAAGACGGAACACCTGAAACAAACGATTGCAGCTATTGCAATGCTGTCCTCGCGAACGCTCAGTCAAAGCTTTGAAACTGCCATCACCTATGCCTGATTGCTCATCACAAATAACACAATCATTGACAGATGCACACTGTATTTCATACTGGCTTTCCCCACCGAAGTCTAGACGAAGCATGTTGTTTTGGTGGGTCCAGCCGCATCGAAGGATCCGTCTGTGGCAAAGTTACCTTCCATCCTCCAGCTAATCGGTGAGTCGGATACGCACTAAGACAGTAGCAGTGGCAGGATTTTACGTGGAAAAAGACCGATTTAAGTTTTTAGCCTTTCTATCCAAGGCCCGCATTGGCTTGGCCAGCAAACTTAGGATTCTTGCGTTCTCACCCCCGAGGATTGATACGGAAGTACCCCGCAGAGTCATGACGGAGGCGCTAGTCGAGTCTCTAAGCCTTATTCTAAATAACAGCGAAAAGGCGCAGGCGGAATGACAGGGGTGCTAGCGAAGCCAAATGATTGTCCATGAAAGCGTGGAGCAAAGGGACGGCTTTAGCGTCTTCTCACTTACTGGGGTTACTGAAGTGAATGTTGTAGAGATCGTGTGAAAAGGTCTAATGTTGACTCCAGACTACAATAAGTCCCTTGGTAGCCTGTGCAGCCTCAAAACCAATTGAACCTGGAATTCACAATAAGCCGAACCAAAAAAAACAAGTAATTTTGTGCTATTTGAACAGGCCTTCTGGTGTATCCTAAAGTGCAATTATGTCATAGTTTGCAGAAATAGTTAAATAGAACTGGCGGAATTGTATACATTTTTAAAAAAAATTTAATTGCGGGCGATCGAAAATTGGAATTTTGCCGTGACTGACTTGAACACAGTGATTTGTCTGACAGCTTGCTCAACTATGCGTTGCACTGTAATAACGATTCAGTCTCTGTACGTTGTGCTTTGCTCTACAATACAGGCTTTGAGTTCTTCCCTACGTTAATAACATGTGCCCCTCCATACAACTTATTATGACTTCAGCGACGAATCTTGGCTCAAACATATATTTAATGCAAACACTCAAGCCGTTTCACATGATCTTCACCATAAGAAATATGCGTTTTGATGTAGCAATAATTTAGCAAGTGAAGTCTAATGCGTGCCTGCCACTCACTCGACATTAAACTGGTGCTAAAGGAGTCGCGAGCCCAAAGTACAACGAGGATGATTTATTTCACACGAAGTCATTTGTGATGGCCATGGAGACATGAATAAACAGCACAGGATGCTAGCTTTGCACGCCGGGCTTGTCATTCAGCACAGTACTTCTGTGTGCCCGAATAGTCAGTAGCCTCCGCCACTACCTCCACAATGCGCAAGTCCTGGCTGTGGGAGGCTCTTTAATTCCATCAGCAGGTTGCCATCGCTACTAGCCAACGGTAGCAGTAATGACGTGGCAGAAAGGACCTATAGATCGGGTCGCTAGATAGTTAGTGAGAAGTGCTGTGTGCAATGCATCCTCGCCCTACGACCTTGCCTTTGTTGTTGCTGCTGCACTTCTTCGGACATATCGACTGTTGCGTCATCTTTTGAGCCATGTCATGTGATCCGCCTCTTAATTTACCATTTCGGACTCGAATGCTAGGACTTGAGATGGAATGGAGGAGGAGTGTGAGTACTCCTGTAAATACGATTTCTTGCCACTTGGAAGGCATCGTCCATACTATAGCGCTGATGTGTTAGGGCGGCAAAAGCGCGACAATTGCAGTTATGTCATCAAACGAACCCCTGCAGACGCCATTTGGTGGCAGAGCTGTGCTTTTGAATGCACCAGTCAATCCATTTTTTAGTGTCTGCTCAGTTGTTGTTGCCGTGGACAACATTCCTCGTACAGTCGTCACTGGATTAGACCGTCTTATGACTTTCAAACCGATTTTAGATGAAGCGTGAAGGCAATTATGCGGAGGAGAATGAAAGTACCCAACGTTAGTGACCTCAGTCATTTATAAGGCCAGGCTATCTGAGTGAGACCACCTCCATTTGATTTTGCGATCCTTAACAAATCTGAAATTTGATTTGGAAGAGGATGTATTTGCATACATTTATGGATAATTTGATCCGAGAATGTGCTTCGAGATGTCGCATTGTCTGTATGACATCTTTTTTCTTAAGTAGAATTGTGCTTCCTCATTGATGCAGCATGGCATTGCCTTGACAACTTGGCCTAACGCAATTGTGCCCAAGCAGAAGCACGCCCCTCCATTTGTGTAGGCGTAGCAATATCCTTTGAGGGAGTTTTGCTTTTGCCATTAATATCCGTCAATTCGGGTGGATAGTGGATACGTTTGCCTTAACTATAAAAAGGACATAGATGGCGTTGAGTTGACGAATTGCGTGAAATCGCAGCCTTGTAGAAATCTGTGCCAATTGCATCGGAGAGAAAGGGTAATCTTTTTTCTATAAAGTGCCATTAAAGTGTGTGCTTGTGTGATGGTAAAATAATGGCAAATTTAGGCTTACGAACACTATTCTGTTCCTACCTACATAATTTGTGCAATGCATTAAATAATGCTTTATAGGAGAGGCAAAGTAGGTTATGGGTGGCAAGGCGTGTACCAGTACAGCTTTACGTACATGCGTGCTCAGGCTGCATAGTCGGCCTATGTGAATGAGCATTCACTATAATGAATCACCCCCATCATTCTGACGCCAACTGCTTTCGCGTATGTCGGAAGGGAAGTAGCCAGTGATCTGCTTTGGTGCTCAGCAGTCATTGTGCAAGGCGAATAGGGCACACGGTTGAGGGCGAAGGTAAAAGCCTTTGCAAAAGTGACAAACGAAGAGGGGGTGGAAATGATCGGAATGAGTGTCCTCGGATGGGTAGTTTTCACAGAGTGGACTGTGGGTCACGTTCTGTGTCGAGACGGCACTGCCTACAAGATGGTCACCCAAGTATCCGCAAGCAATGTCACGAAGGAAAGAAACGAGAGCAGAGCGTATTACAGGTGGGGAAAGCAGTGAAAATCCTGCGTTAAATATATCGCTGACGTATATTGGACGGTGAGCACGTCAATTGCGAGCATCTAACTGCAGCATATCCTAGCTGAGAGGACGAAGGCAAGCTATTTTGGAAAATGAACAAAGTAACTGGCTGCAGCAGGAGGAAAGGGAGACGAAATAAAAAAAATATGATTTCATGAAGCTGGGAGCATTATATAAATTGAAAATATAAGAACTTGCTTGATTGACGTTTGGCTCTCAACAAAGTGGAATAAAAGGAACGAGATTTGGCAGCTGGTTGATGGTATATTATATTACGTGTTGGACGAAATGGTAAGAAGAGACAACCATGTAGGCATATATGCATTAGCGTATTTATGAGGCAAAAGTAACAGTAGCAGTGGTAGGATTCCAGAAGGGAAGTGGCAAATTGGAAATATATGTATGCCACATATGTGTGACGACAAGATAGAACACGCAAATTATGAGGTGAACCAAAATCATTATGGGAGAAAAACAACTGTTTTAACAGATAGTTGTTTGACTTGTTAAGTGATTTAACTTTGGCGGAAAAAGTAGAAGTGGATAAAATGAATGAATGAATGTGCGATTGAATGAAGGAAGGCGAGGAGAGATATCGCTAACAGTCTATAACTGGTGGCGGTTGTTCGATTGAAGAGGTGATTTGAGTTAGGGTGACTAAAATTAACAGGAATAAATGTCCTTACATTGAAGCGCACCAGCTACCTACAAAGCTCTCAAAGTGGAAATGGAATTCCAAGTATTTACAGCCTTGTCAACGGCCTCCCATCTGCGCCGTTAACAATATTATCACAGGCTATTTCTCCTCAGCGGCACTAAAAGGCCTTCAATCCAGTCATTGCTTGATAAGTGCAGAGGCCCTGGAGGTGTGGATACCAGGTAGAGGACCTGATTGGAGTCAAACCACTGAATTGGTAGACAGCCTGCCAGGGACCGAATTTGTCAACGCGCAGAATAAGCGATTCTTCCCATTTAGTACAACCTGATAAAAAGAAGGCACGGAAATAAGAAATATTGGCTAATCAAAGCCAAACATTTGTTAATCAAACAATATTCGTGCAGTCTCACATAATTAAGCATGAGTTATTAGCGATTCAAAGATTTGGTTCACTTTTTTGGCGGGCTTAATAGCAAGTCTGAAGCAAAATAATTGCCTTAAATATCAACGTAGAGCGCGACAACCATAAAAGCATGCGACGTGGTGGCCTAGAATTTTGTTCCGATCGTGCTACTCCCATTGCTCAGAAATCGCATTTTGTTGAGATGGCTACCATTATATGTGCTTGACGTATGACCACTTTATTTGCGTTTGTTGTTCCTTGAAGCCACTGTGTAAGGGCTGTTTGCGCACTAAGGACAACGTGCTATGAACCCCAAGCGTGCTTCGGAAGATTGTGTAGTCTGCATCAGCAGCTAGTGACATATGCATTTTTGCAAAGGCCGAAGTTCACGGCATCCTACCGGAGTTCATTGCATCAAAATTTTAAGGCCGTTAGATTGAACTCAGACGTGATGCACACAAGTCAGGGCAGGTTGCTTTGTCTATGTTTGCAGAGGATCGGGGCAATGTGCAGTATTAGATTTCCAATAATATCTTCCTTGGATGATACCAACAAAAATAATGTTGACTTTGTCCCGCGACCACACCAATTCTAACTCCTCCGCGCAAAATTAAGAAGATTTCAAGCATAATGTGTCAAACAAAACACATTGGAAATTGCTAGGCAGGATAGAATATGAGAGTAGTGCTATTAGAAGAGCCAAACGTTGCATTTAAATGTAAATTCGTTCAATATGCCCATCACATCTACAATTGTCTAGCCAGCATCAAGACATTTTGGCTGTGGCATGTCAATAATGGAAGTGCTGATGCATTTAATGCTTCGTCTACAACAAGGTACAACATAATACATAAGTCAATAAGTATTCCTTTGTCGCATGCATTTCTCTACTGCTTGCTCCTACAGCTAGCATAAATCGAATAATAGTGGACAAAATCCGACTGGCAAAAGTGCTTTGGATGCGTCGTTGCCGCATGCCTGACCCACTCAGATTGTCGCAAGAGTGAAGTGGTGATCATGATTGGTGCTTAGTAAGGAGCTTTTAAACTATATCTGGTAACATACGCTTTAAAGAAACAAAACTTCGATTCTTAACAATTTCTTTAAGATTTTATTTTGGCAGTAGCAATAAAGTTGTTAGCGCTGGAATGTTGTTTTCATGTTCCTTTTCGTCTTACTTCTTAGTCATGCAGAATGATAAGCAGCGTCGCAGTAGACTCAGCGTAGTATGCACGTTCGCCATCTTTTACGTGGCTGTTTTCTTCTCGAAGGGATAGTACAGCTGCTCATATTATCACCACAACGTATTCTGCTAGGCGTGTAAGTCCTGAATTGTTCCCACACACAGAGCAGTGTGTGTAAGGCTCTGAAACCAGGAAAGAGAAGAGAGCAGAGTTGATTTAATCCTTTACATGTGCGTGTTACAGTGGAGTGGCTAAGAACTCAACCAGGTGGCACATGGCACAAACAGCACGCGTTGTGACCCATGTTGTTGTAAAAGTTCGGATGAAAGTGCTAGTGTCACATCGGTTTAGCCCTAAGCCGCGTGTAGTGACGAATTACTCTCAATTTTCTCGCCTTCGGAATTCCATAGAATCTGCATCTTTGCTATAGGCTTCTAAACTAGTCACCGATATTTAAGGAATACCTTTTCATTACAATTTTCTGCCTTATAAATCTTTCAATCCGCACGTCTCAAAGTGTGTGCTTATACC
The DNA here is from genome assembly GCA_036345935.2 of Taenia hydatigena. NCBI lineage: Eukaryota > Metazoa > Platyhelminthes > Cestoda > Cyclophyllidea > Taeniidae > Taenia > Taenia hydatigena. The sequence continues at coordinate 8,579,888 of JADWOT020000002.1, read as the reverse complement.
TCTTCATTGGGTTGACGGTCTAAGAATGGCCCTTTTTGAATTCCAAGTAATGTGTGGCTTAACCTCTAAGGTTTTGAAGCAGTGTTCAACGCCCAAACCCGCCCCGTCATAGTAAATGAGGAGTGATTTAAGCCGGCTTCGAAAGCCTGCCTTAATTTGTCTTGATCTTCATGAAATGCAAGGGACACTTTTACAAAGGCTTGCGATTCCCAGTAAAATCAATTCCTACTATTATCCCGCTTCCGCACAATTTTGAGTCATATACCACCGTGTGGCAAGATGTCTCATGGGAGAACCTGAATGCGTCACATTATGTAGACTCTAAAGTAAGTAATAAGGCTTACTCTTCTCTAAATTTGGGGTAGATGGTACCGCCAATCACGCCCGGACATCCCTTAACATTTATTAACGAAATGCTCTAAGAGGTTTTTAGACAAAGATGCTTAAACAGCAATTAAAATCTGCTTTTCCATTTGTTCGGCTAGTAGTTTGCCATAGATTCTCGAATAGCCTACTTGGATGTTTTAATAAACAAATGCAGATTGATCTTTGCGCGGGATCCCGACCCGGCTGGTGGGAGTAAGCAATATGGTAGCATATCCACTTGTTTGGGAGAGCTAACCAATGTAATTAGATCGCCTGAGTGCATATATTCACTTGGATGGGTTGATGCATTGCCTGCTTCACAGGATAGCGTGTAAACTGTGGGGTGTTCACCAAAGGCTAAGCCTCAAGTGAAAATTGATGGAGAGAAGAATTGGTGAGATGATCCCATGGTGAGGGGCAAAGCATGTGATCCGATGCATCGCCAGCAAGCGTGCTGCTATGCTTGAACGATCTGGCGTAGGAGAACACTGACATCACATGCCTTAGGAAAGGTGGAGTTAAAATTTTCCACATTATTTATTGTTACTCACTTCAGCAAGAAGGCTTATTATGGAGATTCTGATTGGTAATCGGAATGAATCCAAATCGCAGATTGTTCAACTACAAAACTTAAAAATAATGAAACGCTTTTAGCCGAGACAAGTGTGAGGCATGGAACTGCTCACAAACTTGCATCTGGGCGGGAATGGAATAGGAGTCGGTATCTCATAATGGTCGCATTTGGAGCAGGATCTCTCCCATAAATTGCCTTCTACGACACATACAGTGCGAAATGCTTAACTCGACCCCCTCTATAGCAAAGTAGGTCATGTGGGTGTGGACAAAGTTCAGAGGAGCCAAGTTGCCTCTTATTCGAGTGCACTGAATGACTTCATCACTCCACCCGTCTTGTGCTGCAAATTTTGATCAGGCCGTCATCTCACACCGCAAGTATTTCAAGACAAATGCTTCTAGCTAAGAAAAATATACAGGTTTGACACAGTATTGCGCAATTAATTACCAGGCTTCGTTAAGATTTGCCTAAGCACACCGAAAAACATTTGATTTGAGGAAACCTGACTCAAATGCCAATCTGTTTTGTCAACTGCTTTGCCTTCGTCATTTTAACATTCAAAGTCTTCTAGGTGAAATACTAAGTTATATTTACCTTGTAATAGCGACTACGCACAATTCACAATTTTCCGTTTTGTAGCTTAGGTCTCAATTTAAAAGGAGCTAACATCACATTTGTGGCAAGTGAGGCGTAAAGAAAAGCTCCAATCAAATTTAGTGAGTGAATGCGTAGTGTGCAACCCTTAAAAGGCAGAGACAAGTCCTGCTGGAGGTAACTACAGTCCTCCCTGTGCGCCACACCGCGCGCGCATGCGCTTACTTCATTGCTACTTTTAGTAGCTCCTTTGTTTCCAAATATGCTTTGATCATTGACCGGGCCGCATTCCTGCTAGTGCATGATTGACACGATGGCAATGCCAAAATACACGTTTCATTAAAGACGGAAAAAGCTCACATTTGTGGAAGCCATGAGCTGTTGAGTGTTCGGGCGGATCGACGAGAGTGGTGAAGAATCGGTAAGTGCATTGTGTGGGGAATGTTGTATGATATTTTCTAAAAGGTCACCAACAAATGTTTAGCTAAACTTGTTTTATTCAGGCGGTGTCTGTTCAGCACAACCATTTGGCGCATTACCGATTGGAGATGGCAAGTGTTTAGTCAATGGAAGATCTTATGCCAGCCCATATCACCAAAACAGGTACGTCTGATTTTGCTCTTTCGCATGCATTTCGACCGTTACCTGAGTTATTTAAAATATGTAATCAACGAATTATTTCGTCTCCTTGGCTTCCAACTTAACCAAGATGAATGCGATATAAATAATTTATCGCAATGCAAATTTTCATAATTAAGTTTCTCGCGTAGTTAAACTGCGTTGCATGTACTTAGTTAAAAGCCAGTTCAAACCATGTCTACAGCGAGCTTTGCGCCCTTTAAGACCACGTTCTTACGTACTGTTGTTGATGCACGTTTACGTAGCCAGCAGCACTTTTCAATTTCGCAGCTTCCATATTAAAAATACAACATCAGGTGCATGAAGTCTCTACTAATCATTTTCCGCAAGTTTCTTACGAACTACGACAATTCTGTTTGATTCATGAAGACCCGATTTCGTCTAGGTCCATGGATTCTATGCACGAAGGCGCGCAGAACGATTAGCTTTGGTGGTCGCGGCAATTGTGATCATGCATGCTAGTTTGTCCTTCCCGTTTAATCGAGGCATCTCTGTTAGTGACACAAATGCCTGGCCGAATTGCATGCACAAAAGTCGGCTGGTGCGGGTGACAACCTACAAAGTTGCCTAATGAAAACCGCAAGTTTGTAGTTGGGAACAGCATAGAAAGCGACGAAAAGAGACACCAGTTTTGTCTTGCATCAATAGCGATGACATCTTCGGGCAGATGTACATTTCTGGATTCATCAGCACTATCCCAAAATGCGCTCGAATTTAATAGGACGATGCAAGTATTGCCGTGTCAGCCAGCCTCGTCTTAATTGCCCATGTCTTTTATACAATAATGCCTCTCGGCTAGCAAGAGTGCCGTCCAGTAAGTCAAATGAGTAATTACAGGTCATTTTGTTTGACTTGCCCATTAAACTAAGTTTTTCCCTAATTTAGCTCATGGCAACACACAGACCTGTTTGGAACCTCACGATGGCTGATGAAATAAAATAATTGCTGCGGTCGGAGTTTCGCATTTGCGGACTGCTTACATGGTGAGTTACGAATACGATAGCTGCGCACGTTTGCTAATATCGTTTCTTTATGCCCGATTATAGCACGTGTCTTCGATTTCGCTCAAATCCTTCACTGGTTTTGAATAATTTCAAGTGAAACGCCTTTAAACTAAATTTTTTTGTGTTTTGCTCTGGCTATTAAAGACAAAACAATTCGTCAACGCGCTTGCAATTCCTGCATCGCACTACCTAATTCAGTGTTACATTCGTGGTCGATTCGTGCGTCCTACTGCTATGCTTAGGCGGGTAGAAAATTATAAGCATGAAATAAATTTCTACGATATGCATAAAACCACACCTCTTTTTCTTTTTCCACAGATTTCTGTCTGTTTCTATTATTTAATCAACCTGCGGAGAGCTGAATATCCATACAGCAGTAGCTTGGATGGCGGCGCAGGAAGTCATACGATCAGCCAGTTATCCAATCAGCCGGTCGAATGGCCACCATGCCGGACAGACATCCAAATGAGCAAGCCAATGGGCAGAAATCCAGCCAGAAACGGTAACGGAAACTATAATCTTTGAAATTGCAGCACACCTACCTAGTTTACTTCCTTTGGGTTAATTTATGCGCACCTGAACAAACTGCAACAAAAATTAATTCGAAGCTGCCATTCTGATGGTGATGAGAAATGCAAGCACTAGAAGTGAACGCTCGTAGCAAAATACATCACTTTAACCAAGTCCGTGTTGTAATTATAGCGAAATTCTAATGCAACTCTCATTAGTGCTTGTTAGCTATTCTGCTTTGCTAGCAGGGTGTGGCCAACCATTTTGCAATGCTCACATATCTATGTGTTTTATGCCCATGCATTCGCAGATCCATTTGTCTGCCACGAATTCCATTAGTGAAGCAAGAATAAAAAAATCAATGTAATGCCCATGCGTTTGCTACTTTCTAGGATCGTGACGCGCATAGTGGGTTGACATCTCCAAAATAACATGTCTGCTAAAATGTAGCTACCATATGCGTTTGCGTGTCGAGAATAGCAGCCGCTAATCATAACCCCAGGTGGCACACATTAGCTACGTCAGGCCAGCATAAGTCTTAGCATTCTCCCTCCTGTTACCATGATCTTCATAGCGTTAAGTGCGAATATGCCGCGTTTTCGTTAATAGATGAAGCGTTTTGCATAGAAGCATGCTCAACAATGGCTTTTTCGCTACAGCATCAAAGAGCCACTCACCGAAATGACCTTGCTCTCACCACTCTTCAAATGGAGCCACATTGGTCCTGACTTCATTAAATACAATTGGGATGCAGAAAATTGGACAGAAACTACAAAGATGCATTTTGGCTGACTGAAGTAGAAATCACCTGCTTCTACTTCAAGGTGAACTTTACATCGTTCTCAAATCAAAACATACTCTCAAGGACTGGGTTCCGATTCGGCCTGCAGTGCGGCAGTGGGAAGAATGAGCATTGTATGCCCCGTTATTAGTCGCACTGAACTTATCAAATCGTCGCCTGATGGTATGCTTGAGTGTGCGGCTTCAATGCACAAATCCCTATTTGATTCCTTGGTATGTGCTAATTTTATTGTTAACTGATCTGTTGACGAATTTTGCCTCGCTGTTTATGGTTGCATCGTGAACGCATACGATGCAGTATCATTAATTACATGTAAGTCAGTGCGAATGCCAAAAGCGGATAGATTGCAGGATAATCACAGCTCACAATATGCGACTATTGAAGATAACTTTGTTTCATTAAGGATCGCTGCCTCTCATCCATAACGCATTCCATAAAGTTTGCGTAGATAATATCTTCAGTTTTGAGTGCCCTCCTCTTTTTATACGAAAGATGTCCATATCTTGCATACAAATTCATTTCTCCTACAACAAGGAATGAATGAGGTAGAGCTGCTTGGTTCCTGATTGTCCAGCTGCTCTATGCGCTAAGAATGAAGTTATGGGCGCGTAGGCTTGGGTTTACTGCTCTGAGCATTCAATTTAATAAAGCTCTTCCCTCGATATCAGTGTCCAAGTAAATGATAAGCGTCTCGGCTGACCAAAGCAAACTTGTGCTTATTTGCCATCAGCACATGCTTTCAGTGACCCATGATTAATCATCCTCATCTCGACGCTGTAATATAGTTATTTAATTCCTAAGTGCTCAACACTCCTTGCATAATTTACTTCTCACATTGCATTTTACTTGGCATGCAAAGTGTTTTCAACAGCGCTTGCGCCAGCACGTTCGTATTATTTTATGTGATGTGCGGATGATCTTGTAAGGGTGCTATGAATCCTGTGAGCTTAGTTCATTTGTCTATGGTAGGCATTGTTCCGCCACATCGCCATTAGTAACACTTGCGTAATGTCTTTGAAACGTTGCGGCTATACGATTGAATGATCGTACTGATTTTTCCACGAGTAATGGCAATTTCTTAAGTTGAAGCACTGCAACTGCTTCCAGTGTCAAAACCATGTGGCGCACGACTCGCACTATCGGTACTTTGCCGAGGCCATGTTCCCAGATTGTACAGGTTTTAAAATTATTTACGAACACAGTGCATTACTTTCCTAGGAAATACGTTTAAGTGCAAATTGTTCCAATTGTAGATGTGAGTGCAAGTGTGATGCAGTGCTTATAAAGGGCGGTTTAGTGCGTTCATTTATCCTGCCATGACATGATATGATTCCAATCTTTGCTGCCCTTGCAGGTTGCGATCCATTGCTCATCATGCGTCCCTCCAAGGCATCTCTATCTCAACATATTGTAAACCTTTCCCGCTCACGGCGTCAAGACATGGGGCAGCCAAGAGTGACATTTAAGGCTTTAATGCCAGGAAATAATTCTTGTTTCTGCAGGTCTGTTCAGGCACCAGTCAGCCTAGCCCACGTAAAAATAACAGAGCACATATAATCAGTTCGAAAACCATAAGGTACGCATGTGCATTAGAACATGTCTTGTCGGTGGTAAAGGCAAGACTTAACCTTCCAAGAAGCAAAGCATGGGAAGCATGTCGTGACTGCCTCTTTACATCGCTGTATAAAGTAGATATGACACCAAGGGTATCGCAACACACACGCGCGCGAAGCAACCATGAACTGCAATGCAACAATTATTAGCAGCTAGGGAGCAGCAACAAGATCAACGTATCCTAAGGAATTAAACAAGTAGCTACCCATTAAAACTGCACGCTTCAGCTTTGTATTCGCGACTCTGTAATAACCTCGATGCAGATGAAAACGAGGCCTACAATGCTCAGTACTTCCACCATCGCATTGTAGGTCGAATTGGGTCTCCGTCCACAAACAGTGATGTAAAAGCAAGTGAATCTTACTGCTCTCAGCCTAATTACGCCTGCGTCGTGTTCACCCAATTCTCCAACATTCGAACTCAATTCAATGAAGTCAGGATCAATGTGGCTCCAATTAAAGAATGACGGGAGCAAAGACCTTTCCGTACTTGGTCCTCCTGTTGCCGCTACAAAATAGTGCGTTTTTGAAAACGCCTGGTTCATTCACCAACGGGAACTTGGGACATTTGCACCCATTATCAGTGGATGGGAACAATTCAGGACTTACACGCCTAGCAGAATACGTTGTGGTGATAATATGAGCAGCTGTACTATCCCTTCGAGAAGAAAACAGCCACGTAAAAGATGGCGAACGTGCATACTACGCTGAGTCTACTGCGACGCTGCTTATCATTCTGCATGACTAAGAAGTAAGACGAAAAGGAACATGAAAACAACATTCCAGCGCTAACAACTTTATTGCTACTGCCAAAATAAAATCTTAAAGAAATTGTTAAGAATCGAAGTTTTGTTTCTTTAAAGCGTATGTTACCAGATATAGTTTAAAAGCTCCTTACTAAGCACCAATCATGATCACCACTTCACTCTTGCGACAATCTGAGTGGGTCAGGCATGCGGCAACGACGCATCCAAAGCACTTTTGCCAGTCGGATTTTGTCCACTATTATTCGATTTATGCTAGCTGTAGGAGCAAGCAGTAGAGAAATGCATGCGACAAAGGAATACTTATTGACTTATGTATTATGTTGTACCTTGTTGTAGACGAAGCATTAAATGCATCAGCACTTCCATTATTGACATGCCACAGCCAAAATGTCTTGATGCTGGCTAGACAATTGTAGATGTGATGGGCATATTGAACGAATTTACATTTAAATGCAACGTTTGGCTCTTCTAATAGCACTACTCTCATATTCTATCCTGCCTAGCAATTTCCAATGTGTTTTGTTTGACACATTATGCTTGAAATCTTCTTAATTTTGCGCGGAGGAGTTAGAATTGGTGTGGTCGCGGGACAAAGTCAACATTATTTTTGGTGGTATCATCCAAGGAAGATATTATTGGAAATCTAATACTGCACATTGCCCCGACCCTCTGCAAACATAGACAAAGCAACCTGCCCTGACTTGTGTGCATCACGTCTGAGTTCAATCTAACGGCCTTAAAATTTTGATGCAATGAACTCCGGTAGGATGCCGTGAACTTCGGCCTTTGCAAAAATGCATCTGTCACTAGCTGCTGATGCAGACTACACAATCTTCCGAAGCACGCTTGGGGTTCATAGCACGTTGTCCTTAGTGCGCAAACAGCCCTTACACAGTGGCTTCAAGGAACAACAAACGCAAATAAAGTGGTCATACGTCAAGCACATATAATAGTAGCCATCTCAACAAAATGCGATTTCTGAGCGATGGGAGTAGCACGATTGGAACAAAATTCTAGGCCACCACGTCGCATGCTTTTATGGTTGTTGCGCTCTACGTTGATATTTAAGGCAATTATTTTGTTTCAGACTTGCTATTAAGCCCGCCAAAAAAGTGAACCAAATCTTTGAATCGCTAATAACTCATGCTTAATTATGTGAGACTGCACGACTATTGTTTGATTAACAAATGTTTGACTTTGATTAGCCAATATTTCTTATTTCCGTGCCTTCTTTTTATCAGGTTGTACTAAATGGGAAGAATCGCTTATTCTGCGCGTTGACAAATTCGGTCCCTGGCAGGCTGTCTACCAATTCAGTGGTTTGACTCCAATCAGGTCCTCTACTTGGTATCCACACCTCCAGGGCCTCTGCACTTATCAAGCAATGACTGGATTGAAGGCCTTTTAGTGCCGCTGAGGAGAAATGGCCTGTGATAATATTGTTAACGGCGCAGATGGGAGGCCGTTGACAAGGCTGTAAATACTTGGAATTCCATTTCCACTTTGAGAGCTTTGTAGGTAGCTGGTGCGCTTCAATGTAAGGACATTTATTCCTGTTAATTTTAGTCACCCTAACTCAAATCACCTCTTCAATCGAACAACCGCCACCAGTTATAGACTGTTAGCGATATCTCTCCTCGCCTTCCTTCATTCAATCGCACATTCATTCATTCATTCATTTTATCCACTTCTACTTTTTTCGCCAAAGTTAAATCACTTAACAAGTCAAACAACTATCTGTTAAAACAGTTGTTTTTCTCCCATAATGATTTTGGTTCACCTCATAATTTGCGTGTTCTATCTTGTCGTCACACATATGTGGCATACATATGTTTCCAATTTGTCACTTCCCTTCTGGAATCCTACCACTGCTACTGTTACTTTTGCCTCATAAATACGCTAATGCATATATGCCTACATGGTTGTCTCTTCTTACCATTTCGTCCAACACGTAATATAATATACCATCAACCAGCTGCCAAATCTCGTTCCTTTTATTCCACTTTGTTGAGAGCCAAACGTCAATCAAGCAAGTTCTTATATTTTCAATTTATATAATGCTCCCAGCTTCATGAAATCATATTTTTTTTATTTCGTCTCCCTTTCCTCCTGCTGCAGCCAGTTACTTTGTTCATTCTCCAAAATAGCTTGCCTTCGTCCTCTCAGCTAGGATATGCTGCAGTTAGATGCTCGCAATTGACGTGCTCACCGTCCAATATACGTCAGCGATATATTTAACGCAGGATTTTCACTGCTTTCCCCACCTGTAATACGCTCTGCTCTCGTTTCTTTCCTTCGTGACATTGCTTGCGGATACTTGGGTGACCATCTTGTAGGCAGTGCCGTCTCGACACAGAACGTGACCCACAGTCCACTCTGTGAAAACTACCCATCCGAGGACACTCATTCCGATCATTTCCACCCCCTCTTCGTTTGTCACTTTTGCAAAGGCTTTTACCTTCGCCCTCAACCGTGTGCCCTATTCGCCTTGCACAATGACTGCTGAGCACCAAAGCAGATCACTGGCTACTTCCCTTCCGACATACGCGAAAGCAGTTGGCGTCAGAATGATGGGGGTGATTCATTATAGTGAATGCTCATTCACATAGGCCGACTATGCAGCCTGAGCACGCATGTACGTAAAGCTGTACTGGTACACGCCTTGCCACCCATAACCTACTTTGCCTCTCCTATAAAGCATTATTTAATGCATTGCACAAATTATGTAGGTAGGAACAGAATAGTGTTCGTAAGCCTAAATTTGCCATTATTTTACCATCACACAAGCACACACTTTAATGGCACTTTATAGAAAAAAGATTACCCTTTCTCTCCGATGCAATTGGCACAGATTTCTACAAGGCTGCGATTTCACGCAATTCGTCAACTCAACGCCATCTATGTCCTTTTTATAGTTAAGGCAAACGTATCCACTATCCACCCGAATTGACGGATATTAATGGCAAAAGCAAAACTCCCTCAAAGGATATTGCTACGCCTACACAAATGGAGGGGCGTGCTTCTGCTTGGGCACAATTGCGTTAGGCCAAGTTGTCAAGGCAATGCCATGCTGCATCAATGAGGAAGCACAATTCTACTTAAGAATAAAGATGTCATACAGACAATGCGACATCTCGAAGCACATTCTCGGATCAAATTATCCATAAATGTATGCAAATACATCCTCTTCCAAATCAAATTTCAGATTTGTTAAGGATCGCAAAATCAAATGGAGGTGGTCTCACTCAGATAGCCTGGCCTTATAAATGACTGAGGTCACTAACGTTGGGTACTTTCATTCTCCTCCGCATAATTGCCTTCACGCTTCATCTAAAATCGGTTCGAAAGTCATAAGACGGTCTAATCCAGTGACGACTGTACGAGGAATGTTGTCCACGGCAACAACAACTGAGCAGACACTAAAAAATGGATTGACTGGTGCATTCAAAAGCACAGCTCTGCCACCAAATGGCGTCTGCAGGGGTTCGTTTGATGACATAACTGCAATTGTCGCGCTTTTGCCGCCCTAACACATCAGCGCTATAGTATGGACGATGCCTTCCAAGTGGCAAGAAATCGTATTTACAGGAGTACCCACACTCCTCCTCCATTCCATCTCAAGTCCTAGCATTCGAGTCCGAAATGGTAAATTAAGAGGCGGATCACATGACATGGCTCAAAAGATGACGCAACAGTCGATATGTCCGAAGAAGTGCAGCAGCAACAACAAAGGCAAGGTCGTAGGGCGAGGATGCATTGCACACAACACTTCTCACTAACTATCTAGCGACCCGATCTATAGGTCCTTTCTGCCACGTCATTACTGCTACCGTTGGCTAGTAGCGATGGCAACCTGCTGATGGAATTAAAGAGCCTCCCACAGCCAGGACTTGCGCATTGTGGAGGTAGTGGCGGAGGCTACTGACTATTCGGGCACACAGAAGTACTGTGCTGAATGACAAGCCCGGCGTGCAAAGCTAGCATCCTGTGCTGTTTATTCATGTCTCCATGGCCATCACAAATGACTTCGTGTGAAATAAATCATCCTCGTTGTACTTTGGGCTCGCGACTCCTTTAGCACCAGTTTAAAGTCGAGTGAGTGGCAGGCACGCATTAGACTTCACTTGCTAAATTATTGCTACATCAAAACGCATATTTCTTATGGTGAAGATCATGTGAAACGGCTTGAGTGTTTGCATTAAATATATGTTTGAGCCAAGATTCGTCGCTGAAGTCATAATAAGTTGTATGGAGGGGCACATGTTATTAACGTAGGGAAGAACTCAAAGCCTGTGTTGTAGAGCAAAGCACAACGTACAGAGACTGAATCGTTATTACAGTGCAACGCATAGTTGAGCAAGCTGTCAGACAAATCACTGCGTTCAAGTCAGTCACGGCAAAATTCCAATTTTCGATCGCCCGCAATTAAATTTTTTTTAAAAATGTATACAATTCCGCCAGTTCTATTTAACTATTTCTGCAAACTATGACATAATTGCACTTTAGGATACACCAGAAGGCCTGTTCAAATAGCACAAAATTACTTATTTTTTTGGTTCGGCTTATTGTGAATTCCAGGTTCAATTGGTTTTGAGGCTGCACAGGCTACCAAGGGACTTATTGTAGTCTGGAGTCAACATTAGACCTTTTCACACGATCTCTACAACATTCACTTCAGTAACCCCAGTAAGTGAGAAGACGCTAAAGCCGTCCCTTTGCTCCACGCTTTCATGGACAATCATTTGGCTTCGCTAGCACCCCTGTCATTCTGCCTGCGCCTTTTCGCTGTTATTTAGAATAAGGCTTAGAGACTCGACTAGCGCCTCCGTCATGACTCTGCGGGGTACTTCCGTATCAATCCTCGGGGGTGAGAACGCAAGAATCCTAAGTTTGCTGGCCAAGCCAATGCGGGCCTTGGATAGAAAGGCTAAAAACTTAAATCGGTCTTTTTTCCACGTAAAATCCTGCCACTGCTACTGTCTTAGTGCGTATCCGACTCACCGATTAGCTGGAGGATGGAAGGTAACTTTGCCACAGACGGATCCTTCGATGCGGCTGGACCCACCAAAACAACATGCTTCGTCTAGACTTCGGTGGGGAAAGCCAGTATGAAATACAGTGTGCATCTGTCAATGATTGTGTTATTTGTGATGAGCAATCAGGCATAGGTGATGGCAGTTTCAAAGCTTTGACTGAGCGTTCGCGAGGACAGCATTGCAATAGCTGCAATCGTTTGTTTCAGGTGTTCCGTCTTGTCAACTTTTGCATCAATTTCACTTTTTATGCGACATTTGACTTCCTATTATCAAAGGCTCGGATTCAGCGCCTTGCTCCATGGCTAACTGTGTGATTCGCCAATGATACCCGTAATTGATCACTTTAACCCCTCGCTGTCCATTCCCTTGGTTAGGCTTTGTACATCTCGTTAAAGCCGAATTTGTACTCCCTTCCTCCATGGTCATTCATCCACCAACCTTGGAACCCGATTGGCTCTGGTGCATCCATGAGCAAACGCAGTACTTGTCGAGATTTCGTGAGTGCTTTTTAACATCAGCTGCTTTCTTTGCAACCAAAAAATGAATATAAAAATTTAATGGAAAAAAAGTCCTATGTGACTATTGCTTATTCTTGTTTTTTAAGGATTGCATCATCCAGCCACTTACTCTCTCTGTTATGGCTAAGGAAACTTTTGCTCTACTTTTAGTGGTAGAAATTCAAGTCGTGTAATGTCTTGTAGAAATGTAACTTCACGGTGTCCGAATTATACGATGTGGAATATGATTGTTTAATTATGGCTAGTAGAAATCTTAATGATTGTACGTGGCTTAAGAAATCATCCCAATTTCTTAAATTGTTATTTTAAATCAAATGCATGACACAGCTTCATGAATACGGCAAAAATCGTGCGGTCCCTTCTGAGAGGGTCATTGCCAAGGCCCTTCTTAGCTGGTTGACTGCTTTGATCATAATATCTTTTTAAAGGGATATCAGCTGTGATACAGGAGCACATATGATGGGGATTTTTCAGTTGGGAACAGTACTACTTATTGGTCTCAGTAGCTTCGATTGCTGGGAGTGTATTGAAGGCTAATAAGCATCAAGCCATACGTGAGTGTAACTCCATTGGTGCTGAACGGAATTTTTGAAGTCTCTAACGTCTTTATAAACTAACATTAGTCTTGAGCTGCATGTGGCTCTATTTTCTGACCTAAGGTATTTTTTGGGCATTGCAAATACGAACCAAAAGTAATCCGAGTCGTTCCCTCAAATGCCTCAACGATGTTTTATTGCAATGAGTTCCCCTAGTAGTTTTTTCCATTTGCAGTCCATTTTGCACGTTATTTTCTCAAAGAAGTGTTACCAGACAGTAAGAGCGTTTCGTCTCACTGCTTGGTGGAAACTTCGCACGAGTTTTGTGATTCCCTTTGCGTTGGTTCATTTATTTGCTTCAACTTTAACAAGTGGAGTGACATTTGTCCTAATACGTTAGTGGCTTTTTTCACTAGGTACCTAAAAGACAAAAAGGTTGCATTATGCTTGTCTGTTTTTCTATGATGTAGGACGTTACCTATGCAAGGCCCACTTTCTGCACAGATTTTCTTCGACAGGACGTGCTTCAAGTTGCTTTCCCCATTAAATCGCAAATACAGCCAGCTTATTTGATGAGCAATGTGACAGAAATATGGCTTGGCAACAATCTCAGATATTGTTAGTGCTGTAGGCTACAGGTGCAGCGTCTTGAGGCCCTCCTGAAGGCAAAAGAAGGCAGAATGTCAGAGTAGAATGCATATGTTTGATGAGCGGAGGGAAGTAAGCTGCTGGCATGGCTTGGAGGCCAGCCTACGCACCTAGGGCAATGCGGCCACCTAGGTGACCTTGACCGAAACCGGTAGTTCCAACAAACAAGGTACTGCAACAGGAAATGAGATTATTGCTGAATCCTAGAAAGATTATGCCTTATGAAGTAGACACAATGGCCACGCTTTTAACCCTAGCAACAAGCATTTACCCATCTCTACTACTGCTGCGAATTCTGTCTGTCAATCTGTGACAGAGTTGGTTGGGCGCGTAGGTGGATCTGTGTGCTAGTACAGAAGAAGCTTCACTAAGACGTAGACCCTTCACCTACCTACTCCTATCTGCGGAAGTCCTTAAGTCACCGACGGTGGTAAGGTATCTGGTGGCTCATTGATGACATCCCTTAGTGATGTAGGCATTTCAAGACCAGCCATACGTTTGCCGATTACACTACGCCGTTCATCAAACCCTTTGACGTTTGTAGGGTATGAGCGAACGAGAATAGGGTGGGATGGTGGGAGCGGTGCGCACAATGGATTCACTGACATAACCAAGCGTTTGCAATATCAAAATGGTGGTGAACGTGATGAAGTCGAGTGTTTATGCTGTTCCATAAGCAACGACAAGTCCTTCACACTGACACTACTTCTAGGTTTTGCTCATAAGTTGATTTCTCTTCTGTGAATGTCCCATTCATCATCCTGGTTGAAATCGATCACGATAATGCACTTAATGGTTCACATAGCAATTTCACTTGGCCCAAAATTTAGTAAGCGCGCCTATCATTCATGACAAGAACGGATAGCCACGATCTAAATAGTTGATATATAGTGACAAGGAGAAAAGCCAAAAGGCTCTACTGGCTCGAAAACTCGATCATTAATAGCCCTCAGAAAGACCAATCCTCTCCACTATTTCACTGACCCACCTGCTGCATGGCCAATCAGTTATCTACGAACCTCCGTCTTCCCTGATGGTTCATGGCTTTTCGACAACAACGGTCTAGCAAAGACAAGGATGAGCTTCAATTTTGGAAATTGCTCCAAAACGCCTATGTGCTTTCAGAACGAAATGAAGGATCTTGACAACCCCAAAAACAAAAGCAACAGTCAATAATGTGGTCCAGGTGGACGATATTAACGCGGATTCGGAGGTTGTCGTAGCCGCTTTGATGCTCTCATCCAATTACTGAGCTTCGAAGGCCCTCAACGCAGCGTACTACGCATTCGATTGTTGCTCTGGAAGCTACCGACATCGCTCTGATTCCACAGCTTTCCATGCAAGTCCGATTTCGTCGAACCCTGTTCTAATCATGGGTCCTCACTCGCTAGTGCTCCTAGTCCTGTCTTTTTGTGTCTGTCTATGGCCGTAGTGTTTGTCGTGCACCGACTCAGTGCGATGACTTTCCTTCTTCAAATCACTGCGACGGATTATGGGGACTGAGAATGACTTAATGCATAAAATGCACCTGTTTCACTCAGCAATAAAACGACAGAGTGCATTTAAATTGTAGTTCTGTAGAAGTGCGATGCGGTCGGACTCTTCCTGACTCTGTTACATTCGAGGTTTCCTTTTCAATAATTTACAATTATTACGCGATTAGAAATAATGCAGAATTTTGCGTACTTGTTACGTAAATCGCCTTTTATCAAAGGTGTTCTCAAAAAATCAGTTGCATGGGCCTCCGTCATCCTGAGTATTTGTTGGGAATGATGACTTGCTGTGTAAAGCTTCATTTGTGGCAAAATTCGAAGAGATTAGTTGCATTGACCCCAGTTTTATGGTTTCAAATGCAAAAAAAATCCAAGTAAATACCATATATAAGTGCAAACGTGCCTTGTTTAAGTAGAATGGGATGTCCAAGATGTCTTCAGTGAAGATGTCCAGCCTAACATCCCTCAACTAGCATGTGATAAAAATCAGGTAATTAAGCACAAAGTGGTCGCTGAAAATTACCAAGATCTTATGAATTCACCACCCATTGAAGCACTAAACCCATAATCATTTTGGCCTTTAGTTTGCACTTGGATGCCGCCGTTAATTTCCTTGTGCTCGAGCAAAATACTCAATTTACCTCCTATAAGACAGATTAATGGTACAAGTCGCACTTCACGTCGGCTGAATGTAATCATTTACTGCCTCAATTTATGCAAAATGTTTGTGAATTGCGTGCTGTGATAAAAAGTTGATAATGGGGAGAGTGCTTCGACTAAATGATTCAAATTCACATCATTTTACCGCAGCCGTACCAAACACAAAGCTGGAGGCAGTGATGTGACTGCACTCGGTTGGAGGAGGCGACAGCGATGACCGGCGGATCGCCATTAGCTCCTGTGTCAAATCTGCTAAACATAAGGCGAATGTCGTACCATCTCACCCTCTTCTGACTGCTCAAAGCACCAGAGCTGTAAGCGTTTGTTGTCGCAAATAATTATTTGCCATAATCGGTTATATGCCTATAGGAATTGAAAACTATGGAGTCACAGCCTGATGAAGACAAATCCTGAATGCTGTTCGTACAATAAACAAGTGGTCTTGAAATAAAGGAACGGAGAGTTAGGGACCCACACAAAGCAGTTGGCAATTGGGAGAACCCAAACTATGCAAAGGACTTTTCGCTATTGATATCTATTCCAAACTTGCCGACTCACGGAGGCCTACGTAATGATGACATGAGGGTACGCACGGATTTCCTGCATGCACTAACCCCGTATGTTGGCTTAACTCTCGTGTCTGGGCAGCCTGATGGCAACAGCGCATTCTCCCTCTGTCTTGACCACTATTTTAGAGACAAACCACAGGGAATTGAGGGGCAACATGCATTTCGCTACTCATCACTAATCAGCCTTCATGCATTCATGCAGGAAGTCCCACTTTGTTTGCCCATATTTGTCCTCCTAGAGCCTCCTGGTCGCCAGTTTCTTTGCACTATTTGCATTCACATAATACGAAGTGCTTGTGAATGAAATGAGAGTTGGCAGCAGTCATGTGATTTTCCGTGGATATGTGCAAACACTGTCCACTGAAGGCTGGAAAGTGCGAATGTTGTGTGCAGCCCTATATCGGCGGATTCCCTGTCAATCCACATAGTGGAGTAATAAATAGCAGATCAACTTATATCGAATTCTGTTCCAATCTTTGGCGTGATTTTAAAAGTGGGTATTTTGTTGAGGGCACACTGCAAATATCAACCACCGAGCCGAATCGCATGCGACAATTAGCCAAATCAGCTAATTGACTTGATGAAGCCTAAGATAACACTTTTTAAATAAATTAAAAATTTAGAGATTAGTTGAACGAATTTTGTCATAATTTATTCACGAAAATGGGTGAGATGGGGCTGGTAGTTTTGTAAATGGCAGGGATGTATTAAAGTAGTGATGGATGGAATTCAGAAGAGGAGGCATTCGCGTACGTGAGTGCGTATGAATGCGTGCATGAGACCGAATTCTGGGAAGAAATTGGCATATTGGCAGCATACGCGTGTGACGCATGTGTGACAATGTGGTAAAATGCAAAAATTGTAAAATGGAACTAAACCATAGCAAAAAGCAGAAATTGTTTGAACAGGAGATTGTTTCAGCTGCTTGAAATTTGATGCCAGTAAAATATTGAAGTAAACAAAATGAATGAATTAATTAAATAGTATGCAAATGATTGAAGGAGGGAGGAAAAGGCTTCCACGAAAAGCCACAAGTAGTGGTCGTGGTGAGATGGAAGAGGTAGTAGGAGTAGAATGACTGCAACATGCACTCAATAGACACATGCGGATAAGCGGATAGGTCGGTGAGGGAGAGAAATGGCAAAGGCACAGAACAGCCCATCATTACTACTACTACTCGGAGCGTGAGTAGGAGAGGAAAAGAGGGATGTGTAATGTAAGGGAATGGAGGGGTGAATTTATGTAAGCAAAAATAAGAATTCGTGTAAGAAATGCGTAGAGAATTGTGCAAGTGGAAGAAGTTTGGTTACACAAAATTATATTTTTTGGTCACTTGATATCCTTTATTATCGTTTTCAATAAGACCTTCCTTACGCGCTGATTGTGGTCTTCCACAATTAATTGACAGTTAAACTAGTTCTTTCTTTGTATATGGAATGGCTGAAAAAGGAGAGATTGCTTAGCGACCACTACATCAGGCTTTTCGGGACATTTAAAGACATTCGAAATCTACTGGTGAGAGGCCACATAACTAGCGCCACATAAATTAATCTTTGGTGAAAAAAACGCAGTCACGGAGTGCTTCGAAGTACTGACGAATTGTGTTAAACAGCCGACCCCTGAGCACTCATCAAACAAATAGAGAAAAGATGCAAAACTGAAGCTATATGTTACTTATTAAAACCGGGTCTACTGTCAAACATATTTCAGTTCTTTCCTCAAATAAACTCTAAACCTTGGCTATTCTATAAGAATCCTTCAAATAATCAAGCCTATCCTCTTATGCTAAACAGTGGCGACTCTCTCTTAGACAGATATGGTCTAATTTTCGGTTACGTTTCGGTAGATGATGTCCTTCACTTGTCTGTCTGACTGTCACCTACCTGCCTACTTACTAACATTTCTCAAATTTTCACGTGTCACAGGGACGTTAAAGATAACATTGCGTCCTACCACGGGGTTCAAATTCGGGCGAAATTTCCATACAAGGGGAAACCAACGAGATCAGTTGGGGATAGTGGCATCGAATATATGCACAGCTGCGCACAAATTAGGAGACTAGCGTGACTACTTTTGTTGCTTGTTAGTTTTTAATTGGCAGAAGAATTTCTCTTAAGCCATCAAATGAAAACCTCAAAAGGTGATGAGTTAGGTTTGTGGAATTTGTGGAAGGAAAATCAAATGGATAGGAGAAGAAAAAGGTAATTAAACGCAAAGTAGAAACTTTATTTTATACTTCTATTTTTTAGTCGTACAGTGCGCGCACTATCGAGTCTTATGCCGTATTGGAAGGGAAGCTCAAGAAAAATGTGTGGCTCCTTTAATTCCCGGCGCTAAGTGAGTGGTTACTGGCTTCGCAGAGGTCGTCAAGTGGCCCTGAGTTTGGCTAATAGGACATTTTATGTCCGATCGTAGCGTGAGTAAATTCGGACTTGCTAGACAATGGGATCGCGTGGCATGTAAGTGCAGGCACACATCACTGTATCCATTGGCAGGTTAACCACGCTACCTGCAAGCACGGCGATAAATAAATGTGCCTAACGGCAGTGGTGCCATCTGATCAAGCGTAACACAATTATCAAGGAAAAATCACACGGAAATCTTATATAGATCTTATCACGATAAACTACGTGAACTGGATAGCAGCCGCATTTCAATCCGAGGCTTGAATATATACGTTCACAGACTCTCTACCACAGGGTTTGAAATTGAATCCACACCCAAGGAAGCAGATTAATCTGGAGCATTGGCATTTTAAGTATTGTGCGAAATTGCTTCTTTTAAAAACACAGCCAATTTTTTTGTAAATTTAGTGTTGGGCGTGTGCAAGCAGTTGAAAAATTTGCACTTCTATGCGGTGAAATTAGAGAATGCAGTAATACATAACTTAAACACAAATGTTTCTGAAATTTGACATCGGCCTCTGAGAAGGTGAAGCATAACACATATAAAGAAAATAGTAAAAAATCACGATTTTATTATGACGAATCGCATTATGTCGACTTCGAGAAGTTCCGCAGGTATCGGCTCTAGAGTGGGCATGCTGTGCAGTGTACGTGAGCCTACGCGGTCATGCTTCGCCCTAAAAGTCCCTTGGTAAGGCACTTGAGATGAATTCGCTATTTTTTTGTAAGCAAAATAGCAGCCACTAGAGAGGTAACACGTAATGCAACAGATGGCAGCGCCCAAAAGTTTTTTTTCTGCGTGAAAATGTGATGTGACCTGTGTTGTTAGGAATCTAGGGAAGGGAACCAAGCGTTAGAGAGTAGGAATGAATAAGAGCGCGTGCAGAACACCAATGAGCAAAGATAGGGTTCGTTAAAATGATGCATGTCAGCAATGCTGACGTATATCAACTTATCTATTGAGCAAGATACGAAGCTCTGATGGAGGCATGGCAAAATGAATTGGTTCTACAGCCTGACGGGTAGCCGGACAGCTAGTGACCTAGACAGTCGACGCATCAACTCATTCACTGCTGATTCCAGTTCGCATTGTTTGTACGCTGTAGCCTCTTTTGCTGTGCTTTCCTTAAACCACTTATTGGATGCTGTTATTTGTTAAATGAATGTTTTGGGTTCTCACTGATGTGGTTAAATTTTTAAAATTTCTCGCCTCCTTTTAACAACCTTTTAGCGTTATTGCTTCCTCTGTCAGTATTGTCTTGGCACATTTATTTCCTTGGTGTAATCGAATACACGCCTGGCTGCTGAGAGCGCATGGAAATCCTGTCACCTTTGTCACGATGAAAGCTTTGAATGCTGCTCACAAGCATTTAACGTTTAGTAGTCACATATCCAGTTTAAAGTCGAACAAAACTGTGCTGTCGCTAATAGAAAATAGGCTGATGCACACCACCGCAAATATAACAATCTTCTTGGTTGCCTTTCCCTCTTTTACCCTCAAGCTTCTTGAATGAACAGGGTGATTCGGTAAGGGCATTTTCATCCGCGGTCATAAAAAAGTGAAATGCATTTCTAGCACTCGTCTGTCCTGAGCAGATCTGACGACGTCTCCGTCTTCGGATTTGCGCTCAGTGAAGTCTTCTCGCTGATGAACCATACTTCAACGAAATGTGCATTCCTTTGATGTCGGGCTTGTCAACCATCAATTTTTGCTTAAAATGTATGGCATAGCATGGTCCGCTGACAATTGTTCAATCAATAAGCAGAAAATGTTGTTGCCGTAATGGATTGCTGCTTTAACAGTCACCCCTAAAGCATCTTCAAATAATGTGGATGTCATTATCGCAACGCCATTTAGGCTGAATGCTGTGTGCCTTTGGCGACAGATCACATAGACTTCCTCTGCCGTGCGTTTGTCAAACGACTAAGTCTCCGAGTCATATTAGTAGTCCTTAAGCTCTTAACGTGCTTCAATAGTGTTCATTATGCCCATGCATTGCGGCGTGTTTCGTCCGTCAAGAGCTCTCGACACTATTCACTGCTGCAGCGAATCTAGCGACTTTTCAGCTAAATTGCGCTGAGAATATAAGTGTAGATTATGATGCTTACATTATTTTACGTGGCGTTTCGTCAAAATCCTGGTTGACAGGAAGTTGGCTTTCCTCAAAAGTGAGGGAAGGCACTCTTCCTGTCTTTATCAAGACTACATTGATCCCTTTTAATCTGAGGAATTAAAGGTGTCGCAAAGCAATAAGCTCACTTGTGTCAGGAATTTTTGTAGGGAAGAGGAGACAAACAAGGGTAGTACTGCAACCTGGCAAATTTGGTAAAACTTATCTTGGGCTGTTACACCCATCCCTTAAAAGAAATATCTAACTCATTATTAGGCCATGTAATAGTGCCTCATAACAATGCAAAAATAGGAGTTTCACAGACAGTTATGACAAAGGTAGTACAAATGAATGAAAACTGTTGATGGATTGAGCAGCCTCCCTTATCATAGAGTGCGTATTCATCAAAGAGTATTCTTAGGATCCCTGATAATGATCATCAGCTCCTACGGTAGTCAGTACATGTTTGATTGAATCGCGAGTTAATAAAAGGATTGTAAAAGACACTCGGTTTGATTTAAGTCGACATAAATTACGCAAACTTGTGCACATTTTTTCCTAAGATTACTTGCTAGGTTGAATATACTTTTCATGTGAGAAATCGACTGGAATATTGTACAGCGGTACCAGCTATCTACCAAAAATGGTTAAAAATGCTTAAAGGGCTGATAACTCGTGAGTTGTACGTGCAGTACGTGTGATATTAGAACCGGTCTCCATATGCCTCTTATCCTAATCGGATGACCTGGTTGACTTAATTTTATAAAACGTCCAGGGCTCACTGATCGTTTGGCACATTGACACAAACTGCACAAACATGTCTGCATATGTTACTACAAGAAGTGCACGCAGACCCTTACTAAAGGCTATCACTTAAATAGGCACTACGCTTCCTTGAACGTGTCTTCGGGTGTCAAGCAGGCAGGCCTCGCCGCCGTATAGACCGTTAAAGTGCCATGAATCGAGAGAAGAAAAAAGCCCTTTTTTGGCGGCAAACCCAACCCAAAAGCATGATTATAGAGATGGATAGGAGAGCCAAAGCTCATAGGAAACGATAATTGTATTTTCTCCCAATTTGTCGAAGTTACACAAGGGCATAAGAAGTGGGTATAGTGGTGGCCATTGTCAGTGGAGTAAGGTATGCGTCCTGTTCCACATCAGTCACTTCATTCTCAATGCCTTCGTTAGTATGTCTAATGAGTGCACGGTTCATTTGTAAGGGTGGAATACTGCATATGTAGCGATAACATTCAAAGACAAACTCCATTTCTTGGCTGGCACATTCATTATTCTCATCAAGAATAAATGGCACTTCGTCAGCTGCGCCTCGCGTTCAGTTTTGTGTTTAGACGAATTTCATCAAACACACTTTAGAATCGCTCTCTTATCCAATGTTGGTTCAATAAAGTTATGGTAAATGCTCTCGACACTTACGCACATTGATTTTTTCGTTGCGGAAACATGCGAATACACTTTATTGATACTTGTAGGAACCATACCAAACATGCTGTGGGATTTTCTTTTGTTAATTTGCTACGCGTGGAGATCCAAGTATCCGCGCTTTGTTTTGCTTGATGTAGACATCATCCATTCTGCTAGTCAAATTGTTTTATCCATGTTGGGCAAATCGCTTCGGCATATTTGCTAAATAAATTTGGACAGGGGGCTGAAAACATGTAGCGCGAGTACCACTCCACCGTTGCCGGAGTGAAAGCTACAGCATTGGAGCGCTTTACAGCGTACCTTTAATTCCAAAAAGGTGATTATTTTAGCGCCTTCAATTTTTTCATGGTCATTTTACAAAGTAAGACGTGGTAGAGAAAATACCCTCAGAGTCGAAAAAATAAGCAAATCCTTGCAGCCTCGTAGATGGATTGGTGCCTCTGTTGCTCACGGCAGCACTGCTAATTCGCTAAAAACAAGGAGCTTTACTTCTGGTGTTCAAAAGCACCTTCGGCACTCCTTTGACACAATGAGAGTAGAGGGTTGATGTTGTGTGATAGCGTAGAGGTGTCGGAGAAATTGTGAGGGGTTTACTGTGCGCATAATTTAAGTGGTACATCTTTGCAGCCTTAACCCCACTCGGCTATCACGGCACTCCTTAATAGCCTCATAATGGAGCAGATTGTGCCATTGCTAGAAATACTAATTATAAAAATGTTTTGAAGACTTTATTTAACAAGAATCCACAGCTTGTACAAATTCAAAGGACCAGTCCAAACACCTCTAATGCCAACGTCAATGGAAGACACAGGTAGCGCATTTAATAAATTTTGTGTGTGATTATTGCTAGAGCCAGACGCAGGAGTGTACAAGAAACTTAGGAAACTTGGAAAATCTGAAGACAATCGCAAGTCTGTCGGCGGGAGCATGCGTAACTAGTGCAATGAAAATTGAAATTTGGTGGAAAAGGGCACAATCATTTGCAAGTTTGGAAAACTGACTGCTCCGTATATTGAGACCACTTTCCGTGCATTGTTTATGCTATTCTGATGTAATTCAGAAGTGGTGACAATTCTAGCTGCACCGAAGCTCAACGTGCGTACATCAAACCAACTGGGCTACTGTACAAAACTAAGACTAGAAATCGCTTCAAAATGTAAACCTAGTGCCCATTCCCTGTATTTTGGTTCTTTTTACATCAAAAATTCAAACACTGATTAGACTAGGCAGGTCCATATGAAAATCACACCTATCTTCTCGTACAAATCAGCAGCGGCTCCGCAATAATATTACTTAGATAATAATTTGATTTGATTCGGATTCTCGGCTCATTGTCATTCTTAGACCCCAAGACTTGTGCAATCCTTAATTCTATGCGGAGTGGAGTGAGGCCTAATCGCGGCCGCTTTTTCTTCTACAAGATGTTTCATCGTGTTGGTCGCGTACAACACAAAGCCAACACTCCTACAGTATAAATAATCACAATTCCGATAAAGCAAAGGAGGCCCACGTTCCAGCAGAATCGCAGCCTTGGTGGGATGATTTTCTCTCATCATAGACTTATGTCGGTACAGATTAAAACGATGGGTTCGTCTTATTTAATAAAACCGTTTTACTTAATAAGGCTGCCTCATATTCCACACTATCAAAATATTTCGTTTTAAACCTGAGCTAACCATGAGACCCATGTATTAAAAACCATCCCATGGATATCTGAGAACTAAAAGTTTTATTAACTATAAAATGTCATTAATTAAGTTGGTTTTAGTTCTTCCGGGCAAAGAAGAGTGACAAGAATCACAGTTGCTTTACCCGCTAATCTCCTCTGCCCATGCGAACTCTACCACCTACGCCTCCACTATCCGCTTCCATTCACCTTTATTCACAACCACCCTTTGTTTCGCACGTTTGTTGCACAGAATTTTACTCTTGTAAAGTAGGAGCAGTGGAGTCCTCTGTCCCTTTGCCACTCCCCTCCATCCCGCTTACCTATCTACTCGTCCGCATGCACCTACTGAGTGCAACTGTTGGTCACCTCACCATCTACCACCTCTTCCATCCATCCAACCACCACCACTACCCTATTAGTGGAAGTTGTCGTGGCAGAATGTTAGATGGGTGAGTATGTGGAGAGTCATTTGAATAAAGAGAGAATGTTGTTGTAGTGAGCGATGTTTCATTTATTAGGAGAAAATCTGAGAATAGGAACTTGCTAAAGTGTTTGCCGGCCTAAAGTACGGCAAAAGGGCATTTTCTTTCCATCGGAGCATTGTGTTATTATAGGCATAGAGATATGAGTGAGTAGTACTAGGTGCCAACTTTGTGCGCAAAACTTGTCAGGGCAGTATTACCGCGTAGCAACAGTCAGTCTCTGACCAACACTAACTGAGTTGCCACCGTCACCACCACAATTCGCAATGCTGGCCATGAGACGTTTCTCAACGTTGCCATCGTCGTTGACAAAAACAATACTCATTGTTGTTGACTTCGGCAATAATGACAAGGAGGAATGTGGACGTAGAAACGGATGCATGGGAAGTCATTGAGACGCACTAAGGGCCTTTGAGATCGTTGTCGTCGTCGGCGACAGGTGTGGTGTCGAAGCAATTAGTAGAGGACCAATGGATGCATTTGAGAGTTGCCTTGCCCCTCCTCTCTCCCTTAGAGTGGAATATTGCTCCATGCAGAGCACAAGCAGACAGGCAACGCGGCTGTGTAGGTGTTAGGTGGGCGGACGGGCGAAGGTGGAGAGAGAGTGGTATCTTGGTAGGTACTTTTCCATGGGACAGCGTATGTCGCACAGACCACATGAAATACTGTCATCTGCTTACAAGTGCACGGCTTTTGCTTGTTCTCCCTACATTTGTTTAAAATAAGGTAGTAATACTAAGGTTTTGAGTCCTTTGACAGTAGCATGCTCCGTGCTTTACCTTTATTACTATGATTTGTAGGGAAGGCAAGGCGCGTGTGATGGGTGGAGAACAAAGGGAGAGCCTTATAAATGGGGGAAAGTTTCCTGCAAGACGTGCTAACATGGCTTTATGTACATGCATATTCCTTTCTTCAGTGCCCCTAGGGAAGCGCGGGTTGCATATTCGGCCTAGATGAAACGACACTCACCATTGCCAGTCGCCTTTTATCACTCTAGCACCAACTGCCTTCGTGCATGCTGGTAAGGAAAAAGTGAATTACCTGAATGCTGCGTTGCTCCTAGCAGTCATTGCACATGGTGGAATGAGCAGACGAGTTAAGATTGAAGGTGTGGGCCTCTGTAGACGTGATTAAAGAAGAGGATTAGGAAGAAGTTGGATTGCGTGCCCTCGAAAAGGTGTTGGCACAGAGTGAACTGTGGATCTCGTACTACCCTGAGACAACGCTAGCTGGCCGTCCGAGTGACCTTAGGCCATATCGAGGAGGAAGCAAACAGCAAAGCGTCTCACAAGTGGAGGAAGCAATGGGAAGCCTGAGAGTGATGGATCGGTGTTGGTGGTGATGGCGGTAATGGATGTCATTTTAATATGGCTTTGTCAGTTTTCCTTGTCCAAAAGTCAAAACGTTCACTAATATCCGCTTGGCACAGCATTGATACATCGAACTGATCAGCGGTGTGATACGATGATGAATCAGCACGTTAATAGCGACTGGAGTAATAGAGCTCAGCTTGCCTTTTCTGCCTCTAATGTCAGCAGCCATTCTAGAAAACACTCGGTCAACCCTAGACGCTCTACTGGTATTGCCAATAGGAAGAAGCCTTCTTTGACGACGAAAAACACGATGGGATAAATCACGAACGCAAACACCCGGAAGTGAAAGAAGTTAGCGCACGGTAGGCAAAACACGACTGTGTCCCATATCAATGATTAAGTGAGGTAGACTGTGCTGCGACGATCAGCCATGTCGGGAAATTCGTCTACGGCAGAGTTGCCCTGCGTATATTACTTCATGACTGGGAGATAAGTACAAGAGCGTAGCATTATTGGTAGTAGGCTGCACAAAATCCTAATTCGACAGCACCATCGAACTATGGTAAACTTCAAATGCCGTTCCATGAACCATTAGCATGGGCAGATAACTTCGTGCTTAAAGAGCAGTCGCCAACCATATCGAGATATGTCGCATTATTGACACTGCCATAAAGCCATTTATGTCAGGTGCACAGAGTGAGCAAAGTGGAATAAAACCCTGTATTCCGCTCCAATAGAGGTAATTTAGGTAGCACTGGCTCAACCAATAACGCAGCACCTAACATTAATAAGAGATGCTAATTAAGACAAGAACTATGCATGAGACCAAGAGATATTTCAATGCACCTCTTCACGCATTACCGTTGTAGGTAAATATCCAGAAAATTGCAGTGTATTTTAGATTTGGGCTACTCGGAGGCGAGGACTGCACCCCTTGGTCCATGATGCAAAAACGCTTAGGGTAGAACATGGTCACTCAGACATGACTCAGCTACAAAGTGTAGGGAAGAGCGCTAAACCTCCCGGTACTCAACCTCAATCGAAACAGTGTGATCAATGATACTTTGATGAGGTAGTCGTCACTGCTGAGACGTATCAGAAGAAAATGCGGCTTTTTAGATGTATGATGTCAACTAAAGTCTTAGCCTCTCTTCCACTTTACCCTTCTATTAATTCTAGCAATATCCAAACTCTACTACTCTCTGTGTTCGCAGTATTTGTGAGCGCATCGAGGAACGTCTGAATTCACAGAGAAAGGAAACTTAAATAAGTTTTTAAACAACCAGCAAAGAAACCCTTACCTGGAGTGTGTTTATTCAACTGAGACGAATGTTTTGCCAAATGTTTTACCTGTGCTTGAAGACGCACAAAATCGTAGAGAATTGGACTCCCTGTGCTGCATTATTGCTGCATATTTGTTTGAGGCTAGAAGTGCCAATTTTGACCAGAGAAACACTGGTTTATCACCTCAACCTCGGTGGCACCAGTTTCAAGGTCATCCGCACTCCCGCGACAATGGCCGAATTAATTAAATTCTCAGCACAGTTCTCCAATTGGTCCATTTCAGCGCTGTCGTGATTATGTATGAAGAGTGTTCCGCATTATGCTAGAGGATCGAATGAAGAGGACTATGCGCGGGAGAGAGAGAGATTTGCCTGGCAAGAGCATTCCGACTGCTGCAAAAGGTAGTTTGTGTGGAACTGGCATTTTAACCATGCACACGAGCACTGGCAGGTAGTGTGCTGTACTATCCATGAGAGTCAGCGCTCATGGCGTGAACCAGTCCTGTCGAGTCATTGGTGATCAGGGCGGCAAGCGACATTCCATAAATGAACGCCGTAAGCTCGCAGCCATCCACTGGATACTTCTACCGTTGTGTAGCACTGTCAAGGCACACCTTATTGACCACTTACATAGGACATTTGGGTGATGCAAACGCCTCAAACACACCTCTACCGCTGTCGGTGTTGATTCCAGTTGCTGTTTCATCGTTGCTTGACCCCACTCCCTCCATCTACTTCTGCAAATACGCTGGTTGTCTCATCTCTCGCATTTCTAACTGACGAAATTACTAAAACCAAACATTTCTGAATGAATTTTGGTACGTTAGCCCATGCTGGATGATAGGACGGCCTCCCCCGGGTTATTCCAGAGCGGTTTATTCGAGACGCCGCTTCGCGCGTAAAGTTAATAACTAATGTCGCCTCAAGTGGTTGACTGACCATCTCTAAAAAGTCGTCAAACCTTCCAAATACCTGCTTAAGTTAATTTAGTGAGAGGGATATTTTCCACCATCTAATGAGTCATTTGGGATAGATTTAACGTGATCATCGCCTTCAGTGGGTGTCGTGCCTTCAGTCACGAAGCCTTCTAACAACCTAGAAGCTTCCAGGAACCGATGTTCGACAGAATATTTCCCCTCCAAATTTCTAAAGTCTCCGGCTCATGAAGCGCTTTGGCTGACTAGTAGATCAGCTTTGTAGAAGTTACTCATGAAACTCGACAGGAAAAGGAGATGCTGTGCGCAGCAACTCGGAAAACCGAAGCTTTCAACCAGTCACACGCATCATGCCGTCCTAAACAAGGCGGTAAGAAAGATCTTTACGGATTATTCAACCAATTATGCGATGCTTAGACTTATGATTTGAAAACAAAAACACGCAAAAGGTGGCCAATCCATGTGCAAACAGACTCCAATCAATGGTTTCACCATAAACACCACACACACACACACGTGTCATGCCTTCACTAACCGTCCACAACAATCCTTGTTGCATCAGATTGTGTCCAATGGGTGGATGGCTTGAGTAGGCTGAAGAGGCCAAATAGGCCAGCTTTCAAATCCTAAGCACCCTTTATTTGGTCTGAGACGGATGATTGCATCAAACGTGCCACTATCGTAATGAATGAAAATGAACATTTCCGGTTGCCAAACAAATACAAAATGCGCCAACCTGGCAGCTTTCCAGTTTTGAGAGCTTTGAAAGCAAGTGACCCAGGTAACGATCATCCCTCTTTCCACTTAGAGACTTCTAGATTGCATCACATAATGGGAACCGGATTTCGAGCACATTATCAACTGAATGAACAGTTTGGAGGCCAGCGTAGTACTCGTTGCGGAATTGAGTGCCTTCTTGCAGTACATCTCACCTTATTACCTTCAGACAATAAGGCAGTGATTTCTAGCCCACGTGTAGTTTAAACATTTGGGCATTAAAATAGTTGATTGGGCTTGTCGTAGTTCGGTCCCTCAAACACTACGATAGCAGCGCGACCTGGTAGGACGGAAGTATAGTGCCGCCTTGGAGCCAAGACGCTTTAGGTAGATGAGCGGATGAGTGACGACTTACTCCCGCAAGCCACATTCCTTCTCCTCCCCCACTACTATCAGCCGGCTATAGGACGATTAGTGCTCCTTCCTTCATTACTAGTTCACTGCCAGCGTCAATAAATGCCATCTCCTCCTCCCCTTATTTGGCCGCCTCAAAATTCAAACGCAGAATAATGGCAAGGTGGCCAGTGCAGTGATGCGATTTCCCACTTAGCAGAGTTGGACTCAACACTTCCTCTTCTAATCAGCATTCAGCCCATTTGTTGTTGCATAGTCCATGAAGTGGGGAGGGTTATGAGGTCATATCAAAAAGTGATTCAGCAAACACAAATCGATTTGTGACAAATCCCAACATAAGGCAACACCTAAGCAAACTGGGGCAGAAAAGTTCATCGTCGCACCCACTAGTGGCAGCAGGACCTAAACAATCACATAATCTGTAGCTATGTGCTTTAGCAAAAAAACCAGAAGATGCGACTCTCCATCAACTTTATTGATATGCAGCACATGCCGAGCGTACATGCGCTTCGTAACAAAGAAGGCAATCTCAATCAAAGCGTGAAGCCCTATCCATGTCAAATTCAATCAATTCATGAAAATGCCAATGCAATGGCAACCACCGTGCTCCCGAAAGAGAACAATTAAATCTACACTTCGTGTTTAAAACATCATATAATACGGAAGGTAAATGCAGAGCACAAAAAGTATTTATGCTCCCAACTTATCTTAGACCTTAAATACGTTCCGACTTTAACCGTGATCTTATCAAATCGACAGTTCTTCTCACGCAACCATCCACGCTTCCATTTATCGGCTAAGAACCACCCATTTTGACCTTTTTCTAACTCATGAAAGGAGAGATGCTCATTCTATAATAACAGTTGGCCCTCAACCGTTAGTAAAACTACCTATTTGAATGAGAAGAAACGCAAAACTACACGCAATGCCTCGGGGCAAACAAACCAATCATTCATCGACGACCTTGAACCACCTCTATGCTGTAGTTAATCAAACTAAATTGGTAAAAAGGGAAAGTCATTATAAACCAGAACAGTTATTGTAATCAAAACATCGTTGCCTAAAATAGATTAAAACGCGTGTTTTCAATAAATTGTGCTACTAAACGTGTGACAATTTTGCTTTAAGCATAGAAAAATGTAGTAAAACTATATTGGCCAGAAGGGTTTAAACGGCGCTTGATTTCCTGTGTTGTAGTGGTGGTTAAGAAAGCAACTCACTCGGGTTTTGACGAATGAAGCAATGGAATGTGCAAAGATGGTGGGCAGTGTGAAGGAGCTTGGGTTTGTTGTGGCTGCTATTACAAAGTGCTAATCTTGTAGTCTGAATGAAAGTGTACTATAGTGGCATAGGAGCATTGCACAGGGTGATACTACTGTGGAGCTAGTCAGTAGAGGATGAGAGTGCTAGTGATCGGAAGAGGCTTAGTGGCAACAAAGGAAATGGTGCGGATGGTGTTGTATGGACAATGTGCCGCGATGGTGAATGGGTGGGAAGTGAAGGGGATGGAGGGAAAAGCAAGGCGGTGACAGGTAGCGGATAGAATGTTAAGTGTGCGCCAAATCTTGTAGTCTGTATTGGTACAGCTCAGACCATGTCCACGAGCTACAAGTATTTGACTGGTCCTACAAGGGCTAAGGTGGAAAGCAAAGCAAAGCAAAGCATGCAGGAGATGGAGTGAGGGGCGCAAGCCCACTGTTGTCTAAGAACGCAGCGATTATCCGAGTCGCCAACTGGCACTAAGCGAACTGACACAAAGCAAAGCATGCTACGCCAGGCTAAGGTAAGGCAAGCAGAAGAGTGCTAACGTCACCTGGGCTGGCCTTCTCACAGGACGTGAGGAAGGCGATGTTTAGGTCTAAGTTTGCATGCCTGTCATTTTATCATTCTGAATTGATGGAGAAAAGTGCGACGACTTGAAGGCAGCGCGATGGTAGAATTGGGACTTTTATGACCATTTCGGGCATATTTCGACAATGGAAAAATCCAAGCAAACAAATTAGTGCATTTTAGGACGAATTATTGAACGTCGACAGTATTATCCTCAGCAGCAGAATATGTCTGGAAAGCAGACAAATAGGTGAAGGATAAATACATGAAGACAGGTGAATTAATGAGATGTAAATGTGAAATTCGCTACATTTAACCAGATTAGCAGATGTTAATTAACAAACACTTGTAAATTCCCTCCAAATTTATCTTCATTACTTTAGCATTCTCTAGCCTAGATTTATATTATTCGGATGTCTGTTGCATAATGCACAGGCAAGCGATTATTTAGCGCACCTTCATTCAGACAAAACGTGTCTAACCTCACAAATGCAAAAGATCGTTTGTTCCGAAACAGCCAACTTTGATCCCTAGCATGCCTGGACAGGAATTATTGTTAAACTCATCATCAGCACAAAATGCTTAGTCTGAGATCCTGAAGCTAAATGCAATACCCACAACTCATCTATTTGATTCAATTAACCCACAATGCGTGATACTTTGCCATATTGCTAAAAGCATGCCTTCACTCACAACCGAGACGGCGCATGCACACGACAGGGTTGCAGATCTAGGGAGCGATACCACCGATGGGCTAGGGAATGAAAAAGGCTTTGTGGTGGTAAAAAGGATGGTGATGGTGATACCGTGTGGCGAATTGTGGTGATGGTAAATGTGCGGGTATCTTTGTCACACTCTACATGCATTAAGCTGGGAAGCAAAGCAGGTTGTGAGATAAGCAAGGTGGTGAGAGGTAGTGGGTAGGAAGTTGTGTTTGCAGCGAACTCAGTACACGATTCTTTCCGTGTAAATTTCGCATGGTTAGTGTTGATATAACTCGGGCTGTGAATAAGGACTGACATTGCTTCACTGGTTCTACGCGAATCTTGGGGGAGGGCGGAGGCAGGCATAGAGGAAAAGTGGGTGAAGTAGAGGGCACTGGCTCACTATTAGTTGGCATTGTAACGGTTGTCTAACTAGACATCTCGCATCGGGCTCAACAAATCTAAGCTAAGATTTGCTACGCCAGGGTTTTCCATGCTATGCGAAGACAAGCTAAGCCACACTAAGTCTTTGGACGTCGCGTCACGCCACTTTGACTAGAAAGAATAGAGTAGAGGCGTTTTATTCAAGGTGGCATTCAATGCGACTCATAAAATGCAGCAGAATGAGACCCTGTCTCAGCACGTTCGCCAATGCGCCACTCCGAATTTTCGACTCCGTACATAAGGCTGTAGTTAGAGGCCTTTTCTTATTAGTGACACTGTCTTCGTCGTTGTCACCTCTCTCTACGACATTGTAGGTCACGCACATGGGAGGGAACTTATTGTTCCGCTTTTAACTGCATAGGGTGCAGACAGATGGCTCCCTCGTACCCCGTCCTACTCACAAGCATGGGGTTGACGGGCGGCGCGACGGAGCAAGAGAGAAAGAATCGCGCCCAATACTTTCACGCGATACTGTTTGCCCTGTCCTTATTTGATTTGTGATTTCACCAAGACCAGTAGGGTCCTCTGCGTTGTGTTTTGTAATTATGAAGAAACAGCAGGCTAAGACAGGCTGCTGAAACTAATTTAAATGAGTCCTTATGCATCACAAGGAGGTGAGTGGAAAGAAGGAAAGGCTTTATCTGGGCTTCAGCTAATCAGCTTTATTGCACTTGAGAATCACCAAAGTACTTCTTTTTGAGCTGCAAGCGCGACAGTAAAATTCACTTTAGCATCATCATTGCCTTTTCTAGTGCACCAACG
The DNA here is from genome assembly GCA_036345935.2 of Taenia hydatigena. Classification (NCBI taxonomy): domain Eukaryota; kingdom Metazoa; phylum Platyhelminthes; class Cestoda; order Cyclophyllidea; family Taeniidae; genus Taenia; species Taenia hydatigena. The sequence continues at coordinate 8,547,047 of JADWOT020000002.1, read as the reverse complement.
TGTTCCATGCAAAAATGGCAAATTTTGTGCCGCTTTCTGCCTTTTGAAAGCCCAAATCTCAAATTGTCTAATTTTACCCATTTGCCGCGCTTGCGCTCTGCTAAAACTTATACCCACCACCCACATACCGATGTAAATGTAAACGGTGAAATTTTGCAAAGAAAGCATTGAACGCAATGGAAAAATAAGATGGCAGCAGGTTTTTGTAAAATCTAACATCTTTCATGCTGACCAAAATAGGGGGTAGGATAGAATGGCGTCTGATTGCGCCAATCTTCTTTCCACCGAAAATTACACCATCGCAAATTTGATGCGTCATAATTGACAGCGCTTTGAAGTTCCTTGATGTGCATTTCAGAATGGCATTGTGAGGCATATTCCTTCGTCAATCGAAGCCTACTTCTATAGAAGGTTGTCATTGTGAGTGAGTTAACATTGCGAACCCAACAACGGATAAGACTCTCGTTTCATTGAAGGACATTTACATGTCTTGCTCATCTACCCACATTTCTACGCATATTCCTGCATTGACCACGTTACAGCGTTGATGTCGAAAGAAATTTCGCTAGTGTAGTTCTATGGGCGTAATTGTTGCTGGAAATCATCCATTATCAAACATCAATATTCCACCTAATTCTTCCCAGACAGCATTTATTTCTCGCATAAATGCGACACCTACTAGACGTGACGATGGAGCCAAAAAGGCAGTCAGTCAATCCGCAATCGGTACTACAGGGACGTTTGACTGTGATTTGGCCTCGCTGAACTATCTTTATATCTCAAAGCTGCCCAGCTGCATCAATTCGCCCGCTGTTGACACGAAAGATAACTTGAGACCTATGGCGTCATTAGGCCTTGTTCTTTATTTTAGCCATACTCTTCATTAAATTCAAATCCTCTTTTCATCTTCCATCCCATATACGTGGCATGCACAGATTTTCCACTATTTTTTCCTTTACTTCTCTTACTCTGCAGCCAGTTTTTGTTTTTTTTCTCAACACTGCTAAATTTCCTTGATTCATTTGAGAAGAGTTGCAGTCATGTGCCCGCATTTGGCTTACCTACGGTTCGATATTCGTCAGCGATCCATCACTCTCAGGCTTCCCATTGCTTCCTCCACTTGTGAGACGCTTTGCTGTTTGCTTCCTCCTCGATATGGCCTAAGGTCACTCGGACGGCCAGCTAGCGTTGTCTCAGGGTAGTACGAGATCCACAGTTCACTCTGTGCCAACACCTTTTCGAGGGCACGCAATCCAACTTCTTCCTAATCCTCTTCTTTAATCACGTCTACAGAGGCCCACACCTTCAATCTTAACTCGTCTGCTCATTCCACCATGTGCAATGACTGCTAGGAGCAACGCAGCATTCAGGTAATTCACTTTTTCCTTACCAGCATGCACGAAGGCAGTTGGTGCTAGAGTGATAAAAGGCGACTGGCAATGGTGAGTGTCGTTTCATCTAGGCCGAATATGCAACCCGCGCTTCCCTAGGGGCACTGAAGAAAGGAATATGCATGTACATAAAGCCATGTTAGCACGTCTTGCAGGAAACTTTCCCCCATTTATAAGGCTCTCCCTTTGTTCTCCACCCATCACACGCGCCTTGCCTTCCCTACAAATCATAGTAATAAAGGTAAAGCACGGAGCATGCTACTGTCAAAGGACTCAAAACCTTAGTATTACTACCTTATTTTAAACAAATGTAGGGAGAACAAGCAAAAGCCGTGCACTTGTAAGCAGATGACAGTATTTCATGTGGTCTGTGCGACATACGCTGTCCCATGGAAAAGTACCTACCAGGATACCACTCTCTCTCCACCTTCGCCCGTCCGCCCACCTAACACCTACACAGCCGCGTTGCCTGTCTGCTTGTGCTCTGCATGGAGCAATATTCCACTCTAAGGGAGAGAGGAGGGGCAAGGCAACTCTCAAATGCATCCATTGGTCCTCTACTAATTGCTTCGACACCACACCTGTCGCCGACGACGACAACGATCTCAAAGGCCCTTAGTGCGTCTCAATGACTTCCCATGCATCCGTTTCTACGTCCACATTCCTCCTTGTCATTATTGCCGAAGTCAACAACAATGAGTATTGTTTTTGTCAACGACGATGGCAACGTTGAGAAACGTCTCATGGCCAGCATTGCGAATTGTGGTGGTGACGGTGGCAACTCAGTTAGTGTTGGTCAGAGACTGACTGTTGCTACGCGGTAATACTGCCCTGACAAGTTTTGCGCACAAAGTTGGCACCTAGTACTACTCACTCATATCTCTATGCCTATAATAACACAATGCTCCGATGGAAAGAAAATGCCCTTTTGCCGTACTTTAGGCCGGCAAACACTTTAGCAAGTTCCTATTCTCAGATTTTCTCCTAATAAATGAGACATCACTCACTACAACAACATTCTCTCTTTATTCAAATGACTCTCCACATACTCACCCATCTAACATTCTGCCACGACAACTTCCACTAATAGGGTAGTGGTGGTGGTTGGATGGATGGAAGAGGTGGTAGATGGTGAGGTGACCAACAGTTGCACTCAGTAGGTGCATGCGGACGAGTAGATAGGTAAGCGGGATGGAGGGGAGTGGCAAAGGGACAGAGGACTCCACTGCTCCTACTTTACAAGAGTAAAATTCTGTGCAACAAACGTGCGAAACAAAGGGTGGTTGTGAATAAAGGTGAATGGAAGCGGATAGTGGAGGCGTAGGTGGTAGAGTTCGCATGGGCAGAGGAGATTAGCGGGTAAAGCAACTGTGATTCTTGTCACTCTTCTTTGCCCGGAAGAACTAAAACCAACTTAATTAATGACATTTTATCGTTAATAAAACTTTTAGTTCTCAGATAGCCATGGGATGGTTTTTAATGCATGAGTCTCATGGTTAGCTCAGGTTTAAAACGAAATATTTTGATAGTGTGGAATATGAGGCAGCCTTATTAAGTAAAACGGTTTTATTAAATAAGACGAACCCATCGTTTTAATCTGTACCGACATAAGTCTATGATGAGAGAAAATCATCCCACCAAGGCTGCGATTCTGCTGGAACGTGGGCCTCCTTTGCTTTATCGGAATTGTGATTATCTATACTGTAGGAGTGATAGGCTTTGTGTCGTACGCGACCAACACAATGAAACATCTTGTAGAAGAAAAAGCGGCCGCGATTAGGCCTCACTCCACTCCGCATAGAATTAAGGAGTGCACAAGTCTTGGGGTCTAAGAATGACAATGAGCCGGGAATCCGAATCAAATCAAATTATTATCTAAGTAATATTATTGCGGAGCCGCTGCTGATTTGTACGAGAAGATAGGTGTGATTTTCATATGGACCTGCCTAGTCTAATCAGTGTTTAAATTTTTGATGTAAAAAGATCCAAAATACAGGGAATGGGCACTAGGTTTACATTTTGAAGCGATTTCTAGTCTTAGTTTTGTACAGTAGCCCAGTTGATTTGATGTACGCACGTTGAGCTTCGGTGGGGCTAAAATTGTCACCACTTCTGAATTACTTCAGAATAGCATAAACAATGCACGGAAAGTGGTCTCAATATACGGAGCAGTCAGTTTTCCAAACTTGCAAATGATTGTGCCCTTTTCCACCAAATTTCAATTTTCATTGCACTAGTTACGCATGCTCCCGCCGACAGACTTGCGATTGTCTTCAAATTTTCCAAACGGGCCATTCCTTAAGTCCCTTGTACACACCTGCGTCTGGCCCTAGCAATAATCACACACTATTTGTTAAATGCACTGCCAGTGTCTTCCTTTAACATTGGTATTAGCGGTTAATGGACTGGTCCTTTGCATTTGTACAAGACGTAGATTCTTGTTAGGAGATTAAGTTACGACAACTCTGATCGACGTGAGTTCAACTTTGGGGAGATCTTGACAGAAGCTGCATCTGTTTCACAAAAGCATTAATATGTTACCTTCAAAGGAAGTGTGTGCCACTATGACTCCACGAAAGTGGGGTAAACGTGTAGACAAATGTGTCATACTGCCCTCAACCTCCACATTTTGATTATCAACAAAACCGTTCACAAACTTATGCGTTTCCTTGTATTTTACACGCGCAGTTTTTTTATTGCTACACAGCAAGGCTGCCCTTTTTCCGTGTTTCTTTTGCAATATGTGTCCCCCACGAAAACACGCATATGTTATTCACTCAGTCCGCCTTGTTTTAAAAAGAATCTGCCTCTTGCGCATGCATCGTATGAGTCCGTCTGCTTCCTGATTAAATTTGTGATTAAGTACATACAAGCCTGTGAGTATTGAGTAGTAGATTACGGCTTAAGGTGAAAGATTTTGCACTTATCCGACCCTAAATTTTTGTGTTAAATGGTATGTGTTACATACTTGCACCTACTTGCTCAATTAAATTAAGTTAGTGCACTTGCAGAATGACCCTTTTTGACCAGTCAAGGGTGATGAATGTTTTCTGCACCAATAAACGCCGCTGACAAGCTTGTGTAAAATTTCTAAGTCCCCCATTGGACGTCAACCTCACTGCCTCTCCATGGGTTGGGGCCAGATCAGTCTCATTTATTTGGTTGACTTATATTTTCCACTGTTATTCACAACAAATCCTTCTTTGCGCACTAGTAGCAGTCCTCCTTGTTTATGTCAAAAGGAGATTGAGCTGGAACGACCGAATCAGAAGAGAGTGATTTCATGGTAACCACCACATCAGCGAGGCTGTGAGCCGCATTGGTTTGGTGTAAACTGCTTTCCTCAGACGGCAACGCCTCCTTCACTACTTTGCTTAACCACTAACCCAAATCGGCAACAGCTATGTGGCTCATCTTATTTGAAGGCTCTAAAAGGTGGAATGTATTAGTTGTCAGGATTCGATATCTTGAGAGTAATTGCTCCGAACGAAAATTGGCACTTTTGTAAATAGAAGGGCCGGAGGGAGAAATCGGTTTCGCATACAGTTTGATTTGGTCTGCACAGAGTTCCGTCACACCTTGGATGTCCCAACCGAGCTAATAGGTCTGGGGTCCACGTAAATCCAGTCAATGTGCCTTGAGAGCAGTTCTGCCTCGTTGGCAGCATTCATCGTCATTGCTAGAAAGTAGGCAACAAATGCGTTGCTCAAATCATTTGCCCCTGTTTTTCCAAATTAGCCACGGAAATGCAGAAGTCCAGTCAATCTTAAGAGTGCCTATTCAATATTTAAGAATCCTTTGTGTTTGGGACTTAATGAGGCTACAGTCAAGGTTTCTTCACTACGTCTAGCAAAGTTTATATTATGGCTCACAGGCACAGAATGTGCTGCCATTTGAGAGGAGGACAGATTGTGGTTTGCGCAAGACATGTTCACTTCAGCTTATGCGAGACCGATTCGGCAGTGCTCTATCATAACTCAGACAGATTTTAGCGATATTAATCCGAATGCGGGGGGCATATTACGGAGTGTCAATGTCTTTCAATGATATCTGCCACACAGTCACACCTGCTATGGTCAAAATGTTTACCAGGTGGTACTCATGCTCAAACGATTAATTATTCGAATAATTGAAAATAAGAAACATACAGCGGTATCTGCGTTGGCGATTCACTGCGTTTTTAGGCGGCGAACTGTAAGGCATTTCGGCTTGACATTACATTTAACACTCTATTTAGCAATAATTAAAACCGTACGTGACTGTCCGTGCACAGGCAGGGTTACACAATACCGGGTTTACAGCTTAAGCTGCAAAGAAATTGTGACTGGTCCATGTGAGGTAGAACATTAGTTAATTGCTTAATTTCAAGCACACTGTTTGGCAGCCGAAAATTCGTCTCAATCATACCAAGTGATTGCAGTCCAAAGCTTGATAATCCATTTCCATTCCAGGAGTGCAAAAATCGAAGGAAAAAGCGGTTATGCTGGATTGCTGCGAATTCCCGAGGGATGGGAAGCAACATCCAGACAAACACCTTACTAGATCTGTAAGATATTATCCTCTAACTATTTTACATCTGCGGCAGAATGGTCGACGGAAGTGGATTGCATCATTGGGGATAGTGTGTCAATAAAAGCAAAATTAAAATAAACTGCGAACATTTTGCATTTGTGTCCTCTTTTAGATGCCAAAATTCTAGCGCGTTTTGCAATTTTGCTGCATTTTACGCATGGTTTGTGTAGCAAGTCAACCATAGTAGCATAGATGGGGTCAAGGATGTGCTGCACACTGCACAACGGTGTGTCTCTTGCGGGTCTTCTTGTTGATGTTATTGGGTCCAAGTAAGTGATCTTATCAACGCGGTCACATTCTGCCTACCACAATGCAGACAGCACAGGTCGCTGAACATGACCTACTACCTAGCACGTTATAACAGTGTGTGAATATCCTCCAGCTCTCGCTTACCTGCTGGTAGTGTTTTTATTATACCGCTGCATGACTAAACACTGACTTAATCTTTGAATGCTTCGAGACGAACCTTGTAAGGTTTGTTGGGCTGCGATCGGTTGGAATTGACTGCTCAAAGCCAGAAAACAGCAGTTTGCAGAAATGGGTTGCCAGATAAATCGGCTGCCATTACACTTAGTACGATTTGGTTGGTGGCAAGCTTAGCTAGGTTGTGGATACCCCAACGTGATTGATAAGCCCAATGATCTACGCAATCCCATTGGAAGCAATGCGAAATCGGGGTTCCTTCTGCTTTGTTCGCCTTTGCCACCATCAGGTTCTGAAATTTAAAAAATAATAGGTGTTGCAATTTGACACAGAAATCTTACTGCTAACATCTTGACAGTAATAATAGTGACTAAATTGTCCTCACAATATAGATGCCCTTAGGATGTGGAGTTCTGCTTGCTCTTCCAGCCAAGAATAAGTGCAAGCGAGTACTATCATTCTAAAAGGAGCTAATCATTTTTAGTTTCGCGTGTCCTGTAGAAATAATCAATACAAGACTGTTTGGCTGATTTTAGTTCATTGTTTGTGTCGAAAGGGTCTTGCGCAACCTGAATAGCGACTGCTGTTTACTGTAAAACTCATGTCAATTGTTCACGCATTGAAGGGCTGAAATGTGGAGGGGTAGAGATTTGGCGCCCATACTATAACCACCACGCTCAGAACCGCATGTCTTCAAGCAAACTAAAGCCCGTCTTAAAAAGCGCCAGTGTTCAGTTATGGTGAGTATTTGAGGTCGAGGTGTCGAATGATGCTGATGTTAAAACTGCATTGCCACTTTGCTACGTCAACGCCCTGAGGGCGCATGTAGACAATGTGGGCAGAAGTCTGATTCTTGGTACGATCCACGGTACACTGTGCACTGTGCGAGGTAAAACACGACTTTCTTGCATCTGTTTTTGTCAGATGCAACTTCAGAGATGCATGTTTACTGATCCAAGCTTCATTACGGGAAGGTCTATACATTTTAATGAATGTTGCAAACTCAAAATCGCATTGTGCTTTAAGAAAGCGACTTCTTGTGTCACCTTCATGGATCCACAGAATTTTGGAAAGATTAAAGAAGAGTGAAAGATGCTTTTAATTTAACGTTAGCATAGTCTTGCATCTACCGCAGCATCAATTTGTCCTGTTGACAAGTGCTCGAAGCTCTGAATCATTAGTAAGGGTAGATGTGTGAGCGGTCTGGGTAACCTGCAGTGTGTGTGTTAAGATCACCGGTGTAGTACTCCAATCTCTATTTTTGAGAAGGTGTGCTTCTAGTAAATTGCAGCGGGAACAAAGGCAAATTCTTCTGCATCTTTTCAGCAGCCCAAAGTGTGATCAGCCTTTCTCCATAGTTGTCACAATTTTTCTGTGAAACTGGAAAATGGCATTGCTGAATTTATAACCAGGTGGAGCAGTGTGTGCACGTACTAAGAATTTATCCATGATTTTGGGATTAGTCCCTTTTAACCTCCTGACTTCGTGTAAGCAGTGGGATAAGAATCGCATCAATGATTTCCATCAAATTTTCTTGCTTTTCAGCTCTCTTTTGCCAAAGAGTTATGCTTGTGCATAGCGGTTTCGTCTCCATCATCAGTCGTCGTGGAAGGCTTAAATTTATGTTGGCCCTCGATATTGGCTCCTTTTTTAATTCTCTTCGTTTGACCCTTGCTAAGGCAGCTCAACACTGAAAGACAAATCTTTTTCTTGTAGTCCCCATTATCGGAGGACTGCAAGAAGAATTACTAGTCAAATGGCATTAGACCACAAAAAGTGGTTAATATTGTAAAAGTCAGAAAATCATAATATTTGTGAAATCCATCTAGATGTCATTCAGACAAGTTTGAAAATGCTGTGATTTTGTAAGGGATTATTGATATTTACGGCAAAAAAGGAAAATAAAACTTTATGTAAAATTGTACCGATAAAAAATTATTCTTCACTTTAGATGCAGGCACTGGGATGTTGGTCAACACCCCTTCGTCACGGATTTGCCGGAATGACAAAAGAAAGGAAACCTTAAACATGCAAGGCAGTCGAAAGAAGCAGTAATAACGATACCAGCAAAATTCCAAAAAAAGCAACTTCAAGGAAACAAAAAGAAAAATAACTAAGTAAAAAATTTAGACAAATGAGCGTTAATGCACGCTTATTAGGTCTTTAAAATAACATAAAGGGCATTGATGTGTTTAAAGGTCATCGCACATGTACAAGGCATTCACGCATGCAAGAAAAGAGGTCACAGTGAACCACATGACATGCATTAGGGTGAAAAGATATGAGACCATAATGACAAATATGCACTTTTTCATCCCATCGTACCAATAAGAAGACGCCGTATGCGACAAGGCGAGTCCATAGGCCGATAGGCATGCAGAGAATTTGCAAACAAATGCACCGTGAGCTGTGAACATAAAACATGTGGGGTGCTGAGATGTTCTACCAATGGTGTCTCTTCTTGTTGGTGACTCCCATTCTGGCGAAGGGAAACAAAACAACTCTCCGTAAGTGAGATTTTAACAATGGAATTCTCATTAGCATTGGGTTATGAGCACATGAAATGTCACAACATTTGTTGATTCCTAAGCATTCGCTTAATGCAGGCCATAGGAGTGCATTCTGGTGTCTTCACTCAGTTCGAACACATCATGCTCCCAGATCGTAAATAAATGCCAACGGCAACACTGAGTAGTCATGCTGGCTGACTGGCACTTTTGCATTTCTGTTCAAGGGGCAATCCCAAGTGAGAATCAACTACAAGAGCACTTTCAGTTGGATCCTGTGGGATCGGATTTCATTCGCCTAACGTGGAGTGAGGAGGAATTCAGTGATATGCTCGATGGCAACATAACAGTAACGGCAGCACTGAAATCTGAGCCGACACGCGCACTATCTGAATCTGCGTACCTCAGCGAAGGAGAAGTGATTCTTGTCGGACTGACGCCCAACTCATCATACGCTTTGACTGTGACAGGAACGCATAAAGGAAAGAAGATTTTTGAATTCACAGAAAATATCCAGACAAGAGAATTCGGCAAGTTGATAGACGAGATTATGCTGCCAGATGCCATATCACTGACACTTGTCAGTGGAGGTATCGACTGCCTTCCCAACACAGGAGAATTGGTTGGGCCTAACACTGGGTACCGATTCTCAGCGCTCATTAGCAAGCTTTGCTCTGTAAGGCACCATTTGCGAAACTAATTTAGTAATCCTCGTGACGCAATGGGTGTACTCGGTGCGTCTACTGACCCGTCGTCAACCTCCTCCATTTCGGCATGTTACTTTGTATTCTGCTCATTGAAGTCATCGTCACTTCCGCCTTCGCCAACTCTGTTTAAGCGCGATCCGCACCAATGCTTTACTATTAGGAATGCCAATTGTAGGGCTCCTCCAGGCACCACTTTGAATGGCACTGATCAAACGTGTGCTGACAAAGAGCTGTTTGATTGCCCAATGTTGCTGCTCCAGTTTTTACTCTTTTGGCCATTTAAATCTACAAATGCACATTAGCGCGTCATGACAAGGTTCGAAGTAGGGTTAAAATAAGGGTGAAGGCAAACATCTTGAATGTCTAGTAAAATGTTGCACTTTCCATAATCTTGCTAGCGAAAGGGGTAGAAGAGTCGGACCGCATCTGCAGTTACTTTAAGTTGGTCTGTTTGAAGTTTAGCAATGTCTTGTAAATGTCACTTTGACTGAATGGCACAGAGTTTCTGCGTGATACTAGCTGAAGCGGAGTAATAGTCGTGTCTATCCTGTCAATGACTCGTTCACCGTTGTTGCTTTAAAACGAAATGGAGGCGTTGTTCAGCACGTGTGTTGTGGAGAGCTCTTTTCACGCATTTTGAACTCAATGTGCTCTCGTGTCGTACAGAGGCGGAACTCTCTCTCCCCTTCAAAACTAGTTAATGTAATACGTTCGCTTCATTCCGTCGACAGCGACAGTCTAGACAAGTGCAATCTGCACCATTGAGCAGTCACCTTGGCTGATTAGCACATTTTCTGTTTTGTAAACTTGACCGTTTTAGACGAAAGTCTTGTGCAGGAGCACTTCCACTGGCATTCTGCGAGTTCTAACGCCATTCGCCTAAGTTGGAATTTGACAGAACTGGATGAAGCTGACGATGTGAAAATTACAATTCGAGCAGAGTCGACTTCTGAGACCGACTCCGGAAGGTCAGCATCCGCACCCGCCAGCGCGAGAGAAGTCACTCTTGACGGACTGACGCCCAACACGACATACGCAGTGACTGTGGTGGCAATGCATGATGAAACCCCATTCATGGAATTCAACAATACGATTCAAACACTCAGCAATGGTAAGTCAGTGCGCTTGATTTTAGGTTCGCCCGGCAATGAATTAGTTATGTGGAAATTTTGTAGACTGCTAATGAATCTTTTTATGCATAGAACTTAAATTATTTTTTGGATTGTTGTGTTATGTATCGGACTATTGTTACACGCACTTAGGGATGGCGGTGCGCTCTTTTGGATTCCCCGACATCGTCTTTGAGCAACTCACTTTTTTACTGAATTTTGAGGTGCAATATTTACTTTACCAAAATGATGCTCAGTAGTCTTTATTCCACAGCTAGTACATCTTTATGCAATCGTCTGTTCATTCCCTCTCGCAATGAGGTGCCAGCAAAAACACTGGCAGTAAGCATCACGGTAGACATTAGGCACAAAAATCTTCGGCATTGATGGGTATTGTAAGCGTCTCGATTGCGACCTTTTAAGGAAGCATGTCAACGCTGCACTAATGCGCAATCGCATCGCATGGAAATGACAGAACGGATGACGCCCGGTTGACTACTATGAGCATTTTGTGGCAGCACAGCAAGTGGAAACGCCACGAAAGCTGACAACTCAAAACAAGCAGTGTAATCAAACAAGCATTATGCTTGTCTGATACGATGCTTAGTACTTCTATTTACACACCAGCAGAAGAGGATGCAATATTTGACAGTATCGGTGCAACTCACGTGGTCCCAAAGCCACTAATGGCAAAGAGTAATGCAGTGAAATCCACTAAAATGCCACAGCACACTGTTTCATAATTATCTAGCAATTCACTCAGATTTTGTGCACTACCTTGGACACTGTAATACTGAGAGGGTGGTGCAGGAGTTGCCTCGTTGCCATTCGTCAAACGGGGGTTGGAAATTAATAGTAAGGATGCAAATAGGGCTACTGCGCCAAAGTTCCTCATTGAACGTGGTAGTAATTCGATAGCATGATATCTTTACCGATGAAGTTTAACATTATCGCTCCTTCTGATGGAGTTATATTATCGGAGAAATAGAAGAACCTGTTTAACAAGTAGGCGAGCTGCCTACGTAGTTATGCGCGCCTCTGAGTGTCTTTAAATGAGATGCAGGTTAATCATGTCACACTGTGATACACTGAGGCTCACCGCATAAGAATGCTGTGACAGTGCGAATAAGGGGATGGTAAATGCGCCAGTTCAGTTTCAACTGCAATCGCTGATGCAGTCGAGTAAGTATCGTGCAGCTAACAGTGGTGGTTACAAGACAATGATTATTTAGCGACATCAGCACATAATGTTAACACCCTTTTCAGCATTGAGACTGTGTTGGTAACCATGCCAGAGGCATTACCGGGCATTAAGAAAGCGTTCGCAAATGAAAAAAGCAGCAACCCTCACAGAGATCACAATTCGTGCTCATTTAAATCAAACACTGCAAATTTGCGGACCATAAGAAAGCAAGTATAGACGCAGTGAAGGAGCCACGATCGCAGTCAAAGATGCTGCTGAGGTGATATAGATTAAAAAGCATGTCTTACACGCAGCGTTTGAATTTTAAGCACCATAGAATTTAATTTGTGATGCTACAGCGCGATACCGATCTTCACATCGTCTCATGGTAACCTCTAGGTGCTGTAATTCTGGCAAATGTGAGCACTGGATATGGAATCGTCCTCATGCATTAAGACCTGACATCTTCATCGTATGAACGTAGAAATTCTTTTCAGGTCAGGTTCAACATACCTGATAGGTTGGTATAAGTGCAGGCTAGTTACATAAATGTGTTGTGACTTGTGAACGCAAAGTATTTGTGGACTAACGATGAGGCTTCACATCTGTCTCATCTTGTTGGCTGCCCTTTCTTTGGCTAAGGGACCCTCAGGAGATCGTGGTAAGATACTCCCCGATGCTTGAATTTGTATAACGCAAAATAAGGCATCAGGTGATGACATGTGCTAGTTACATCAGAGAAATTCTCCTATTATTGCAGTTCTTTACACTGTCATAATGCAGGAAATTTGTGTCTCTCCTCCCTTCAAAAGTCGACCCTCTCCATTCCTCTTATTTTAAAAGCTGCATCAATAGTCCTAATACCTGCTGGCACTCTAGAAAATAGCGTGGACATCAATCCCATGATTGTGAATAAATCTACAGCAAATATAAAGCTTCGTTTAGCCAATTTTATGTTTTTTTATAAGTTATTACGATGTATTCGTCAAATTGGATCTTATATTATCCTGCCGCTCCCTTTCGTCCCCACTTAACGTTGATTTTTAACATACGTTTCCATGCACATACTCATTGTTGCACCCAAATGGCATGGCCGTATACGAATTGTGTAATCTAGTAGCTAGTACGTTGCCAAGCTGCTGACGCACTCTGCTGTGTGCGATTAGGTTTAGCTGCTTCCTTTGATACCACAAAGACATAAGTGATGACTCCGCAAAAGGCTTGAAGAATGTAAATTCTGGAAAGTCACGCCCACGGCTTTAATGGCACTTAGGGGTCAGCCCGTTCACATTGTGTTTTTGGTCTTCTCATCTCTGTTGTTAACTTTACCATGAACAAACCCACCATCCACATTTAACCTCAGGGCGTCAGTACAGGAAGGCGGCTGTGCATCCCCAACTATAACCTCTCTCTGCATCTCGATGTCAAGTACGTTTTATAAGTCAACACGAAAGATCTTTTTACTCGAGTTTTAGTTCGCCTGAGACCTACCTTTTGAATTGTGCCAGTTTTAGCATAAATGCGATATCTTTGCTTACTCTGTTACAGTTTAGCACTTTAATACCCACTGCTCAAATTGAGAACTAATGTAGAGTTCTGCTGTGTGGAACAATTACTAAATCAACCTGGATTCAGCTTTTACTGATGAGAATTGCAGCATTTCCAAATGTACTAGGAACTTGCTTCTTTACTGCACTTTACACACGTATGTGTAACTAAAATGTTTAGAATTCTTTTTGAATAATGTCGCAAAATGACTCTTACCTGTAGTAAAGAAGCAAGCAAGTTGCTACCTCTTGGGTCCATTCAGAAATTTTGGTATCTTTGTCGCCAATTGAATGACAAAGGTGAAATAAGTTTGACTAAACAAACCTTTTATTACTATTATTATTATTGTTTTCAGAATTGACGGCGGCAAAGGAGAATGAGATTGGTGGGATCCCGATTTCGAACTTCTTTTATTGGACCCTCGAGGGCGACCATACCTACCGGTTAAATTGGGACGTCCGTAACCTGACTGAACTCAGCGCTGACAAAATCGTACTAAGTGCAATGGCAGTTGATCTCTCTGGCGATCCATTTCTAAAAATTGCCAATTTCTCAGAGGGAAAAGTCACTGTGGGGGAACTGCAGGCTGAAAAACCGTACAATGTACATCTTGAGGCACTTAGGGATGGAGTTAGTGTTTGGCTTTACGACGGTACAATAAGGACAACACTGGAAGGCAAGTTATGGCTTGTGATTATGAGTACATTGCTTTACATGCTTGATAGTCGGTCAAGTTTAACGCGTTGTACTTTTTTCAGTGTCCTAGGTACCATGCGGTGCGGCTACTTATTTGCACTTATTTTAATGATTAGGCTTATGAGAGGCAGATCGGTGATGGATTGAATCGATTTATTAAACAAAGAATACGCGACATGTGGCAAGTTATAAAATCAGTGCGGCAGATTTTAGTTCATCGGATCTTGTTTCGATCGGTCAACAGTGGCTTCGAAGGCACGATACCCCTATCGAGGCAGTTCACCACAGCCAACTCTCCAGCTAGAGTTGTGAGCTAACCCAAGGAAAAAGCATGGACTTTGTAGAGTTGATGTTTGTCATTTGCATTAGACTCACAAAACTCCCATTGGATCGCGTCTTACATAACAGCACCTTCACTTCATTTATTATCTTAAAATGAAAATAGATTAGCAAACTGCTAGACCGCAATTACCTCATGAAATTTGAAATGACTTTGCATAGGCCAAATGGCACTTGCTCTGTCCCACTGGGATGAACGGTAATTTCCCTACCAGCGTAAGCTCTAATATTGGGCGTGTATAAAGACCGACCAACCATAAGAGTTAAATGAATTGTAAACTCCCATATCGTATCGCAACGTCTTACAGTTTGCGGTCTGACAACATTTGAAGTATACAAAGGTGTTGATATCGAATGTGCCTTTTTTTCAAATGGCTACTAGTTCTACTGATTTGACCTCAAATTCCGGTTAATTCGTTGACAACTTCATCTGAGTTATGATGGCGCGTTGACAAGTTGATTTTGCGGCAGCAAAATTAGTAGCTCTTGAGAAGATCGCAGTTCATCCGACTCTGACATGACTGCAAACCATGCGCATGCGGAATTCAGGGAAGTTAGACCAAACGCAGTCACATCAGATCACAGACATGCAGGGTTTCTTAAATAAGAAACGGGCACTATGGAAAAGTGTGGATTTCCGCATTTCCGTGACCAATTGAGAAATGGTCAGAGCAAGCTTGATTAACAAAGCCCTTTCTAGAGGTAACGATGACAGAAGCTGAAGAAACAGAGGGATTCCCGAATTCGCATCATTTCAATTGGAGCCACGTGGATCCTCAGACCTACCATTCATGGGACACCCAAGGTCTGGCCGGTGTCCATGCAGACCGATTTAATCTGCGTGCAATATCAATTGATTCTACTCGTCTCCTTACTTTTCGAACTGGATTTTTCCCTTGGATCAACTACTTTTAGGATAGTGGATCCTGGCAAACCATACGCTATACTTTTTGAAGCACTTAAGGGAGATGACAGAGTTTTGCATTACGTCGAAACAATCAAAACACTGTCCACTGGTAAGTTGGTGCTTAAGGCACTTCTTACAAGCTACTTTTCTGCATAGTATTTTCAAAGCATATGCTAAGCTGAATGCCCTATACCCGTTGTCACTACTCGCTTCTATGCAATTCAGGCCCAGCATCTTTTGTGCGCAATGTAATTCTCTTAGAGAATGTTTTTTTGGCAGAGGAAGAACGCACGGAAGACAAAGAAAGCATGGAAAGTGGAGAAGGCTCAGACGATGAAGAAAGTGGGGAAGAGGAAGAAATCACGGGAGAAGAAGGAAAAGAAGGCGGAGGGAGGCTGGAGGATGAGGAAAGCGGAGGAGAGGAGGAAAGCAGTCCCACTACCAGCGGATCTAATTCGGCTTTCGTATACTCTAAATTCCTCCTTGCTTGCGTGACCTTGGTGCTTGCCTAAACTTATGAGTAAGTTAGCGAACATTGCCAAATAAATCACTCATTCGGAATGTCACGATCAATAGCCCCCGCTTACAGCGGAAATTTTATTCACTTGCAGGCTATTGCTTGCAATGGAATGCATCGCTCGCCATCGATCGAACCTCATTTGACAACTAAAACATAACCTCTTGTGATGAAAAATAGTTACAGCACAAACATATGCATTTTTCCAATTTGATCCCACTTTTACCACTTTTTATTCAAGTCTGCTCTTTCACGCACATGTGCATGACCACTCACAACTCTTCGCAATGCCTGCAATGAGAGTGAATGTAGAGCAATAAAGCCACATACATCATACCGTAAAGCTTTGTATGAGAATAGTGAAAAAAGACTTGGTAATGCTGCACATGCCACTGTCTGCCGATTGTTTCTTGTATGCTGGTTAGAGTCAAGTGGTAGAAGGCATCTTACCAAGGCGGTCGCAGAAGGCTTTGACCAAAATGGGGGTTGACGACAGAATAAAAAATAGAGGAATCAATGTCTTCAGTGCAGTCGCGTCTCAGCGTTTCCATAAGAAAGATCCTCAGTATATCAGCTCATGCATCGCCTAGCTCTCAAGCCACTAATCCACTTCTGGATGCACACAAAACTCGCATGATGCGTTGGTTTATGACTACAGGAATAGACGAAACTAGATCTGTCGATCCGTTAAAGTAGAGCTGTGAGACCCCGAGATCTGACTCGGATCTGTGTGTAGATCGGCAAACTTATCCGCAGCTGAACTGCTGGATGGGAAGCAGACTTCGACCAATGCTTGGATTGGTTGCAGAACATCCAATTAATCTCTAAAACACGAGACGCAAAGTGAGATGGGCATTAGCGTCATTTATTTGAAATCTCATAAGCGTCATATAACAAAGCGCAAGTGGAAATAAGCGGGAAAATACAAGGCATTGAAAAGGGAGCAATGCAGCAGTTAATAGGCGCGATCTCGCACCCTAATAGCACGCCAATCGAGTGACATGTTCCCTTCTCTTGCTGTTTCCCTTCCTTAGAGCTCCAGTCGCCGCCAAATTTTGCCCATAAATAATTTTGTTGAGATTTATGTGCGAAAACAATAGATGGGTATTCAAATGCATATTCAAGCGGACTCAAACCCATTGGTTTGCTTTAATTTGTAGAGCATTGTAGGATTCATGCGGTCACCCATACCCATGAAGTATAAAGCACAGGAATGCATTAGTCTATCAGCATGGCACTAGAGCTCGGATTCGTTACTGCTCCTACGCTGTGACTAGTTGAAATGGGTGCAATGCGAGTGCAGCATCTTGGATATCAACTTTGAATAAAATCAGCTCTTATTTTCCACCGGCAGACAAGCACATTACCGCCTTTGAGCATGACGAATTTGGGGCACAATCGTGCCTTTGGTGCATGCTGACCAGGAATTACGGCCATGCCTTGCCTGTTCGAGGCCATCCGACACTATGCCACTTATGAAACGGTCAAGGCTCGTCAGTATGCTAAATGAAGGCTCTTTAAACCTGTGAAACGCAACAACAGGCAGGACCTGAAACCACATGTTCAGCACAGAATGCTGGGAAATCAGACCGTACGAAAATAGGGTGAGATTTGGAAAAGGAAGAGCATGGAGAAAGAAAGGAGTGGGGAGTAGGGCATTACCTCATGCCCACTCTCCGTACTCCCCAAACAGCGGATCATTAGCTTTTCAGCATCTTACTATCACGTGTGGAACATGTTAAAACTTGGAGGACAAGGTGAGACTGGCATAGAAATGATGCGTGCTAGATTGGTCTTTGGCTATGAAATCGAAAACGCATCATAACACAAAGATCTGTGAGCCAGTCTCGTTGAAAAGGGCAATGGGTTGTAATTATGGCTGCCTCACCGAATGGATATTTTAAAAAGCAAATTAATTAAGTCAGATGTAATGTTAATGTAAGTGGAAACTTCTTTTTAGTTAAGTGAGTCATTCATTGCAAGGGTGGCAAAATACTTTTCCCAAACAATTGGAGATATGTTACTGCAGTCGTTTATTTGTAAAGAACAGTTTGACTAATTCAACGAGTCTGCCACTTTTATGTAAATAAAAGGAACGATAGTTCACCCGCAAAATGAATAAACCAGGAGCACTAGTTAGTTTTGATGACAAGTACGAAATTTATTTCGCTGTGTGCATTACCAGCAATGAATCTTGCCGCGGATTTAGATTTTACCTCTTTATAAAACAGGCCTCACTGAGTACCAACAACTACTTTCAAACAAGTCTGCAAAATACGTGGGCTTGTATTTTAGAGGAACCAACGGCAGCGGCGGAATTACGTTGTGAGATAACTGAACATGCTTCACCTCTCCATGAGGCAGGGCTGTAATGCAAAATGCCTCACTTTGACAGAGTTATGCGGCAATGTAAGCTCCAAGCACTCTGTCTATTGCCAGCAAGAAGTTCTGATGTTTCGCAGATAGCAAAACCCAGCAGCCAATTTCGATTCCCTTGTGAAGGGCTTTTCTTACTTCTTGGAGAATTTGGATCATATTCCTTTCCGAAAAATGCATCACTAAGCAATTAAAACCGTGCGTGACTGTCTGTGCACAGGCATGGTTGCAGGGTGTGACTGGTCCGTGTGAGTCAGAACATTACTTGATTGCCTCATTTAATGCACACTATTTAGCAGCCAAAAATTCGTCTCAAAACATACCAAGTAATTGCCGTCCAAAGTTTGATTTTCTGATTCCATTTCGATAGCGCAAAAATAAAAAGAGAAAGCTGCTGCTTTTAATGTGGTTTCGCTGGAACGCTGCGAATTTCCGAGGAATGGGAAGCGACATCCACACAAACACCTTACCAGATCTGTAAGATATTATTGTCTACCTATTTCACATCTATGGCAGGATGGTCGACAGAAGTGGATTGCATCATTGGGAATATTGTGCCAATGCAAACAAAATTGAATTAAACTAAAAACATTCAACGTTTGTGTTTTCCTTTTGGACGCTAAAATTCTAGCGCAACCTTTTGCACTTTTGCTGCATTTTACGCATGGTTTGTGTAGCAAGTCAACCATAGCAGTATAGGTGGGGTCAAGCATGTGCTGCACACTGCATAACGGTGTGTCTCTTGTGGGTCTTCTTGTTGTTGTTATTGGATTCAAATAAGTGAACTTGTCAACGCGGTCACATGCTACCTACCACAATGCAGAGAGCACGCGTCGCTGAACATGATCTACTACCTAGAACGTTATAGCAGTGTGTGCATAACCTCAAGCCCTTGCTCACCTGCTGGTAGTGTTTTATTATACCGCTGTATGACTAAACACTGACGTAATCTTTGAATGCTTCGAGACGGACCTTGTGACGGTTGATGGGCTGCAGTCGGTCGGGGTTGACTGCTCCAAGCCAGGAATCAGTAGTTTGCCGATAGGGGTCGCCAGATAAGTCGGCTGCCCTTACACTTAGCACGATTTAACTGGCTGCAAGCTTAGTCAGGTTGTGGATGTCTCAACGTAATTTATAAGTCCAAGGATCTATGCGATTCCAATGGAATCAGTGCGAAATCGGGGTCCGCTCTCATTTCGAACACATCACACTCTCAGATCATAAACAAACATAAACGGCAACACCGGGTAGTCATGTTGGCTGGCTAGCACTTTTACATTTCTGTTCAAGGGACAATACAAAGTGAGAATCAACCACAAAATCACTTTTAGTGGGATCCTGTGAAGGCGCATTTCATTCGCTTAACTAGGAATGAGGAGGAATTCAGTGATATGCTCGATGGCAGCATCACAGTAAAGGCAGCACTGAAATTGGAATTGACACGCGCACTATCCGAATCTGCGTACCTTAGCGAAGGAGAAGTCATTCTTGTCGGACTGGCGCCCAACTCACCACACACAGTGACTGTGTAGCGAAATCCATTATCTTGCGCACAAATCGTGGGAATCATTCTGAACATAAAGTCATAACAGCATGACGCACATTATCTCGACTCCTCTTTATGGAGCAGAATGAGCAGACGCTTGCCAGGGACTTCATTTATCTTCATGAGAATGTGGTTGAAGCTTATTGTAAATGAGCTATAGCTCTCCAAATTCTGGCAAAATGAATCTTTTGTGGTTCTTCTGCAAACATGGCCTTTAAACGGATAATCGTTCGCGGAAGACGTGCAGATCCACCGCGCAGTGTGGCCGAGGAGCGTTGCCGCATGAAAACCGAATTGTATTGAGAGCTGGTCAAGTTCGCGACCATAAGACATTAAGAGCTATGTATGGTCTCACAACTGGCATTCCGAACCGGAGATCGGATAACACCACTTCAAACTATACTTCAAGATGAGGTGACAGTTCCTTGCCTTGGATTTTATTTGCGTCTTTTCCGTTCTGGTCTATGTAAAATAGACCGTTCATGCAGTAGCGCTTTTGGCTTTACAGCTGCTAGCTCGAAGCCTATTATTCTGGCCCTCTCTACCCTCAGTCATATGGCAGGGGTCGCTTTGCATCTGACAAAATTAGGCTCGGCAAGAGATAGAACTCAGTAGCAGAATAATTGCTGTTAATGCAGATTCGTATAGCCAAATAGCCAGCGAGGAAACTTATTTGTGGCTATAAGTGCCTTAAGACGTGATGTGTGGTGCTGATGATTTGCGCAGCGCCACAGCCGTCGCTACTTTTGCTGGAGGTGTTTTCTCATTCTACTAAGTTTCTGGGGCCAACACAACCATCCCACTGCCGAAGGAAGATGATGCTGAAATCTGCAACTAAAAATCGCGTGTCTAATCAAGGTAGTTCAAGTCTAAATTATGAAGTCAAGAATATTGAGATATATTAGTGACTGAAGCCAATGGATGTGCGGACAGTCGAAAGTTAAACGTAGTAGCAAACAAAGATACCAACCCTCGTTCCGCAACTGCAGTTTGCTGATTTTCTTTGATGGGACGAATTAGTTACTTGCGTCAAATCTAACCCAGAATTCTAACAAGCAAGTAGGCTGCTAGAAATTCAGTTAGCATTTCTTTTAATCTGTATCGCAGCTGCAACTTTGACATCCATTTAAAGCACCATTAATTGACTGGTTTCGAAACCAGTGTACAGTCCGTTTGGATAATATTCTTAATTTCAGTAGAGATACTTGAGCGCACAACGTTTTCACTTCCTTCATCCGTTGCATCATCTGGTCTCTGCGCTTTCTAAAATATCAAAATTTGTTTTAGTTTAATGATCAAATTATGACTTTAATTTCGTAGTTTTTACACATCTAGCAGTAACGCAAATGACAGCTTTGCGATAATACATTATTTCAATGATAAGCCATTCAAAATTCACGGAATTCCCAAGAATCACAGCAGAGGCAATTAAGGACGATGGACATTATCTGACACCGATGCATTAAATATTATATTTAAGAGTGTCTTTATGCGAATAATTGGATAGGACAATCGCTTAGTTGTGCACAATGAAAACCTGGGCCCAAAATCAGAGATGCCACGCGCCATGAAACTAGCAGCAACAAATGTAGAGACATTTCCATCAGCTGAATAAACTTGCTCACCGGCCTCGTGCCGAAGCAAGTAGTGCGCAATATCAGAGTGACCATGTCCACAGCTTCCATCAGCGGTGTTTGGTTGTTCATATTTTTTACATCAGCGGTGCTATCCAACCCACACAACAGAGTGACAGCAACCAAATTGCCTTTCCTTACCGCCCGGTGAAGAAGAGTGTAAACTCCATTACCGGGGACGAGCTGCATCACTTCTATGGAACCCATTGCCGTGATTTCTATGAGTGGAGTCGTCGTAGGATCTTCTGTGTGAACGTTAGAATCAGCCTTGGAAAGTTATACAACTTTGGACCAGACGTATGAAATTATCTATCATTCTACATCTATCATTCTTACAAGTAGTGGCAAAATTTGGACTTGTGGTTACTGGAGCTGTTACTTTGCAACTAAAGTGGGAATAAAATAAGCGCTATGCTTAGCTAGCTGTATTAATTTTATGCGCGGCTTTATGAAGATGAACAACATGGTCTCAGCTTGTCGTTTCATACTAAAGAAACAATAATAGGTCCAAAAACATACGCTTTTGTCCAGTAGTTGTCGAGCAACTTGAAGCAGATTGGAGTCTACTGCTTGAGACAGGGTGATTGAGGTAGAACCACCTACTCGGAGGATCAGCAATTATTTACTTTTTCCATAAAAGAAAGAAGTGAATGGGTATCTAGGTCGGGCGGTTTGAACAAGGTTGGTAATCAAGAAAATTGTTGTGGTAAATTTTCGTTCAAATAACACTGTGCCAAAATGGATTTGCGTTATTAGGCATTCGGAATCAATAAAGCATTGCGAAACAAAACTTGCTATCGCTGCTAAAGCAATGCCGTGACATCTATCAAAGTATTCTACGTACAGAAAGGAGTCGCTCATACTTACTGAATTGATCTCATGGACGAAATGATCGAAGGTTCAATTGTTTAACACTCGTCGCTAAGTGGCCTCGTAAACACTAAAATTAAACAAACTGGTTTGGAAAGGTGGTGTTTTAGTCACAACAATAGTTCTTATTAGAGCCTCTGGGATCCCGATCTGCCTACCTGTTTTAAACATACTTGAAAGGTAATGCTGCGATTGTTTCCAATCCATTTTCTCACCTACATGGCTTGGGTAGGTCTATTTTGCCGAGCATGAAGGAGTAGTTAATTTTCTCAGCTATAGAAGTTGGTCAAGATGAACATTTGACTTGCGAAACCAGATTCTTCTTTTCCAGATTGTATCTAATCCAAACTCACACCCTCCATCTAACGAATGCCTGTACATTTGTGCAGCCGGACGTGCACGTGATCAGTTGCTTTTAGACTTAGGTCGATATGCTGCCTAGCCTGGTGACAACCAATTTTCGGGATGAGGAGGGAATAAGGGCTTCCGGCGTGTCAAAATGAAATTGCCTTCCAACTCTAGCACTAATTTACCAAAAGGAGTGCATAGGTTTACAAACGACGACATGAACTAGTAAAGTCTTAAACGTCCCTAGAATTCTTAGATTCTCATGAATTGCTCCTGAAGATATGATTTCGTGTCATCCATCGTGGTTAAGGTTAGTTTAGTATAGATAAAAGCATCGGCTTTACCGCGCACTTTCTTTGGTTATCATGCGCAAAATATACTCGTGTTTCTTGTACCACGCTTAGTCGTCTGCGCGTTGACTTTGTAAACAGTTTAATGCAAACAACATCGTGGCATTGTGCTTGCAATGAAGTTGTCCTCAACAGTTTTTATTAACGTATCTACAAGCGGTTTTATTGGGAACCACTTACCATCGGATTTAAACGTGGCAGCACACAAGCTTTAATCATGCAGAGCAAGTGTTTCAGTTGCCGCGTAACAACCTCAAACACCATTTGCCGAAATTTCAGAAATACAAAGGAATCGCTTATCCCATTCCCAATTTTAAACGGCCGCAAGGTCACTGCGCCTCTCTGCAACATTGGTCAATGCATACAGATAGATTATTTTCGACATCGAAATCGGAAACAGCATCTAAGTTATTCGCCCCACAACAGTTCGTCTGTGCCAGCTAAACGCCACTCCCTGCATCCAATTTTAGCTTGTCAACTCTCCGTGCCGTTCGGTACCCAATCATCTGAATATCAACATGCAACATCGATTGTATGTGTAGAAAATAATGCCTATCACACAATTTCAATGCTCACATAACAATAATTTGAAATGATTTTGTATAACTTTTGTTCTGCCCTTATTTCTTTTTACAGTATTATAATGAGAGTTAGTTGGATTTGCTTTCGAGAGAAAAACAAGCCATGTCTCCTCATTGCTGACTAGTCCTGTTTTTATTTTAATACCTCGCTTGGTCAACTGTCAATTTCGGTCACTTGGGTGGTCGAGCCCCCAGCCCATGCCATTCAGCCAACCTCTTTTGTTAGCTGAATGTAGTTTCTGTCCTAGTTTGATGCCTTATTTTGCCTTTAAGAAAGTATCAGGACGCCAAAGTTTGAATACCAGCATTCATCAGCACATGAGTGTTAATCAGTATCTTAAAGATGAAGAAGACGTTATCCTATCCGTTGCATGTGCGTCTGGTAAGCAGCAATTGGCAGGTCGAGGTCGAACTTCTATTTGGCGGCAGATGCTTTTTACTCTGACGAAGGGCGAAGTGATTTTGTCTTAGAAGCCACCCTCTTCTTCCTGTTGGCTTCTTAACAGAGTTCAGGACACTTGACTCCGTCAAGGTTCAAACGCGTGTTGCAATTGAAGCTCCGGACACGTGTTTCATACAGCTTTCAATGCACTCGGCTGTGCACAGCGGTGAGACTGCGTACACAAAAGTCCATGTCAATATCCAGGCTCCAGATGTCTTATTTCCTTAGCTGACATAATAACGTGGGTATCGGTGCAATTCGTCTTATTAAAGGGTTGCGTATTTCGAGTCATATCGTATGAGTTGGCAGGGCTTCTAAAAATGTTAATGAATTCATAGTCTAAGTGATCGATATCAATGCCATACAGGCGCGTTCTACCACAGGTAGTCTCACAGCTATTGAATCATGCGTCCATTTAAAGAGGAAGTCAAAGTAGGAGACACAGACATGAAACTCGGAATTACTTTCGTTGAGCAGCACAAGATCAAGGGTATCGTGGATTCGAAAGCTTTGCAACAAGTTGTGCAAACGCGGTGATTTCGCCTCCCCTCGAGCCTGTCGCTTGAGAGTGCAGTGCCCTCGAATATCACGCTGAACAGCGAGGCCATTTTGCGAATAACTGGGCTTTAGTCATTCTTGCAGTCTTGTCACCTCCCTGGGTGTGGACTACCCCATAGTTCGTGGGGTAGCACCCGCAAAATATGAACGCAATCACATCAAACTTCTCAAACTTTATCTTTTGACTTACTCAAGGTTCACTCGTGCGCCTGCTAATTGAACCCAAAAGCTGCATACGCTAATCGAATTGAAGTTTGTCCTTTATTTGCTTGTCACACACACGCACATATCGCGTCAACGAGGTTGCGTTAAGATTAATAATTCCAAAGGTTAAGTGTCAAACTCTGCGCAGGTCGACAGGAGTGGTTTCCTGCATGAGTTCTGGTTTGTTTGAGGCACGCGTTTTTGATTATGTCAGATTTGTGACATTCGTGTGAAACACTTTAGTACACACTGTTCAAATGGATGATAGGCTTGGAAGTCTACTGCAAGCAACAGTCACCAATTCCAATTCTACGGGACTTATGCTGGTAAAGCTGGACTTAAAGTAGTTAGTCTGCATTTCCGAATGCACGGAACGTTTGTTTGGCAATGTGCACTGAATAACGGCTTAAAATAGAGGTGCTGATCATCTTTTTGAGATATGGTGCCTAATGCTGTAATCCCTAGGGGAACACAAATGCAATGTTGCATCTTAAAGACCTTTTAGAATACAGTGAGTAATAGAGAAGAGCGTTAGTCTCCCTGCCATACTCATAGGGGAATCCATTTGGTGTGCACAAGACATAGGATCTCCCCTCTCATTTCCTTTTCAGCACACAAAGGTGTTGCTTGTTTGACAGGCAACGAGAACGACTCCCTGATAACTAGTCATTTTCGCTCTTATACCTCAACGCACCTCAAAAATGCTAGTATGCCACCCTCAAAGCAAGAGACCTTCACTACTGTCGAGGCTCTTACAAGCTATCTTCAATCGGCTTAAGTGCATGTCTTCCGCACTTCCCTACGCTTGACTTACGATTCAACAATGCAGCTGAGAAAGACGACTATCTGTCCTACAGTAAATGCATTTCTTTAACAATTTATGCAACGAAATAATTTTCAATGCCAGACAGTGAGAGCACATTTACTGTTACATTTGCCACCATGTCAAAGCCCAACCTTCGTGAGAAGCTCATGTTGTTCAGAAAGCTGTGAGGGCAATGCAGATGCCACGTCCATGTGCAGCTGTGTGATTCACTTTTTCGCAAAGGACGTTGTTATCCAGGCTGAGAATCTAGGCAGCGAACAAACGCCAGACAAAGAGGATACTGACTCACCCACAAGGCTTCGCTCTTCCGAACTAACTTCCACCTCAAGATGAACAATGTGTGGAACATTGATATGGGCTCCTTGCTGCAAGACACGCTTCGTCTATTTAACAAAATTCAAGGCACATACTTTCAATAATTGACCCTCTGATATAAGTCCGATACCTCACCGCAAGCAGGCTTATTACCAGCTTTCGGATCACAGAAGAATATGGAAGGCTGCTTTCTTGACTGCAAGGACGTCAAGACTATTGGCAGGATGAAGACAACGTGCGTGGCAAATTGGCAATGAACTGGGTTTATGTTCGCCTGCGTTGAAAATGCGGAGTTAAAATGGATTTACGTGCCCACTCTCCACACATGCGGTGGCACAAGAGGCAGTGGTAATGCAAATTGGGTAGACTGAAGGGGTACAACGGACTCGTCGACGAAGGACACGCTTCGTCATCCCTCAAAAAATGCACAACGCAAAAATTAAAAGGTGACCCTCCGACCCAAGTCCGACATTACGCTGCAAGCGTTTAGATCAGAGAAGAATGCAGAATGTTCCTTTGTTGACTGCTAAGAAGCCAAGATTATCGGTGGGGTGAAGACATGGTGTAAGTGGGAAACGGGCGGTGGACTGAGTTGGGGTTCGACTGCGTTGCCAAAGCGAGGTTAGAATGGGTCTGAGGACTCAAAACAGAGACAATGCGAATGAGATAGACTAAAGTGGCATAACAAATATGAAGATTAAGCATGATAGAAAGGCGATTACTGGCAATAATATACGAGATGCAAAGCAAAGTCTGATCTGCCCTCAGTCTGCTTTGTAACGCAAATTATGACTGTTGAAGGAGGAATCGAATGATGGCCCTAAGCGCGATCAAAATTCGTAAGTAGAAAACATCAAAGGGATTTCGGGAAGGAGGACACAGGAAAAGAGGACAGAGAGAAGGGAAACGAAGCTGAGCTTGGGAAATGCTGATGAATGGAACGAAAATAGAGGTTGCTGGGCCCCCTAAAATTTAACGAACAAAAGTAATTTTATGAGAGATGGAAGAGTCTTTACTTTGCCACTGATGCAGGTGCATCAAATAGTCCAACGTGTGCCAAGTGTTTTCAGATGTCTGCAGAGCAAAATAGAAGAGCTCATCGTACCCTAAAGCCTTTTTCTCAAATTCGAGTGGCAACTGAAAGTGATGGGAGTATTTCCATGCGAATAATTGGATTGAACAATCGCTTAGCCATGCACAATGAAAAACTGGGCATAAAATCAGAGATGCTACGCGCCATGGAACTGGTAGCAACAAATGTGGCGGCATTTCCATCGGCTGGCTGAACTTGTTCACTAGCCTCGTGCCGAAGCAAGTATTGCACAATATCAGAGTGACCATGTCTAGGGCATCCATCAGCGGTGTTTGGTTGCTCATGCTCTTCACATCGGCGGTGCTATCCGACTTACACAACAGAGTGACAGCAACCAAATTGCCTTTCCTCGCCGCCCAGTGGAGAAGAGTGTTGCCACGGTGACCACACAGGTAAGTGTAAGCCCCATTATCGAGGAGGAGCTGCATCATTTCTATGTAACCCATTGCTGTGGCTTCTATGAGTAGAGTCGTCGTAGGATCTTCTGTGTAACCGTTAGGATCAGCCTAGGAAAGTTATTCAACTTTGGGTCAGATGCATGAAATTATCTATCGTTGCGGGGTAGCAATGTTATCTTAGAAATAGTGGCAAAATTTGGACTTGTGGTTACTAGTGCTGTTACTTTGCATCTAAAGTGGGGATACGACAAGCGCTATGCTTAGCTAGCTGTGTTAATATTATGCGCGGCTTTATGAAGATGCACAACGTGTTCATGCTAAAGAAACAATGGTAGGTCCAAAAAACGCACGCCTTTTTCCAGCAGATTTTTAGCAACTTGGAGCATATTGGAGTCTGCTGCTTGAGACAGGGTAATTGAAGTAGAATCACTGCCTGAAGGACCAGCAATTTTTCGCCTTTTCTATAGGGGAGAGAAGTGAATGAGCATCTAGATCAGGCGGCTTGAACAAGGTTGGCAATCAAGAAAATCGCTGTGGCCACCTTTCGTTCAAATAATACTGCACCAAAATCGATTTGTTTTATTAGGCGTTTCAAAACAATGAAATATTGTGCAATAAAAATTGCCGCTGCTAAAGCAATGCCGTAGCAAATATCGAAGTAGTCCATGCACAGAAAGGAGAACTTACGTGCACTCTGGAGTCGCTCATAATTGCTGAATTATTCTCATAAAACGAAATGATTGAAGGTTCAATCGTTTAACACTCATTGCTAAGTGACCTCACAAATGCTGAAATTGAACAAACTGATGTAAAAACTATCAGCTTAGAGCTTTAATCATGCAGAGCAACAGTGCTTCGGATGTCATATAACAACCTCAAATACTATTTGTCGGAATTACAGAAATGCAGAGGGAATCGTTTATCTTATTCCCGATTATAGTCAGCCGCAAGGTCACCGTGCCTTTCTGCAACATTGCTTTATGAATACAAATAGATTGTATTCCGCATCAAAATCGGAAACGGCATCTAAGTTATTCGCCCATAACAGTGCGTCTGTGCCGTCTAAATGCCACTCCTGGCATCCAACCTTAGCTTGCCAACCCTCTGAGCCGTTTGGTACCCAATCATCTGAATATCAACATGTGATACCGATTGTATATACAGAAAGCACTGCATAACGCAATATTTATGCTTGTATAACAATAATTTGTACCAATTTTTAAAACGTTCGTTTCCCTTTATTTCTTTCCTCATTTTCATAATAGGGAGTTATTTGGATTTGCTTTCGCGAGGGAAACAAGCCATTTTTCCTCATAGCTGGCTAGTCCTGTTTTATTGTAATACTTCTCCTGCTCCACTGTCCATTTCTGTCACTTGGGTGGTCTAGCCTCCAGGCCATGACAGCAGCCTCAACCCCTTTTGTTAGCTGAATGTATATTCTGTCCTAGTTTGATGCCTTATTTTGCCTTCAAGAAAGTATCAGAACGCTAAATTTTAGTCACATAACGCGTCATGTTGTTTGCCACGTTAAACTCTGTGTAAATTAAGCTACCGGTGATGGATAATCCTGCAAAATGCATTTATTTGCGCATCTTTAATTTTAGTTTATCATCCCATCTCGAGAAGGCTGTGGTCAGAGGGGCTTATTTGCTTTTTGTCAGTGCAGCACACAAATACATACAAAGCATGAGCAGTCTCCAGGGCCAAACGAATGCGCCTCGTAAGAGTGCGGATCCAGGTCACACGACATTAACTGTTCAACGTGATATCGCAAAGTGCTGTTTAATATACGTTTGCTCTAGATTATCGTATTGGATGGCTAGTCAGTATTCTACACTTCTAAAACTCGTAAAGTCATGAGAAAGTGTAAATTTTGGGCATTTTATCATTGGGTTCAAATTGCCTAAACCACGTTTGGGCGATCCGATATTGCTGCAACAATCATCACTACGTAAGGATGAATTAGTACTTTAAAGATCAAGAAGACATTGGCCTATCCGTTGCATGTGCGCCTGATAAGCAGCAGCAATTAGTAAGTCGAGGGTGAACTTCTAATCAGTGGCAGAGGCTCCTGACTCGAACGAAGGGTGAAGAGGTTTTGTCTTAAAATCCACCTCGTTCTCCCCGTTGGCTTCTTAATAGAGTTCAAGACACTTGACTCCGTCAAGGTTCAAACATGTCATGCAATTGAAGCTATATGCTAAACAGCTTTCAATGCACTCGTCTATGCGCGCCTACTCAGGCACAGCGGTGAGACTGCGTGCACCAAAGCCCATGCCAATGTCCAGGCTCCAGGTGTCCTATTACCTTAGCTGCCATGATAAGGCGGATGTCAGTGTAATTCGTCTTATTGGAGGGTCGCGTGTTGCGAGTCATATGGTATGAGTTAACAGGGCTTATAAAAACGTATTGATGAATTCAAAGTCGAAGTGATCGATGGCAATGACACGAAGACGCGCTATACCGCAGGTTATCTCGCAGCTTTTACATTATGCGTCCATTTAAAGAGGATAGCAAGGTAGGAGATACAGACACGCAACTCAAAAACACCGCTCAAGCCAGTTCGACAGGCAACGAGAATAACTTTCTGATAACCAATCATCTTCACTCTTATACCTCAGAGCACCTCAAAAATGCTGGTATGTCACTGTCCATGCAGAAGAACTTCACTACTGTCGGGTCCCTTACAAACCATTCTTAATCAGCCAAAATGCATGTTATCCTCACGTCCCCACGCTTGACTTACAGTTCGACAGTGCAGCGGAGAAAAGGCGAGTGCCTGTCTTGCAGTAACTACATTCCTTTTCAATTAATGCAACGAAGTAATTATCAATGACAGGCAGTGAGAGCACATGTGCTGTTACATTTGTCACCATGTCAAACCTCAACCCTCGTGAGAGACTCATGTTGTGCTGAACACAGGCATGAAAGCTGTGAGGGCAGTGCAAATGCCACGTTCATATGCAGCTGTGTGATTCACTTTTTCTCAAGGGACGTCATTATCCAGGCTGATAATCTAGGCAGCGAACGAACGCCGGACAGAGATGATAGAGACTCATCCACAAGGCTTCGCACTTCCGACCTAACTTCTACAATAAGGTAAAAATGTGCGAATTATTGATACGAGCTCCTCGATGAAAGACACGTTTCGTCTTTTTTTACAAATTTCAAAGCATATAATTCTAACAGATGACCCTCTGATCCAAGTCCCATACCTCAGAGCAAGTATGCTTATTCCCAGCGTTCGGATTGCAAAAGAATATGGAAGGCTGCTTTCTTGACTGCAAGGACGTCAAGACTATTGGCAGGATGAAGACATAACGTGCGTGGCAAACAGGCAATGAACCAGGTCGACGTTCGCCTGCGTTGAAAATGCGATGTTGAAATGGATTCACGTGCCCACTCTCCACACATGCGACGTCACAAGAGGCAGTAGTAATGCAAATCAGATAGACTGAAGGGGTACAACAAATATGAAACTGAAGTTTGGCATTGAAGAGGTCATTCACAATAAGGTTTAAGAAACACGGAAAAGTCTAATCTGCGCTAAGTCAGCTGTGCAATGGGCTCGTCGGCGATCGACACGCTTCGTCATCCCTCAAAAAACAGCACAAAAATTAACAGATAACCCTCCGACCCGTGCCCGACATTACACTGCAAGCGTTTTGATGGTTAGGCCAAAACGCCATTCTCGCAACAGTTTGGTCTCCTGCAGCACTCTCCTGTACCAGCGTGCTTTCTTTTACAACATCATAAGTGCATGCTCGAAGTTGGGCAATAAATCACAAGTTTGATTGACTGTGCATTTAAGTAGGCAGACACTTATTTCTCTGAAGTTTATGCTCCTGATCTGCTGACCGAAAATCAGAGAATGCTAATGGCCTCTCAACCATTCTGTACATTTGCGTAGGGTGACAATTCGCAATGTATGGCTTCTTATGGCCCCGAAAATGGCTTAAATCTGAGGTGTTGAGCAACGAATCAGCGCAAAACTTCCAGCTAAAGTAAATAGTATGAATATAATTGTGGGCAAAATTTGAGTTTGTGGTCGAAGATTTGATGGCTGAAATCAAATTCAACTAAGCCAACTTCATTTTAGAGATAGAATGAATCTTCTCCAAAGATGGAAACCGCTATGACGAATCTGTTTGTCAGAAACTCTAGACAACCCTAATGCTCTGTATGCACATTCTAAAATGAAGTAGGTACTTTGAATCAACAGCACTAATTATATTGCGCCGTAAGGAAGTGGAAATATATTCGGCAGTGTAACTAGATTTAGGGCCTCAGCAGACTCCTTAAACTGCGTGGCGTGTCCCCTTGGCTACGTCCACAGCCTTGCAACCTATACGCACTATAATAGGGGCTCTCTGGCTTGGAGCCTTCTCAGTAGTCTGAAGACGACGAACATGACCTGGAGGTCAGGGTGCAATACGGATGTTCAAGCTGTGTCCAACCTCTGCAGACACAAAGTTCATCATGGAGCAACACGCAGTTCAACAAGACAATGACTCACTCCACATCTCAACGTCGTTATTGGTGCCTCCAACTGCAATCTCTACAACCGCCATCATAAGGTGCTTCACACTCAAAAACAAACCATAAAATCGGTAGAAATGGCATCAAATTTGTCTGCATGTAAAAAGGCGTCCGATCATGATGAACAAAAAGAGACAAAAACGAACCATCCTACGGAGCCAATGACATTGGCCTTCAGCATTTCTTAGCTTTCGATCGACGACTTTTTCATCCAGATAATGGACGTATAGAGGCTTGCAAAACCTTATTGAAAATCTAAAATTTATACGACAGTACTGCACACCACTCTGCGAAGAATTTTCCACGAACTTCAAATGTGGCGCAAATCATGCTGCTTAGGAAAGACCCATAGAAGACGGATTTCGGGTGATTGCCAAGAATAGACATCAGTTGTGACACTCCTGTGGTTCTGCAACGCATTATACCCATTAAAGTTGGATGATCACTAGAGAAACGAGGAAGATCGTCAGGGTTAGCATTACTCTTAGCCACACTCCTGCAGTTCCTGACAGCCCTGACTTCACTGCAAAGTGATGTGAGCTACTGTGAGTTCGTCTCACGTGGAGGATCAAGACAAAGTAAGCATACAACTCAATTAACCGAAAACAATAATCGCAGCGTGCTGGAAGCAATAGGCAGTGCTATAAGCTCATTGAAACCAACTTTCTTACTTGAGGACTCGCATCCTCTACTACTATGATACCCTTCTTGACTCCCATTTGCAAGCCGGATATCTGCCACACGAATGTGCGGTAGACTACGCGGACCGATGCTTAAGTCTCCGCCTGCCCTATTTTGGCCTGTTACTGACTCAAGAGGAACGATGGTGGTGACAAGAGGCGAATCTGGCGTTATTGTACAGCTACCGCAATGTCTGCCACTGAGCGTTGCACCTTGGTGTGGTGTGATAACCGCATTGGCACTAGAAGTTGTTGGGCGAGATTTGCCCCACTTTCGACAAAATGGCCGCAAATGGCGTGCAACTTGACAATTACCCCTGTCATGTGCTCCGCACACTTGGCTTTGGCGACAATAGCCAGAGTAGACTTAAAGCGGCTCCTTATCGAAGGCTTTGGTTATGTGGGTAAGCTGCACTCCCTCCTACACCGTACTGGCCGATCACCGTCCAGATGGAAGGAAGGCTGAGCAACACTGAAGTGACAACAATGTGGCAATATAGAGGGGGTGAAAACATTGGACAATTGAAAGAATTGTAAACCATGACATTTATTTCATGGTTCTGCTATACTAGAGCACAAGCCTTAAAGTAGCGATTGGCATGAGAAATAATTTAGATGAGGGGTGTTGAAGAGCCTAATCCGGTGTTCAGGCGGTGGAGGTATGTTAGTCCAGTAAGGAAAAAGCATCCTAAGGAAGAAGTGAGGAAGCCGAATCAGCCCTTGAATTTTCCAGGACTGCAATCCGGCCTCCTCAATCAATCTTCCCTCAATGGCCTCCTTTGCCTTCTACACTTATTGACACGTCTTAGCGGAACAGGCCTGTCTACAACACGACTACGCCTTAACGGGGCAGGTTTGGCGGCACCATAAACACCTCCGTTGGTCTATTTTAAGTAGGTAGAGTGAAAGCTGCAGCAGCTTTTGCGAATCGCTTTGCGCCAGTATACTCTCTGCAATCACAGCTCCTTCCAATGCCTCCAACTCTCTGCCGACCATCAAATTGTCAGTATTACCTTGTTCTCTGTTGTACAACCACTGTAGCAAATGAATGATCAGTTCGGTTATATCATCTCTGGTCCACTGAGATGTGTTACACGCATTACCTAAGCATGAGCTGCAACTTCCGCCTTCCATGACTATGGATGTCGTGGTGGAGATTATTTGCTGCTCTCCGTTGTTTCGCACAATCTCTTTACTCTGCTTCAAAGTCACCTGATCCTCATGCATGATAGCACATGGTTGTACTTTGGTCACCCGTGTGATTGCGCTTGCCATAGTTTTTGGGTGTCCATGCACCTCCTTTTACTCGGTCTCTAAAGAGTACAACTAGTCTTGTTTGATTGGCACCAAGCAAGTCCATTCGCTAGGGAAGCGAGTAAGTGCAACGAATCCTCTCTCCCTCATCATTTTCAATTTCTATGGGTCCCATTAAATCCCCACGTGTCAATGCATTACGTCTTCCTTGATGGATAGGTTGACATGCGTTAGTGCTGTGGATATGCTCTGGTTCAATGCACATCCATCTCCACTCAGTAACCTGTCCTTTTACTTTCGGCTAGGTGGCTGCATACTTGCCTGAAATCCTGCCAGTTTTTCTGCCTGCTTGCCCAATGTCTTGTTGGGTAGGCGGGCTTGTAGCCTACCCTTGCATCGAGCAGGCTGCATCACTGCCCTTTCTTTCCTCGACTGCATATTTCACTCCTAGGCTTCAATTTAAGATGCTCAGTAGATCTGCTGATGTGTCCCAGCCTCGCACATTGCTCTTATTTCTCCCTCCTCTTGCCTCACGCCTTTCAATGGATTAACCCACTTTTCCACTTTCGTCCGAATGTCTGTCTGCTTACGTGCCTGTATAATAATAAACTCGCGGCAACGAAAAGAGAGAGCATCCAACCGCACGACAAAGCTTGTCGAGCAGTTTAGATTGTGTCTGTTTGTCAAAAAGTAATGAGTGATCTCTAAAATTAATTTAATCATACCAAAAAATACACATACCATGTAAAGCTCTCGCTCTATTTCAGATGTTGAGCATAAAATACAAGTAATTTTGTTGCCCCAATCACTCACTTATGTGTGATATAGGACTCAACTGAGACGCCACTTATGTAATATGCCCATCACTTCTGTGGTCATCCTTCCTTGAAGCTTTAGACGCCACCATATTTTGTATACGAATGATTTCACTAAAATTTACTTAAAGAAGTAGTATGGAAGACTACTAAATGCAGATTTTATTCAAAACAACTCTAATGAATTGCTTCATTTTGCAGGGTGCGTTAGATGTATGCGGTTGTCCATATCTGTGCAGCATAAAGCACGCAAGCGCATTTGTCCAGTGGCACGACAGCGCTGTTTGGATTTGCTGCCGCCCCCATGTTATGCTTGAGCCTACGTAGCGTGTAAGCTAAGATGTTGCGATGTGATTAAATGCCACAAAGTTTTGAATTCCGTCTTTGCATTCTACTGTTAAGTAGACGCTTTGCCGCCTTGTTTGTGATAAACTGGAGACCCTAGCATGCATTGGATGCACACGTATCAGCAATCATTGCTGAGCTCTGTCTGCTCGAGGCCACTCAACACTATCGCTTCCTCTATAACCATTAGGTGCAGTCGGTAGACTGGGCAAGAAGACCTTTAAAGTGGTAAAAAGCAGCAAAACATAAGCCCTTAAATCGCATGCTACGTACAGCATGCTGCAAAACAGGATCGTAGGAAAATACGTTGTGTTTTAGAAATAGCAGAAAGAGAGGAAGGAGTGAGAATGCAAGGGAGAGTGTGGAAGGCACTACCTAATGCTCATTCTCTGCACCCTCATAACTCTACTTACCTAAAAGAAGTTCATTAACTATCTTAAGCACCAGGCTATTACGTAAAGGAACAAGCAAGAACGTGTGAGTGTCACACCAATATTTGGGTTCTAGAAACGAAATGCATTACAAAACTAGAGGCCGTAAGCTGATCCCTCAACAAGGCCAAAAGACTGTAATTGTGGCCGTTTCGCCGAACATGCTAGTTGACAAGCAAATTAACTAATTCAGAATTTTTGGCAAAAGAGGCGAGAACCTCTTTTCTGTAGTAAGCATCATCCACTATAATAATGACAACATGTTCCTTTTTTACAACCAGAAAGGCAAGACAGAGTAGTTGCCTACTAGCCAATAGCGATGCCACACATTTGACCGAGTGACTCGCACAAATGGCCGATTTCACAAAAGTCTACTACTTTCATGTAAGTTGAAGGAAAATTAGGACATCCTTAAAATATGAGGGTTGTATTTCTAGATAAACTGGCAACACAAGTCACCTATGCTGCCGGCGCCCGCCGTCTTAGTCGAAATACAGCGTTTTTTATTGTAACTTTAGTCTGGGCTTATCAAAAGGGTTAGGCTTTGTCGGGTCGGGTTTTTGTCTATGCAGAGTAACTCAAAGGATAAGGTGTTAATTTTAGCGTGCCAAAGGGTTCTGCATGCATTTGAGTTTATCCAGTTTTCTCGTGAACCGTCTTAAAAGGATATTTTACCCTATTTCATCGATAAGCCGCCTTCTCAAGAGCGAAAGAAGTTAATCAAGTCGCGATTTGAGATGAGCACATTTGTGACTTCAGAAACTTACTTGACCGATAAGTTCATGACCCACTCAAAAAGTACGATCCGAACAACCGGCACAAACCCCAACTTCTGTCGCATATATTGGAAAAGTTGACTCCTTTTCAACAAATTGGCCTGTGATGTAAGCTCTTCCCACACCCGCCTCTTTATTGTACAGCTACTAGAGAACGGTTATCCTTATTCGACATCAGGTCCGCTGGGAGCCGCAACTCGTCGAAAATGCGTTCCACTAGTGTGGGTCACCATGACAGATCGGACTGAGAATGTGCGCTTTAACTAAAGGAAGGCAGAAAATCCGATTTGGCACTTGCAACAAACCATTGGCTCAAATCTTTAAATGCGTGGCTGATTTATTGGCTGCTATTTAGTCTGCAAAGCCACTCAAGTTGAATATTTTGATTGCAGAGACTTTATATCAGATCAATGGTGACACATTGCTTTCATAAAGCAACGGGAAGATTGTGAACTTTCTTTAAGGGCAGATTGAAGGAGATTTATCTACGGAATCCCGAAGTGCTATGTCATCGGGTTATGCAATCTCAATCTTCGTCTTAACGATGGAACGCGCAAAATTACTCAATGAAAATTTTGTCAATCATCGTC
Source organism: Taenia hydatigena (assembly GCA_036345935.2). Lineage (NCBI taxonomy): Eukaryota > Metazoa > Platyhelminthes > Cestoda > Cyclophyllidea > Taeniidae > Taenia > Taenia hydatigena. The sequence continues at coordinate 8,510,177 of JADWOT020000002.1, read as the reverse complement.
TCAAGGATCTTTAATGGAGTCCTAACCATTATTTTGAATGGGCTCGTAATAACGACAACTGCATAAATTAAAGGATTTTCAAGGTTGGGAAGTATTCAAAAGGTATCGACGATTTGACCTGGTCAATTAGGTAGAAATTGGTAATAACGCCAAACAATGATGCGGATGTGGGGAAATATAGGAATCACGCTGCTCCGCACCTTAAGCTAAAAGTAGGGACGCAAGTCGCCTTTGTACTCAGGTGATGCGCGCGCTAAATAAAGTGCTCTTCAGGTGAGAGGCATTCAGCGAACGCAATGCCCGCAATGAAGGCATCGTTAGCTCTCCTTGAGGTAGACTAGAGTTCAAAACACATGCACTCAGACTTGCATTGACCAAGTTCAAGATTTCTAAATAAGTCTGTTCCTTCAAAGATTTAAGTAATCAAAGGAACGAGATAAACGAGGAATCTGCTGCACCACCAGCAACACCTGTAAGCCACCCCTTTCTTAGGGTCCTTTAATAATGATTACCTATCATGCCAAATGATACCTCAGCTCCTTTGTGCCCTTCAGCGGAGTCTATTTCCTCTCGCATTATTGGCAACAACATTCCAAACACCAGCTTGAAGCAATGTTGCACCAGCTTAGCTCGACTCTCCACTAAAATTGAAAGCAGGCACATGTTGCGAGAAATTTAATAAATACGTTAAATATTGGTAAGCTGCGTTCCCTGTGACTCAACTCTATGAAGACCTGATGGGACGATAACTACCATATCCTAGTAATGCAGCCAAAAGACTGTGTAAAACAGATGAAATAGACCAAAATGAAAGCGGGGAGGTTTGTTCCTTATTTTTCATGAATATTTAAAGAAGCTGATTTATATAGGGCAGCTTTCGACAGAATAATGCAGTTCGACTAACTCCAGACTAACGACAAAAGGCTGATTGATTCCAGCTAGTTGCCTTTAACCATGAACATGTGCTTGATAAGTTTATTTGCAAAGCACCCCCAAAGCCGCATCTCGTCGATCAGCTAACTTAGAAGACATCTGCTTACATTGTTCCCCGACCTGTCGTGAATACCCTTACGATAATTACTGCTAATGATTACTAAAAATAGGTTTACCTGATCACATTAATTTATGTGGAGATGACCTGTGGCTAAGGGATTCGTTGAGTTGAGGGAAGAAGACTCTCGACTTCTAAATATTCGACAATTATCTTCGTAAACGGACACCAAATCACGTAAGCAAAATAAATAGGCGAATACGCTACTGCCATCGCATCAATTATCCAGCAAAGTCCCAAAACGATGAGCAAGTATAACAAATAAAATTGGGCTTCATTGACACTCTTACTGAAATCGCTCGCCATGAAATTAATATTTAACAGCATAGCCAAGAAGCAGGACATAATTTGTGATTATTTCTACGTTCTACAGCACTTGGGATCTTCTCACATATTTCTCTGTGACCATGATCATTGGCAATCAGAAAGGCTGTCATATTCCTTTCAGTCGTCGCATTGGCATCAGCTCCTGAGCACAAGGGAGTTGGAAATAACACATTGCTGGTGGTAAATCAACTATGGGATGATTAAGAAGCTATTTGCATAAGCAGGTGGTTGGAATCAATGATGGCGCTGCTTTATTATTGTAAAGGTACGGAACATCTACGTTGCCGTTAAAGGGATAAGCTCTTCATAATTAAGGAAATTCGGGGCTCAGCAAACATTTTGAGTGTGCAAAACTACTTACTAGCGTCCAAAAGATGGTCAACTATTTCCACGTCACCAACCTTGGCGGCCAGCATAAGTGGCGTTCAGCCCACACTGCCCTTCTGCTCAATATTAGCTCCGTTTGACAGAAAGTGTTGAAGAACAGGCAGGTGACGGCCACGAATCGCTGCGAAAATTGGTGGATCCACAGAGGTATCAGAATAGTTGATGTCAGCTCCATGCATGAGTAACAGTTGTAACAGTAGCAAGTGACCGTTTAAGGCAGCATGCTCAAGTGAAACTTGCAGGCATCTGCTTCGAGAAGGGAAGGAGCGGGTGGTTTCCAAAATGAGTTTCGCCACTTCGTAGTCGCCCTATTTGTACGAGGAATGAACATGCACATAAATACGTCGTGAGGTATCGCCCTATTTATTCGATAAACCACTACATTTTTTAGCATTTTGAGAGTATGCGGTGCGCAAAATTATTCTTACGCGCAGTTGTGCCAGCAATGAGTAATGACATTGGGTCCGCGAATGTCATAAAGCGAATGCAGAATACATACCTCGACACTGGCAAGAGTAAGCGCAGATTGGTTTCTTTCATTCGGTTTGTGGCCCTCGTCGACACCATGAAAGATGAGACACCGAATTACAATCATGTGGTTGTAACGAACGGCTCTATCTAAAGGTGTCCGACCATGCAAGTTTCGCACATCGGGGCGAGCTTCATGTTTAAGAAGCATTCGTACATATGGCAGGTGATTTTTGTGGCTGTACAGTGAAGCACGGTGTTTATGATCTTGTCAGTGCAAGAAACCGAGGCGCCATGCTCAAGGAGGATCTTCAATGCGTCTTGATCTCCTTTATACGCTGCCAAATGAAGTGAAGGACACCACGACTTCGCATCATTTTCGTTAAGATCCCCCTAAGAAGAAGAAAGGCTACTGCCACATTTATCAGTCTCATTAATCCTATATTACGAGGCATAGAACAAGTTCGGTTTTGCCTCCTTAAGATATTGCGTTATTCTTCCTGTCTTAAATAATTTTAACCACCTACAAATTTGTCATCGTAATTTGGTGGCGTCTATTTCATTTTAGAGCGCAGAAGATAACGAATACGAAATGCGACCTACACCGCTCTCCAACAAACGCTTCATGGCAGCGGCATTGTTATGAAGTATGGCTTGAAAGAGAGTTTGTGGCTCATCACTTCTAATTTCCTCATATTCCTCATCGTCCGATTTGTGTGTACTGCAAAAGCGAAACTGGGTTTAATCAAAGTAATATGCTCATTATTTTGCTTTGATATATTTTTTTACTTATCGGCAACATAAAGGAGGGTTGATTAAATTCTAAGTCAAATTATTTTACCTCTAAATGCATGGAATCCTGAGGCATCATATCATATGGTAGCTAAGAAAGGTAGAGAGCATTAGGCAACCTTGCGTGGAATATTATCGGTGAGAGCTTCTCATTATATTAGAGGCCCACAATCGCTTAGCCATGTACAATGAAAGATTAGATGCAAGGGGAATAACAATGTCACGTGCCACAATATTAGCAGGAACCAGTGTAGATCCACTTCTATCAATTGATTGAACTTCCTCATGGACCTCGAGGGAAAGCAAGTATTGCACAACATCAGAGTGACCATGTGTACGGGCTTCCATTAGCGGTGTTTGGTGACTACTATTTTTTATGTTGGCTGTGCTGTCAGATTTACCCAGCAGAGTGACGGCGGCTAAATTGCCTTTCCTTGCCGCCCAGTGGAGGGGCGTGTTGCCAAGTTAATCACACAGGTAAGTGTGAGACCCATTATCGAGGAGGAGCTGCATCATCTCTATGTTACCCATTGATGTAGCTTCTATGAGTGGAGTCGTCATGGGCACTTCTGTATGCACATTTGGATCAGCCTAGAAAATGAGAAGTAATGTTGGATCAGATGCATGGGCTGGTTTACTCATGTTGAACTGGCGATGTTACCTTACGAATGATAACAGAATTTAGCGCTATGGCTACTAATACTATTGTCAGGCAACAGGCACTATGCTCGGCTAGCTGCGCAAGTTTTAGGCATGGATACGTAAAGTGTACAGTGTGATCCTTGTTAGTCATTTTGTGTAAAGAAAGAATTATAAGGTTAATCAATGGCGAAGAGCTAAAGACGACGCACGCCGTTTTCCAGTAGCCGCCTTGCGACCGAGAACAGATTATTTTTACTGCTTGAGACAAGGTAACTGAAGTAATGCCACCATCCGAAGAACCGGTGACCATTCGTCTTTTCTTTAAAGTAGAAAAGCAAATAGGTACACAGATCGGTAGGATTATAACGATTCACAGTGAAGAAAATTCCTGTAAAATTTTCTGTTAAACATAACCATGCCAAATTAAAATCGCGATAGTAGACAATCAAACCGTTTTTTTAAAGACAATGCTGCAGCAAACACAAAAGCAACCTATATATAAAAATGAGGATTTATATGCACCCTGGAGCCACTCATTATTCTGAATTGCTCTGATGAACAAGCTGATCAAAATTCAAATCATTTGACATCCGTTTGTCGCAATGACCTCGAAAGTGCTAAAATAAAACAAGTTGAAGTGTGTATTTGTCGGCACAGACTTTTGGATTGTCGAGCCAACTGTAATTTTGTGATTATAGCGATAGCCCTTATTTGAGCGTCTGGAATTTTAATCTGTTAATCATCTGTAAGCTTCCTGGTGATCGGACTCGGTGTATTGGGCTTTCATTTTTACGGGCTTAGAGTAGTCGATCAATGCTGACTATTGATGTGGTATCAGGAAAGCTTGATTGTTTCTTCGCTGAACGACACTAATTATCCATGCCCAAGCGATAGCTCGGAACTTTAAATGTTAAACAGCACCATGTGTTACGGTGCAGGTCTCCAGAGCACATGCGATTTCATCACAGCACTTACAATAAAGCTTCTTGATCCGATAATTTTGGTCAGTTTTTGTCAATAATTGCCCACTAAAGTCAAACCTGGATAGACCTATACAACGAGGCGCTAACAGGCAGAATACATTGATGTACATGCAAATCAAGCCACTTGATTAATGCTTATAAGAGAAAATTTAAGCAACGCGATTAGCTCGCTGTTCGGATTTTCCTGTGATTCTAAATCCAGCATCGTGCGTAATTACGACTTTTACCTTGGAGACTGTACGATAATGAAACCGTTTGTGCACTCTAAACACAAATTGGAGGAGGTTGCTTGTAGCGACTAAAACTTGTCCCATTTCCTAAAAATTAAGCAAAACACATGATTATCGTAAAATGTCGGGTAATGAGTAAGAAAACAAACCTAGGTATCCATGAAGCTAAATGTGTTTAGATGGTGACGGTCGCAGATTTGCCTGCGATTCATCGTATAATTAAGGAGCATGCGCAAAACGCTTAGCCAGTGGTTGTACGAAAGATAAATCGCATTTTACTTTCTTGGCCGCTTTTCGAATGTACCGGCTAGTTAAGCTAAAGCAAGGATGCATATCTCCGACTGTATTCAATTAAATGTCTTGAAGTAAGTGTTAAAATTAAGAAAAGGTCGCTTAGCTTTTGCTTTGGATAATAGCTGCAGAGAAGGTTCGAGTATATCTGTCGAGGACTTAAATGTGTTATAATTACCATGATATAAGAAAACGGCAAATGAAATTGACTAAAGCATTTTCTGTTTGCTGAGCATTCCAACTCGTGGTCTCGCCGATGCTTGGCTGATATAACCATTTCTCGATCACACAATTCCGTTGGGAATTGTGTGATCTAATCTCGTATAAATGCAAAGAAATTGGTATGATTACTCGTAAATTCCAAGGATATTTAGCCATAATGCAAGCAGTTGATTTAAATTCATGAAAACCCTTGTGTGGCTCACACTTTTGAACCGATGGCATTCCTTCCCTTTTCTTAAGATACAAGCGCATACTCAACTCCCCAATGCAAACCAGAAAAATTCGTGCACTCTTTTATAAACGCTGAACTCGAAGTGTGTCTTACCCTTCTTCTCGCACATATGCTGGGGATCAGGGAACGAGTGGCATCAGATCTTGGCACTATGTGTAATGAATTGCGTGGAGTTGAAGGTAGAAAGACTTAACCGGCAAAATCCTTAAAGGCGTTCGTTTTAAGGTTTTGGAATCAAACTTCCAATTCACAAGATGGAGAACCCAAAGCATTTATTCAGCTGACAAAGGTTTCGCAAGCAGAAATTTAATGCGCATGAACAAAGAGAGGCAATGTAAAGCAAGAAGTCACATTTTTAAAACATTCACAACTTGCAAAGGGCCGTTTCTCCTGTAAGGTAAAATAAGGCCTGGGAGATGTTTTAGTTATTAATTTAACATTGAATAGCAAAGTGAATTGAACGATCGGGTCTAAAAGGAAACCAGCCAACCATTTAGGAAAGCGTGGGGCCTTTAAAGGATGAACGCATGCATTAATGTGATTTTAAGCTTATAATGCAGTTCGCATGCAATGATACCCTTATTCCCTCGATTTATCAGTTCCTAGGACGTTGTTATTGCTAGATTGACAGCTACTAGCAAAGAAGACTTAACTTGCACGTGGTTTGCTTTACCTACTTGACTTCCTTTGTTTCGCGGCGCAATAATTAAAAATTCTTACAAGATTGCGCAATCGTCTCTTGAGGAACTGCAGATTCCTCAAAAACACTTCCCACTTTCCTTACTTTGCAGTTCTTACACAGCTAATGCGCTCATTTTAACATGACTGTCTTTACGAGATTGACATCTAAAAGACGGCCTTTGAAGTGGCGGAGTATATAGAGCCCTTGCTTATGCTTCAACAGCCACATCCATTCCATACTTGGAACGTTGCGACTTTTGCTTCAAATGACTTAAGACCATTGCTCTGAAAACGACCGAGCGTTTTGGCTCTCCCACCAGGTCAGGCGCTCATTTACGAATTAGCAATCTAACGAAAAAAACGATGGCGTTCAGCCTAATTGGTGAATTGGCAGTTTGCCAGATGAAGATGTTTGTGGCCCTCGTTCTTTGTAGTAAGCTTACAAATTAACCCATGCTCTTGCAGATTTTTAGTCATAGGTAGCAAGATGGCGGTTCCTTCAATCCCATGACTTGAGGGAACGTTCCACGACTTCCAAGCACAATAATGTGGCAGATCAGCATTAGACTTCTAACACATTTCGTGCATGCGTCATGTTTGTAGTGCATTAATAGTGCATTCCACTAAATTCTCAAATTTATTGCAGCCACGCAGACATCTTATATCGTTGGTCAAATGTGCGTGACTTATTTTCTACTGTCGCCATTTGTGAAGGAACGAATTAGACTCACGACCAATGTGAACACGTGGGTTTACAACCACAGACAGCTATGACATTGTTGACTGAACCATTTAAGAAATTAAATAGAGCAATCAAGAGTAGTTTATGTTGAGATGCTACCAAGGCATGCCTTCGAATCAGAGGCGACTCAGTGCACATCTTTGCATTATGGTCCATTGCCTGACCGAAGCTCCATATTGTGCTTTTAGGCCATGTGAGACACGAAGCAGGTGTTTCGCCACCCCTACACAAACATTACTTTTTAAAGCGAGAATTCAGGATCACTTATTCAAAGAACTGGCCTAAGATTAATTGAATTGATCAGCTTTGAGTTGCTATAAATGTAAGAAGCAAGTTATTTTCAAGTTATTTTTAAAATGAGCGCAAATGCTCTTACTGTTGGAAGGACGTTGTCAGCAATTTCCTTGCCAGCACCAACCACACTCCAAGAATCGTGACAAAAAACCCTCAGTGTAGCACTACAAGGTCCAAATCCTGCGATTGTGCTTTAATTTACATTACACTCCTTGCTCTGCTCTCATCCACAAATGGCACAATTTTGTTCTGTGAAGCAATAATCACAAAATCAATCCATCAACTGTTGCGATCAAAAATGAGCTCGCATACATGCAAAAATTGTTTAAGCGCTCATGATTTAATGGATTTCGTATAAGATCACTTTCGCCGCAGCAATGAATGCTTGCATATCTTTGCGAGCTGAAGTATGGCTCTCAGCCTTTGCTCAGAAATAGGACGATGTTAAGCCTCGGTGGTGAAAAATAAGTCAGTCAACACATTATCCTCATCGAATTTCTTACTTGTTTTAAAAACGCAGATAAGGAACCACAATCCTCAGTCACTTTTCCAACAGTTGATTCAAAAACTTACATAAATATCCTTATCGAATCTTTGGTCGCCCATTTTTGTGCTCAGAGTAGAATTAAGCTTTATCTTTACTTCATTTTGTGGTTGGAGAATTGTTTGCTTTCATAACTGAAGCAGATAATCCACCATGTTTTCAACATGTAAAAATGAAAAGATGTTTAAGCTTGAGAATTTCTATGCTTATGCTTACAGTTTTATTCTGTGACATTCACTTGCCGTCGTTTGAATGCACCCCATTCAGGACAGTTTCGTTTTGAAGGGCACATGTTAACCACCTTGGTCAAGTTAAATAAGATTTAACGAAGTTTCTAGTCAATCTATGGAAATCCGGCCATAATTTGTATTGTTATTAATTGTTCTTTAATTTTGCTTATCATTTGAATATCAACATCAATGTTATCCGAACAGGAATAAATCCACCTCTAAGCAAGGCATCTTGAGCTAAAAAAATTGCTGCGCTTTATGGGTTTCAGTTGAATGATTCCAAGGCGTGTGTTTGTTCATTATATTTTTTTTGTCTGCATGTGAACAAACTCTCATTTGATTATCACCACAAATGTAGCAGGCATGTCTGCCAGCAAAATTTTGCAGCATTGCGTTTTCGACAAATCGCATTGAACGTACAAGCCCTTTAACGTAGTGAATTACGCAGCAGTGCGTCAATCACTGGAGGTATTTAACTTCAGGTTATTAAGTCATTAATAAATGCTGACAAAATTATGCACTTTGCACAAAGAAGAGTTTCCTGCTATCTGGCACATCTTTGTGCATGCGACAAGAATATGGGCGAATGGTAGTTAGCTTCCAAAAGGAACATGTATACTTGTTCGTTTACTCGGCATGACATTCTGTATTTTTATTCCAGACCACAGAAACAAAAAATGCAAAGTCCATAATTTACAGCGAATATAAATTCTATAGTACCTTTGCAGGTTACACACATTGCCAATGCGTGGGGATTTAATCTCAGGAAAACTATTCAACTAAGTCCATTTGCAATTATTCCTAAGGACAAATCATGTCCTTTGATGCGAAAAAAGTCAAAACATCATTGCCGCAAAGTATGTTTGATAATGTCTGAAAATTGCTCAATGCGGTTTTATAGTAGACTGTGGAAATCGCTTACTTTACGCACACCATGCCATAATACTACAACGTTTAATTCGGCAGCGTCCATGGTGTGTAAGCCGTCGCGGCTCCAGGTCCACGATTAAATTAAGGACATGGATAAGGCGCTATCGTGCTACTTGAAATTCAAATCTGTATAGATAGATGCTGATACTGTAGAGGATTCCCCCACTCTCTTCTGGTCGCCCTTGTTGGGAGAAGTCTGAGCATGTTTTGACACCTTTATCATAGAGCGGAAATTATACAGCGAGGCCGAATGCGGAATTTAGGACGGGGAAGGGTCACGCTCTCGCGAGTTCTTACGCCGCTCCGCCACGTGGTTTAAATTGTTTTCCCACCTCCGGCCTACAAGGCGCATTTAAAGAACAAAAGTATTACAGGTACAGCCACCAGTTCATTCGTTTATTATAAATGGTAAGGGTAGCGCAATGAAGCCGCGCACATAACCTAGTTCCTACTTGGCGTTACTTTGGTGGTAGAGCAAGCGTGCAACTTGTCACTAGTACTGAAGCCTAGTAGGCAGTGTCAGACCTGGCTTTTTGCATATTTGCATCAAAACTTGTTGCGATCCATGCAAAATTCTAATACACTGGCCTTTGTTGTAAACAATGACCTATTTTGACAATAGAAGTGCATTTTTCCCGTTGAGTTAAGTCATGCCAACTCAGAATAAAACTGGTCAGCGAGATTAATAGCGGTTTGAGCTAGCTGGTTTTAAGAGCCCTATAGTTATTAGGCAGCAATTTCTAAGAAGAAAAAAAATGAGGCGAATCATAATTAAATAATGCAGTCATGCAAAGCTGCTGAGAATTTTCAAATTTTGTAGCGCACTTTTCGAGGCAACACTACTCCGTACTGGTGTTCCCCCATCCGCTCCGCAAAACTTTGGCGAAACCAAACTGCTGTTAAGGGAGAGCATCTGTGCTAGCAAGCTTAGCAGCAGAATGGCGAAACCAAGTGTCGCTGAATGCCGATTGGCTCGTTGTGATCAGGAGGTCACATCTCTGCATGGGTCCAGGTGTTTCAAACACCCATTTCCTTGATTCGTATGTGACTTTGCGGCGCTGAACAACAAAACGCTGTAAGTGCTCTGTGCACAGCTTATTTTACATTAAAGTGTTTCAACGTCATCTGCTCTATTCCTCTACCCTTGCTCCACTTTTCGACTAAGCGACTGATTTCATTATTCCTATTCATGAAGGATTATTAGTAATGGCGCAATTAAAATGACTCGTTTCATTAAAGTCTCCCCGATGATGACACCTCCAGCAACTCAGCATACATTTGCGAGCACGTGCAGCTGCTCTGCGGAACAATTGATGCCTCCGCCGATGGCCAAGCATCCATCATGGGAATCGACGCGAACACGGTTAAGGTTTCACTGCGTCTCAAATCCGACTACAACGCGCATGCAGACTTCCAGTTAACTGTAAATTTCCTCACCAGTTTGACATTACTTGACTTTGCGCGGAACTTTATTCCATTTCTGCTATTGCTTATGTTTGGTAGAAGGTAGTTGATGAGGCCTAAATCTTTTATTTGAACAATGCGGACCGCAAATGACCTTGTGAAATGCTTGAAACGCGCAAATGAGGCCAGACATTGTCGGCACTTCGCATGTCATCAGAAATGTTTTGATAACTTCGCGATCGTCATAGCACAGAGCGCACTTTGAATGAAACGTGTTTAATTTTAGATCAAGTGTTGCTTAGGCCATCCCAAGATCAGGCCTGAGGTGTCTTTCGACTCACCCATATTTCATCCCAACATCGATCTGTCAGACGGTCCCAAATTTTTTAGCCTTCTTGATCACTGGCATAGGTGAGCGAAGTCACGTGCATTAAAATTCATGTAAGCAATGTTTGAGGGTACTGATGAGCGCATTTTGCAAAAAAGCCAAAGGTTTCATAATGCAAACACTGGAAACGGAACATTTCATTATTTAAGTTTGTGAAGTTTGACTTTAGGTAACAATTATAGTGTTTGAAAGTTTGGTTACAGTCAAAATGTTGGGCTAAAACATGGACACGATTGCGTGTCTTGAAGCTTAATTATCTGTTTGGCTTGCCTGCTAGAATTGGTGAAGGCGGTGCTCTATCTCATTGATCACCCCGCCTTCGAATCAGCAAACAACTTTTTCGGTAAACTTGATAATCCTGCACGGCCACCTACAATGACGACACGTGTGCTAGCTGGTCTTTTAGTCAGGGGACGTTGCTTCCCAACACATACCACGTGGCTCGAGTGGGCTCGCGATAACGACTGTCCGCCTACCGAAGAAAAAATGCTGGAGGTGCACGATGCGAGAGACATAAGGAACGATTTTGATCAGATAACCGGTGATGCGATTAATGCCTCTACTAGTACTGCTAATCAAGAAGACGTGGTTAGTCAAGGAACTCACAGGGCAAAGAATATTCGTTGAATGGTCGGTGGAACTTGCTACTATTATTATGCTATTGCCTTAGGATTTTACGCTCTCCAATACCACATCTGATGCCATCTCATCATTTGCAAAGATACGCTATTTGCTTGATTCACGAACGTGATAGCACTTCTGGTCCTTATGTAACATTCTACTTACCCCTCAACTCGGAATCACAGCGCGTCGTTATCTAGCATCCTTGCTAGAACCACAACGCAGATGCTTGTACTATTTACTACTTTATGGATTTCTTGGGATCTGACCATCATCGTGATGAACCAGGAGATCACTATAACTCTTTTATCGAAAATGTCTTACGTGAAGATCAGTCTCAACCAGAGTCGAGACAAACGTCCAGCAACTGTCCATGTTCATATCAATCGCGCACAAGCTACAGTTCTCCAATTTACATAGGCAGAATGTTTGAAATTGAAGAATCGGGTAGGCTACCATTGACAATTGGTACGTCATGATTTCATCCTTTGCTCATCAGTAGACCTGTGGCTGCATGAGTGAAGAAACCCTTGAGCCTGTGCTGCGGTCAGGCTCCTCTCATGGACCTCTGGCACTTGTGGCTGCTTCGTCGCCTCCTCGTCCCTTCGCTCACACTCTCTCAACTTTGATTCCCTTTCCTGCATCGCAGGCAACACCATCTCCAATACATGCTTCCTTTCTCCGATCTTGACGATCTTTAGAGTCGCATCCTGTTTCGCTATATTGTACCCTACGCTTCAAGTTCTCGTTAGAAATAAGCTCTTTATTAATTTTGTCTTAATGACATTTAAATGTTTGTTCCTTCATGGAATGGTATTCACGTCAGTCTTTGTATTTTTAAAAAAAACTTTGCTGCATTGAGAGGAAACCATGCAACACATAATCCTTGATTCGCGTTGCTATTTGGGAGTGGGTTTTCCAGCGTTTGTGGGAGTAGCTAACATTGCATTTGCCCCACATGAAGGGCTTGTGCAATGCCACGACGCGACTGGTGTTGACACCAAACTTATCCGGTTATAAGGGAAAGACGCAAAAGGATTCCCCTTGATATTTAATGACTTGCTTCGGTTTCGTTTCTAAGTAACCGGCCATAGTTGAGATTTCCTGACGCAAATACGTGTACATTTGCTAGTCTAAATTGAACATGCAGCTGGTCCCAACTTCAGATGTCATTGATCCAAGGGTGCGACAATACCAATTGCAATTTAGCATGATGAAGTCTTTTTTGATCAAACAGATTTCACTTTAAGCTTTTTGCTAGTGATCCAAAAACATTTTCACAAAATGATTAGTAAGTGGGTCCTTTGAAGCCGATTAGAAGTTGTAAAACTCGAGTTACTCACCATAACTTATTTCAAGCGAGTATGAAAAGTATGCAGCATAAGCTAACCAGCGGTAATGCACCCCTAGTGCTTGGCTATTATTTTAGTGCTTCTGCCTTGGTCTCCGGCTTCATTAAAACTTCAAACTGCCTACAATATAATTGTAAAACTTATGCTAGATAAAAATGACCTTGCAAGTGAGGGTCGAGAGAGCAACTGGAACCTGGTCTAGGAAGAACGGGTTGGTTTCACAGAGGTGATGACACCGACCCCTTAACTGCTGCTGATTCGTTACCTATCTAGAGTTCTGCTTTTGTATTAGAGACGCCTAAAATCATCCAACCTTCAATTACCAGGAGTAGCAAAAGTTAGAAGCAGGAAAAATGAGAAAACCGTACGCTGGTGGCGGTGTTCGAGGAAGCTCCAACTTTTAAATGACATAAATAATGGAGGTTAGATGAATACCGTTAGCTCCAACATTCGCTTATATTTCAGCGCCAATGAATTTTGCTGATTCCATTAGCGCTTGTGCAAAGGCTACCCTCGGCGAAAATAGATGCCGGGGTCTTTCATAACGCTGACATCAACTAATGCCGCAAGGTACTAGCTCAGCTTATTGGATACTTATTCCATCGCGACCAAGTACCTAATGAGGATGATGTAGAGTACGCTAGGAACTTGCAACTTTTAACAGAACGGGCAATTCGAAGCATTTTACTCGACAGGCTCAATGGCTAGTTGATTGTTTAATTCAGAACGAAGACTTGGCTACATAGCGTTGCGGGAATACCCACTCTATGACCAACAACGCCTTTAGTCAGCTAATCGAGATCGCAATCAGAAAGCGTTAGGAGCTCCTTCTGACATCGCTTCCTGATATAACCAACAGGTGTACAAAACTTAAACATCCACGTTGGATCCCTCCACGCTGCAACCCAAGATCGTGTAAGCCACATATTTCACATCCTGCCTGCACCGAAATGGTCCTAACAAACTAAAAGCGCACTTCTTGACTCGCGTGCAGCCATGTTAAAAGCACATCCCAAGCTTTCCTAAACCTGCGCAACGCGATGTTGCATCGGTGTTCTCTTTGCAGAACTGATCTCAGCGGTATGAGGAAGACATTAATAAATGAAAGACATCGTTAGCGGTTGCAGTTGTGCCCAGAACTCATGCAGCATGAGATGCTTGGAGCTGATTTCTTTCGTAATGCCAAAGCGGTTCGGAATTTCGCAGAGGGTGCTTCTGCCTAATAATGCAGAGAAGCAAACACGGTTGCTGTGTCCTCGAAAGTAGACGCAACTGAAATCTCTAGTGCTCATTTTGAGGCTACATCGAGTCTCACTAGCAAATTGCAGATGATTTGGGTGAGAGCTTGCTTTATAAAGGGCAAACGAGTTTTGGTAGCCAGTTAAGTCTCTAAGACAATAAAATGCAGAATGATGTGGAAATTTAGCGTAGAAGGGAGAGCTGAGCTATCAGAAGAATACGCCCTCGCAGACTAAGATCTTTCTTTAAATACCAATTGTCCGTGTTTATTTGCACGCTGTGCTGGTGCAAATGAATCCCACAACCAACCGCTTCGGGAGGATAGGAAATGATCCATAATTATGCTGTCCCTTTAACATTCTTACGACATCCTCCTGCACCGGTTACTTTTTTGGAGAATGATATGCTTTAGCTATTTCTTTGCTCCAATCAAAAGCGTGGAACGCCCAAAGCATTTGATAGGCATGAGCAATCATAAAGCTAGAGCTATGGCTTAGAGGGCGCCTACTTATGCGCAGCATTGCGGTTTAGGCGCCATCAGCCCATCGCGGTCGGATGTGCTCATAATTGGAGAAACCAGATAAAATCGCTTTTTCTACCTAAGGACTGTCGTATATTAAACAACAGAGATATTACCAAGTAGACAGACAGACAACCATGGGAAAGGAGAACTAGCACAGCTATGTAGGTCAGCGGGGAAGATATGCGTTCCTAGTCTTTGAACTCATCTTACCAACAAGCACTCTGTCTGTAATATACAGCTTCTCGAACAGCGCGCTCTACTGTGCACCATTCTGGGCGTTTTAAGGTGCGGACTCGCATCCCCATTGGCATGTTAACCTGCAGCCCACTTCTTCAGGTCATTTTACAACGAGTCTATCCAAATGCAACTTATGGGAGCGGTGGAGCTAGGAAGTAGTCATCGTGTTTCTATATATATGTTAAGCAAAAGTTTAACGTAAGTCCGAAGTCTCACATTGCGGCAGGCTTAGTAACGACTATTTTGCAGAGATTGCTATAAAAATCACTTTAAAACGCCCTCTTTAAGAATATATTTGTCTCAGTAAATAAGATTATAAAAAAGCACCCCCAAAAATAAGAAATCGTAACTTGTTGTAAAATATGGAATTCGGACTAAGGGGTGGAAAATTAAAGAAACTATCAATAAAAAACCTGGTTTTTTAGCGAGGAAGTATACATGACTACACAGTCAACAGGGAAACCAGTAAGCTGTCATGGCTCCTCATCTGTGTTTGATGATCAAAAGCTTTGTCCACTAGTGTGGTGGACCATGTTAGTGGTGGTGCCCGTGGCCTGATGGGGCACACTACCTACCTTCAGATGCTGCTTTCTGCACCACAGCAGTAGTTGACGCTCTTACATAGTAAGCAGGCTCATCATTACGGCTTCACACTGTAAAGGCTTCAGACGCCATTGTGAGATGAAAATTTCCACCTAGGTTAGTGCACTTACTTCCCTGAAGCCAAGAGACAATTCCAGCTCCACGCCTTCGTATTTCCCACGACCTATTTTCAAATAAATGTTTTATTTAGGCGAATATCTAGGTTTTGCCTTCAGGTGAACGCCTAGATACATTGTGATGGCAAGTTGAGCGCTGACGGTGTGTCAGCGTGAAACTTCACTCGGCTCGGCAGCTTTGTCTACTTTATTATGAGTGATATTACGCTTTGACTGCAAGCTAAGATTGCTGCAGTATGTATTTAATACAAAGATAGGTTAGCCCACGTATGCAGCGTTTTATGCGCTCCACGCCTTGATCTGGAAATAACTCAAGTAAAACTCTAGCTGATGGCTTTCTATGGTGCTGTAGCAAAAAAGTTAGAAGAACTTTGATTCCAAAACCATGCTATATATTTAAATTCTATTCTAGAATTAATTGAAATTAAAAATCAAGTGCTATGATACGTTGGCTTTAAAACATGTGACAATTGGATATGACAGCAATGTACTGCTAAGTATTTTGCTACAAAAGCTAAAACTTCAAAATCGTATGGCTACAATCTTTCTTTCTATATCCAAAAATTACTAAGTTTTTACTTGGCTCTTTCCTCCATCCCTGAGAGTTATGATATTTTGTGTTATACAACAAAAACTTAGACCTGGCCTATGGACAAAGAGATATGGCAAAGACAGTTAATAGTACAAGTGTATATAGCCAGGTTATATTCTGTCTGTTTAGATCTGGAATCGACCGGAATTATGCAATTTCAGCTCGCTTTATGTAGTAATTACTTGCGGTGGTTCTCGTTAGGGTCTGGCTGATGATAAGTGCGCCTAGTTTGGCACAAAAAAAATCGGATTTCTCTCTGACAAGATTTGACTCTAATTGAGAGTCAGATGCACGTTTTATTCTACGAATACCTTTAGCAAGGATACGGGCGATAATTCCCTTTTCCTTCCTTTTGATCCTAAATTGATCAGAAATGAAACTTGTCATCCTGCTTTTGACTGTAATTGCTCGCAGCAGTTCCCATTTTATAATTCCCGTATTTAGGCTCGACCGATGCGCAATGCTTCCATTTTAGCTTCGCTTTCTTTGTTGCCATAATTTTTATTTTTGTTTAGAATCTTTGTTCATTCTAGAGGTAGCGCAATCGGTTATGCTCGTCTACCTCTTCTCTCCTCATTCGCTCGCGTACACAAACAACCATTGATGATGAAGTAAGCCTCTCCATGACATTGCTACATGGAAGGTGAATTGAGTAGCTTATTTCCAAAAGTCTCAATCACTTTATACAATCATGCCACAGAGTTCAAGGAATGAGACAAATAAATAACTTCTAATGAACGAATTGCCAGATAATCTTTTTAGTCCTTTTCCACGTTACTGACTGATCCTTGGTTAAAGAAATAGCAAAGAAAAAGTCGACAAAAAGGTTATGTATACGTTTATTGACACGTTAGCAGCATCGCGGTCTTGCCACCTAATTCAGATTAGCTTTACGCAACTGCAACCAACGCCTACCTAAATTTCGCCCTTCTGAACCACTGTACTGCAGTCAACCTGGCGACGTGACGTGTTCCAATGAATCGCCCTCCCTAACCCGAGTGTTCTTGCATTCAGCGCATGCTGCTATTCATTCTGCAGCCTTATAAACCTGTTTATGAGAAATTTTCCCTGGATTACGGTGCTCACGCTCAGCGCGGAAATTCAAGATAATGATTTCACCCAAGTACAGAATCACGCCTTTGGATGGGAGTTGAGTGTTTCCACTGCCTTAACTACATATTCGCAAGCCCAAATCAACATTGATTTATATAGCTTTGCAGGCGTAATCCTACCGAATGCAAAATCTGCCATCTTTGCTAAGAATTGCACTACAGCACAATCACAACCACAATTGTGTAATCCGATTTCGTATCGACGTAGAAAGTAGTTAGACAGCAAAGCAGTTATGTACATCCTTAAGTTATTTGTCTGTTTTACGACCAATAATAATGAGTGCTATTAGAACTTAAGGTCACCTGAACTGAGCCAAAATTTAGTCCATAGCATCTATCTTTTGGCGTAGTCATGGTAAGCAAGTACCTTTTTCATGGTCACGAGGCCTGAACCCTACTTGGAACTCAAAGGGTACCCCATAATTGGTGTTCAAGATGTTTGTTGATTCCGCAGCTAAAACTGATAACCATTTTCATGTTCCACACCCATAGCACTACTGTATAATTTGAGAGGGATTTCCATTAAATCATGCTATTCTTTTTAGCTTTAATGTTGGTAGCATTATGCAAATCACTACCATTATTATCTGCTTGTATGAGTGGTGAGTGGGTGTTGGGAGAGCAACAGTTGATGAACTTTGGCGGTGCCGTCAAGCCGTTGCTGTTTTTTTAAGAAGTCACTAGATCTTCTATTGGCAATGGGGATGAGATGGATGCCGACTTCTTTCCCTTGTCATAGAGAAATATAGTAGGTACAAGCATAAACAAAGACACCTTTTAGCACTTGTCTCACCCTACAGGACTACGTCTGCAAAATGTGTTTAAAGTTTAAAAACAACGGAAACATAATAGCTGCTCCTACGAAGAAAACATTCACCTTAAATATGGTCTCCGATCTAGTTTAATATGCCACCAGAATTCATTTTTCTTTTGCAGTTGCTAGAATAACTGTACTATGAGACAGAAAAAACGCACATAAATTCGTAATTAGCCTTGAATCAAACATTACTTCCAGAGATGCTTACATCATGCAGACTGTGGAGAAAAAAGGAACCAGTGCAGAGCAAAACTGGGGTCATAAAGGCTTTATGGTTCGCATTCCCATTACAAGGCACCACAGTCCAATCTGACAGTCTTTGAAGGGAACAAGCGCCAAAGGGAAGGGTGTGCAAATTCACTCAAAAGCCCATCAATAAAAGGCACACTTCGCTGCTCCTATGACAAGTTGAAATAGGCAAACAATAACATGCTTCACAAATCGAATCTAAAGATGCAATGCACATTTGGGTGCAGCATTTAAGTTAGAGACGGAGAAATTGGCCACTTATTGTAATCTCGGTGGAAGTAGATTGTTGCGAACAGGATCTATGTGTAGGAAGGAGCTAGGATCATGGCGTGGGTAAGGCCAAACGATTTGCGACAATTTTCTTTAGCACAGCAAATCTGAATCAAAGATTAATTCGCGAGGTGATCATGCCATACAGCGTATGGGGCAGAAGCATCCAGCACGAAGCAATTACTGGGGCCATATACATCTACACGATTCATAATCTTTTTAAAGGCGTCAAATTCCAACCTGACAGAACTTGAAGAGAACAAGTGAGAAGAAAAGGCTAGGAATACCATGAAAATTTAAATGGCCACCAGCCGACCGGTACGTCGTGGGATCGCGTGCAAGATATGGAACAAAACACCATGTCCACCAAAATGTCAGTCGTAGTTCTGAATGCCATAGCTTTCCCACTCGCCTCTATGGTCCCGCAACCAAAACAGTTAGGCACAGGACTTTCAGCCAGCTATTATCTCATTCACCATCACATTACCCAGTCAACAATCCTGCTTGTGATGACCCTGAAAAGGCTCAGCGAGAAAGTGAGTCTTGCAGTCAAGCACTTAATTTGCCACTTCATGCTGGCTAGCGCTTGGATGTTGGAAAGCACACAACTCTGCACAATAATCACACCACCCAACAGCTCGTTCACTCACTCGTTATTGAGGGTAGCTGACTACAGGAAGTGACGAAATGATGCGCATTTTCTCCCTATTTTGTCTTCTTGTTAAAATTACCCCCAGTTACACTAAGACATTTTCCCACTACGCTAAACGTACCATTGGCTTGATACAATATTCTCATGACTAGCCTCTGCGAGACAGGCTATAAAAATAGATGAACGGAATAAAACCCCATATAATCCGTTCTTTAGGGGTTAAAATGACCACGAATCGCCATTGGATAATGATAATTGCAAAAATAAAATAAAAAATATGCTTCGAAATTTGGAAGCATAGAATAAGGTGGCTCAAATAATAGCAGCAGACATAAGCTGTAAAGTTGCTTGACAGGACGCAGGCGATGGTACGACGTAGAGACCTCTGGTGTCCGTCCAGCCATCAAGGTAGTGCTACGTCGGTGAGGGTTAGTGCATGCGTGCTTGACCATAGTAGCGAGCCCGCGAGCGAATGCTGGCTTACTCGACTGCTCCACTCAGCATTACCCTCCTCCTCATTCATCCGCTTTCTTCCCTACTCACTC